>JAWWES010000001.1:21883313-21947250 GCA_035583135.1 Lophotriccus pileatus
AACCATTCTTGCAAACATGTGTAAACAACATTAAACCCAGGATTTTTCCATCCTGTGTGTGTGGACTTACTGCCACAGTGAAAGCAATATGTAAATCGTAAATGTCAGGAAGCAACATGAGCTTTGGAGCTGTGTGAGTAGCCTCTAAAGACCAAGCCTGATGCGCCAAAGAGCCTTTATTTGCAGAGGTCGGTCCTCTTGCCTGTCACTAAGAAGGTTAGACTGAGCTTTCTAAGTCCAGAAAATGATATGGGTCTTATCAAACCATTTTATTCTGTGCATCCTTAGGGTAACTTGTGCCTCTTGCTGAGCATACCTCTGGTCACAGACCACTGCACGCATTACAGCCCACGAAGGGGTAAGAGCCCAGTCAAGGCCCTTTGGTCCTGAAGACAAGATTGGTAAAGATCACAACAAACAGAATTGACCTTCCTGAAACCTGATGAATTGGGAACAAGAGACCAAGCCTTAATGTAGGGCTTAAATCCTCCCTGGTTCGCCTCCTGGAAAAACGGGTTTTTGCAAGCTGAGTAATCTTCATTGCTCTTGCTCTTGGCCTCGGGATAGATAGGAACAGCAGCCCACAGAGCCCTGTACTTTCCTTACTGTGCCTCAGCACAGGACGGGTGGAGGTTCTCTGCAGGAAGAACTGTCAGCATGGAGTTCCATGCTCCACTCAACTGTGGGCCTCTCTACTGAGATTTCCAATGAGAGTGAATGTAACTAACTCCAAAAGAGCTGTGGTTTTAGTGGTATGGGCACCTGTCCACTAGGAAGCGTGCTGAAACCTCTGACGCATTTCACAGGTTCCACCAGAGACCCATCAAACACTAATAACATTCAATCACTGCTAACTAAGGCTGATTTCAGACCAGATGCTTGGAAGTGAAATACTGCCTATCCCACCACAAGCCCCTGCCATAAGTCATACACTGCAGCATTTGAAACCAATATAACAGAGCTTTCTTTGGAAGGTATAGCAACCACAGTGGAGTTTGGAAATTTTACACAGAGCTTATTTTTTTCTTTAATTACTTTATAGATATATATCTTGTTACCAACACTTTTATACACATAATTTTTTTTTTTAAATTGCAAAGAATATTTTGTTTCCTTGTTTCAGTTTGGCAATGAACTGTATAATCTTGTTCCTTATTTAGATGCATTTGTTCACTATTCAGACAGCATTAGTAGTGCCCACAATTAGAATCCACTGTAATTCAAACATCATCACTTTTCACACTCCAACCCACTCCATAGACAGTGTGATAGCAGAGAGATCAACATGTCTTCTGAGAAAACCTAAAGCTGGAGTCTGAGCAGTGGTTTGGTGCAGAGAGCTGCACCATCTCTAATGGTGTCTAGTCACTTTGGTGGGCAGTCAAAGGCCAGCAGATGCAGAGGTAAGCCATATCTCTTACATATGACCTATAGGCTAAAAGAGATTTGTAGTGATTTGGCATAATCCAAAATTAGTTTTGCATAAGGACAACCTGCTGCTGGGTTCAGCTGGCTCTGAAAGAGCTCCTTAGATAAACAAAGCAGCTCTGTATGGTGAATAACTTTGGAACCCTGAAATTTCCCAGAGAGTGATCATCTGTCCTTCAGGAAGAAGGAAAATTTCGATGCGTAAGATAAAAACCCCTTTTGTTGTTGTTGGTTTGTCTAGGTGACAACTTTTTACCACACCCCCCAACCAAATTGTTCTAAGTTGAGAGAAGGTTTATGCAGACAAAACCAAATCCGATTGGGGAAAAATAATATTAGGATTTATTACTGCACAATAAAAACCAAACAACTATATCTACTACAATACTATTTAAGTAAAAGCACTATGCATCTACAGTTTGAGTCCACAAAAGTATTCCTCCCCCCTTTGTATTAGTCCAGGAGGAGAAGCAAGCAGATTTTTCTAAGTCACTCTGCAGCACTTGTAAGTTACTCCTCTGTTATCTCCGGGAGAACTCCTCTGACTTGTTGCAGCTGGAACAGTTTCTCTCTGGCCCTTTTTCTCCTCTGTCGACGAACAGGGCTGAGCCTACCTCCCTCCTCAGCTAAGGCCGAGGGCTGGGGTTACCCAGGCTCCTATAGGTCTTCCATGGACTACCCAAGGGGACACTTGTTTATTCCATGGTCTGGACCACATAGTCACAGGGGATAATGGCTTTTGAGTCCACCCCTGTTTTCTGTGGGGTCCCTACCCACGAAGATAGTCCTTAATAGACTTCTCCTGCGTGGGTCTATCCCCTTGGACAACAGTTCTTCTGTTCTCTGCTGTCCTTCGGGGTCAGCAGCTGCACCAGCATCAATCCCTCACTGGGACCACACATGGCTCCCTACCCGAGCTGATGTGCTCTGGCGTAGGTCCACCTCAGCTGCACCTGCACGGATCCGACTCTGGGATCCCAAAATCTTACCCAGGCCTCCTCGCTCTGGCGTAAGGCTTCTCTGCGTGGTCCACAAACCAGCAAAAACTCTTTCTATGGAGTCATATCTTTTGCATCTGTTCCATCATGGGCTCCTTCGTGAGCTGCAGACAACGTTGTCTCTGCTCCTCAACATCCCTCCCACAGTGGCAGGGATTTTAGATTTCAGTCTTTTACCTGCTGAAGGGAGAGAGAGGAAGAGAGGGAGAGAAGGAGCTATTTCTTCCCCCCGTTCGGACTTACTCTCTCCGCTTGTTGCTGCTGCTGCCAGGTCTGACCTTGAAGACTCCGTTATCTCTCCGGCTGCAGCGTCTAAGTTTCGTTTGCAAAGTCCTTTTAAGTCCTTTTTTTTTTCCTTCACTCCGTTCCATGTCTGGATCGGGGGGCTTCCGTGCTTGCTCCTGCCCCCGGCCCAGGGCTGGGGGAGGAGAGAGGCCTGGCCCCCCACTTGGGGGCCTTGCTGCCTCTCCCTCACATGGCTCCACAATTTCAACTGCGCAACTAACCTTCTCTTCTGTTTTCTTAAAGATGTAATTGGCAAAAGGTGTTACCAGAACTTCTGATTGGTTTTTTCCCGGAAATTCACCTGGACAAACCACTTGCTGTCCCCAGGCGGTGGGGGAACCCTGCAAACTCACAACAGTTGTTCAGTGTCCATTGAATTTATCAAATGAGGTGCATTCACAAATTCAATGCTGCAGTGGAAAAGAGCAACAGTCCCTAAAAGTGAAGGAAAGCAAAAATAAGAGTTGCAATTTTCTTATTAAAAGAGGAAAGGGGTGGAGGGAGAGGTGATAACTAAGAAAAAACGCTAAATTAAAAGAGAGATATCCTACCTCTGTCCCAGATACATTAAAGAAAAAAAGCAAACAAACTAGGGAAGCTGTTTAGCAATTTTAAGAAAACCCAGTCCTAAAGGGACAGGGAATTGCTTCTTCGTGGCAAGATGGGGACAAATTCCCACTCCAGGATCTTCAGTCTTGACCCTCTCACCTCCCTTCCCCCTCCACCTTCCCCATCGGCAACCCTGGTCTGCCATCCCTCTGCTGCTTCTCTCCACTTATCCTTCCCTGCCTTTTTGACTTTTAGCAGTTCCCTAGCAACAGATGTTTGCAGCTGAGAGGAAGAGCTGTGGACATATTGCAGGCACAGGAGTGGGCAGGGCTCAGCCTCAGCTCTTGGGTGATGGCTGACCGCAGAATTAGTGCAGCACGGAGCAGCTCCAGGGCAAAAATTTCTGCACTGATCTCTGGTTATGACCTGAGATGGTAGCAGCACCTAACTCTTAAGCTTCAATTGTTCTTCTTGCTGATTAACAACAGGTTACTTATTCTGCTTAATCTCAAACACTTATTTCCCCTTGCCAAGCACTGGGCTTCACCCAGTGGAAAAGCCTATCAGACATCATCAATATGGCAATCCTATGGTAGGGACATAGGTATTCAGACATGGCACAAGTGTCCCCATTCCTCTTGTTAAAAATAAGAGCTCTGATTTTTATGTGTTGGATGCTGTCCTGACCATCATGCTGTCCATCCCACCTTGCTGCTGGAGGCTGTTACCTCTGGAACAGAACTGGGAAAGGTGTGCTCACAGCTCAATGGCTTCACTTCACAGTGGCACGTGTCAGCCGGAGCCACACAGGCTGCATGCAGGGACAGCCAAGGACCCAGGCTTGCAGTCCCACCCACTCTGCTTCTGCAGCAGCAAGGCTCTGGCACAGGGGAGGATGGGCAGCTGAGGGCAGCAGCATCACTGCAGTAGAGCTACTGGAGCTCAGCTAAAAGAGTGCTAACCTATCATTATTATTGACGATGTGGTTACTATTATTATTGTTACCGTTATTATAGTCCCCTTCTAATTTGCCCCCAAAAAACCAAACCTCTGTTACTTCATATAGCAGCCATTCCCTCACCACCCACAAACTTCTCCTGTCAGGAGTGCTAAAGTTACTCTGGAGAATATGATGCAAGTTTTTAAGCCTTTGGTAGGACTTTTGAAAATTGGACTCCAAGTCATCACACTGCAATAATGAAGTTACTTCAGAACAGAGTAGTATACTAGCTAAATTTGTGAGGTGGGCACATACTTACATAAACCCATAATGCCAACTAATCAAAGCATCTGAAAGACCTCACAGAATAGTTATTTCATTTTAAAACAGAAAAAGACAAAAGACAAGGTTTTCTCCATTTATCCAACAAAAGAAGTGGCCAATGTTTTTTATCAGGCAGCCACTGATGTTTGAATTCTGTGATTGTGCCTTGATCATAGGTTTTTTCCTCCTGTTTATTTCCAAGCTTAACTATCATATTGAATAAAGGTACAGAACTGTCTTGCATGATGGAAATTATATGTCTGGATGTGTTGTGAATCTGAGCTCATTCTTGGTCTTTTTCCAGAGTGGTGTTTTCTCTGTGCCTTGCTCATCCTTGTATGGACAGGGTCTTGGCAGCCCTGCCAGCTCACAGACCTTATGCACGAGACACATCAGTTACCCATTGTTTCACCCCACCTCCCACCACCTGGTGCAGTGTCCACATCTCCTGGCAGCTCAGGAGGCTGTCCAGCACTCCTAGCAGTGTCCCCTCTGGTACCCTGTGTGTCTGCCACCCAGATGTGTCCAGGGCTGGGGGTCCCACAGCAGGAGAGAGGTTTCAGCCTCCACAGCTGCTACCAGTTGTGTGACTTTAATCCCCACATATGTCCCATATGCACATGTTTTGGGTAGGAGCAGACCTTCCCCTGCCCATCTCCATGTGACTTGGCATACTACACTGACTTAAGGCTGCTGTAAGGTACAGAGTAGTGTTAAGGTGAAACCTCGTAAAAGATAACTAGGTGCCTTTTTTCTCCTAGCCTAAAGAGACACGATCTGTACATTGTCCTTGCCGTCCTCTACATCAACAGCAATTATCCTTTGCACTTGTATTCCCTTCTCCTTCCTCTACCATTTTCACTTCTGTCCCTAAGTCTTCATCTCCATGACAGTAATCTCTGTTGCCTGGAGGAGTTGTAGTGCAGACTGGGAGAGGATACAAATGGGTGGTAGATGGGATGGAGGAAGTACATATGGGCAGAAGGCTGCTCAGGTAGTGAGAAGAGACAGGGGGAAGGTAGCAAATAGGAAATGGAGCCCATATACTCCAGGGAGTGAAAAAGGAACAAAAGGCATCAAGGGGAGAAGTAGCAAGATAACTGGAGGAAAAGTGACAGACTTCTCTGTCATCTCCTACTAATCTGAAAATCCCACAGCTATCCTCTCTTGCTCACACTTCCCATCACACTGATGCTGCCCAAAGTACCACTGATCCACCGATCTTTTCCAGGCTCCCCACTCTTCAGCCTTTGGAACTGCCTTCCTTGCCCCTTTCCACCTCTTGCAGAAAATCACTTTTCTTACCTAAAACATGCTGGCAAGCAGAAAAATTCACTGAGGCTGAAAAACCTTGAGATGCTAGGGTTGTGACCCGATGCCTGGGAATTCACCTCCTGTCCTTTGATTTTTTTACACAAACTTAAAAGGAGCTGAGCTGTGCCTGCTCTCACACCTCTGTGAGCTGTAAACAGCAACTCCGTCTTTGGTCCTACAGTCAGCCACAGCTGACACCTCTCTACTGGGGTGAAACACTCCCATGTCCTATGGTCACACATTTTTGCCTTTTGTGTCCTTTCTGAACTTCCTACTTTTTTCCCCTGGTTCCTGCTCTTCTGTATATCTTAGCTACTTCCATCCTTTATGCATTTCCTTCTTTTTTTTTTGTAATATTCCGGTTTTGTCTTATCTCCAATCCCAAGATCATCTCTTTGTACATCACCCAGTCTCAACAGCAAAATAGTTAATTCTACGTGCCCTCATTAGACTTGACATGAGAATAATGGTAGAGTGCAGGAGTTTACACTTCTCAGGTACTGTTTCAAGCTATCCACTGTCTCAGGTAAAGAACACCGCCTTAGTTATATTGGCTCGTATTTGATAGCTTCTCTCCAAAATCAGAGGCAAGACTACTTTAGTTTCCAAAGAAATTCTGATATTCTTAGAATTTGAATATGCCATTTGGGCCACATAAACATATGTTGGCCAGATGTTTAACACCCCCGTTTCAATGTGTTTTGCTGACAATAAAGGAATAATGAATGTTCCTGCAGGACAGCTTCATGTAGGTTAGGATACAACAAATGCATTTTGATTTTCAAGTGTGTAAGAAGAGCAGAAAGAAAAAAAAATGAATGAAATGTAAATTCTCTTCTAATTTTTCCTCTGTGAACTTCATATTTCATCCAATGGTCTGAGTATAGCATGCATTATGAGTTGACTGACAACACACTATAAAAACAAGGCAAATATACACCCCAAGCCCAGGCATAATGAATGACACATAAATAACTCCATATAACAGATCTATGGAATCTGCCCCCTCTTACCTGTACCTACAGTGGGTATCTTCAGCTGCTTTCCAGCAAGACTGAACTTGGTTAAGTGACAATCTGGAGTGTTTAAGTGTCCCACCAATTGAATAGATGAGCATTAAAAAATACTGACACTACAACAGAACGAATTTTGTTGTAATTTATAGAACTTAAAATTCTCCAGGAGTTACTGGGTGTGTGTTGGTGTATCTGAAAGCAGCATTAAATCTACGATTTATGGGATCAGTTTAGCACAGCAATAAGCCTATCAGAGATTAACACACACACACACAGATTTTCTGCATTTTGTAAACGGCCATCAATCCACAGTACTGCCACCAGAGAAGATAATATCTTCTTGTCTGCAATAAAATACACTCTTTCTAAATTTGGTACCAGAAATATTTATTCCTTGCACAGCTCAACCATATGAATAAAGAACTCAAAATGACTAGATCAAGTTGAACATAAATCTGTTGGTATGCAGCATATTTTATGTCATACAAAGTTCTCTAAGTTACATGCTCAAATATAACATGAGACAACATGGGACAATATTGGGAGCTTGGAATATGAAATCCTGGTTCTGCTAAAATCATGGTCTAGTCATATCATTGCTTCCAGTGAGTTTGTCTCCAGGCAAGCCTCAGTTGTATCAGTGCTGGAATCATTTTGCACAACATGGGCTACAGATGAAACTTGTGGGTGAACATTCGTATGATTAAAATGTACTGTGCAGCTATGGCTGGTCCCTAATGGTGTATTATCTTGTAACTACTTAACTCCTTTGGCCCTTAATAGCACTGAAAAATGTCAGGAGATGGACACAGAGTGATAACCACCACCAAAAGATGAGCTGGACAGCAGTGCTTCTCACTAGAGGGGAAAAGTCACTCAGATGCAAAATCAGGAAGCAATGAATAAAATAGCAAAAATAGCATTCTGAGGCAGGGATGAGCCTGGGACTGGACCGGGTGATGTGGTCTGTGAGGTTTGTGGGGCATCAATTTAGGAGTTAAGAGACGTGAACTGTTTTTTCAGCAGTTCCAGTGGGACCAACTTTTCCCCAACTTACGTCCCCTCTCTGTTTTGTTGCGCCTCTTCTATTTATCTTCTGGTTTTGGTATTTAATTCTTCTGAGGAATAACTCCTCTTTCTTCTTATAAGAAGTATTGCAGTACACATTATAATTAAAACCTGATTTCTGTTACGACACAAAGATCATCTTGTATATTATATAAAGGATAAACAGGTGAAGATGCAAGTCCCATCTCTGGAATGAAATATAAGGATCTAGTGTCATTAAAAGCTGATGTCACTAAAAGTCTCTTTGGAAAAAGCCTCTGTTTCCCAAAGGTGGGATTTCCCTGTGTGGAAGTGTGTAAACCCAGAAGACTCTAGTCTCATCCTGAATTATGTAAGAATATACAGAATCAGCTACAGCAGATGCAACCATTCTGTGTAGAGTCCTTTCTCTGATAGTGGCCAGCAGTGGTGCCCTGGTAAGAGTACAGAGCAGGACCAGCATATGGCAACCCCTGCCCTATATGCTCTTCCAGTCTCCAGCAACTTTTGGTGTTAGAACCCCCTGCATAATAGAGCAGCAGAGATGCATCAGGTAGCTTCTGATGTTTATTTCTTCCAGGATTGTATTTGATGACTTCTGAAACTCATAGGAACTTCCAACATCCATAAAATTCTGAGAAAAGGTACTCCAGATCTTAACTGTGCATTACATAAAGGAGCTGTTTCTTTGTTCCACTTTGAACCTGCCACTTGCCTGCCTTGAACATGTGCTGTGTGATTCCAGCATGGTATTTTGGCCTTTCCTCCAAGCTGAGGCACAGGAAATCATGTTTGCAGACTCAGCAGTGTTAGGAAGTGTACAGCAGCACCAGAGAGCCACATGGGAGATGCTGTTATTTTCCTCTAGGGTTTTCAAGAACCAAAAGACTCCTAGTCTTCTGGTCTGCCTTATTGACTGGATCTGGCTTTCTGGGGTTTGTGGGTGGATGTATGTGATGGCAAGCATTCCTGGCAAAAGAAATGTCCTGGCTAAGAAAAAGGATTTTGAAGAGAGTCTGTTTTCTTCTTTCCTCTGATTCACACTCATGTTTCGTTTCACCAGCTAAAAGCCCTGATGTGACACAGGAGGTTATTCAAGGCCATCCCATGGCAGTACACCTGAGTAAAAAGTATGGTTTACAACCTTACTAGCAGCTGAGCATGCTAAATACACGACTAACTTGCCAATAAGAAGAAGCCACATGGCTTCACCAGCTTTTTCACTGTAAAGATGATGGAATAAATTTTCCAAGCTGTGCACAAAACTGTGCAGTACAGACTTCTTCCTCCCTCTGCATCACTCTGCAATGGCCATAAAGTAACACAATAAGCACCTTTATAGCCATGTTAAAATTCCCCGATTTTCTGATAAAGGCTGTTGGTATAAAATCCTCATACCTTACATGGTTTTTCTGACCTAAGTACTGTTTATTGCATAAGTGCAAGTGCAAGCTCAGGTCTGCTGACACTGCTGCAGGGCTTAACAAGAAGAGCACACTGGGTTGTGCCCTCCTATACCTGCTCATGCTGCCAGCCCCCGTGCAGACAGGTTGTCTGCTGTGACCGCTACAAAACATCAGACAGCAGAAAAAACAGCAACAACTATGCTCACATTTAGCATTACACTCTTACTGGGTTTTGTTTACTCTCTCCTAAAATGATCTCTGTTTCTCTATGAGAGAAATTATGCCTCTTCCTTTCTTCCTCCTGAACATCACCAAAAGGGAGAAGCATGTGTGTAGTAAAAAAAGTGTTGTTAAACTACACTTGAAGTTTTAGCTGTTCTGGAATATTTGGGAAAATGTGTGAATATAGAACCAATAAGGATATTCTACAGGTTTCAAATATCACACACAGGATTGCTGCACAGAGAGGAAGTGAGAGAAAGAAGGTTGTATTTTGATGGCTGAAATACTGCCATTCTCTCCCCCACCACAAAACATGCTCATGACGCTGCCTAGACATAAAGTTCAGTGTTTCATTCCATCTCAATAAAGATTTTATGACTAAGGTGTTGAGGATAAGAAAAGACCAATTTGTAGTTTTATTGATCAGGCTAAAGGTCAGGGGCAGACATGTAGGTCATGGTGCTTCCTCTGAGCAGACATGGGACCAAGGGCTTACCTTCTGAAAGTAAAGAATGAGGCAGGGGAGGGGGGGACTTACACTGATGAAACATGACATCTGAGATGTCAATCATGACCAAATTGGACAGGCTAAGAGATGGGAGGCCTCAAAACAGCCACAATTTTGCCCCATGCTTGCACACTCTGGCAGAGGGGCTTGTAGTATGTTTGCTGAGACTGTGATGTGGTGTATGGGTAAACAGCAGGATGCAATTTAATATAATAAAAACATAATTCATGGTGACAAAGTTTATGAGATTGGATTTCCCAGCCCTAGTTGAACCACGTAAAGCATATACTGTCACTACAGGCATTTTGGCTGAAATGGTAGGGTCTTCTGCTGCATGGAGATAACCTGAAAGGCATTTGTCACCATGCCCCTCTCTGGGCTGGCTGCAATAGTAGAATAACACAAAACTACATTATTCATTGTCAGGAATTTACTTTATGCCATGAAGTGAAATGGTTTCCACAATGTCAGTTTTTTCTCCTCTACGTACATTAATTTTGTCCTCGTTTGCCCCTCTGAATCACCACTGAAAGTGAGACTTGGTTTCTGTACTATATTCCGTTCCAGGTCTCTCTGTGTTATATTTGCAGTGTAAAGCTGCTTATGGCTGAGACTCTGCTTGCTGTAAAAGGCAGAAGATCCAGCACAGCTTTAATTAAAGATGGTTTAAGCTAATTTTTGTTCCCGCTGATTCTGAACTATACCAAGAAGTCATCTTCATGCCTCTGGAAGTTCCCCTGTCTCCCTGCTTACTCTAAGACCAGTAATAGAAGGAGGTCTTCACACTTTCCTACCATTTATGACACATGAACTCCAGGCTAACATGAGTATAAGTGACTTCATTTAGGTATTGGTTTTCCTGACCTTACTTCTTCAGATGTAGTCGGTACAAAGCAAAAAATGGGGTTTGTTTTATGATAAATTCAATGTTCATGTGAAAAGGATTCCTAACTCACAACTGACAGGCTAACACAGCTAGGCTCTTTAAAGAGGAAACAGAGAGCTTAAACTTTCCCTTTTACTTCTCTTCCTTACAATCAGTTGAAGGCAAACTAAGCCTGAAATAGGCAATGTACCTGAAGAAGGTATATCATTACATGTACAAAACACCTCTTAAGCATCTGTCCCATCATTCATACTGTAAGATAGCTTGATTAATGTCCCACTATTTTACTAAATTTGTAGTGAAGGAAAAAATAATGACTATTTCTTGGTATCTGATTCAGCCTTATGGCAGGGAAGGCAGATGACAACTGTATCTCTATACTGGTATCCCTTTGAGCCCTGTTTTCTCTGAATTTGGAATTAACAGAGTCAGTTGAAGGGCCTCGGAAGCAGAAGTTAAGGAATGGCACATGTTACACATGGCGTATCTCAGGAACTAAGATGGTCTAGCACACACACTTGCACAAACCACATGCTGAAGGGGAGCACGGGCCTACTTTCATTTATGTTTTCACATTCTAGATCTCAAATTGGCTGAATTTTTTTGTCCATGTACCATTTTCATCCTGATGGTTTTTGAATTCCAGACAAAATCTGTTTTTATCACACACATGCCTTGTAGCAATTTAATTCCCCATCTTTCTTTTCATATAGTCTTTCATTCTTCTAGCTGTTGATCAGTTGAGCAATGAAGTTCCATGGTAGGTTCTGGTGATTGTGAGACCTGAGTTCTAACGTCTTGAGGCAGAGAGTGGTGTAGTTAGGTTACACAATTCCTTGCTACACAGCTTGGTGGCTTCTAGATGCCTGCTGAGTTATCAGTCAATTGGAGCTTCCTTTGGCCACAGCGATTTCATGACTGTGGTAAGCTGCAAGAGTCATAAAAACAAGCATGTCTTGTCTTAGAGCTCATTCTAAAGAAAAAGATGCATCCATGTGATTAGACAAAATCTTAATAATAGTTATCTATACCTCAGTAGCAATCTTCACACCTAGCAGACTTAAGAATCCAGTGTAACACTTAGCACATGTCTCCCTCTTTTCTATACCTTTTCTCTGGACTGTGGAGCTAAAGAAATGTCCTAATCTCACATAACAAGATTGAATAGCCAAGGCTCTGTATTCAAATTATGGTTTCAATGCTCCATTAGTCTGCATTTCTATCACCTTCAACACTCACATATTTTAATGTCTGGTAAATAGGTTATTCTAGTAAGAAAAAATGAAGAATCATTTTTACTTAGTGTAATAAGAAAATAGAAAGTTGCCAGCAACTATACCAGCATTTTGCAGCTGAGGGGGTTTGTGTTTAACAGCCATGCCTATTAGACCACATCAGATCTTGTAATTAGCTAATAGCACTGGGGGAGAGACACTCCCTGGGTGAAGCCAAACTGCAGCCACAGTGTCTGTGCTGTGTCATAAGAGGAAGTGACCCATCAGTGTAAGGATTTGGGAAGACAATATCAAAGATGATCCTAGACTGCAAAGAGTTCAGTCTGTGGAGGAGGCAATAAGCAGAGACTGTTAGAGGGAAAATACAGGGAGGAAAAGCTGGAAGCCTGTGGCAATGAGTCCACCACACACACAGGATGGAAAAATCCTGTCAAAGATGGACTGGTGAAGAAAGAGAAGAAACCAACCAGAAAGTTATAGAAACAGAAGTTTTTAATGTTGTTTACACGTTTCAAGGATGGCTTTTTTGTATTTGGCACAATCCCTGCTCCTTGCCCCAAACCCCCTTGCAGAAGCTGTTATGCAGGGATGTTTTCCTGGGAGGGTGTCCTGGGCTCTCTTATTGGTTGTTAACCCCTTTTCATGTGAAGGTTATCTCTGCTTGGATTGGTGGATTCTCCTGACCCTCAGGAGACTTGTGATGGTTGTTACCTGATCCTCCTGAAGCCTATATAAGAGCCCTGCCCGCAATAAACTCTCTCTTTCGCCCATCTCTCTCTGTGTGGTCTGTGTGGCTCCCTGCGGGGTTCCCCGGGCCACGTGGCAGGGAGGCAGGGGGGGAGAGCATGCCTTCTAGGTACTAGGCCACAAACCTAGGGCCTGGGGGTCCCCCTTCTCTAACCCACCACCATGAGAAGCCCACAGGCATCAGTTTGATTTAGAAGAGCAGAGACAATAGAGTAGCCTCATGTACGCAGGCAAAATCTTAATCTCAGAAGGATCTTATTGTATGGAGAAACACTCCTTTTTTTCACTGATGTATTCTGGCTGGTTAGGGACACAATGAAACATTACAGAGAAATTGGGCAGAAAAAGTCCACCAGCCATATAATCAGGGACAGGAGACAACAGGATGAGATTTGTGAGAGTTTAAAACAAGAGCACAAGATAGATTTGAGGCTACAAAAAAAGAGAGTCAAGTCCAAAATTTGGACCCTACAGGTAGATTTGGTGTAAAAATCTGCAGGTAGAATAGGTGTAAAAGGTCTCTCAGAGCTGAAACTGGAAATGGTGTTTTGCGAGCCAGGAAGGTGTATTTGAGATAACAGTGGTAAAAAAAAGAGATATGATTCACTATGGATAGTAAGACAGCAAAGCTGAATTTCCTATTTTGTTTCAACCTACTTTCAGGACATCTTTTGGCATATGTTTTTGCCACCAGGCCAGCTCTCCAAGCTGGCACATATGAAAGCAAATCCTGACCTGTTCCCATGGGATCTGTTGTCCACCTGTGCATTTTGCAAGGGCTTCTGGAGCTATTTTCTACTCATGCTTCCCCAAAGGTCTGTGACCGAACACATGGGAACAGTGCAAATGGAGCTGCAGTCCAAAGACTTTCAAGTGGGCTACTAGTAAAAATTAGTAGCTAGAGACAACTTTTGCCACAAGGAGAATGTGTTACAACCCCAAGTGAAAGCAACTTCCATGTTTTGCTCTGTATCTCAGGATAGGTCAACTGCATTGGGAGGCACAAGTGTTGGCAATTACTGCCACGTGTTTGCTGAAGGAGTTATGGTAGTAATGTGTGACACTTCTAGGGAGTTTATAATCTGAAAATCTTACTCTTGGAGGTGAACAGAGAGGAAAACAAAGCCCTGAGCTCAGTTCCACGTCCCACTTCAGGGCCAGCAAACAGCTCAGCCTGCCTCAGGTGCACCTATTTCACCTACACCTGTATTTTAGAATCACAGAATTAATTCTTTGTGTTGGAAAAGAACTTTAAGATCATCAAGTCCATCCATTAACCCAGCACCACCATGTTCACCATATCCCCAAGTGCCACATCCACACATTTTTTGAACACTTCCAGGGATGGTGACTAAACCACTTCCCTGCAGAGTCGCAAGGTTCACAGTTCACTGTTCCAATGCTTGACCACCCTCTCACTCAAGATTTTTTCCCGAATATCCAATCTAAACTTCCCCTGCCACAGCTTAAGTGTATGTCCTCTTTTTGTGCAAGTGGGAGAAGATTTACCTGGAGTAAGAGACTGCCCCTCACCTGTCTACAACCTCCTTTCAGGTAGTTTTAGACAGCAATAAGGTTCCCCCTAAGCCTCCTTTTCTCCAAGCTAAACAACCCCAGCTCCTTCAGCCGCTCCTCATAGGACTTGTGCTCCAGACCCTTTAACCAGCTTTGCTGCACTTCTCTGGTCGTACTTCAGCACCTCAACGTCTTTCTTGTAGTGAGGGCCCAGAACTGGGCACAGCACTCGAGGTGTGGTCTCACCACGGGCGGATACAGGGATGGTAACCGCCCTAGTCCTGCTGGCCACACTGTTGCTGATCCAGGCGCGGATGCCGCTGGCCTTCTTGGCCACCTGGGCACTCGCTGGGCACGTCCCTGCCACTGCTGCCCACTGCAGCGGCGGGACACGCCGGGCTGCCCCCGTTCCCCGGGGAAGGAAACGGGCTCCCGGGGCCGCCTCGGCCACCCCCTTCCCTGGCGACGCCGCGGCGAGCGGGGCGCAGCCGGCAGCTGCTCCGGGCTGGTTTCCATGGACACGGCGGGGGGAGGCCCTGGAGGAGGGGAGATGCCTGCTGGGACGTGCTGGGGGAGCGGCGGGGAGCGATAGCGACGGGGAGCGGGAGGGGAAGGGCGGACGGCGAGGGGCGGCAGCCGGAACCCTTCGCTCAGGAGGGAGAGGCTTCCCCGCGGGTCCAGCGGCGCAGCAGCAGGGAGCCCGGGGTTGCTGAGGTGGCTGCAGGACAGTGACAGGTTGTGCAGGCAGGGAGGGGAAGATGAAGAGCACATGGGGATGCTGCTGTGGCAGGCTGTCACTTCCATGGAGGCCTGGCCAGGTGACTGCTCTACAGATCTCTGCGGCTGCATCCTCCGTGGAGATCTGCAGCAGTCTTAGGGAAGGCACCAGCCATCCTCCCCGTTAAATATTTAGCAGTTTAGCCCAGCCACATCCTCGGGTGGGAGCCCCGATGGTGCCCGTGGTCGCACTGCGGTTTTGGAACACAGGGTGTGGGCAGGTGCTTAGCGAGGAGCAGAGCTTGGGGTAGCGGGCAAAGCAGCAAAGGGGCTGCAGAGGCAAAACAAACTGTGTGAGCACACGGGCTTGGGCTTCACTCAGGAAAGACCTGCAGAGTTCAGGGTGGTGGTTACCATGCAGCAAAGTGCTCGTAACCATGGTGACCGAGCAGTGCCGCATCTTCCCGGGATCGGAAAGCACCAATCTATTGCAAAACCAAGTTTTGCAGTGCGAGACCAGTGGGTTAAATGCAGCTGGTTTCACCTCTTGAAGCCAGGGATCACAATCTGTGTTAGAATTGTATATATTCCATCACATAGATTGGTTGGAATCAGCCTTGTGCCAAGCCAGTGGCTATATGAATACAAGAAGGACACCATGAATATGTGCTGGTGTCCCTCGCAGGCAGTGTCTTCCAAAAAGAGATTTGCAAAAGTGAAGGCAACAGCAGGGAGTGCAGCAGAGCAGGAGGGTGAAGGTGCCAAAGCAATTTTTTGTCTCATACTTTGAATAGTAAACAAAGTTTTGTCTGAAGTTTAAGATGTGTTGGTGTCATTGGGCAAGGGATGGGATTCACAAAGTTTTAGCTAAGGTGCTTGAGGCCTACTAAATGTTCAAATTTCTGATTTAGGTAGTTATATCAGTGTATATTTTGTATAAATGGAACATAAATATGTTGAATGTTAAGCCCAAAAAGATCCAATGAAACTTTTTCTGATGTTTGTTCGGGTTTTTTTCATCTGTTTATGAGGAATTGAAATAAAACTTCTATTTTTTACCACCAGCACATCTTAATTTGATAAAAGTTATTACTGCTCCATACAAACTTTGGTCCTTTTTGGGAAGTAATAAGTGTTCCCTCCAGAAGAGAACTCTCTAAAAAACCTCATTACTGGAGTCTCTGAAGAAGGGTGACAGCAAAATTCCCCGACCCTTGGTAAATTTGTCCATTCCTGCATGTCTGTCTAAGAAGAGGATAGCTCTAAACATGGTGTAAGAGACTTGCCATTGACTGGTTCTCATACAAGGGAACTCAAAGGTTCTCAATCAAAGTGAGGGAAAACCAAAAAATGGATTCACCCTTAGCCAGGTCTCCTTAGGGTCACTGAGAATGATGCTTGCTCAGGGAAGTAGTGGCAGATTCCTGATGCATTCAAGGAGGATTTTGTTGTAGGAGAGAGGAACTTTTGAGTTCAAGAACTGTTTGCACTCTAAAAGACAGTGCCCATTAGGGAGGTGAAAACACCACTTATGGATGAGCTATTCAAAATATGTTCAGATGGGTAAGGCAGTGTTGTGCTGTGAATATTTGAGAATGCAGCTGATGAGGTGGTATATCTGTGCATATCCATGCAGAGACACGATCCCCAGAAGGAAATTAGCCATATTAGCGTAGCGTAACATTGAGGTTAATCTCCCCCATTTCTGAGTAGGATTTGTTGGGTCTCAAAGCACATGTGGCTATATTTTTTCCAGCTCTGTAGTTATTTGGGGCACAGCTACCAAATCCAGAAAAAGTAGGCAGGAGCTGCAAGAGGTACTGAAAAACCTCCAATCCCACTAGTGGCTCTGCCAAATCCGGGCAGGCAACTCCGCTTAGAGAAAGGCTGCGTTGTGTACAACAACATAAATGGCTGAGGCTACTGGCTTCTCCTAAACGTCCTTGTTGCTCCTATTCCCTCATTTCTGGAGTCTTGATAAACTCCATTCCAGTTCTTTTTTGCCTTCTTTCCCATCCCAATCCTTTTTCTTTCTTTCTCCTCTTTTTGCACAGGAATAGTGCAGTGAAAATCTCCACATCAAAACTGATTTTTTCCTACACTCCTGAGAATTCACCGGTCTCCTCTGTTACTACCTTGAAGGATCTCTCGTGTAGCCACATCCTTTGAGACCATCCAGCTCAGGTATGTTCCCTATAGCTAACCTGGCAGAAAGCCCTGCTCCCTGTCACCCTTCCTCCCTTGCTGTGACACTGTGGGAATGGCAGCAGCAGCAGAATTACCTGGCTGCTTTTCAGAGGAATGTGTCCCAGAGCAAGGCAAGGCAGAGGCCTCAACCACTCAAGTATAATTAAACACAGCATCATTTTTGTGTAGAGTCTGCCGTGGCAACCACAAGAGTTTTTGTCATTCAGCTGGAAGGTTTAGAAGGCAGAGACGCGGTATTTTCACAAAAGATCCTCCTAGCAGGCAGGGCCTTAAAAACCATTTCATTGAATGAAATACACTCATGGAGCAAAGAGTGCCAGAGGAGGGAAAGGGGGTTGGAGAAAAATACACTGCATAGAACCACTCTATTTCTGGCTGTTGCTCAATAACAGCTCTTGAGGCAGCACCTGATATACTATTAGGGTGACAAAGGCTTTTTATATGTAATGCTTTGGGACCTTGATAGCATCTCTGGTTTTTCTCTTGTTCTCTCTTGAGTTCCCCAGAGAGGCAATATATTGTCTTCCCTCTAGTTAAAGGGAGAGGGGGCTAATTGCATTGGCAGGTCACTCTGTTTCTGTTGAAGGTGAAAGCAAAGGGCTAGCTAATTCATGCACACAGACAGGAGGATATAGCACTGTACTGTCAGCCATTCCAGGGGTTAAAGTGGGGTGAGGTAGCTTGGCAGAGTGCATGTAGCACTTGCTGGAGCAAATATCTGGGTCAGGGTAGCAGAACGAGTAATGCTGATGAAGAAAAGCCAGTCAGAAAGGAAGAGAAAAGCAGAATTAAAGACAAAGGGTCAGATTGTTTAGTTTCTATATATGACCCTAAATTCTTCTGGCACCATTAATGGGAAGAGGAATTATGTGGTCACAGTACTTTTGCATCCCAGCTATTCTTTACTTTAATAGGCCCAACATACAACTCAGGTGGTAACATTGCCAAGGGTAGAGTAGCAAGCACAATCTGGGACATTCCAAAGGGACTGTGAGATCCCTTGCCACCCAGGATAGAGTCTATATATTATGCTGGAGGTCCTGAGACAGCCAGCCAGAACCCAAGTCATGATCTACTGAAGGGAGCAGCAGAATTGGAGAGACTAAAGTTGGAGCTCCTGCAGTTCAGATTCAGACTTGTTCAGCGCTGAAGGTTTGGACACTTCTGCCAATGAATGCAAAGGAAATTTGGCAAACACCCTCAGCTAGTGCAGGAGAATAATATCACCTGAGTTTAAATAATGCTTTTCATCAAAAGGTGTCTGTGTCATTACTGATAGTTTTTATGTCTTGGGAAACAGAGATGTGGAGAAGGACAGTGAAATTGTCCAAAATTGCCCTTTAAAGTGGCGGTAAAACAAAGAGGAAACCTCCTGCCTCACACTGTCAAACTGAGTTCACTTGTCACACATAAGGAAATGAAACATAAGGCTGCTGTCTTGCTCTCAGTCCTTCTGAGATAAAGCAGAAAACTCTCTGTCAGGTTGTGGCTACTAAAGTCTCCAGTGCCAGGAGAGCAGATGACTGTGCTGTGTAAGTCCCATGCCCTATGAGGATCATTGTCCACACACGTCTCACTTTGCAACTGGTCTGAAGTATTCTTTCCTCACGTGGGATGGCAAATGGTGGGGGAGGTAACTAGAGTGATCTCCCTTGTAGGTCTTTCCCTGGGACTTGGTACACAGGTTCCAGATGCCAAAGCCCCTGCTGCTTGGATCTGCACAAAAACCTGTGTCTTCCTCAACCTATTTCACAACAGATTTGGCTTGCTCTCAGTCAGTTGCTATTTGTACAAATTAAGCTGAGCTGCCAGGAACATTTGCAAACAGGGAAAAGCAAAGTGGGATGCACAAAGCAAGTCAAAATAGGTCTCAAATCTGGCAAAATGCCTTCAGGTGCTTATAACATTTGACTTACTCTAGCCTGTGTATTTACACACCCACACACTCATTCATCCAGCTTTCTCTTCCCTTCGCGCCCACACACGCTCACTCTTCACAAATTCATTCACCTTCTCTTCCCCCCCCCCCCCCACTTTCTCTCCCAAACACGGTCATTCCCACACACAAATCTACCTCAGACACACTCTTTATTCCCCATACACAAGCACACACATATTTTTGAGTGCTGAGTGCAGTGTCTGTAGGTGGTATATATACATTCATGTAGCAGACGATGCTGTAACCTTATACGTATGCTGTGAAAAAGCCTTTGGGATTAGTGAGCTAAGAGCTCTGATTGCTTTCACTTTCATGTAAAATACTACTAATCTAGTTTATGGGGCTGGCTATTTCCATCCTTCTCTGCCATCATTTTCCACAGAACCTCCCTTTCTGCTCACCTTCCTCTTTCTCCCCCTTCCTGTTTCTTGCTATGCTTTTCCTTTCCCTCCTTGCTGCCTAAGACCACAGTGTTTTAGAGAGCTTGGCCATCCCTTTATCTCTCCATGATATCCTGATTATCTCACTGAGAGAATGAGCAGGGATGAGCAATGAGCCTGCCATGCAGTGTGGGGCACAGGGCAGGAAATCCTGCAAGGTGTGGTGAGATCAGAGGCAGAGACGGTAAGTGGTGGGGCGGATCATGCTGCCATCCGAGCAGGGCTGTCTGCCTGGCACTGAGCCTGCCTCTAGTGGAATGTGATCCACCGCTGGGAATGAGCTCATCTGTAATCCACTTAATTGAGTTTTATGAGCAGGACTCTCACATCAGGGAGCCAGCCTACCTTCTTCCTAGCACTCACCCTTCTTTGATTGCTGCCGGGGGAAGAGAAGGGAAGTGGGGGGTGCATGCACTGCTCTACCAAGCTGTTGATCATATGGCTTCTGATTTGCTGCTTGTCCTGGGGAATGAGCAGGGGCCAAACAAACATGCTCTTCAAGACACCTACTGCCATGGTGTAATGTTTTTTGTATCTGCTTCAGGGTGCTCAAATTTCCATGTGACTGTTGATCTTGCTGTCAGGACTGAAGAGCCTTAAGTTTTCCCAGCTTTTTGGTCTCTGTTCAAGTCCTGGGGACTCAAAAGAAAAGCATTGATGTGCCTTATAGATCTCATATATGCATGAACCATCTTACCTGTGAGTCCAAATGGCATGGGGTCGGAGTCATTCTGAGCTCACTTCTGCTTTCAGTATGCAGTGATCTAAGTGGTGGAGCTGTTGTTTAACAAAGAGCCTTTGTTTACACTGTAATGTCTTGCCATCTTTAGCATTTGCATCATCATTTGTACTGTGTGAGTTGGTCACATAAGAACCAGCAAAGAGAGAAATCTGGCTGCTGTCTGCCAAGGGATTTGCAGGCTTGACTCTGTCTGGTGAAAGATGCAACCTCTTCTCTTGGTGAAGAGGTTGCATCAAGGGGATCAGGAGAAAGTGAGGGAGGGAACCTTCTCTTCAAGGGACTGTTAATCTCCTTGGAAAGGATATGTATGGCATGCGAAATTTGGAATGTATTCCTTCCAGTTCTGGCATAAATGTCTACATTTGAAATAATAAGTTCTGGGTGCAACTACCACTGTTTTTCCATCACTTCTGCTCTACCTTGTAGGACAAAACTTGGTCATGGTTTCAGATCAAAGGTGGCACACACATCACAGAGCAGTAGCTCAGCAGTTCCACAAATCCATAACTTTAAGGAAAGGTCGGTATATGGAAAGGGAATTGTCCTGACACATTAACACAAAGACCATAATAGACCTGTTCTGGGAACAGCAGGGTCACCACTCTGCACTGAGTGATACTTCAGGTGCTTCTTAAAATCCCCAGACACCAGATTCATGGAAATACATGATAATTAAAAAATTGGTTTTTGGAAATATATGCTTCTAGTCTTCACAGCTGCAGACAAAACTGAAAAATTGTACTAGAAAACATTTTAGAATTCAAAACCCAAAGAGGAAATAAAAAGAATCCATATTATATGGTTTGATAGTTTGGGTTTTGTTTGATTTGGTTTATTTTTATGACATGATTTTTGAGCCAATCTCACACAGAGGTGCAATGACTTTCTATGGACATCCCAATGCTGAGATGCTATAATGACTATTCAGGATGGTCCATTGTAACTGTGCTACAGATGAAGCGCTTGTTTTCTTCCCTTCTGATTTCTGCAATTTAGGACTCCAGAAGTTATAAAATCATAGAATCATACAATAGTTTAGGTTGGAAAGTACCTTTAAAAGTCATCTAATCCAACCTCCTGCAATGAGCAGGGACATCTTCAACTAGATCAGGCTACTCAGAGCCCAGTTCAACTTGACCTGGAATGTTTCTAGGAATGAGGCATCTACCACCTCTCTGGGCAACCTGTTCCAGTATTTCACCACCCTCACTGTAAAAAATTTCTTCGTTTTATCTAGTCTATGCACTTGACATTTAAAAACATTACCTGTTGTCCTAGTGCAACAGGGTAAAGAGTTTGTCACCATTTTTCTTATAAGTCACATTTAGGTAATGAAAAGCCTCAGTAAGTTCTCCCTGTAGCCTTCTGTTCTCCAGACAACCTACCTTCATAGGAGAGGTGTTCCAGCCCTGCGATCATTTTTGTGGCCATCCTCTGGACCCAGTCCATCAGGTCCATGTTTTTCCTGTGCTGAGGACCCCATAGCTGGATGCAGTACTCCAGATGCCATCTTGTGGGAGATGAGCAGAGAGGTAGGATCACCTCCCTTGACCTGCAACTTATGCTGCTTTTGAAGCATCCCAGAATGTAGTTGACCTTCTGGGCTGAAAGCACGCATTGTTAGCTCAGGTCCAGCCTCTTATTCACCATGTCCTCCAAGTCCTTCTCAGTAGTGTTGCTCTCAATCCCTTCATTTCCCAGTCTATATTGATACTGAGGTTGCCCCCACCCATGTGCTGAATGTTGTACTTAGCCTTGTTGAAAATCCTGAGGTTCACATGGGCCCACTTCTCAAGCTTGTCCAGGTCCCCCTAGAGGGGACACATGTTGACTGCACACTCAGCTCTGCGTTATCTGCAAACTTGCTGAGGGCACATTTGATCCCCCTGTCTATATTGTTGAAGACATTATACAGTAGTGGTCCCAGCAGACTCAGAGACACTACTTGCCTTTGATCTCCATCTGAACATCATGCTGTTGACTACTACCCCATGGATGTGATTATTCAACCAATTCCTCATCAGCTGTTGTTTTTTAAGAGGAAGTTGTTTTGTTTTATAGTCACCTAGAACACTAATTCAGCTGTGTCAGCAATTCTAGGTTGTTTTTTTCCCAGAATTTTGCAAAACAAGCCTTCCAGGACCCAAAGGTTCTTTCATGACCCAGCATCTCACTTTCATGTTTCCCCTCTGTCCCAGCTCCATGTACAGATGTGTGCAAAGAAGGGTTTTACTCAAACACAATGACTCTACTACTCCACTACTACCAATATAACAGATAAATTTGCTGGAAATCAGTGACAGACTGGTATTCAGTTGGACAAACTGAGACAGAGACTGTCTTGGAGGAAATGAAGATACTTTTTCTTTTTCATACCATTTTACTTTTAAATCTGCAAACAGTCATCCCAACATTATGTGAAGTCCCCAAATGGCCATGCAATCTGGGTAGATGTAACACTGTTCCAGTGAATCCAATGCTGGAAATATCTTCTCCCAACTTGAATACATCCTTCTGCCATGTCCTTTCACTGTAAAGCTCCTGACATCATGTTTGATTCTATTTTATCCCTTGAGCAATACTTAGCTTCAAAAATGGCAGGAGACCCTTGGTATTGCCTCCGGCTCTCTCTGCTTATAGAAGCTACACAAAACATATGGTACATGGAGAAAGGAAGAGCTGTTAAAAGGATGAAAGCTGTTTCAGTAAATTTCGTTGTTAAGAGCCAGTGGAGTATCTGTCATCGATGAAAGCAAAATATTTCAGGATATTTGTACTTTATGGCACAAACGGTTTTCAGAGAAGTTTGGTAAAAATAATTTTTTTTGAGAAATATACTATCTAGGAAATTTCTTCTGTCATGTCTTGGAGCAGTAGAAATCTCAAAGTTTCTGTAAAGATCTGCACGGTGTTTCACTCCACTGCTGCTTCAATCCCAAAGAGAAGCTTGTGTGCGTTGTTTCCTCCCTGTCCATAGCAGTTGGCCTAAGAAAAGACACTGACCCTCTCTACAGCACTGGCCTCTTGTTGAGATGTTCAGGCAATAGTGGGGGATATCTAGGACAGAGGCAATCTTGAAGTAGCCAAGATTAAAATAACTGCTGCTCTTTCTTCCTCCTTCCCCCACTAAATATCCTTCCATGGCAATTGCCCAGATTTGCTGGTGAGGCTGAGCTAGAGGCAGGAGACAGAGTGCTAGCAGGATTGTGCTGTGCTGTGGAGGTCCATACCTCATCAGTTGTGGAAGGTCATGCGTCTCTCCACTCTCAGTAATAAATACACAGCTTGGTTCTCCAGCCAAGCCCTCCCCCACTGAGCTTTTCACATACATCTGTAAAACACCCACTCACATGTATGCCTATAAACAAGCAAACAAATCATGCCACCTAAAAAACTAATTGAACAATTCCTCCTACAACCTGGGAAGGAAAAGAAGAAAAAAGGCTGTTGTTTTTTTCTATTTCTGAAATATTGAAGAGCTACTCAAATACTATTGTGACAGCAAGGTAGATAACTAGGTTGATTACACAGTAAGAAAATTAGAGGAAACTGGAAGAGAGAGAGAGAGGAAGAAACTTTGTCTTGTGTCTCTGTCAGCTTGATTAGTGGCTTTCTCCTGAATCCTCAACGGAGTGGCCTCTGTGGGTCAATCTCATTAGTGATAAAAATGGAAGAGCTGCAGGAGTCTACACTGAGCTTTACCTGGAAAGTTTGACAGCAGGGCTACTGTTCAGGCTTGGAGGAACAACAACAAGGTCAGGAGGCCACTGAGGTGGAGATGACTGTGACAATGGGACCACTGACCAAGCGGCCTGTGGCAAACCATTTGTTCAGCAGGACACCAAAACACAGGTTTGTTCTTAATGACAAACCAGTGGCCAAGACATCATGACAAGTAGATGCTGAGCAGATAATTTTCCAGATGAGCTGACTAACCCACAGGTGATATTTCCCTACGGGTCCCCAAAGAGTTACTGAAGTCTGTCGAAGGTGATTCTAAGAAATAAATCTGTTCACAATCAACAAGTAAGGTTTTAAGGTTAGCAGCCCTCATGGGGCTGTGTGAGGCCTACAGAATTTTCTCAACCAGGAAAGGCATCTAATAGTATTCAAAATGATCTGGATCCCTAGTGTCAGGGTATTTAATGTCAGGACGAAGTTGTCAGGAAGGAGGAAAAAAATCTGTGGTTTCTGAGGGCAGCTGAACTAGTCTCCCAGCCTGTTTTCTAGGGAATATTTTCCTTGCAGCAGATGACCAGGTGTCTATTAGAAATAGCAGAAAGGGGGTCAGGAAACCCATCGTGTTGCAATAGGCTTGCAGTTGCTACATGCTCTGGGTTTCTCACTGTAGAAAGGTGATGGTTCCCTGCCTCAGGGGCAGAGTGAGATTGGGTCCTGCCTGTGAAATGCTCTTTTATCCTCTAGTGCAACACAGTGTGCCAGTGCTATGAACAGCCTCCCAGATGAAATTGTGGACACTTGGTGTCTGTTCCAAGGGGCAAAAGGGGAAGATGCACATGAGTGTATGTGGTGCATGGGAGAAGTTTGTAGCATATCTTCTCCTACTCTATCAATTTTGTGGAGAGAAAGAGGCTGACATTAACACTCACTGTATGGATTTTGCAAGGCCTGTGGTGATATGTGCTTCCTGCAGTAGATTAGAGTCAATTTCTATATTGTCAAAAGTGGTTAGAAGTAGTCTATTTTGCCATGTGCTTTGCTTTAACTATTTTTGTGGTAGTGGAAGGCAGGGTCAAGGAAACCACTGCATCAGATTTCCAATGGGATTATAATCTAACAAGGGCCAAAATATTGCTGGGCATGGGAGTTTCCTGCACCCCTTCAGTGCTGCTGACAATGCACCTGTTCTGTCTATAGTGTCATAGCCAGGGTTACCACACTTCTACCCTCAAACCCTCAGAGATGCTCCTAAAATAGGATCTATTATCTATTCTAGTCTTTGCCTACATACCTCTACACTGTGATCCCAGTTGGTCCTTGCTCAGCAGTCTTTCGGTTGGGAGCTGTGTGGCCCTTAGCTGATACAGGCAGGCAGACAGTGTTCGTAAACAAGGTGTCCTTAGTCAGAGCAGTGTCATAGGCCATAAAAGGAAAAGCTTTCTTTTACTCCCTTCTGGTAGTAGAGCAGGTGCTTCTGCTTTTCCAGTCCCTCAGTGGATCAACCTTTTTTGTGTTTGCACTCCACAAAGGTATTTACTTTCCCATGTGCCCAGGGAGTTGCTCTTAAAGCCATACTGATGCTTTGGCCCAAATTTCTAGACAAAATTCCCCTTATGACATAGAAGTAGTATTTTTCCAGGGATTATAACAAGTTACTTTCTGTTAATGACTCTAGCTGTGTTTAGTCAAGATTGCTTATTTAGAGCTAAGACAATACTACTGAAGCTGGTTTACTGGTATTCAAAAAAAGCCCAACACAACCTTTTCCTCCTCAGCTTTTCTTTAAAACCTCCTGTAAAGAGGTAGTAAAAATCCTTTTAGCACAGCATGGCCCAGCAAAAACATTCCCCTTTAGCTACATCTTGATATCACTGATCAGCTCTGCATCCTTCACTTCATTTTCATTTTAATATTTGTTTCTGTTATGAGGTAATTTGGAGAAATCAAGCAAGGGTATGAAACTTACTTTTGAAGAAGTTCCTCCAAAATTATCAGCCAGTTACTCTGGTTCTGAATCAACGGCGTGTAAGAGAAGTGCTCTGAGTTGCATCCTCTAATTCTTACTGTTAGCACTCTCCATTGTGCAAAGAAGCTTGCAGAGGCAGACATTCATTTAATATTCCCATTAGAACAATCCTGCTAATACAAGTGATTTAAGCACCGACTTTTGTTGTAGAAATAATAGCTTAAGTGGAGGTGGAACCTCCTCTATACATCTTTCTTTTTTCCTTTAGAAATTTCAGGGCCTACTGCATATTATATGTCACAGGAAATATCAGTGTAACTGCATATTGTAATTTGATTGCAGCACGTGTTGTGGAACGTATCAGTGAAGTGTTTGACAATGATAGCAATACAGAAGTAATCTTTTTTGTGATCTAGCAGACATTTTTTTATCAAGCTGTTTAAGTCTCTCACTATTTGTTGGTGGTGTAATATCATAACAAGAAGCACTGTGTAACTAATGCTGCATCTGAAGTGAAAACATTCTTATAATGTCTTCTCCCTTGTAAAGCAAAGTCTTGCCAGAAAAGGCCTCTTTACCTAAGAGACAGGCATTTGCATGATCAAGGACTGCCCTCTACATCCTCCCATCTCTGCAATCATTTGTGTAGTTGTGAATGATGGAGTCTACAAATAAAAATGTCAGGCAGAAAGTGTTTATGCAGTTTTGAAAATAATGTAGATACTATAGTTGAATCTCAGAGAGATAAGATTACACTGGATGTGTCTGTTTGTGTATCTGTGTATGAAAGAAAGAGCGAGCGAGAGATTATATTGTGTTAGAAAAAAAGGAATGGCTGTGTATTAGAGAGAGATAAAACTGTGTTTTCAGGGCCTCTGGGTTAGAAAGATTTCATTTTGCAGGTGTGTGTAGCTGTCCTTATGCTAAAGGGAAGGTTTGTTTGTGTGTGTTTAGAGGGCAAGATGACTGTGGATATGCATTGTAGGCATGCAGTATGTTATAGGGTGTATGTATGTGTATGCATGTATATAAACAAAAGAGCCTGTACTGTGTATATTAAATAAAAGAAAGTAATTCTGTGTGTCCTCTCAGAGAGAGATAAAGTCACAGTGTACATCTGTTTCACAAAACTGAAAATAACACAGCATGTATGTTTTATATATTTCTGTATATATTTTAGATAATTTGTAAACTCTGTTTCAGTTTTATTTACAAAATAAGCCACTGTCAGTGTTTTAGAAACATTTTCCAGAAATTTTGGAATTTCCTAGAGTATTTTATACTTTTTTACTCAAAGCACATTTAAAAATTCTTATTCAAATATTTGTTGAAGAGGGAAAGCTATATGTAGGGAAATATGAATTATAAAATTCCTCCTGAAAAAAAGAGTCAGATGGAATAAGTTTTCAGTTCATTGATGATCAGCACTTGGAGCAAACAAAAAAAAATCAAAAATTACCAGAACTTATATTTGCCCAAAGCAGATTCTAATCACGCTTGCTGGATATTTCATGATAAATTTTTTCAAACCAGTAAATTACCAAAAAACATTTTTTCTTCTTGGAAGCATGTGGTGATTCAGAAGCTGGAAGTTGTGATATATACATGTATTTTTTAAAAGAATGCATTATATCTTTTTTCACAAATAATTTGTGAATCTAAACTGCGTTCTAAAAAGCACTGCATTTATCTGTGTACAGAAAAGGTAAGATTTTGGATATCCTAGAGAAAAAGTATGACTGAGGCATATGATGGACCATTCAGATTTTCCTTTTTACTTGCTGAAGAGAGAAAATAAACTTCTACTGTCTTCTCCTTGACTTGGACTGCCTCTGCACCTAGACAGCAATGCCTCTGCTTCCCTATATCTTACCCAAAGTTACTTCTCATCACCAACACTCACTGTCTTTACAGCTCTGCTGGGTGCTCAGTGGCTGCTTCAGATGTGCCCACACTGTGTTCTGCTTTCGTGGATGAGGGCTGAGTCTGCCAGGCAGTGTGGCACTGGGACACAAATCAGAGGCCACTTACTATGGCCTGCAGTTTAGTCGTTTTAGTTACTGTCACCCTACTCAGGAACAAAGTTGAAGTGCACTGATAACTGCTTGAAATCTGACCTTGGCTTTGTCATTTAGGTTGCTTGTGTTCCTGTGGTTTTATATTGCTGCATACATGTAGAAAGTGGTTTCCCTCTCATCTCCTGCTTATAATCCCTGAGGTGACTGGATACTCCAAGCTACTTCGTACAATAAGCAGGGGAGAACTGGATGGACAGGACTTTCTTTGTTAATCTGAATGCAACATCTGCTCGTAGGCTGGTGTTCTCTACAGTTGTGATTCATATGCCCATCACTTCTATATCATGGCAACTTTAGGAAAAACTGTTGGACTGCCAGGACTGTCACTGCAAGGGTTTGTAGAGAAGCACTTGGAATCCTCCTTCACACCTGCTTCTAGCAAAGGGGAGAAGATCTGTTTCAAAATTGGCAGAGACTTCGAGGCCTGCAAAGGCATGTGCAAAGGGCAGGAAGAAGTTGGTAGTGGGCACAAAGCGATATTCATGTTTGGTCAGCAATTGTTCTTGTCTACCTGGGTTGAAGTCCAAACCTTAGAGCCTTTTACTATCAACAGCCATAAATCAATGCATATTCAGCCTTGATGAACTCCCTTTGTATTAACTGGGATTTCTCCATGTCATTCTGTGGACCCTCATTGCAATTCAGTAATAGTTAACTTCTAGTAAGTTTCCCTTCTTGGTCTAGAGCAATCTCACTTCTGACTGCAAGCTTCATGACAGGCTTGAGTCATGAAGTAGGGTGAGACTGTGAATATTGAAAGGAAGAAAGTGAAGACAGAGCTCTTTCATCTGTTTCAGCACTAGCCCAAATGCAAGCCATGCTGGTAGCCAGGATAGCCATTGAACAACGGCACCACTTTGTGCTGTCAGATGATGAAACTTTCCCTATCTCTCATGCTCAAGTATCAAGCATCTACTCAAGCAGTTAATCTCCTCTGTGCTCATTCCCCAAGATAGCCAGGGTGTCTAATTCAGGACCATGCTGGTTTCAGTGGTTGTGCAGTGTGTCTTTGCTATGCTTGCACAGCACCTGTACATCTTCTCTTGGTGTCCAGGTCACCTGTACAGTAACGGGTCTCTGCACAGTAACACCCAACACACACTCCACTGTGTACTCTCATACACTTTGTAGCAGGTGCATTTGCTGGTTCTCAAAAGCACTCTTGTGTTCATGTGCACTGCCAGGCTTGCCATCTCTCAGCACCTTCTTGTGATTTTTCTTACATTTGCTCCTTTCCTGCAAAGCCACAGCTCCTAGAGTCAAGTGGTTGCATGAAAATTCTGGCTGTCATTTAAAAAGAGATGCAGATTTGTAGCTTTTCTGGTTCTGGAGAAAGCTTGTAGATGTAGCGCTATAATGGATTAAAAGAAACAACATTAGAAGACATATTCTTTCTTGTTAAATTGTTTGTTTTCTAAGTCAATTTACTAATTTTTTAGAGGGGGCACAGCTCTGGTTTTTAATTACTCAGTGTGGATTTAGGTACACCTTTGTATGCACACGTACCTTTTCTGCTGCATATATAAAAATATACATGCATTTTGGTGTGGATATACATGTGTACTCCCACACCTGCCAACTGCACATATTCCCTTCTCACAGAAGCCTTCTCTCCCACTCTGCCTTTCTTCCAGACATTTCCCTTTCTGCAACTTCTGTCCACCACCGTTCTCTGAGTTATGGAATCTCCACTGTTGCTTGTACTGAGTAACCTTCTCCCCCACTTCTCCCTCCCTCCTCTCCTTCACTCCAGGAAAGCTCTTTCTGATTCTTTTTTCACTGATGTCTGGCATTTGTACCTCTGTAGACAGAGAATGGCAGGAAGACAGTGACGTGAGCAGACAGAATAACTGGGGAATAAAAAGGAGTTGGTTGAGAATCTGTAATTAGAAGCCCAATTTCCATTTCCTTCTAAAGCACTTTAGAATCCCTTTCAGGGATTTCTTGACTGTCACAAAATTGAATGTCTTTGAGATTTTCTCTTTTTTTTTCTTTCTTTTCTTTTTTTTTTTTTTTTTTTTTTTTTAATTTTTTATTTTGCTTCCTCTTGTTTCCTTGGCAACAAGTTGGTGATGCAGGAGCTAGAAATGTGCTGTGTCTCCGTGGAGATGTTGGCGTGGGTGTGCCATGGTGACATCCACGATGGACGCACAGCTCTACCAATCCTACCCCACCCCCCTGCAATAAGTACAATAGGTCCAACCTCAGAGGTGATGCTTTTATTTTTAGCTTCATAGGTGCTAATCTGCTCTTTTTTCATGACGATGGGTCCAGACGTCTCGTTAGTTACATCAGCACAAACTGACTGATTTGAGGAGGGATTTTAGGAACAAATCTTCAGTTTTGTATTCAGGAACTTCTTAACTCAGAAGAAATTACACTTCTACCTTGGATTGCACCCATTGGAATTACTTGATTCTTTCCCGTTTTCTTAGAGAAGAAAGAGTTACCAGTCATTAATGAATAGTATTGTGAATCAAAGCTCCCGTGTTTCATTTAATTCTAAATGAAGTTGTTTCTCTCTTTCATACCTCAAGCGTTGCTCATTTAGAACACAAAGAAGCTGCTATCACTCTTGGCCTGGGGCATGGGAAATTAAATTTTATTGAGATGTTTAGCTAGGAGGTTCCAAGGCAACATACTTGTATATTCCCATAAGACAAAACTGTCTCCTCCAAAGAGTCTGTTGCTCAGATTGCTTAGCCCTCCTCTGGGTCTGCCCAACAGCACACAAGTCACCTATAAAACTTTTCATAAAACAATAGCATGTAAGTTTGGAAGACATCTGAGACTCCCTCTTGTCCAGCACACAATATCTTTACAATATTTTATTACTGTGCATACAGCATGTTCAACCTTCTTAATCTGTATTTTGCATTCATCAGTGTTCTGGCTGCAAGCCAGGACCCAAACTCTCCGTTGACGTATCTCTTGATACATACAATAGCAGAGTAAGGGCTTTCATCAAACATATGGAGGTTCTGCTGCTTTTTTGTTTTGTTTTCTAGGAGTCACTATGACATCACACAGAAATTGTGATGTCAACAAGAAACCCTCTGGGTAAGCTTTTGAGAGGTTGCTATGGAATTTCTTACTGCCAAATGACTGTAACTTCATCCCAATGGGATTTGCAATAGGGCTCATCCATGCAGCAATAAAGCCAAGTATCAAATTCTTCTTGCCAGAAAGACCAATTAAAGGATTAAATGTGAAAAGCTGAAACCCATAACATCCATGATGACAGGGTTTTCCTTTCCTTTTTAGACTGTAATCATCTTTTCTACACATTGTTCTGGGGTCAGCAGCCTTGGGGATACATTGGTACAGCGAGTGATGGAAAGAAGCTGGAGAGGGAAACAAAAGTGAACTCAGCCAAGGCAAGATAAGCTTCTCTTCCAGCCATGCTGACAGATTTCCTTTGCCTTCTGTCCTACACTTCTTAAGTGATTCAAGCACAGACTGAGTTTATTCAGCTTCCAAGATGGCAAGGTGCTTGTTGAAAAGGTGTTTTATTGTGTGAAGCCAGAGGAAACATGAGGAACAATGAGGCACCAGAGGCACGTTAAGAAGATGTGTCACTGACACAGTATGTCAATGAGAAGTGAATCCAGATTCTGTTTTTAAGGACATATTCCAAGGCACACACATAAATCTGATTAAAATGCCTTGCTTGTTGGATCTGAATCTAGACTTTAGTCCTGGCTACCACTGAAATCCAGGTCAGATTTTTCTTTTTATTTGCACTTGTGTTAACAGATGAAAGGAGCTGACACATCTGTCTAGCGCCAGCATTGTATCTAATGTCTAAAGGAGCTCTCCTGCCTCAAGGAACCAGCAGCCCATAGATGTGATCTGATAAGATGCAGAACACCATACAAGAGAAGCTTCCATTAACTGTGGTGGGGAAAAAGGCTGTATGTTTGGCTGCATGTTTGCTGGGAATAGAAGTGACACATCCACACAGCAGTGCCCACAGCCTAAAACCTATTATGTGATGAATTATCTGGAATCAGCAGTAAAGTTAGGAAGTCGGAAGACTTGGTAGAGGGACTGTGTGTAAACCATGTGACTAAAACTATATAGAGAGGAAGCTGAGGTCAAAAACACAGGCAAAACTGTTTTATGGAACCTTTTAAATTTCTTTTTTTTATTATTTTTTTTCCCTAAATGGACTAAGGGAAAGTATCTGCTCTCTGCAGAAAATCTTAATTTAAACATTGCTGTGTATATGTTTCCAACCCAATAACTATTATTGATTTTGCAGGAAAAATGTATTTTTTCCCTAAAGAAAAAACCCTCTTCTTCCTCCTCCTCTCCCAACTCTGGAGCTCTGGGAATGAATTTAAAGGAGCACAGCAAGGAAGATCCTGCCAACTCAGATTCTTCTCCATTTTGAGTAGTTACAGGGAAATCCCAGAGCAGTTTTACTAATACCAAACAGCAATAGATTTTCTCATGTGATTTGAAAAAAAAGTATAGCATGAAATAAAGTTCTGTCCAGATTCTTTTGGCACCTTCTTCTGTTGCACTTGTTAGCACCCCTTAGTCCTAGGTGCTGTGTGCACAGAACACATGGGAGACCTCACCCTGTCTCTTGCCTCCAGGAGATCAGACAAGCATGCACCAAGTATGTGATTGCTTTTGATTTCCCTTCCCCTTCTTCCCCTGACTGAGGTTCAGCTGCTTCTGCAATACGACAAGTTCCTGTCAGCTGTCAGGGCAGTAAAAAAACCCCTTTATCTTGTCTCTACAGCCCTGAATGACGGGGCTGGCAATAGGTGCACTGCAGCCAGGCAGCCACTCCTACCACATGCTCTTTCTACCTCACTGCGTGCTAACACAGCAATCTGTAGCCTGGCAGATTTGCTGGTTTTCCTTGCAAGACCTACAAAAGGAGGCAACCCTTGTTCTTATCTCTTTCTGTTTCAGTATCTTGTTATGGTGGATTACAATCTTATTTCTTTTACATTCTTCCTCCAGCGTCGGGTGAGAGTCAGAGCCAGACTACCAGTTAAATGCTAGAGAATGAAAATCCTACTAATGCTTTTAAACTAGAATTGGCTCAAAAATGGCCTTGGGGCACACATCATAAATTGAGTTAAAGCCATGCATCATGCAGTTGGAGGGAAAACCCCCCTATCTTCCTTTAGGGAGAGAGGACATTATGTCTTCACACTTCAAGCTTGCCAACTAATCTTACTTATTTCACAAGGCTAATTTCAAAATAACATTTATATGGCATGGTTTGCTGGGGAGGGCACTGATGAATCAGTTAGCTGCCCTTTTTAATAAGAACAACTGCTTCCTAGACTGCTCTTTTCTACTGCCATGTCTGCCAGTCATCTCTGTGCCACATGCTCCTTATTCAAAGGGCACCTGTCGAATAACCATGAAGCAAAGTTACTGAGCAGGGGCAATAAATTAGGTGAAGCAGAAATATATAGTACAGTTTAAGCCACAATATTTCTCTGGCCTTGCTATAGGGACATGGGGATTCTGCTGAATGACTGTGCTGATGCCTGAATGAGGAATGATAAGCCTGTAATTTACTTGCATGGCTGTGTGACTGCTTCCTGCTGGGTAGGAAAGCCTGGAAGAGTGTTGTTATTGCTAACACTGCTGTAGCTCAAAGCAGTTCTTTGGCACCACAGGCATCACGCACATCATTGGCTGAACGAGCCCTACACTACAGCATTTGGTTAAATATTGCTGCCCAACAACAGTTGGGAAGTCCAGAAATTGAAGTCAAGGAATGTGTGTGCAGCCAGCTGCTGTAGGAGTAGCTTCTGAGTGGTCTGAAATGTTGCATTCATTGATTTGGAAACATTTCCCCGGAGCAAGTTATGTTAAAAGTGCACTACATTAACAAAGAAAACTGCCCAATATACTGGTGATTCAGAATGTCAGTCTATCCTATTCCCTGTCCATGAGGAGACCTCAACTCACTATCTCGTCCCACACATATTTGACAACGAGGCAGTAGTCACAAAGATAGTTCAGTCTCCACATCATCTCTGGGTAGAGGGCAGAGAAAGATTCAAATTAGTGATGGAGGGTCCGGGAAACTCAGCTATTACTCAGTCTGTTTGGCAGCTTGAGAATGACTTTCCTTGGGTAGACCAACGATCTATCTAGTCCCCTCTCTTTATTCAGGACCCAAAATTGGGGACAGAGAGAAGCAATTAAAAAAACAGCAAAGGCAGCCTTCCAGCCTCTAATATTTTGCAGCTCTGATACCTTCTGAAGTAGAAAATGTCTGACAAATGAACTTAAAAACTTAATTCTGAAAGAGCCATGGCAAGTTCTGTTTCTTCCTTTATGACTAGGCAAAAAGCTGTTAGGGGATACAGAAGTCACATGAGGGGACCATATATGTTCAAGGACATGGCTATGTCAGTTTATGGTATATAGTGTAGTAAAGAGGAAATTTTAAGAACATGGGTTAGATTTGGAGATACTGTTTACCACAAGAGCATGGAATAGGAGTTTTGCCTTATAAGACTCCAGGAAATATCAGATTTGAGACATTTCAAAAAGTGTCTTCATCACATACAGTAATATTAATTACCTTAAGTATGGATATGTTTGTCAGAGACTAATAAAAAAGATGACCTATGATGTATTTCAAAGAGACTTAAATAAAGATGGGTGAGGGTTTTTTTTTTCTTCTTTAGGAATGTGGTAATTGAGAAACTGAAGTGAATTTATCAAGGTCCCAAAGGATGTCAGGAGCAGTAAATATTAACTCTGGGGTAAATCTTAGAAAAAATAGGCAGTACTGTTGCTAGGGCATAAGTGTATATACATTAAGAAAAGGTTGTTTGTTGCTCAGTTTTATACATCTTCCTGTTAAAGAATTGTTTCCTGAAGTACGTGAAAGTGTCCATTTGTTTCAGGAGATAATGTTGACTTACTTTAAGATTTACATAAGAGTAATTGAATACCAGGATCAGAAGAAAGCAGCAGAGTGTGTTGGGTCCTTGATGGGGGCAACTGAGGAGGGAAGAAAATGTGCTCAAAGTCAAGGATAGTATAAGTGAATCGGATTGATTAGGATGTTACAAAAAAAAATTGAAAAGCTGAAAGCAAGTGGCTCTGCATCTAAATTTGAAAACCACCTGCAAACTAATATTTATAAAGGCATCTTTTGGGCAGTCTGAGGACTCCTGTCTTTGATCCTTCTATGGCTTTAACTCCTAGGAAGTAGGAATAAGGACCTTAGAAAGACAGAATTCATAGCAGATCCAGTCACCAGTGAATCAAAACCAACAAAACAAAAAACCCAAACCAAAGCAAACAAAAAAACCACAACAAAACTAATTAGAATGCTTGGATAGATTTTACAGAAACACATGACTGCAGTCGATATAATGAAAGAATTTTAAATCTTCAGTAGAGTTATTCAGCTAGGCCAATTTTGTTTCTGTAGGTCAAAAACCAAAGTTTGACTACCAAGTAGAATTTCTATCCACTTAATAATATTGCAGGACAGAGCAGAAAGTTTTACTGTCTCGTACTCTCTTTAATAATGTCTTTGAAGGAACTGTTGTGAAATTTTCATTATTAGGTCAAATGGCATGTCCAGAACAAACAACTTTGATATGTAGATTACCTCACTGCTACAGGAAAGACAGAAAGTGTTGTGCAATAGAATGTTGGAGGAAGTGACACTAAGATAGGATTGAAGACCAGTTTTAAGACAATGAAGGTAAAACAAATATTTCCTAAATTTTTTTCTGTGCAGAGAAATAGGCCTTTAATGTTGAGCATAACTTAATTTTTCAAACTACAAACCCATCCTTTAATTTTTCTGTAATGGAACACTAGCGTATTTACACAGAAGGGACCTGTGGCTGTCCTGGGAAATAATGAGACAAATTTTGAGCCAGTGAGGCTGGACTGTGTGTGAAGAAGATCTCGCCTGCAGGAGTTTGACAAGGTGGTATAAAGGGAGATGCAGCAAAGTCCCATTTTCCATGAGCACAATTTGATCAAAATTAAGTCAGACATGGTAGATCAGCATCCCTTGAGAGACCATTTTGACTTCTTGGATGATTAAACATACAAAGGAGGCAGTATTTGCCAAAGATCTAAGAATTAATAACCTTCTCTGGCTTCCAAGCAACAATACTAAATGGGCTCTGTGTTTCAGCAACTTTCTCTCCCTGTTGGGCTCAGTTTTAGCCTATTAATTCCCAGTAGTTGCAGGAAATGCTGGAAGACCTTGAGGGTGTCGCGTGCCTCAAGCTGTGGCTTGGTAACTACTGAGCATAATGAAAGAATGAAAATGACCGTGCTGCTCTGTATTTCATGTTAATGGCTAACAGCTAAGCAGGGGAGGGCCTGGCCTGTGTCATGTGTAGCATGGAGATTATCTGACAGGGTCAGATTGTTACCTCTCTGTGCTTGGTGTTGCCTGAGGACTCAGTATTTTATTTTCTTGGATTTATTTATCTTTTTAGCTTTTAGCCTTGAGAAGGAAATTAGTGGCATATAAAGTTTTAGGCAGAATTCAGGACTGTTCTTGAACAGAATCATAGAATCATAGAGTGGTTTGGGTTGGAAAGGACCTTAAAGATCATCTTATTCCAACTCCCCAGCCATGGGCAGGGACACCTTCAATTACACTAGGTTGCTCAAAGCCCCATCCAACCTGGCCTTTAATGCTTCCAGGAGTGGGACATCCATCACTTTTTGGGTGACCTGTTCCAGTGCCTCACTACCTTCACAGTGAAGAATTTCTTCCTAGTATCCAGTCCAAACTTATCCTCTTTCAGTTTTAAGCCATTTCCCCTTGTCCTGTCACTACCATGCCCTTGTAAATAGTCTCCATTTTTCTTCTAGGCTCCCTTCAGGTACTGGAAGGCCACAATTAGGTCAGCCTGAAGCCTTCTCTTCTCCAGGCTGAACAATCCCCATTCTTTTAGTCTTTCCTCACAGGAGAGGTGCTCCCTCTGGATAAGTGAAAAGTTCCTGTCAGCTTACTCCATTGCTTATCACTTCTCCAATACAAGTACTTCCTATGCCCTTTAATTGTCTGTGTGGTTTGTGGAGCTTGCTGCTGTGATCCTGATTAGTGCATGGCTGGTCACCATGTGCCTGTGACTGAAGCAATGGTTTGTCCTTTCCTGAAAGGCTGAAAGCAAGGACAGATTCGGCCTCTTGGATGCTCTTCAGCCCTAGTACCTTCACCCCACAGCTGACAATGAAGTGTCAAGTAAAAACATAGGTAGGTCTTAGCTATTTTTGCTCTCATCCATTTTCTTTCTGGGTCCAGGGTACTCCATGTACCTTCCCATACGCAGTCTGGTTCAGCTCAACTCAGTTGGTTTACTGGAGAGAAGAAAGAGTCCTATCAGCTGAGGGGAAAGGAAGAGGATGAACCTGTCCCTGCCCACCCATCTTCCCAGTGCTGGAGCAGCCAGGTCATCATCCTCACTCTGGCATGAATGAGGGGCAATGTGGGCAGGTGCAGAGCAGGGCCAGGTGGTCCAAAGAAAGCTCAGAAAATTGTGACTCACACCGTAATACTGTTATATCATCATACTGGTATCACTGGGCAGCTGCTATATTCAGCACCGCAGTTTCAGGGGAAAGCAGTATGTCACTGAAGAAGCTAGAAGGAGAGTAAAACAGAATTGAAGGTGGACTTTCCTTCTCCAATCATGCATGCAGTGGGTAACATTTTTCTCCATCCCACTCCCATCACACCCCACAGCATGGAACAGCATAGACATCCCCACGTGTCACTGGGAGGTGTAAGCCTAGATGCTGACAGCAACTTGTCATGGCACTGCAGAACCTGAAATAGAGAATGGAGCCATGCTGAGAAGCAGGGAAAATGGGCCCACACTGAGCTCCTTGTTGACCCTGGTTCTCATTCAAAGCTTTCTTTGCTAAGCCTGTGCTACAGCAGAAGAGACTGCTGTGTATAGCCAACAGTGCATATTGAAGGGTCCCTAGAGAATAAAAAAGGGGCTTCCTGGGTCATCCTATCTAATATTTGGGTTGGCTTGTAAAGTATCACATTTCCTCATGGCAGACTATAACTATACTGAGAATAATAGCTGATAGGTTGACTGCTTTCTGTGATGACATTATTGTTTTTGACAGACAAGCAGATGAGATTTCATTTTATTGAAGAGTTACAGTCTTCAGCACTAAGCTGTGCTGAGATTTAACTGTTATGATTAAATTTTTGATGATTCTGAAGCTCAACAATAATTAACATTGACCGGGGGGTTCTACAGACCATTCTTTGCGTATGCTAAAATTCTGTCTATCCTTGCCCCCACGCAGATATTCCAGTTTGTATATGCCACACAATTTACAGAAAACACATTTTTTCTAAGAATGGTGAAAGCAGGGAAATTATTGAGGCCATTTCTTATTATTTTTGCTATTGCAAAGTCAGGTGTCTTTGGTGCTGTCAGCCCAGCTGTGCAGGCATAGGAGGAAAAATGGAAATCACAGGGAATAAATACAGAGGACCTGTGCATATCTCTTTGACTAGCATGATGGCAACAGGTGCTAATATCACGTGTGCTCACTATTGTGCAGGATGAGCAACCAAGCAGTCATTAAAGACACGGAATGAATTAGAGCATTCCTGGACTGGAATTTCCTGAAGCCTTTGCTGCAAGAGTAAGTGGCATTGTGGCTTTTGAAAATCGTGTGTTTAAGGCCTCTTATCTCAGTCTGTGGCATATGGACAGTCTTAGGTCAAAATAAACTAGGCTCTCCTTTTCTATTATTAATAATTCAGGATTAACTGAAATCCAAGGTAAATTGATATAAGTGATCTTTATACTGAAAATGGGTACTCCTCCCAGAAGATTCATGACTATGCCTAAATCATTTAGAAAAGGAGTTTATTTGTAGTGTTGCACTGCACTGTTTTGTGTCATTAAGACGTAGATGACTGAAGATGAGGCCAAATGAGACTAGAGTTGCAAAGCTACTGAGGAGACTGAAAATGCAAGTGGTCCAATAGTGGGATTTTCAGGAATGCCTATTCAAATGAGAATACCAAAAAAACTTTATAAAATTGGCTTTTTTCCTTTTCGCCATGAAAGTTGGCTAACAAAAGCCAAGCCTACCACAATATGTGGAACATATGAATAGAGAGAAAACCCAGTCTATCTCCCAGTGTAAGCAAGTCACTCATTTCAGAGCTGTTTTTACTGAAGCTTTAAATATCCCTAGTAACAGGACTTTCACAGTACTTCTCTCAGAGACACCTCTTCAGTTTAGCATGCTTACCATTGGGACAGCTCTCATAGGTAGACTATCCTCCTCTTCTTGGTCTGACCAGGGAATCAACCTCATTACAGTCCCGGGAGCAGGTTGAAACTATGTGTTTTTTCAAACCAAATGTGCATCTGAGCTGTTGCTGTTGAACCTAAATTAGCAGCTGGGCTGAAGATGCTTTTTCTTTCAACTTGTAAGGACCTTGAGCTGCTGGGGTAACCTCACAGCAGAACTGAACAGGCTCAAAAAGCACTGGTTTATGTCTCTCACTCCACCCACCCTATGCTGTAACAACCACTAATACATCTTGTTACTTTGAAATGATCTGGACCCTTTTAAATCAAAGACATGGCTTTGAATTAAAGGACTTGTCTTAATAATTACTTTATATGAAACATACCCTGCTTCACAGTGAAGTAACGTGCAGCTTACACTAAATAGTGGGCTCCATATCACTCCAAATTATTTCCTCCATGAGGCATATAGCTTTTGAAATATCACAATTCTCCACCTCCTTAGCTGTCATTCAATCAGTTCTCACAGATGAAGCTTTTAAAACCTGTGGTCATTATTCACCCCCTCCTTCCAGCCCCCTTCACTAGTTAGTCTCCCATTCATGTTATTCTTTGGAACTGCTTTTGCTTTTAGTTGTGTAGATTCAAAAGCCAAGGTCAAAGGGGCCTTTCAGGGCATGTTTATACTGCATGATGCAGTGTTATCCTGAAACTCTGAGGGAATGGCAGTGCAGTGGAGTGACAAAAGTGTCATTTGGATGAAAACATCCCATCTTGACTTGGTGACTCAAAGAAATGGAGATTCACCTGCTCTTCATCCCTTGATTTTTGCTTTATATTTTCATTAATTCCCTGGATGGAGTTTGTGCCTTTAATTTCTTCTCATTCTCTTTGGCTTTTTCGTTTCTATGGACTTGTCCTTTCTTTGTTCCGTATTACAAGATAATTTACCTTACAGGTTGAAGTGAAAACAGCCAAAATGGCAGGGCAAGGGATGTTGGTATATGATTTTCAGAACTACGTAATTCGTTGAAAAAATTAAAGCCCAACTTTTAAATATACTTGACGGGTCTTGATTTGAAAGAGGGGGTTGTTAGAAACTCACGTGCCCTGAAAATTTGGGTTTTGGCTTATGGCTTTTCTGCATAAGAAGATTAATTCAGAGGAAATGCAGATGTGACTCTGCAGTGAATTGGTCATTCACCACCAAGTCTATGTATATGGGGAACCTATTAAGGGCATGTGCCAAAAGTGGTTTGCAATAAGCTAGAGCATACCGTGCTCATAGGACTGAGCATGAAGAGAGGTGGCAGTGACTTAAGGTGATGAGCAACTGCCCTGAGTGAGCACAGGAAAGTGACTTGATTCTCACTTACTGCACAAGCACAGCTCTTCTGTTCTGCTGCTGCCAGCCTGCTCCTCCTCTAGGTGGGTGTCTGGGAAAGATGGGGGCTGGGAAGGCTTTCCTCGGCAGGGCTCCCTACCACGGGGAAGTTCCGTAAAAAGGCCTTGTCAGTGGGAAGAAAATAAGCTTTGAAAACACTTCTGAAGGGTGATTTGTCTGACCTATTTTAGACTCCTGCTTTAGGATGATCTAAATCACACCCTGAAAGTTCTTCATTGTCACCAAAGGAAGACCAGGGTGAAGCTCTCAGATGCAGACCAGAGGAGTCACATCTTCCAAGGGAATAGGAAGCAGCCCTGTGGGTTAGCCCTGTGGTGTGACAAGTTCATGTCACACCATCTCTTCACCCTGGACATGAGCCCCCAGCAACTCCTGGGGCCAGGGCAGAGGCTCCTAGGTCCCATAGGCATAATTCAAAATGCTACTGCACTGCTCCTCAATGCCTGGGCATGGTGTTGCCAGCAGTGACGTATGTTACAGAGATACCTTCCTCAAATTTGATGTCCACTGGTTTCTACTGCTCCACTTCTTACCTACCTTCTTTTACGGTTTTATAGTTTGCCTTCTTTTTCTCTGCAAGCATTTTCTGAATCTGAATCTGATTTCCGTTACTTAATCCTTTGGTCTACTTCTGTGTCAGCTGGTGCTTGCAACTCTTCCCAGTTAAGTATCTTCTCTGAATGTCATTACCATATCATTATTTTCCTTTTCTATTCTGTAAAACCAGTTTAACACTGATACCTTCTTGACCCCAAAAGGCACTTCCCTTAAACTACATACAGATGTAGGTAGCTAGCCAGATTTTCTTTGAAATGCTGTTTGCTTTTCTTAAAATAAATGGTGTACTGAGAACTGCAGTGATATCATAGCAACTGAATATGATAATGTAGGAGTCTGTACTGAGGGGTATTCCAGAAAGTATATCTATATATGTATGTGTTTACTTGTATAAAAGCGCACGCATGCATGAATATTTGTGTTAGTAACACACTTAGATGTAATTAAAGAACAAAGACCTTAATAATAACCTAAGACAAATGTTTTTCTCTCTTTTGCAGGCAGTTTTACAATAAAAATAAATTAGAAGTAACTCCATGGTGTGGCAGAGAAGTTGATGTAGTGACATTAGTGCTAAAAAAGAGAACAGCATCTGACTGTGCCTCCCAGACTCAGTAAATGAAATAAGCTAAATTTGAATTTTGATAGATGAAATCCTAAAAATCCATCAGACTTTTTATATTTTTAACATGCTCAGCATTGTCATGCTTTGGTTTAACTGGAATATTTTTTTTTACAATGACAGCTATATCTATCCAGCTCATGTGTATTCCAAGAAAACACAGTGTTATAACTTCCAAGACGTGTGCCTGGGAGTGCATGTGCACATTAATGTTCACTCAAGCTCCTGCATCACCATGATCTTCTATGCATGCAAACCCATACACTTCTCTTCCCACACGTGCAGGTGGGGTGGCTGTGTATGTGAACACGCATATCTTCCTTGTAATAGTTTACAGCAATTTGCAGTCAGAGATCAATAGACGTAGAAATTACTTCGACACTGAAATTTATTGAGATCTATACAGAAGGGGAAGGGGTGATTTCTACAGGTTTGGAAGCTATTCAGTAGGAAAACAAAAAAGTGTTGCAGAAGTATCATTTTCTCTGCCTGTGGAACGTCGGTGGGATGGACTGAAGGAACAAGAGAGAAAGTTGTCCTGTTTGGTGTTCCACAGGACATCTACACACAGGGTTTATGCTTGCATGTAGGAAGAAGGCAGCAAGTGCATATATGTTTGCCAGTGTGCTGGGGAGAGGAATTTTTAACAGCCATTTTAACATATTTTCCAATTCCCATCTAGCTTGCAGCTCCCACCTACGGTACGTCACCTGTGCATGGCATATACTGCCTGCCATGGCAATAACCATCCTTCCCTATTCTCCCCTCTGTGCCCACCCCACTCCACCCCACCCCACGCTTTCTTCATGCGTAAATCCCACTCCTGGCAGTGGCTAGGGGCTTCGGTTGCTCCGATGGGAGTAGGGTTGGGGGCTCTTCACCCGCCCGGTCCCCCTCCTCGCCCGGTGCCTCCCAGACACAGCCCAGCCCTCCGCAGCCCGCAGTGTCCCCTCTCCCCTGTCGCCTCTGTACAGTGGGAAAGTCGTTGGGTAATTGGGTCCAGATTGAAGATTTTAATTATTCATGAGGCTGGCAAGGGACTTGGGGGGGGTGGGGGTGGTTGCCGGGGTGGGGGTGGGGTGGGGAGGTGACGAGTCAGGGAGAGCTGGTGAACAATTCTGGGAAGGGTAGGGAGGGAGGAAGGGAGAGGCAGCGCGTGCATGTGTGATGAGCAGTAGCTGTGGACCTTACAGTTGCTGCTAAGTGCCCTGGTGTGTGTGTGCGCGTGTGCTCGTGTGCGTGTATGTGTGTGTGAGCGAGAGAGAGAGGGAGGGAGGGAGGGGTCGGAGAGGGTGGGGGGGAGAGATAAGAGAGACAAGAGGAAAAGGAGAGAGGAGAAGGAAGGAAGAAGAAGGAAGGAAGGGGACAATACGATCATGCTGTGCTGTATGAGAAGAACAAAACAGGTAGAGCTGAAGATTTTTGTATTTCCTTCTGTTAAGAAATCTCCCAGGCTGCTAGGTGTCCGTGGGGTGCGTGTCTGCCTCAGTGTGTGAGGGACTGGGGTAGGGGCTGGGGAAGGGGGGAGGAAATTTCAGCTGCTTTCAGCAGACGTCTGTTTTGCAATTCTTTAGCATCTTGCGACTGAAGGTTCTTTTCACACTCTGCAACGTGACTGTTTTGCCTTTCCGGGGCTGGTGATGTGGGGAAGGGGGGGTGGCCTACATCCACATTTGGGGAGCTACCAGAATCTCCCCTCTATTCTTCCTATTATTTTTTAATAGGGGGCAGTTATATTGCCTAGGATTTTCTGTCTGTGGTTCTGAGGGTGTGGACTGGGGGGTGGGGGTGCGGTTGGCAGGAAACGTGATGAGAACTGGCTCTACCTTGGAGATAAAGGAAGCAATTCTTCATCTTATGCCAAAAAAGAACGGATGCCCAGTGAGCCTTGATAGAGAATGCTCTCCATTGCTCCTGGCTCTGATGAATGGGAGATGCTTTATGTGCCTGTGCTGTGAGGTGGCTCAGAGGACCGGTGTATTCATTTTTTCTGCGATGCAATAATCTGAGCAAGAATTAACCTGAAGGAGTTTGTGGTGGCTTTTTTTGGTTTTGTTTTTATTTTCTTAACCTATGCTATAGTGAAAAATGCAATTAATTAATAACAAAAGCATTGGCCTGAGGAGTGGGAGACTCACCCTCTTTGCAATACCCTACATAGTACAACCAGCTGTGCACCAGCTGGTAAAGAGACAGAGGACCACGCCTCTGTTAGCTCCGAACTCGGGTGGGATAAGAGAAGCTCGCAGTGTGAACCTGTTGGAAACCAGTTCCTTTTCTTTACTGGTACCACCTGGCTTTTGCTATAATGGAATTGGGATGATGAGAAGGTTTGGGTGGTGGCTAGTTTTCAGTGTCACGAAATTTTTATGTGCAAAATGATAATGAAATTGGGAAAAAAAAAAAGAAAAAAAACCTACTTAGATTGTTTTCCCCTCATCCTTTCCCTTTTTGTGTGAAAGCCTAAACCTCCTCCTGATTAAGAGTGCCTATTTTAGCTGAACCCCTTGGACTTCCCTGGGATTTATGCAGTTGGAACTTTGGGTCAGGAACTGACATTTTCAAACTTCCACGAATTACAGATTTGTAGGTAGTGAAAAGGAGCTGTGGTCCTTGTTCTGAGCACAAAACTCAACTCAGGCACAGCACCCTACTGGTTACTTTCCTTAAATATGCATACATTTCTGTATCTTTTACAATGTAGCACTGCAGTATTCTTGAGCAATAGCCTACCATGCTGATGTGAGTAACTACAGTTCCTGTGGAACAGAGCAGTGTTGAAAGAAAATTCAGGTTGAAGTGTGTTTCTGAATGGAGATGGAGAAGGAGAAAATTTGTAAAATAATAGGGAGGGGCAAGTGATTGGGATAGAAAGAGACCCTGCATCACCCTGTGTTTTTCCTCATGCAGGTTTTTCAAATGCTTTGCAATTAGTGATATGCTCACTAAAATCTGGAGGGAGGTGATGAAGGCTTGTATGGGGGACGAAGAACACATTGCAGCTAGCCAACAGAGCATGTTCTGCTGGCAAATATGGGATAAAAAGAGCAGAGGAGGAGAAGGAAGGCAGACAGGGAGGCAAAGTGACAGAGCCGTGGGCAGAGGTGCACAGCAAATTTTAAAATGAAGTTGGTAGCTCTGGGAATCTTTGGAGTCAGGGAAGAGCTATTGGGAGAGAGGGATAATTTTGCCCATACTATCACAGACTGGGCATCAAAGCTCCTGAATTATTTTCCGATGGGTCTGTTCTTTATATCTATGTGGGTTTTTCCCACTCCGTACATTAATCCACCGCATGGCACACACCCCTCTGCGCGTGCATGTGCAGCACAGTCTCCACTCTCCGACCGCCTGCATCTCTACTACACATACACTCAGCGGGCACTCCGTGCTCTTGCACATGCTTTCTGGATCAGCCATACAACCTGAATGTGCCTGCCTGCGCATATTCAGTGGATATTCCTGGGCTCAGAGCCCAGCTGCTGCTCCTGTACCTGAATACACACCACAATTGCCAAACTGGCAATATAACAGTTTGCCCAGGAAAGCTGATGATACACCAGAGGAAGCTTTAATTTGGAGAAGAAAAAGACCTCGGTTTTCAGCTTGTGCTCTTCCTCTGTCCCCACCCAGACCTTTCACCGAGAGAAAGAGACGGATTGGGTTCTTCAGCAGAGGCAGGAGGTTCCTTCCCAAAATAAAGACAGCTCTCCTCAAATTATTTTCCATGGGAAGCCCCTGGTGTCCCGCCTTCCTGGCAGCTAAAGAGCAAAATGTTGAAATTACAGGCTTGGGCGTGGAAGAAATCTCTTCACATTTCTGTCTAGGTGTGCCTGTGTGTGTCTCTCCTCCCACCCCTCAGAGGCAAATATGTTCACACCCCCATACCTTGCAGATATTCTTTCTTGTGGATGTGATGCCAGTGTGTAGAGCGATGTATCTGACTGACTGTGCCCACCCATGAGAGATGTAGATATCTCGGTGTTGTCATTTCTGCCTACAGTTGACTGCAGCTCTGAATCTAAGCCCGGAAGATCTTCAGCTGAAAGGTAGCACAACCAAGAGCAATATCTGAAAAGCTGAACTTAACCTTTACTGCCAGCAGGAGATGCAGTCAGTAACACGCCGAGCTGGGCAGTGAGATAGGTGGCTAAAAATGCAAGTGTTGCATGTACCACATACTAGAACAGATGGACGTTATGGGGTTATGTGCTCAGTATTGGATTGCATGAGTGATTAAACAATAACCCGCAAGCAGGTTTCCCACTTGTGGGTGAGATGAGTGTCATTCATCACCAGCCATATATGACGGCTTCCCTCCCATTCGGTCCCTCTCCTCCTCACCCCAGCGCTGGAGAGCCAGTGGCTGCAAAGGTTTAGACCTGCCACACCCATCAAATCAAAGGAGGGAGAGGGGAGAAAAGGCAGTCTGCATTTCTTTCCTCTTCCACATGAGCAGCATGAATAAACAGGGCTGTACCTCTAAAAATGCAGTTTAATGCAATCGGAGAAAGCAAAAACATTAGAGAACTGTTCTAGCAATTACAGCCAGGCAATGAGGTGTCTTATCATTCCAGGAACTGCAGAGGTTGTATGAGAAAGAGGAAATGGAGAAAGAGAGAGCAGGAAGATGCATCCTTGTCTCAGGATGTTAAAATGTCTCAGATCTCATTTAGGATAATGTAATTATGCCACACAATACAGATGCTTCAAGACTTGCAAGGCGTGGTCTTACTGTTAAACACCAATGTGGAGAGAGGGAAAGGGGTATTTTAAAGGACAGGTGTCCATCCATGCCCCTCCTCCGTCTACTTGCCAGAGTGATGTAAACCGCCACAGACCACTGATTTCTGGGCAGAGACACTTCACCTGCACCTTGGGAGAGCCTAGTCACTGCTTCTGCCTTTCTGGGAGACACTGAGTGGTTTCTGTGCTTCTTCCAGTAAACAATTGCTGCATGAAGGTTTAATTACTCCAGGTCCCTACTATTTCTCTTCCTGGGGCGATACCTCTGGGATTTCTACCGAGAAGGGTGTCTCCAGAGAAACACCCCTCCCATCACCCTGTCCTTCTCCACTGCCTTTGCTGACTATTAGAGACATTGATTTCTCCTAGATAGTGTAATGTAACTGTTCTTAATGGCACAGACAAGCCCTTTCCTAGGGAACTAATTGCGGGCAGATTTTCCAGGAGGAGAGGGACAGTGTTAATGCTTAGTGGGAAAGAAACCTATCTGTTGATCTGAATTGTCTATCGCCACTTGCTCTCAAAAGAAAGTCCCAGCAAAAACAGTCAGGCAGTACCCACTGGATGCAGAGGCACCTCTTCTGAGAGGGCTGAACAGAGTATTCTCTCTGGATGTGCCAGGCTGGGTACATATGTGCAGCCCAAGGAACTGGCATTTATTGTCTGAGGACTTGTCCTGGGCCAATACTGAGCCTGTCTGAATTATCTCAGAGCTGGTCCAGCTTCAGGATATGAAAATGAGCTGTAGCTCCAGACTTTGCCCATACTGTGCTGAGAGGGTGGGCATCACTTGGGGATGAGTGATGTGAGGAATTCCTCCTGTAGTCATGTTGCTTTGAGAAGGAGAAAGTACAAAGAATGTTCACCTGAAGTCCTCCATCACTTCAGCTGTCATGGATTCCGTGATGCCATCCCAGGATCTAGTAGCCACCCTGCACGGACATTATATTTCCCTCTCCCCATTTCCTAGAGAGCAGGAATTCCCCACTGCTGGCAGCTGCCAAGTTGCAAGGCCTTCTTGTGCTAGTGGGAAGGTGAATTGGGCCCATTACCCACGGCAAGATGAGAGCAAACTGATGGTCTAGCATGACGTAAATCAAGGATGTATATACCTGCTTGGGCTCCCTGGCCTCGTGCTGTGAGACATATGCTCCTCATAATGGCTTTTGTCTGCTCCATGTGCTGTCCATGGCAGAGGATCTGGGGCATAAGTGGGTTCTGCCTAATCTGTACCAAGCCAGCATGTATATGCTGAGGGATTGGGTTATTAACGAGTAAAACAGTAGATACAGCCTGCAGATTATTTCTACTTTTGGATGAGATAGTATGAAGAAAAAGCACCATAGCCTGAGACTTCTGCATGGTTGCAGCTGGTGGTGCATCACTGGCTACTCTTTGCTCAGTCCATGCACTGCTGGCCCACACATCCTTCCCAACTGGCCCAACCCTCCTGTTGTCCCCTCTTCCAATATGTAAATGACTTGTGTCTGTTCTGCTGCCTTAGGCTTCCTCCCTACACAAGGGAGGGCTTTATTTGGATTTCAGAATGAACAATAGTTCTGATGACAGTACCAGGCTAAAGACACCTGAGAATGAGAAATCTTTTTATGGTAGCTTTCTGTCTTGATGCTTTTTGGAAATCACTGTGTGATTCCCCAGTTTGCTGTGAGTCTGACAAGTCTCAGGGATAGATTTGGCAGCAGTCTATACCTGTCTGCACCTAAATTCTGAAGTCTCAGTGTTCAGCTGTAAGGAAACAACGATATACAGAGAGGAATGTCAGGCTGACAAGAAGAGGCTGTTGATCCCAAAAGGCATGGTAGAAGGTACACATACCTCGTTGGTAGAAATACCAGAGTATCTTGCTGTGGGAGTACCAGAGCAGGTGTCCAGAAGAAATACCTTTAACATCTGAAGTCCAAAATCAAAGTCTGGAATCCATCCACATTCATTTAATCTATAATTCCAAGATCCTCCTGAGCACATCAGGAGGTAACATGTAACCTCAGAGCTCTGATGGCCTCATGTGGAGAAGGTGTTTATATTTCCTTAGGACTCTCTCTGTCACCTGCTGATTGTGTCTGTAAAATTCGATGGCTTTTCATGGTTGTAAGCACCACAGGCCGGTATATAAGAAGTGGTTTAGGGAGAGCTGGTTTCTCTTCCTAGAAGTGCTATTAACCTGCTTTCTAGCTTGATCTAAGCATAGATTCTCTGACTGTAATGGCCATCTCTGCAAGATGCTTCTTTAATTTGGAAACTAAATAATTAGTGGGTAAGAAAAAAGAAAGGATTCAGAAGCCCTCAGGTGAGAGGTGCTTTAGACAGGCAAAGTACTGCTTTGTCCAGCCTCAGTCACTGCTGCAGTGCTGGGATGTTTATTAGCCCTTTGAGTTCCTTTAACACAAACCATTGATTTTTTCCCGGACCCAGGCTTTATTACTATGGACCAGAGATTGAGAGTAGGGCTGCAACTTACTTCTCTCTCTGCTGTTCAGCAGTGTGCTAGCTCCTCCCCCACCACCATAATGATCCAACCTTCAATATGTGTATGGGATGGAGGACTAACGTAACAAAACTAGTGATTTGTTTTTAATGTAACAAAAGAAATTTGTGTGTTTAGAGTTACGCTATTTCAAATATTATTCATTCTGTCTCCTCTCCCCATCTGTTCTGCTCCTTGCCTTTCCCCCTGCTCCCTTGACCATGTAGTCCTCCTGATGCTCCTGCTCTCCTCCAGCTGGGTACAAGCCCTCCATTACACTGGGCTTCTTGGGGACTCTTGCTGGCAGCATCAGCCATTGCTACCAGGGACTTACTCCCTTCATCCCTCCTGGCACTGGCATCAGAAGGGAAGCTGGGTTCATGCTTTGTGCTTCCAGTTGCTTTTGCAGATCCCCCAGTTCTCCTCCACTTGGGTAGCAGCTGCAGCTGCTACAAATGAGCACCCATAGAAAGTGGTGCATCTTCACCTGTCACCTTGCTCTTAGCATGGGTAAAAGGTTGCCCAGCTGCTGGGGAGGGGTATGGCTGCAATAGGAGCAGTGCACGCAGTACAAACTACTATCAGTATTCCTGTTCTCTTCATGGTTCATACTTCTTCCAGCCTTGTCTCTTGACTACTAATGCCACTGTTAGGGTGGCAGGCTGTGCTCCAGCTGTCTTGTTGGCCCAAGACAGGATGTCCCGAACCTGCCTTCCTCACACCAGGATCAGTTGATTTTGATGTCTCAAAAGGGAAGCCAGGATGTACTTATATTGTTTTAAATTATGACCAATAAATGTCAGTCCCGTTCATTACTCATCTTACATCTGAAGTTTCTTGAATTAATTCCAGCCATAATCACAGTATATCTCTATTTATAGAAAGCCAGGACATCTCACAGTATTTAAGCACTCTCTCTAGAGGATAAACCTTTCTGTAAAAGATGGTAATTTGTAAGCTAAAAAGCATCAAAAGAACCACTCACTTGGTTTGAATACCCCTATAATTTAGAGGTTCAGTGGAGTGTGTTTAGATCTGAACCTAGACTGAAGCTAGTTTTATTCTGTTCTCATAATTTCCTAGGAATGATGCTGTACTCTCAGGAACTTCAGGGTTTTTTTATGAATTGGGTTGATTTCTAATAATTGGTGATGTCCCAAATAATTTACTATTTCGATTACTCTTACAGTTGTTAGGACTATTATCAATTTTCATGCAGTTCATCAGACTATTGAATGGAGTCTAATCCATTTATTTTATTAATAGCATCCAATGACCTTATAAATCTGCAATGTTAAGTACTCAAGGCTGTGTAGGTTGGGCAGCATGGTACTATGCATTGCTCTTTTGCACCTGATGCCAGGCATTTGTATTAATTCAAATTGAAACCAGCAGGACGTAAAACACAATGATTTGGAATTGACCATTGTTCTCCTTGTATCATTCCATCTTCTGTTTGCCCACAGCTTTAGAAGCATTCGGTAGTGGATTTATAAATAATTTAACAAAAGTATCAACTGCGTTTGGAAGGGTAGACATAAGGAAACAAGTGTCAGTTGTTGATTTGCTGACAGTAAAATCTGCAGCCATTTAGTCTCATGCAAGAGTGAAATCCACTGCTGGAAGTCACTTGCTGAGCAAATGCAAGGAGGGCATAACGTGCTTGGTGTGCCTGAGAAGTGTAATGCAGCTAGGAGGCAGTACTGGAAAGATGGGAAACTGAGGCAAAGGGGCTTTTAGAAGCTGGACCAAAAGTCTACCCTCATCAGGGAGACTTCATTGTGTTCCTTAGAACTGGGGGCACATTTCTTAGGGTCAAGATTTTAATTCTCAGTTTGTTATGTTGGAGTAGTCAGACTGGCAGCTTGCAGCAACCTGGATTGCACAGGCTGAGGTGACTCTATCAGAATGGAGACTTTGCCTGACTGAAGATGAAAAACAGTTGTTTTAACCCTACCTGCTCTTTACATTTCCAGTGGAAGATGCAGAAGAATTTCAAGCCCTACATAGAGTTTTGAGGATTGACGACTGCAACAGAAAATTCGTGTTTAATGGGGACTGTTAAAATTGCAGTCAGAAGCATGATATGGATGCAACCTAAAGCACAACACTGGCAAATGCCCTTTCCCTTGTATCCTAAATTCCAGTCAGAATATCAGCTAGATGAGATTAAATCCTAAGGAAATGACAAATGGAGCAAGGAAAAAAATCTCCCCCCAGAATAACTGAAGAACTTAAGCTGATTGAAATTTCCATGAAGTAAACTGAAGCTGGATAAGTTCCAGAGGATAATTAGCAAAGTTATTATGTGAAACAGTACCTGAAGCTCTCTTTTATATGGTAAAACTAGATATGCATCAAAAAAACCCATCCATTAGCATACCAGTGTACAAAACTGTGTAGAACACAAAAGAATTTACAAATTTGTGAAAAATGATCCCTAGTGGTATATAGGAGCTTTTAGTAAATCTTCCTTCCTTTTGTTCTTTGTTTTCTTCCTTTGAGTGGTATGATTCCACAATTCAGGAAGAGATGCCACGAGACAAAGTCTTATCTTGTAAAATTTCATTACTTTTTAATCAATGTGTGGCTGTCAAGAGGAGTTGGAAACATATCACAGTGTTTTACCATTGTTCTGAATTAAAAAATAAGCAATTGTTGTAAGTTGAACTAACTTCTTAGAGGTGTCCATCATAAGCTGTAGGACTTCAGAGCTTCCTTCATCTCTGACTGTGGAGGTGCCTTCAGGTACCACTTACAACTCTAAAGTCCCCATAACATTTAAAGGCTGCTTACTGAAACGCCTAGATGGTCCTTAATTTTATAAACCATAATCAGCTCAATACACAGACAAATAAAATATTAATTGAGCCAGAGCAAGAGAGTGAAAGAATATCATCCTGACTCTCTACTTTGTGTTTATGATACTCATGGAGAGAAGGGAAAAGCTTTGGTTGAAGCTTTATGTCATGCATTGTCAATGAGGCCAAAGCATTTTATGCCCCTTTTGCATATCTCCAGGGAACCCCCGGTGGTCTAATGGTTAAGGACGCAGCGCTGTCACCGCTGAGGCCCAGGTTCGATTCCTGGTCAGGGACCTCCCCGGGCAGATGGAGCTCGTTAGCCCTGTAAGGCAATCCATCTAAGAGAAGGTCACTCTGAAAACAAACCTACGTCCTGAGGACCTCGCTGCCACCATCCAAGCTCGCCTGGCCCCAGTAGACGAACCTTAGGATTAAAGGGTGGCCTCAGTTCCGTGCACACTGTGTGTCACATAAAAAATCCACTCGAAGGCCTTATCTGCATATGCGGGTAAAGACCTTCCCCGGCTCTTCGTTCGCGAAGACTGGCCATTTACATTTGCATATCTCCAATAATATGATCAGCTGCAAGTTGATGGCTCTAACAGTTATTGGAGCCCCAAAGGAGGAAGATGAGGATCTATGAAAAGGGTAGAACAAGTCAGGATGTACTGATGTAAGATAGTTCTTTCAGATCATCCTAGCTTATTTACAAAGTTGATGGATGTGATCTCTGAACCATGAGCTTTGAGTGCTTTGAAGACACATGAGGGCTGGATGAGGTGTCAGAAGGCTGAAAATGAGCAGAAGATAAGTAATTTGAGTTCATTCCTGGAGAAAAAATGGTGGAAATAATCAAATAAAGGAGACTATTAGGAGCCAGCACAGATCTGTCAAGAATAGATCATGTGAAACTAATTTAACTTTCTTCTATAACAAGCCTTGTGGGTACAGAGGAGGTAGTTGTCATACCTTGTCATTTGTAAGGATTTTGACATTATCGCACAGGCTTTTATCATAAATGAAGCAAAGAAATACGTTCCAAAGGAAAATATTACAACAGGGATGCAGAATTAGTACAGGTAATCCTACTCAATGAGCAATTTTCACTTATTTCCTGTCGAAACGGAAGAATCTATTGAGCAGGTGGCCACAAGCTTGAGCTGTGGCCTGTTAGTGCTTCACATTTTCATTAAATACATTGTACTTTATATTATAATTTTATCCTTGATGACTGTCTAGAGGAAGTGTTTTATAAAATCTGCAGATGCCAGAAGCCAGGTATGGGCTGGTGGAAATTGCTAAATCAGAGACCTGGTTTGAGCAGCATCAGAGTGAATGTAAGGTTCTCTCCATGGGAATGATTATTAAATTGCAGGCAGCTGTCTGTGGGATACAACAAGTCAGCTAGGCTGTCCTTCAGGAGGGGAGACAGGATCTCTAGAGGACCAAAAGTTCAGTGGTAGTCTAGAACATCATTCAATTGCCAGGAAGGGAAACACCATCTTACCAGGTTGTGCAAATGGGAGTACAGACTGTAAGACACATCTAATATAGCCTTCAGCTTTGATGTGCACATTTAAGACTCAACTGAAATGTCCTGCCTTAGTCTCTTTACTGCACTCTAAGAAAGTGTGGACCAGTAAGAGAGTATGCAGACTGAGGTAGTGAGAATTGCTTGAGGTCCAGGGAAAGATGCTTTGTGAGCAAAGACTGAAATAATTAGGGCTGTTTAACGTAAAAGGAATAAGGCTGAGAGAGGTTCAGATGATAGTCTGGAGAGGGCAAGAAAATAGGAATAATCTGCTCTTGCTCTTTATATGATGTGTAAGACTAGTAGCAGTGGCCTTTAATGGTGTGTCAGAGTGACTCAAGCTAGACTTTAGGAAGAATCCAAAAGGACTGTGATGCACTGGAATATATGGAGAAAACTATGGCAGCTCCAAGACTGAAAGGCTGTAGGAAGCACCTCTGGACTAGAGGATGGACTAAATGGTCCCTTGTGCTCTTTCAACACTATTCCATATGATTAGTATCAAATAATCACTGAAGCAGAAACTGGACCAGACCTGTCTTCTTACAGAAGAGTGCTTAACCAGAAGGCTAAAAGCAATGTTTACTTCTGTGTGCTCTGTCTCTGGCCTCATGCTTATTTAATTCTTCCATGAAAAAAGCCTAAGAGCTTAAGCAGGAATAGCTGGGAGTAGCTTGTTCTAAACAGTCTTTTGTAGAAGGAAGGTAAGACTTGAGATTTTTTCAGGCACAGTAGAGAATTGAATCAACATCTCCCTTAATTTACGGGAGCTCGTCTGTCCACTGAAATACTGAATAAATACCTGTCTACTGTATTTTGTCAGAGAGGAACTATAGTTTTCTCCTTCAGGGCAGGGGTTCAGGACTTGGAATCCAAACTAGAAGATATCCCCTGATAATCAGAGCAAGATGCCTAAACTCAGACAGTTTAGATGCCACTCTGTCTTCAGCATTTGTTTTAGGCATGTTCAAAATGCATTTACTTGGTGTATTATGGTACTGATCTGCCTAGTTTTACCCATGTTTTCTAGTTCAGTCTATGTTTCTTATAATGACTAAGGTTTCTGCAAGACATCTCACCTTCTTCCTAGACTTAGCTTCAACATCCATCTTCTGAACCCAAACATCTGCAGGAACTCCACACTGAGGCTCCCTTTTCATCATCTTCATGAGAGAATTATCACAAGGGATTTATCAGTTGGTGGCTTCTTCTACTTGCCTAACATGAATTGTCTTAAAGCATTTGCATGGCAGTCACTCAGAAAATCCCAACCAGAGTGCTGTATTCCCACCTTCAGTGCTTAATCCCCTCTGCTGCCATTATGATGTGTCCTAGCAGTTGCTGGGAATACAGAACAAATCATACTGAGATATAATGTTCACCTTCACTGGATGTATGCCCATGCTGCAGAAGAGCTATTGCTGCATGAGAATATAGAACTAAAGCTGATCTCTAGTATCTTCCATCATCACGTGCTGAGTCCACACAACACTCAGGAAGATATCCTTTGGTTATTCCCAAGCCTTTTTGAAACACAAAAGGGGGAACAAGACACCCTGCCTACAGTCAGGATTACCCAACTTCTGGGAGTTGAGATAAATTGTAGAAGTCAAAGGCAGCCTTTTCAACTACATCAAATTTTTCTGAGCTTTTCCTGTTTGGACAAGAATTTTCTTGATAGGGGTCTTCTTCAAATAGACACTGTTGTTTTTTAATTTGTTATTCGTCTGTATCTGTTGAGATTAGAGGAATAAAGCTTTGAAAGCACAAAGGGTTTTGCAACCATTTAGTAGGCAAGAGTTGTGTCTTTATAACACAAAAAAAGGAGAATGTTTTGATTTCAAATGATGAAATTTCCTATTTCCTCCCTTTTTAGTTTATGTTTTTAAAATAAGAGATTAAACACCTTTGTTAAGCATACATTTAGTTTTCAAAGTCAAACACTTAAAATAGACAGAATTAATTAAAAGGGTTGTCTGTCCATCTTTAATTTCTCTTCTCGCATGAATAGACATAAAAATGTGGTTCTTAATTATAAGATCAAATACTGTTGAGTTTTTATTTTTTTGGTCTTGTTCTAATTCATTTCACAGAATGGAATATACTTAAGGACTGAATGAGGTTTTGCCATAAATGAATCTGCTTCCTATAGGTCTCCTGTTTCATTTACTGCCAGGATTGAAGGTTACATATTGAATTGGACAGGCGCTGTTCAAAAACAGAAGAATGGTCTCATATTTTGGTAATTGAAAACTGCCCTATGGAATTAGGCTTTTTTCCTGCCTTTTGTCACAAGTTCCTATGTGATATGAAAAAAACATATAACTGAGGTTTTCCATGGGTAGCCATGGGTAGCCATGGTGTGTTCTCGTTTTCGGGGTTCTCAGTTTGAGCCACCTGGGGTCTGACATGCAGAAGTGCACAGCCAGTATTGTATGGAGGTCTGTTGTCAGCACGCACAGACCTGGGGAAATACTGACCCAAGGCAGCACAAATTAGGTACCCAAAATTAGTGGGTGCTCTGGCCAATTGGACCTTAGCCTCTTCGTGTCTCATTTTAGTGTCTGTAAAATAGAGATAACAATCCCGCCTACCTACCTGGAAGAACATCCATTAAGGATCGTGAAGCACTGAGATATTACGGCAAAATAGCACCACTGAAAAAGACCATGAGGAAATCAGTATTCTGCATTCGGTGATGGGTTTGGAGGATGTGTGGCAAATAAGGCTTTTTGCCTTGCTTGAAATTAGGATAACAGGAAAATACTGAATCATTACCCACTCAGTGAGCTCTGTCTGTCCTTTGTAGTAGCTGAGTGGGGGCAGACTTTCAAGAAAAAAGGATAGGATAAAAACTATTAAAAGGCATATGCTCGAGGAAGTGAAAGTGATGTTTCAGAGATAGTCTCCATTTTACATTTTCTGCTTCTACCTTTAAGATATGCCCAGAAAGATGCTTGTAAGACAGTCTTTTTATGTAATACATGACTCATATTACTTTTTACTTGTGCCTGTAAATGATGGGTTGCAAAATAATTGGGAAAAAATGGGCCAAATGTGTTATCACTGAAACTAGTACTACATTTTTCACTGGTGTAGGAAGATGTCAGCTTAAATGCTTAACAAATCAAGCTTGCAATACTCTTTTTATTACTTAATTTGAATATGAGGAAACTGAGACACAGAAGAAAGTATAATAATCTGCTGAAGTCATTCTGCCTGTTTTCTCTACATAAAACCAATAGCTTTTAAACTATTATTCATATGGCTTGCATTAATTAATCTAGAAATCACATAAAAAGAATGGGTTTGTTCCTCTCTTCTTTCCCTCCCTTCTCCTTACCTGGAAGAAATAGTTTGAAAAAGTTGAATAGTTTGACATCATTTGTTTGCTTTATTTGCCAGTGTTACTTTTGTGTCTGTGGGGTGGGACATGTATCTGCTTACAGGACTCCAAGGGAGGATATCCTGAGGAAGGACTGACATGGAAAATTGAGAAAGCAAGTGGGTCTATGGTATCACAGGTGTTGTATCCTGAACTCGTGCTGTTTTCATGAAGTTCAGATTCTTGTCTGCTGCCCTGGAAGATCTCCAGATGGGGAGACTGTGCTTGCAACAGATTTGTCTGGATCATAAGATGCCCACCAGGATGGGCTTAAAAAATAGATCAGGGCCTTCAAACTGGCTTAACAGGGAGCTTGAGCGGGGGCAAGAACCTTGGTGGTACACTGCCATACACTTCTATTGATGAGAGCCTGACTGAGGTTTCTCCATAGTCTGAATATGCTGTTGCTTTTGTGGAGGCCATGAATATTTTTTTCCTCTCTCTGATCTCTGGTGTATAAGATGGAACACAATTTTCTGGCCTGGCACAGATCACGAATTTTTCCCACCATGGCTACTTATGCTGGCTGCTGATGAAATGTTGTGTTGCCTCCTAAGCCTCTGTGTCCATGAATTATCTCCAGAAGGAAGTTTACCTCTGCCAGGGGTGCACAAAATGGCCTGACTTGCTCAAGGGAGGGTTTTTCTTAGCAGAGATTGAACAGGAAATACAGAAATCCCAGTACAGAAATTCATATGTCTTGGGAAAAAAATAAAAAGCAATTCTCTGACCCTCTGTAAGCAAGGAAGAAGAGTTGTGCCTATGTCCGTTGTCCTGAGATGTGCCAGGATTGCATAGCACTGTAAACACACCAAATCTAGTCACTGGTTATGGTTTGAAGGCTATGCCTCATAAGCATATTCTGTCTCCTATTTTGAGGACCTTCTGCCCCCTGTGGCAGCTTAAGAGACTTTACTCTTGCTCCTCTGGAGTTTACCTATGGCTGCCCAGACTGAATCAGAATTGATAGTCAAGGAAGAGTGATCCGAAGACATATATCATGGAGGTGATATAGGTGGCCAGAAGAGAAGGTCCTGTTGGCAGGTGTGGAGGAAGGACACTATACCTCTGCCAGTTAAGAATGGAAGTCGAGAGGCTGTCAATGTAGGGAAGAAAGAGACCTTGTTGCCAAGTGAATGTGTGGTTGTCTGTGTGAGCCAAACTTGATGCATGTTTGCCAAGAAGCAGTGAAAAAGTATTGTGTTAGCATTTGTGAGATGGTGGAGATTTTATAGTCCCTACTACTGGTAAATCAAATGGGATTTCAGCCTAATCACACAGCCACCCTAGCTTCTGGCTCGGCCACAGAAGTAGTATACGCTGCCACAGCATAGAAGTGAGCAGGGAAGCAGAAAAGGCACTGGACTAAGTCAGGAGATAGTTTTGTTGGAAGTATCTGTGATCATGTGGCTTCACTGGCTTCTCCCTATAGAATGAGAAACACTGACCACAGCAGATAATGCTGCAACTTGTAAGCATCCACTCCAGAACTCAAGGGGTCTTCCCAGGCTACAGTCAGCCTTCCCATCTCACAAAAGACAGTGAGTGGCCACACTGGCAGGGCTTGATCACTTCTTTCTCTTCCATGGTTCCAACCTATCCCTGCAGAGGGAAAATGTGCTCCTCGTTGGAGCAGTCTCCTTATCCATTCAGTTCCATCTTTCACGTGTGATTCATTGCCTTTCAGCTTCACACAGTATGGTATGATTGGTGCTGATATCCCCAACCTGTAATTTTTCAACTTCTCTCTTGGGTACTTGCCTCTAAGCTCTTCCTGCTGTCTGGTGTGGCAGACAACAGAGTATGCTGAGTACCTCTGAGAGGTACCATACAGAGCGATTCTGCTGTTTGGAAATCCATTTCCAAAAACTGAACAGCACAGAAATGCCCGGAAAAGCTAATCAGAATTGGAGATAGGTATACTTTAAAAAAACCCACAAGTTTCAAGTACTGTGGTGTAAACAGGAGGTCAGTTTGCTGCCAGTGGCAGTGAAGTAGCGTTCAGTTATACAGAGCACAGGAAAGAGCTGAACAGGATTTCTGCCATTACTTTGCTCCACTTTTATCAACACCCTGTGCCTCTGCCCTGCAGCACCCCTGCTATTCCAGCTCTGATGTTCCAGGGTAGCCATAGAGTTGCTGAAAACTAGGCAAGAGTATAACTGATCTTTTGAGCAAAGTAATTCTCTGCTCAGTAGCTTTTTTGTGCATATTAAATGATTAAATATTTAGGGGGTTATTCCCTGATGCAGCAGTTGCGCACACATTAAATTGTGAGATAAGACATATTTTATATTAATTTATATTTTGCTAAGAAAATGGTTTCATTTTCCGCTGATAATCCCACCTCCCCTAAATCAAGGATGGCCAACTTGTGGCTTTTAAGCCAGAGGCAGATACTGAGTGATTGAAGTATGACTCCCACAATGGAATCACAGAATCACAGAATCATCTATGTTGCAAAAGACCTCCAAGATCATCAAGACCAGCCTTTGACCGATCACCACCTTGTCAACTAAACCACAGCACTGAGTGCCACGTCCATTCTTGAACACCTCCACCACCTCTCTGGATAGCCCATTCCAATGCATTACAGCCCCTTCAGTGGAGAAACACCTTCCCATGTCAAACCTAAACCTGGTCTGTTGCTGCTTGAGGCTATGGAGACATGTTGTATTACTTATAGCACACTGCTCATGTTAGGACTGCTTTTTTGTCAGTATCTTCATGTGAGAGGAAACTCTTAGGGGCTTCTGAGGCCAACAGCTTTCTTCGAGCTCTGAGACTCAGCTGGACACCAGGTCTCACAGTGTGGACGTTGGCACCCCACGGTTGCCGTTTTCTGCCTGGGAGTTGTTTGTTGAAAAATCCCTCATCTCACCTAAGGTACTGAGTAGGGTGTTTTACCCCTCCTGGACATTGGAAGTTGTTTTATTGGGGTTTTGTTTGTTTTCTTTTATAAGATGCATATGAAGCCAACAGGTTTGAACTCCTATGATTTAGTTAATTACATTTTAGAAAGTGAAATCTGGTAAGGTTAGTAAGAGTGAAAATAGATTTAGGCTTCAGCTGCAATACGGGCTTATATATGTGTGATAAAGACTATGGAGAAATTCTGTTAGAAGGAAGATATTAAGAATGCTAAATCAAGTATAAAGAGAATTACCCAACACTGGGAATGAAGTTGTCCATGCAACCTCAGTATGTTCTCCTCCTGTGAACGCATTCCAATACATTTCTAATAACAGTCATGCATCTTATTTTTCTTTTCAGGGATTTCTACTCACATTCAGGCAACAGAATAGACAGTGCTCACTTAATGAGCAGTTATTCAATATTTTGTTTTCTCATAATAAGTCAGTGTGTGACCCCACAACTTTACTTAATAGTATTGAAACTCCTCTGCGAAGTCAGAAATACTAATTTTCTCCTGGGCTGTCTTGTGATTCTGAGCACATCCCTAACATTACTTAGTAAATCTTTGCAGCACACGTACGAGACAACTGAGTATTTTCACTGTGTTTTTGCAGATGGACAGCTGAGGCACAAAGAGTTTGGTCAGCAGGGATCCCTAATTTTATGTCCTGAATTTCAGAAACAGAGGACCTGACTTTTATTAGTAGATTTTTGTTTTGGTTTTTTTTTTTTTTTCAATTGCAGCTCTGAGTGTTCAACACTGATCCAAATCAGACTCAAGGTGTCTGAAGTCAGATACTCAGAGATGCAGAACTTGTCACTAGGAACCAACCCATGAAAAGTATGGGCAGAATAGCAGAGGAATTCAGCAGCAAAGCTGGGGCAGTGCTGTAGGGCAGCCATCTGTCAGCCACCCTAACCCTGAGATCCTCTGTTCGCTTTTGCCGAGTTTCTTCCTCCTTCATTTTAAATGCAAAAACTAGAACCGTGATTTTAGTGTAATCTCTTTATACCCCTGAGTTTCCTAAGCTTCAAATATCCAGATATCCTACCAACGCTTTAAGTCTTCTGTAAGCTACTTTGTTTTACTTTGCAATCTTGCAGCAGATATTTATGAGCCTTGTTCCAAACAGTGGCAGGGTGGTATTAGGAAATTTGCAGAACTGTCCTAACAAATAAGATTTATATAGGCAGTAGCCTAGCAGGATTTTCAGAGAGCCTTGGTGCCTAATTCGCACTGGTTTCAATAGGATTAAGGCAAGTAGGCATTTGTCAAGATCCCACCATTCGTTACTTAAAACTTGGCCCTTTAATTCTTCTTTCAATCAACTGTATATGGAACCACTAGTGCTGAAGCATAGGAATGTATACTAAAATGTTAATAATTAATGGTAAAGTTTTGTGAGAGTACAATCTGTAAAGCAGGGATCTTGGGGGAATGTATTATATTTTCTTCAGGCTTCAAAATAATTGCTTCTGCAACCAAAGCAAAATACATGTGGAAACTTTTTTCTCTGCTTTGCACTGGGATCAAAATTTTAGTTACCTGAAAGCCTCAATAGGTGCAATTCTACATGACTATTCCCAGATTACACTATGGATCATGCAGATCCCAAGACCTTAGTGTCCTCTTTGAGGGAGTATAGAAAGCATTTGTACATTTGTAACTCATTCTTCCTGGAAGGGATAAAATGAGCCTTGTTGAATTTAATCTGTTTGAAAATATTCTCTATCTAGGGTTCATTTCTGATTTAATTTCAGTAGGGATTAGTGAATTCATTATGCAAACTCACTTCAGGCAGTGAATTTCTTGCAAATCACTCACTCCACTATGTTGATATGTATGTGTGTGTGAGAATGTGTGTGACATGCAGTTTGTGACAGTTGTACAATATGATTTCCTATTTTTGACTGAGAAGGAGGCAAAAGAAAGAAGTAGTAAAAAAATAAGAAGCAATAAACCATCACAGTCCTGGGAAAATTTTAGATAGATAATCATTCGCTATAATGGAATTTGCATGATTGGTGTCTATCTTCATGACTGAGGGACCAGTTCATCTGAAAAGTAGAGTGTAATTTATTACATAATATGGCCACATAAGGTAGATATTTTGCATACCATAATCTTTGTGTCATTTGGGCAAACCTACGATTTGCTTGACTCTATTGATGTGTCTTATGAAGGACTTAGTATTTTTAATGTTACTGGATAAATAAATTGGACTGGCAAGAGCCAGCCTTGTCCTGAGGCCTCCTGAAGAAGCAGGAATTATGCCTTTCTACCAAAAAATGGCACTATATTTTTGGTGGTGCTAAGGGAAAGCAAGCTGGCTCCTGTAGTATCTGAATTCTTTTTCCTCCATAAACCTATGTGCTCTTTCTATGAGCCCTTTCTTGTGTTCAACACACTCCTGTTGTCTCGTCTCCCCTTGCTTGTTTTGTTGCTTTCTCTACTGCACCACAAGGGAGATTCTCTCCCCAGGATGTAGAAATAATAATGGTTGTCAACATTATAAATCCTTATGCATTTGGTTCTTCTTACAGCCGGCACCTCTTCCTTCATGTGGAAGTTCACCATTAGGACAATAGGAGCCGCGATAGAAACTCTTGGAGAATCTCTGCAGAGTGTTTGACATTCTTCCACTTCATCTTACCTGTCCTAGCTGCTCCAACTTCTTGGCATCCTGAGAATACTCCTAAATATGCTGAACAGCATTTGGGAGAGGCTTCAGGAAATGCAGCAGTCAGATTCAGGGCAGTGTTTAAAAATCTGTGTGGATTGCTAGCTATCTGTAGGACACTTGGCCATTCATAAGTTTCCCTAAGCTTTTTTTTTTAACTTTTCTTTTTTTTTTTTTTTTTTCCCCTGAGTTCTTAGCTATTTGCAGCTCCAGCTATTTTCATGCTGCAGCTTTTTCTACTGCCTTTGGGAGTCTGATCCACACATTGATTTATTTTTAGCTGTATTGCTAATTACTATTTTAGTAAGTATAGTGTTTCATTACATTATTCATTAAAGCTGGAGAGACATTTTAGTAATTTCTCAGTAGAACAAATGTAAATTCAGTAACCAAAGTAAGGTCTCTGAGTAGGGCTTAAGAGGACTAGGAAGAGTGATCTGACAAAAAGGAATGGTATGACAGGTGAGAGCTATTGATATATGAAGGAGTGTTACTACAGACACAGAAACAGGCTGATCTTGGCACAGACAAGATGCAGGGGGCTGGCCAAAAAACTCTGGGAGGAATTCTTTGGTTCACTAAAGGAATAAACTTCCAGAGAAACCCAGAGAATCATCTTTGGGGGAAATATTCAAAGACTGGTTAAAAAATGCTCTTGCAGTGTGGGTTAAAGATGAACAAAAGCAGCCCTGCTGTACTGTATGGGGAGGGCCTAAAAGACCCTGGAGATTTCCAGTTATTCCCTCTTCAGTTTTCTGTCTGGCTTGGCATGGGAAGCTGAGGAAAGAAGGTTCCTCTTCCAGAAACTCATAAGTCCTTCTCAAGATGAAAACTCTCTTTCCATATCACACCTGCAGCACATCAGAAAAAAAATGGAAGGAGCTCTGCACACCTTGGCTGCCCAGCCTTGTCCTTATCAGGGGGTCCTTTTTCCCTTGACTTCTCTGACAGACTTAGGTCATCAGGGGTGTCTGGATGTACAGTACAGTTTTGCTGCAAATGCACCAAATACAGAGTCATCTAAACCATGTGCCTGGGGAAAACACATCACAATGTGCAGTGCTTTGAGGATACTGACATGCTTCCTGACTAAGGAATGGAAAAAAAAAAGACAAGAAAACGTTAGGATCAAGATGTTTAAAGCTTCTTGAAACCTTTTTTTAATGACAACTTTAAGATGGAAATCCCAAGGACTGAAAAAAATGAAAAAAAAAAACAACAAACCAGCTGTCCTGCAGCAGGAAGATTAGGAGAATGTCGGGGGTTTGGAGTTTGTTAACTCGTCTATCATTGGTTTCTGTGTTGCCATAGTTATTATATTGTCTCCTTGCATTGGCCAGCTGAGTGAC
>JAWWES010000001.1:21947350-22064488 GCA_035583135.1 Lophotriccus pileatus
GCTGTGGGAAATTTGAATAAACTCTCTTCTTCTTCGCTGCGGCATGCTCGGTGTGCTGCGTGGTTTCTGTCTCCCCGCCGCCTGTCCCTGCCACGAGGGATGGGCGGCGGGGGGGTGATCTCAGCCCTGAAAACCTTCACAGAGCGGCCGGCAGGACCCTCCCCAGAGAAACCCCTCAAACTTCAACAGGAGAAGATCTGGGTGACTGCTTAAATGTGGCTGTGATATACTAGCCCTTTCAAATGGCAGATCCAAACACTTGTGGCAGTTTTACCCTAGCACAGATATTGAAAATGTTCCCTTAGGCTGGGGGTCTTTATAGAACTAACTTAATAGGGTCCACAAAGAGTCTTTTGTAGCCTGCTCTGCAGACTTGCCTCTCCCCTCCCTCTTTTTCTGTAGGGTTGAATACAGCAAAGGAACAAAGTAGGAAACAAAATGGCTCAAAGCCACATGTGCATTTCCCATAGCTCTGTGCCAGTCTCTAGAATAAGTGATTAAGCCCTGGGGCTACTGGGTCTGTGGCCCCAAAGGATCTATCCAGTCAAAACCATGCCTGTACTCTGGTGATGACACTACCTGAAGGATGGGACAGGGGTATGGCACAACATCATGTCTTCAGCACTGTGCCACTCAGGAGTGACAGCTGCAATCACAGGCCTGATTCATCAGTTTTACAGACTGTGGAAAGCACTGAGGTTACAGAAACTGGGCACGTTCTCAGGTTCTTGGGTAAAAGAAGCTGTATCATACAGGTCCCCTCTGGAGACTTTTAAGGTTCTGGAAGACATGTAACCTGTCTTTGAGGATGTTCTCATTCTGCACTGACAGGAGGAAATAAATAAGAATACAGCTTAAGTATTGCACAATGCTTTACTTAGCTACACAGCGTGCATTTGAGGCTCTTGTAATGCTATAAATACAAATTCAATTAGGTTCATAGTCCTTCTGGAACTTAACAATGTATCCTCTTTCAAGTTGTAGGGAGCATCAAACCACAGAGGTTTTGTAAAATCCATCCCTCTTAAAATGTCATTGAAATCAATGACATTGCACTCCATTTTCATTATCTGACATTGCATTTGGACTTTCAGTAAGATCTCAGTACAGCTGTTTGTTAACATCGACATTTTACCCACTGCTTGTGGCAAATTCATACACGTGCTGTCATTACAGTCTGTCAGCCACCTTGTAGAAGATCTGTGGAGCAAACATCAGCACCAATGGTACCACTGAAGTAAAGGTGGGTGGAGAGAATGTCCAGGACAAGCCAGAAGAAAAAGTAAATGTGGACTCATGAGGGCAATCTCTGGGTCAGCTAAACCCAGATAGGCATGAAAATTTGCAACACAAATCAATAAACCGAGCCTCCATGAAGACCAGAACAAGCACTCAACACCCTAATTCTCTGCCTCCAGCAGCAAGGCTGATTCCCTGGCCTAGTGAAGCTGGGCCTGATGATAGTAAGGTCAGGAAATCCCATGGAGCAAGAAGCAGACCCAGTAGAGACAATCCTGGCTATTAAGGGGAGGCTATACCACTGAGACCTGTTGAATCCATCAGAACCAGAAGATGAGAAGAAGCCAGCTGTCCTAGTGAGGAGATAAGAATCTATACCAATAGATAAAAGCCTTTGCTATGGATTCCTGCTCTTTGCAGATACAAGATCCTTGTACACACAGAGTTCAGCTGCAGTAGGAATGTGGGACTGGACTATCTGGAACAAAATCTGAAGAGGTTATGGGAGAGGATGTCGTAGGTGGAGCTGTTTTAGAGCTGGTTTATCAAATTCCATAAACCTACAATGCTGTTTACCTGGGTTTTGCTGGGGGCAGCTCTGATGATTTGAAAAGATGTGTGGTGCTCCTTGGGGAATGGGGGAGCTCTTGGCGTAAGGGTTTTGGCTCTCTTTCAGGAGATTAGAAAAACAAAAGACAAAGGTCCTACCAGGAGGTTAACAGAACAGTAAGAAATGTAGTACTTACTTTACTGCCCTTGCCAGAATCAAGAATCCTGGTTGCTACCTTCTTCAGTTCACCTTGTAATTTCAGATGGAATATACACCTTGGTCCCTTCTGAAGTTGAAGTGCTGTATGTCACAGAGGGCACAGGTAGCAGCCACAGGGTTTCGTCACAGCAGTAGCTGCATTTCAGGAGGAGAAACACCTTTTCTTCTTTGTGCAGGTGCTAGGTATGAAGCAGTGGTGGGTGAAAGGTCCTGTAGAACATCACTGTCCACATGCCCTATGGAGCAGAAGTGAAAAGACTGGAGAAGCCTGGTGCACAATCAAAGTGTTTTCTTCATTGAAACCTTTGTTGACATGAGCATGGCTGATGGGGTGGTCTGTGATAATTGAGCAGAAAGTTCATGAGAGCACCTTGCCTCCCCTGCAGCACCACAGCAAAACTTCAGATTTCAAGGGCAGAATAAGCATTGCCCTTTCCATTTAGTAAGATGACACAGAGCTACAAGTAAAGGCACATGAAGGACAGGGCGGTGAGCATGGCATCACCAAGGGCAAGTCCAGCCTGACTAATCTAGTAGGTTTGTATGATGGAGTGACTACCAGTGAACAAGGGCAGGGCCACAAATGTCATCACAGATGTCACCTGTCTGGACTTCTGTAAGGCCTTTAACAGAACCCCTGATGACATCCTTCTCTCTAAATTGGAGGCATAGATTTCATGGTTGGACTCTTTGATGGGTGAGATATTGGTTGGATGGTTGCATCCAGAGGGTCAACAATGTGGAGTCCCAGCAGACATTAATTACAAGTGGTGTCCTTTAGGAGCCCATATGGGGACCAGTGTTATTAAATGTCTTCCTCAGAGACATAGACAGTGGGATCAAGTGCACCATCTGCATGTTTGTAGACAACATCAAGCTGAGTGGTGCAGTTGGCATGCCTGGAGGACAGGATGCCCTGTGTTCCCATGGAGGGAATGGGATTGGAGCAGGATACAAGCTGCTGCTTCTTGTGCAAGGGATTCTGGAGACCCTTCATAAGCCTGGACTCTGAGGAGTCTCAGCAGATGTCTGGCCTGGATCTCAGGGAAGCAAGTCTGAGCAGTAAATTAGCCTCTGTCCCTTGGCTGCAGCAAGATCAAAAGCAAATATGTCCAGCTCTCATGAGAGCAAATACTCTGAGCCACCAGAGGTTAATAAAAATTCCCTGAAAATTTTTGTGTAGTCCAAAAAAAAAAAAGCAATTTAAAAAAAAAAAAAAAAAAAAAAAAAAAAAAAAAAAAAGAGAGTGAGAGAGAAAAGATGGGAAAGGAGAGAGATTGATAACTCTGGGTTTAATTGCCTGCTAATGGTCAGTAGACCATGAGATGCAGAATATGAAGGTATTACTTCAATATAATCCACATAGCAGCAACCTTCCTTTCCCAAAACTGACCCAAACAAACCATGTAGTTAGAGCTTAGATAAAATCTCTCTTCAGTCCAGTGACATCCAAGGTTGCATTTCTGTCTAAGCACATCTGCGTCAGAAATCACATATTTGAATGGACTTTTCTAATCAAAGCATAGTTCAAGGGAAAGTTTTCACGTGGTCCTTTTGCTGTATTTCTTCAGTGCAATCTCTACTGGGAGTAGATTTATGCTGTGAGCTTGGATACCTTCCTGCTTCCTTTCTAGAGTTTGATCCCTTGATCTGAATGCCTGTTGTCTGGCTCCTCCTGGAGGGACACACATATTTCCCTCCAAAAAGGAGACTGGCACAACTGACAGTACGGTTTGCACCAGGATCCAAGCTCAAGGAAGAGCACAGATGTTGATTGCGCCAAACACCCAAGACCTTCAACATAGTCCACAAAGACCTCGTGCCCTCAGCGCCCTCATACCCCAGAATATACATACACCCTGTAGCAGCTTCAACGTAGTAAATGACACCATGGTGATCCATCAACTTGAGAGAAACAGAGTGACAAAGAGAATGGAGAGTCAGCAAATGGGTGAGGGGAGTATAATGAATTTATTTAGAAGGCACACTGAAAATATCTAAATAGGTGTAGCTTAGATTATCTTCTCAGTCTCAGTACTTGAGTGAATAACATCCCTCCCTCTGCCTGGCCATTTTTATCTTATACCATAAAATATAGGAGAAATTTCTGATATGTGAGAGGATCTTGTAGAGAAAAGGGTGGAAACTCCACTGTTGGAGGATTTGAAACTGGAGAGCTGAAATCCTGCTAGTTATACCTTGGGGAACAATCCTGCATAGGACTTCAGAAGGATGAATTAACCTTTTCTTTCTCAAGGGTGTTTTAACCACCATCACCATAGTCCTCCTGGGAAAAAGAAGGAACTCTCTTTGTTTCCTCACCTTGCAGACAGGTTGTGCTGACAGGTGCCATCCTCTAGCCAGGTGTCTTCACACCATTTAACTGGGTTAAAAAAACTGTTCTATGCCCTAAATTGCTTCCTCACTTCACAAGGCGTGAAAACCTTTTCTCTCTCTCACATGTCCATGCTTCACTCCTTCTGGGGAGGCAGCTGGTCTTTTTTATTCTCCTTAAATGCTGTCTCTGAGACAAATCAGGTCATGTAGAGCCAGGCCCACAAAAGACACTGGGGTGACTCAAACCTGTCAAATCAACAGGAGTTGGGTGCCTAAACTTCTTTGTGAGTCTGGGCCCAAGTGACCTTGAATAACATCAGTGTGAACATACATTGTGGTCTAGTCAGGAATAGAGCGTGGGCTGAGATGCACCTTAACCCCACAAATAGCACAGGTGATTAGTTGATTCAGCACTAGTTCACCTAAGTAACTGAAGGAAAGATTTCCACACATAACTTAGTGTAGGTGTCATGCAAAAGGAATGACTTTCAGGCCCCTATATCTATGCATATGGAGAAGACTACTTGTTTGTTTGTTTTCTTAATAATTGTATATCATATTTCCCTTGGATTGTGAAGTGAGTTATTGATAACTGTCAATGGTCCAGTTGATGTCCAGGCTCTGGCCAGTACTGATGTTTTCTATGGTGAAAGATGTGTAAGTGCTAAATCTGGGCTTGCAGCACACAGGTTTTGGAATACTGGGAGATAGCAATGTGTATCAAAGGGCTCTGGGATTCATTGTCATGTTTAAGAGTACTTCCTAACTAAGGACAGAAAAGAGCAGGATACCAGGGTGATGGTTGATGGTATAGCAGCCAGATCCTAGGATGAACATTAAGGAAGTGGGTACAGGCTGTACATTGGAGGGCAGAGAAATGCCAGGTAAAGGAGAGCTATAGAGAGGGGCGCAGGAGGCCATATGACATATAAGGACCTTTTAATGGAACAGTAAATTCTTTTGTGGTCTCTCCATCCCAGCATTCAACATACAAAACTATATGTTTATTTTTCCAAGGCCAGGCAATGAGATACACCACGAGAGACAAGTGGAAAAATGTCAATCAAGGATCAAAGCACTCAGTGCCCTTCTTTCTTTGCCTAAATGTGGCTCCAAGCCTCATGGAACATCTGGAAAATTCTCCATTTCTCCTTTTGTGAAATACCAGCATGTGAGACATTTAAAAGGGCGTGGATATTATAGTAACACTTCCTTAATTCTTTACCATATTCTGACCCCCCTGTAAGCCGTGAGTTTGGAGACAGAAGGCAAAAAGGTGGCCAGAGATTAGAAGTCGTCTTGTGGTCATGGCTCCAGGAAATTTCTACATTCCTGGTACCTAAAAACTAACCTCTGCCCTTCCTGTGTCTTAAACATTAATTTCTTATCTCCCGCTCTCTCAGCTATGTGATAGCAAAATCTCACAGGAACAGTCTGCCTGGGAAGGGATGTCCTAGAAACCTGAGGTGTGGCAGACAAGCAGATGGAAATGGTGAGAGGATCATCCCTCAAGGACTAGAAAAATGCTGCGGGCTGTGCAGATTGAGACATAAAAGCCTAACAGTGTGTTTCATAAAAAAAACCCTTTGCATGGTGTCTTCAGTGGGTATGTAAAGGAGGTCCAAATGAAAAAATGGACATTTGACTCCATGTGTCCTTTTAGATATCCATTTAGCTCTGTATCCACCAACCTCAGTGATTTCCAGTCCTTCTGCCATTATAGGATCTATTATTTGTTTCACACTAAGTGAAACAGAGGACATTTGTTTTGTGTAAAATGTCAGTACATTGCATGTACTCTTACAATATCACAAATATGTCAATATTAAGTATTAGTATGAGCTTACTTAACACAAAAGTGTGAAAATGAAGGGGGGGATGTGATAGAATACTAATATGCAAAACATATCCTTTCCAGACCTGGTTCCTAGCTGGCAACTCTAGATTCCAGACAAACACTAGTAATAATACTCACTTTATTCTAGCCACAGTGCTACAACCAAGATGTCATATATGCATGGGTGACAGATAAAACAGACAGATTTTTTATTTTCCACTGACATGCTTTTGAATTCATCCTTGCAGGGCTGACTCACCCTTCTGGCTTTCCAAGGAAGACAAATTGCTTTCCAGGAGCTTTGCTGTACACAGGTTATTTTCGAGTGCTTCCTTAATTACGGTTTATCTGCTATGCACATAAACCAAAGATAAAAAGCCTTGGAAAAGCAGAAGCTTTTCCCTGAACAACATGTTTCTCACTCAACCCATTGTTATACAACATGATACACATACTGTATGGATACCCTGTCCTACCCCAGAAGTAGCTGCAGGCCAGTAGCCTGAAAAAAAGTCATTTTTGGTCACTAGGGTGCTCTCGTGTGGAAGAACTGAATAGAAATGGGATTCCTGAGCACCCAGTTGGCACAAACTATTAATACATTTCTTTCATCCACGATCTTAAACTCTACCTCTGCCCTAGTCTCATGTTTCTTATCTTTCGTGTCTGAAATTATGCTGAAAGCACCCTGTTGGAAATACATTTTGCCATTCCAAAACATGGGATCTGGCAAGGACTTAAACAGATGTCATTTCAACTGGAATAAGAGGACAGTGATGTAACTGGAATAGCAAAGGAGCCTTTTAACTCTGTCGTGCTGTAGGTGCAGGTGAGAAGACTTGGTCTGACCTCTCTGGGCAGAAGTGCGCTCCCATTCCCTGACAGGTCAAGGGCGCACTGGCAATCACAGCTCTCTATGAGCCCTGCTCCTTTGCTGCCCCCTGCAAGCTTCCTGCTAGCAGTAGGAAGAAAATAAACCTTCACAGGGCTACACAGTCCAGGTAACAGGATAACTCGTCTGGAGTGAGTCAAACATGCAGCAGATCACAATTCATAACAACTGTCCTGGTTGGTACAAGAGGTATGTGGGACCTGAGAGCAAAAAGCCAGTGGCAAGAGAGATCTCCCTTCAAGTGGCAAGAGACATCTCCATTCAGTCAACGGTTTTCCTCTTTGTCTAGGGATTAACAATTTTGTCATATTCACTCGTGGTTTTACAGGAATCAGGCATGGAGACTGGAACTTTAGGGTCTTGTAGTTATGTCTAAATTGTCTTTCCAGCCTCCCAGTCTTGTGTGCTGAGTGTAGCCACAGTCCTTAGGGAGAGAGAGTCAAAGCTAGGTCATCTAAGTGTTATATGGTGCTATAAAGGAGTACCTAATCTATTTTCACTTTGCTGTGGCTACAGTGTAACACCAGGAAACTCAAGATCGCCTCAAACCAGCTAGTTCAGGTATTAGGTGAGGTTGCTACAGAAACACAGAACTTACTGCAAGCTGCAAACTTGTCTAAGGAACAGGATGGATGAGCCTGTGTGAGCTCTGCACTTGAATAGTTTAAAGGTACTTACAGTTTGTTTCCAACCCCCTTGTGCTGAAGTAGTCTGAAAAGTTTACCCCAGATGCTGAATAACACAGTGTCTAGTTAGGTATGCAAGAAAAAATATGATTACATGAATGGTTACAGCATGCTGGTGTCTGCATCGTCTTTGCACATAACCTTCACCTGCTCTCTGACAATCTGAGACAAACCTGAAAAACCACTTTCCTCAGAGCGTCACTGAATGCACTTGGGAAAGGGTAGACATAATGCTCAGGTGGGCCCCTGTGATTGGCGCAACAACCATTTTGCCCCTGGGCATGGTCAGGAGCACAAAAACTCCTTATGCAGAATTAGGTATATTGATCTGTTACATAATCATTCACAGGCTTAAAGCCACTGCAGAAGCATCCTGGCACCTAGTCTCCCTCCCAGATTTCCTGCTGTGTACAGACCCTCTGCATCTGTGGGCCGGCTCTTTTCCTTGATGATTCGGGACTGCTCATTCCCTGGCCACCATACCCACTCCAGGAATGATGGGCACCAGTGGTGTGGGGGATCCTGTGCTCACTGGGGACCCAGGGGGAGGTAGTGGGTACCACCTCTGGCATGCCAGTGGACAACTGTTTGGTTCACTGGCACAGCTTTGCTCACACATGTGTGCCTGATTCTGCCTTGTGCTGTGGAAATGAACTTTTCCAGTCTGTTTCCCAGGGATTGCTGGCAGTGTGTCCAGTCCTCTCTCCCCCTCTCCACAGGCATGATGTTTGCAGTGACATATGTGCATGTTGCAGTGGCTTCTTCTCCCTTCTTCCTGGCTCACTTTTATTGAATGTATTTGTAGGCTGTCCCTTCTCTCTGCTCTTCTGGTCTGGAGCCTTTCCCCAAATGACACATCTTGGTTGCAGTGGCCAAAGCAGTGGTCTTCTCTTTCCATCCAGAGTAAATGCTTTTATCTTTCTCAGCCAGCTTGTTTTCTGACCTGAGCCAGTGTCGGAAAACAGGTGCAGACAGCAAAAAGGCCAGTGGCTCTGCTTCCAAGTAGATCTTTTCAATGCTTCCCAATAGGAATGTTAATAGAACAGTGTCCTTTTATCAATATGCAGCTGAGCTGTTAACTTGCTCAAGGGCTGCTAAATTATTGTGGTAAAGAATGGTATGTCCTGTAGATTCAGTGGGAGTTTATTAGCTGAGCATTATCTCTCTGCAGCAGACCAGCATAAGGCACAGGCTCTGTTTTGGTCCCATTTAAAACTCTAATGCACGATTTAAGTCTGAAAAATATGGGGAATGCCTGTTCTTTGTTACAAAGCTGAATTTCAACCAATAGTCAGAGAAATAATAATAGTCTGCTGAAATTAGAAAGGCTGATATTAATCTGCCTTCAGTGAAACCATGAGTGGAAAGCAAAGGCAAAGTGCTTGGAGTGCTTGCAGGCAAGGTGTTTATGAGGAGTATATTCTGTGAATATCTGTGTGTGTCTGACAGCACATAACTGCAGTGGGGAGGGAAGCAATACTATCCTCTGTTGGCATTATTGAGCTAAAAGGCTATAAAAGACAAAAGAACTTGGTGTCATTAGAGTTACACACCTGTGAAACAAGGTGTCATTAAAAAGAAACACAGAAGGCAGAGGTGGATTTGGAAGGACTGTGAAAATCCCTCTGGGAGAGTGTTCTGAAAATGATTAGGGGAAGAAATCGGTGTATTTCAAAATGGATAGGAAAACAAATCATGGGAATAGAGACAACCCATCTGGTGCAAGCCTTTCCACACAGCCAAGATGCTCTCAGCATTGCTGACAGAGATGATGAGGTGCTTTAAATTCCTTTTACAAACCTCCTGGCTGGAGGTTTGGCTGGAAACTTGATTCTGTCCAGCCTTAGCGTGAAATCGGAGCCACCTGGCCCCAAACCCATACTAAATTGAAAGGCTGCTTTGAAACTTGTCACTGGTTAGCAGGAGGGGAAGGTGGGACATTCCCAATAAAATCAGTGATACATCTGAAGAAATCTTATCTCCCTTTTTCTCCTCTGCCTTCCTCCCTTGTTCTTCTTCAAAGGTTGAAAAAAATGAGGACGGAGACCAAAAGATCGAGCAAGATGGCATTAAACCAGAAGATAAAGCTCATAAGGCAGCCACCAAAATCCAGGCCAGCTTCCGCGGACACATAACAAGGAAAAAGCTCAAGGGGGAGAAGAAGGGAGATGCCCCAGCATCTGAGACTGATGCTGCTGAAAAGAAGGAGGAAGGCTCTGCTGGTGGAGCGGCTGAGAACAAAGCAAGTGAGGCTCCCACTGCCACAGAAGCAGCGGCTGCTGACAGTGCCCAGCTGGAGGAGGGCAGCAAAGACAGCAGCGCGCTAGCAGAGGAGAAAAAAGGGGATGGAGCTGCCGACACGAGCTCAGAGCAGCCAGCCCCACAGGCTGCCACTCCTGCTGCCTCCTCAGAGGAAAAGCCCACTGCTGCCACTGCCCCCGAAAGGGAAAGTGCCACTAAAGCTTCCACTGATAACTCCCCGTCCTTAAAGGCTGACGAAGCCCAAGACAAAGAGGAGCCTAAACAAGCCGACGTGCCTGCTGCTGACACCACTGCCACCACCACCCCTGCCGCAGAGGATGCTACTGCCAAGGCAACAGTGCAACCCCAAATCGAGAGAGTGGAGAGCAGCCAAACCGAAGAGAAGACAGGTGAGTGAATGCCTCCCTGGGGAGTGGGCCTCTCCAGAAGTGGATATCTCCCTCGGTCTGTTGGGGATAGAAAGTTGGCCAGCAAGAGCTGGTGCAGGGATTAGACTGAGAGTTAACAAGGGAATTCCCTTGCTGGGTTTTAGGGGAGAGGGGAGATTAATTTTCTTGCTAAACACCCTCTTCCTTGCTTCCTGTCAGCTTTCAGAAATACTGCACCTCCTGTCAAATCTCTTGTTCCTCTGGATGGAGGTGTCATCCAGCCCTCTTTTTCATGGCGGCAGCGGAGTGTCAGCCAGCTTGGAGACTTGGAGGAACCAGAGAGAGCTCCCCAAGCTCTGCATTTGTTAAAATAGTGATGAACTTTCTCAGTCATACTAGCACAGACAGTTCCAGTGGGGCAACAAAACAGCTCAAGCTGATACCAGCTCACTGGATGTTTCTAACTTGAGCTGAAAATCTCACAAGACCACATCTCTCTCATACTAAAGGAGGCCATTTAGCCTTGCTGGTGGAATGGTTAAGAAGGAGTCAAAAGAGTCTTTCTTCCATCTGCTTGTGAATGGGTGACATTCTTAGTACATTCACCTTGTGGTTGGTAACATCGTTTTATCAGCAGGACTTACAGTTTCCTCCACACCAATAATTTGAGCCTCTCTTCTTGGAGAAGCCCATGACAGCCACACTTGCATGAAGCTTTTAGACGTGTCAGCTGGTTCAGACTCATACATTAAGAGGATCAGGTGGGGAAAGGGAAGATTAAAGACCCTGACATCTCAGTCAGTGAAGACAGAAGAGAGGGTTGAATGCCGGGAGTCACTCTAGGAGGTGTTACCTACTCTTTCCCCTGTGAAAAGTTTTGAGAGGCAAAAGTGGGCATTTTTGACAGAGGTATATTGTTTACAAACCATAAGGAAGAGTTGGTTTTGAATTGAAATACTGAGCTGGGCAGAAAATGAATCAAAGAATTGAGAATATTTTTCTTTCTTGTTTTTTACCTTCCTTATTTTTAAAATAAAACAAACAAAACAAACCAACCAACCAAACAAACAAAAGGTAACATTGGAGGTAGACACCACATGAAACTCAGTTAAGAGGCACTGCCAAGCAAAACTGCCCTCCACATTTGTGAGACACTCAGTTGTACAGGGCATTCTACATTCATTAATTTTTGGGGAAAAATGTGGCATACCACCTTGCTATTCATAAACAGCCTGATGTAAATGTTAGAGAACCTAGGAGTCCAGTCTTGTACTACTGGTGTTTCTCCCTAGTTTCATTTGGTCCACAATTCTTCTCCACAAATTACAAGTCCCATTCTCTGATTAGACTTCCAAGTTTCATAGCTAACTCAGGGCTTCAGGCTACTCTATTCCTGCTCAACAAAGTAGAGAGATAGGAAGGAAGAGGTATCCAAAGGACAGATTAAGTACTGGGAGAGGAACTGATGCAGAACATTTATGATTTAAGGTATGGGCAAGGAGAGCAGCCTTCAGAAATGTGAGTCTAAACTGATTATGGACACCTACAAAAGGTTGTTGGTTTTACCTCTGCTCATTTATAAGTTCCTACAAATAAGCCTTGAAATTGCATTGTCCCTGTTGGCTTTTTGTTCTCCAGGTTTCCAGCCCTTTGTTCTTACTTTGTGTGATAAGTTAAGTGGAAAAATAAAAGTCATGTCATTTCTGAAATATAATTTGGAATGCTGCATGCTGTACTTTTGTTGGTTTTATACTTGCCAAAGGTATAAACAGAAATGGCAAAAACAGGACAGAGTGAATCAGTATTTTGGGGTCCTCTATACACAGGATAATGAATGTTAATTACCTTTTATTTAAGGCTTGGGATGTGTTATTCCTAAACAACAATGATTCTGCTTTGAGTTAGCATTCCATTTTTATTCACATTAGTATTCTCTAATGGATAGAGGTAGGAAAATTATAGTAGCAGGCTACCTCATTTGCTTAATTTTACCTGTTTTGTGTTGGTTTATTTCTATGCAGTATTCTGAATCATTTGCAGATATCTTCCCCATGCTTCTGTTGGCTTTAACGTCATTTGAAGTGGCCAACCATTCATGGCCACGTTATTTGAAGTGGCCATTTAAATGTATGATTGCATATGCATTTGCACATGATACTGTTACTTGTGTAAATACATATCGAAAAGAAAGGTTGGAAAATCTACAATCAAATATATATTTAAAAATGAATTTTCAGTGGTTGAGTGTTAAAGACCAGTATCTCCATCTATTTATACTTATTGAGTATGCATGGAGTAATACTCAAGCTTAGCAATGTTTGCCCAAAGCAAACATGAAAGGTATGTGGCCAGAGTCAAGCTGATTGCCTCTTTAAAATGTTAATGAATATAGATTTTTTTTCCTGAATTCCTATTCCAGTATGATATCAGCCTTCCAGTCACAAACCTGAACAGCTGGCTAAGTGTCCCCAGAGTCATTCAAGAAAGAAAAGCAAAAAAGATTAAGTAGGCCTTCTTGTCCATCTCTCTGAGGATGTGCAGCTGTGCTCTGCAATACACTCTACAGCACAATGTCCACAATAGTAAGAAGCTGCTACTTCCTTAAACAATATTCCTCTAAAGAGCATCATCACATACAAAAGCACCTACAGACATGAAATATTTCCTTACAGAAAGTCTCTGTTTTCTTTGTTACTATCTTCATCCTATTATTCTCATCTCTTTATACCTCTCTGGTTCTCTCTTGGTACTTACTCTTTTCATAGACTTAAAGGTATTTGCCATGTCTCAAACTTTCTCCCAGACATCCCCCAGCAAATGCAGCACTGGAGGTCGCTGGCATGGCTGTGATGGTCATTACTGAAAGAGGGAGGGCTACCAAACTTCTGCCACTCCAGCACTCCTACAGCCTGGGGACAGATCCTCTTTCAGCTTCATCAGTCCCCTTGGCTTTCAAAGGTCATCTCCTACCATTTTTGTGATAGAAGACTGGCACGGTATGCAGTGTCAGGCTGCCAAAATTAAATCAAATTGGCTCCTAGCCAATGTCATCAGTTGGCTGGTTGCCATGGCATGCTTGGCTGCTACTACCATGAGGCGCACTGACTGTGCTACTTCTGTGCAGCGACGTTCATCTGCTTTGAATTTTACTACAATGGCTGTATCGTATTGTCTGTGGATACCTTCCCCAGTGCAAGCATGAGAAAAAGGCAAGGGCATTTAATTTATATCCAGAAGAGATTTTTGCCTTTGTCCAAGGGCAGGACAAAAAAAAGGGCAGGAAGCAGGGAAAGGAATAACTAGCCTGATAAAGACAAGAGCACAGTTTTTAATGTTTAATATTTAATGTTTCTGAAGTGGGGGAGAGATAGAGTGGTTCTTTGTACCAGTGAGTAGTTCCCTTGACAGGGTTTAACTCTCCTTGTTATTCAGTTCCACGTACTCTGTCTGTTGGTAGTGGCTTAGGAAATGACTACAAGCAACTGTCCTGTATCCAGTATTAGTTAGTCTGGAACCACAGGCATTCCCAGTTGTACGGTTGGGCAGTTTTTAAGTAATCCTCAATGCCCCAAAAAATAGATGATAAAAACAGATGGATTCCAACCTGGGTAAAGTGTGAAATGAGAAAGTGGACTTGGTTCAGTGGGAATAAAGGATTTATACAAGAAGGAAAATCTCTTAAACCTCTTCACAGTTTTTGGTGGATGACTAGCAGGGCAAAAAGTTGTCTTCTCATTTGAGCTTCCATGTCAAGACTTAGGTTTATAAGTTTTCTTATTATGATCCAACCTTTGCCTCTTTTTGTTGCTCTTATGCCTAGAGAGGCTTGCTTATATGCCAATCTATTCAACAGGATAAAATTCAAATGTGGTAAGGGGGAATTTATACATTACACATGGATGAGGTGGTGAGACTTATTCTAATCTAGTCTTCATTGGCTTAAATACAAAGAGTCTTCATCATAGTTACTGGAAAGAGTCTATGTTAGCACAGCTTTGAAGTGAGGCCAGCAGACTATGGAAGAAGATGGGCTACTATGTACTTTATGGGGAGGAGACAAGGTGAGTGGCACACAGTGTTAGATTCACTTTGTACTTTCACAAGTTTTCAAGTTTCACTTGCAAGTTTGGCTTGCTCTTACATGAAAAGCACTCTCATTTTGTCAGGTAAAAATACAACAAAGCCCAGGAACGTGAAAGAGTAAATTGTGCCTAAGGATAAAAATGGATCTTCTTTTATTGGGAAATGAAGAAGAATGCTTTTTTCCTTGTTGATGAAATAGCTTTACAGTGGAGAAGCTTCACAGCTGAAATGAAAAATCAGCCAGGTGGCAATTGCTTTGCATGTAAGCGGGCCAGCAGTTCCCCCAGGTCGTGTACCCAGGGTCCTGTATCCTGCAAACAAGGAGCACTGGGAGTCAAAATCTTCATTTCCTCAGAGGGAGAAAGTCTCTATGGATGCTTTTTCATGGTTTACCTTTGAATCAGTTCTTTGTTTTCAGTTCAATAACCATATTGATGGAAGGGCAATACTTGCTGCGCTTACGGAGCACTGGCTATATAAAGATTTGTGAAGAGACACTGTCTATTGTCTTTTACCAGCTAGAAGGGACAAGCCTAAGCAAGAGGATTGCAGTCGTATGACTTGGAATTTCAGTCTTGGCCCGTGGGTAGCTGGCATGAGGCAGAACAACCTCTCTGCCATTCCTGTTTCATGGAAGCTTATCTCTGCTGCTGCACCTGGCAGCCAAGGAGAGCAATGCAAATACAGTAGTCTTCCCATGACTGCCCCAGAGGAAACAACTCAAAGCAAGGAGGCCAAAATTTTCTTGTCTGCAGTACTACTCTAGCAACAAAGTAAAAAGATAAATACAATTTAGATTACTTGACACATGCTGGAGTATGAAGTGTATGTCTAGACTTCAGTTGCTCTGAAATTTTTAATCTTTGCATAGTGTCTACATGGGTATAAGCATTGTGTATGTATTTCACAGCCAGGTTTGCCTTGGTGAAAATAGCCACGTGAGGGGCAGGGCCAGAAAAGTGGAATGTCAGAATTTTCCTACACACAGCGTGCTACATGTGCAGGATTTCCTCCTCTGTTGCAGTCTCTTGTCCCATGTGTCCCTCAGGTCTGCTGCTTCCTAATGAAATGCAGCTTCCCCCATATAGGTGGGAGCTGTACTAGTGGGCTAGTGGTGAAGCAGTACTTGGCCTCTCTTAATAAAATCTTTGGTGACACTAAGCATATGTACTGATGAAAAGGTGTGGGCTGACTCTGGATAAGGCTTCTTGAGGAAAGAAGGTTAACCACTCTTGAGACCTCAGTAAGAAATGCATGGACACTCAAGGCTGGTTGACTGGCTTATTTGGAGAAGGGTGCAGATTATAGAAAAGGTGACAGCAGTCTTTCATCCCTTCTGATGATGGGGACAGAAGCTGTCGCAGTATCAGACAAGTCCATCCTCATTGATCATGGCATGCTGCACAAAGTTTGTGTTCATGGAGAGGGCTGCCCAGCCTCACTGTTTTTCACATTTTTATAGTATTCTTCCAGCAGAACAAAGGTATCAGCCTGGAGCCTATATAATACTGAACTTTCTAGATGATATAGCAGGGTTTGCTGAGAGCATTGCACTCTTATGTATCTCCACAGGAAGGAACTCCTATGAGCCATATATACAGATGATATTGCTTAGGGCAGTGCATACTAATGTCATGGTATGTGTTCATGTTGTATGGTAGTCACTCAGGCTAACATGTGGTGCTCTACAGCCAAGACCAATGGTTAAACTCCACCTAGACTTTGCTCAAAACACTCTCTCATTACAATGTTTTTCACAGAGGCTCGCTGCATCTGCACTCAGATCCTCTTCAGAAAATGCTCTGAAATCTCCACATGGGAGGAATGCTTTCTGCTATAAAAGATAACCAAAATTTCTCAAATAGCAGACAAGTCTGGACAGAAAGACAATGAAATTTAGATGGCAAGTGTTTGCTGTATCTGCCAAAAGTGCTCTGCAATAGTGCCAGTGTCATCTCTTTACACTAGGATCAAATAGGCTGAAATTTTCAGATACATATAAGCTTGTAGAGTATCAGTTAAGTTTTACAGCTCCAAGAAGCAGAACTTTAAAAGTAGCAGTACTGACTCTGTGGTAGAGGTGGCTGCCAAGTGCAGAGGAAAAAGATTTGGAAAGTTCACCAGGTCAGAACAATCAGATTAGTTAAACATTCCTCAAGAGCTGTATAACAGATGCACTAATACTGGATTATCCATGCCAGTGCAGTGATCACTTCCAACCTTCATGGAAATTCCATGGACTCTGGCAAGGTGAGGTTGTACTCAGAAGGATCCATGCAAATAACTGGTATAGAAACACAGAAGTTACCAAGCCAGGTCAGATCTAACATCCACTTATTGTACTTCTCACAGTAGCTAGCTAGAAATACTGCCATGGGCAGCCCTGGGGTAAACTACCTCTACTACTAGGGCTCATCACTGTCCTCTACTGTCTAGGGTTGGGTTTAACAAGTAAAGCATGATGTGTTCTGCCTTTATGCTAATATAACTACAGCTTTATATGGCGCATATATATAGTATCTGATAGATTGTCAGCAGCTTCCCCAAGTCAAACGAACTGTAAAATGCCTATAAAGTTCTGCAACAAATTGGCCACTGTTGCCTTAAATATCTTCCTGTACTTGTGCCACATCACAGAAAGAGCAAAAGCTTCTTATAGCCCTCCTTTATGTCATTGATTATTTTATATCACATCATATAGTATGCATTTATGCACAGAGGGCGTAGTGCCATTGCTCTTGCTGTTCATCTCTTTCATGAAGAAAACAAAAGCAGTGCTTTCAATTGCTTTTTTTATATGAAATTATTCCCATGCTTTTTAGGATTTTTATTGCTTTTCTCTGCACTCCCTTTAAATCTGCGAATCTCAGTGATGAGATGGAGTGACATTAGTCCAGAAAAGGGTGTACTTCTGTGCACTTATTTCCAGAAAAGCAATATTTCATTCTTTTTCCTCCTCATCCCAGTTGTTATGCACAGCAACATCTTTGCCTTTTGAAGACACCTACCCAATGAGCACTGATGACTGCAATGACTTGGAAGTTTTCCTCTTTGTAAAGACACCACTGAAATATTTTATTCAGCCATAAGGTAATCTGTGAGGCTGGGGAGTGGCCAAGAGACAAGGAAAATATAGGCAGTGACAGAAGGCTTACAAGTCAAGCTACTGCCATCAGCTCTGTGGAGTAATTTCCACTTCCAGTTTTGAACCCCCAATAGACCTGTGAAAGACCATATTACAGCTCAATTTGAAGAGGTCTCTAGACATAAGTTATTTCTCAATATTCATGCTGCAAGCTTGTCTTAAAGAAGGGCTTCCTCATTCCCCAGCCTTTTTTTCTGTTTGTTTAAAATGTCTTTCAGGCAGAAAATAGAGGAGATACTTCAAAATAAGGTGTGTGGGAAACCCAAATGATGGAGAGTACTGTTATCATGTACTTAGCTGTTCTCTGAAGGAGAGTCCAGTCTGGTTTTGCAGGTTACTATAATTGAGGCTTTCTTACTAGTTTTGTATTCCCTACTAAAGGCTCCTTTTATATGTCCTTTAGCTCTAATGCCTCTACCGTGCAAAGAACCTTAACTATATAATCACCAAATATGAATGTGATCTCTGGAAATATTTCTTTTTTCTTTCTGTGTCCTTAGTTACATCAGTGTCAGCATGGGACACTGGAACAGAACGGAAAATCTCAGCTGAGGTCCTGGCAAACAGTAGTCCTTGTTGGACACTGCCCTTTGCAGGGCTGAGAGAAGTCAGGAAAAGAACTATGGATAGTGTCCAGAGATGTAAAAGAAAATGTTCTCTCCGTAATGACCGGAAAAGTGAGACTCAATGCTTCATGAAAATAAGCCTTAGATAAAGGTCATAAGGTCCCAATTATCTACCGTTCAAAGAACCACACACTTTCCATCTGTACCTTGAGGCAACAGCAAATGAGTCCTCTTTTCATTAGGAGAGAAAGCAGAAGGTGGAAGACATTATTCAACCTCTCCATCTTCCTTCAGGAAAACACTGTGTTTGGAAATGCTATTAATGGTAACCGGATATTACCTGTAACCTACAGGGCTTAATGAAAAAGGAAATCTTTCTGACATTTGGAAGAGCATCCAAATCTCAGTGCTAAAGTGGTGCAGTGCTAGAGAACCATAGCTGACAATGCATTTCATGTACAGGGAAGGGACAGGAGAGCAACAGCGAGAGCTGTGACCATTGTGCAGAGGATTTCCCAGACTTTGTCAAAGCTTTCTTAGCAGCTGTGAAAAAATATTTCAAGGACCCTACCTGATAACCATTTGAAGAGATAGAAGAAGGAATAAGATAAAAATAATTTAAAGTTGGAGTAGTGACAAGTACTTTTAAAAAGTACTTTTTAAGCTGGAGGCACACATTGATTTGTAATGACAAAAGCCTCTAAGAGGGAGGTGTGAATGCAAGCTTATGTGGACTAGTTCCATGGCTAGGTCCATGAGTAGGTCCGTTACTAGGTCCATAACTCTGTAATTTGTATTTTTCAAATTATTATAGGACTCCATTTCCTTACTGGGTTTGGGCTTAGAAATGAAAGGATGTATATTCCAGCTTAGACATCCTATGTTACCTACCCTGCTTCTGTAAGACTAGGATTTCACCTGTGATTTCAGCATCAGTGTCATAAGCAATTCAGAGTAATCTTCAGTCATCCCTGCTGAAACAAGGGATATGCCAAAGGAGACCAAACTCTGGGATGGAGCCTGCCCCACTGAACTTCAGAAAGATGTGTGAGTTGAAGGAGTCTGTGGTCTTAATTTTAGATCTACTCACAAGTGGTCTCACGTATATTTCTTCCCCTGGAAGAGACTCAGTGCAATATTGTTATATTGGTCTTCTGCTTTCCCTTGTTGCCAGAAGAGATGGAAATCCCCTGTATTCACAGGGTCTGATCAGAGGGTTGCTGTGAGTTTACCTTCAGTAAGGCTGCTATAATTTATAGGAGAAGCAATTCTGTCTGGCCCTTTGTCTGCATTCTCAGTCCGTTATTCGACTGGTACACCAGAGATTCAGATGGTGGAAGGAAGTAACTTCTTTATTGCCAAACACTGAGCAGGCAGGAATGTCACCTCAATCTTGCAACTCTGTGCCACACATAATCAATCCTGCACCTCTCCTGTGGAACAGCTCGTATGTTCAGCATGGACATTCAGGGTGCTGCAGATTTGCAAGAAGTGTGACTGGTGGGTGTTCGGAAGATGCCTCAGTAGTGCAAACAGTTTTGGCTCATGTTTAAGCTTATCTTTGGCGTTGAAGGTATGTTGCCACAAAGCCATCCCAGCACTGCTACCAGGCCTTCGTTGGGAGACTTACCACCGTGGCCAAACATAGTGTCAGACACAGGGACTGAACTTGACCACTTGCCCCATGACACAACCTCTCCCAAACATACCTGAGGCTCACCAGGAAAGCAGGGGGAAGAAATGCACAGCGCTGCTGCTGAGCTGCAGACTTTGGTCTCAAGAGACGCTAACCCAGCACTGTTCACTGCACTCAACAGAGACACGAAATGAGAAAGAAAATATGTCTTTGTCCCTCAAGGTAGAAAATGTGTTCATGGCTGAAGACAAATGACTTGTGAGAAAGATGGATGAAGTCACTGATTTTTACATGAAAGAAGGAGAAAATTCCATCCACTCCTAACTACTGTACCATACAACTATTCTAGTCCTCATTTCTAGAAAAATACATATACATTGTTCTCCCAAACAGAGGAGAAAAGCCTAATTGCAGTTCAAAGCACAAGCACACGGGGCTTCTGAGTCCTGCTGGACTGGAATTTTTCTGTGAAATTTTTTTCATTAAAGAACCCTTTATTTTTTCAAATGCAAAGATGATATATCAGTACCAGGAATTATGGGATTTGTAGATTAAAGCAGTAAGAGAAACATTTACCTGCTATTCAAGTAGCTCGCATGTTAGGATCAGGTACTGCCTGAATGGGACAGAGGACAAGGTGGGGCCATGCTTTACACTATGAAGCTAAAATCCAATTGGGCTGCTGGACAAAGTTCCCCTGATCCCTCCTGCTGGAGCTATTCCACTTTGTATGAATTATTTATTATTTGCTGGAGCCAGGATGAGGAGTTTGGTCTCCCCTATTCCAGATGAGTGCCTTCACCACTAGTCTACAGAGTCCATGCTTTCCTCTGGCCCAATGAATATTTAATGACTCATGGAAGTGGAACAGCTCCATTAGGAGAGGAAGAGAGACACCTTCATTCATGTGGATATCTCACAACAACATCGCTCTGTGACCAGCAGGCAAGACCCAAACAAAGGACCCTGGCAGCAAATAAAATCAACTGGAGGACCAGGAGAGAAAATATGAATAAGAAATATTGGGGTGCTACTTCCTATGACTCAGTGCAGTTTTAGAGCAATTTCAGAGCAGCTCAGCCTGATGAATTCATGCATCATACAAATCCTCTTCTTCTTGTGACTGCAATTGTCAAAATGATGGTGCCCAAGCCTTGGTCAAAAACTTGGAAACTCTACAAGGGGAGTTGTGGTAACTCACAACCTCTATGGACCTTTGCAGAGCTGTGCTTCATGGCAGACATTGGCTAAGCAACGAGGTAGTGAAGGAGCAGCTGCTGCTTGGCCCTGCAGCTGAGTCAGGGATACCTCAGGCTGGAAGTGACAGCCAAAGCAGTGCTGAAATGCCCTTTGATGAGGGAGAGAAGCCGTGTTCTTGTAGAGTACCTCAGCTAAGGGCCATGTTAGCCACCCGGATGGGTACTTTTTCTGCCACAGTGGACAGTACTGAGCAACTTCAACTTTGCTGTTGACAATACAGACACACCTGCTGGTCCACAGAGGTGATGCAAGCTGGCCATGACACAGCTGGCTTTGCACGGGTCATTAGGATGCCTGTCTGTGCCCCTAGGAGGTCTTCCCAGCATTTCCAGCGGTCCCATTGAATGCCCTCATGTAAAGGCCTAATTCATTAACCGCCTGATTGAGTTGTTATTGTGAAAAGCCAAATAAACCGAGATGGGTACTGTGGGACAATCATATAAGTTTGCTTGGCGCAGCACATGGAGAGTTCAAAGAGTGGGAAGTCCCTCTCAAAATGGGAGAAATGGCTCTAAAAACTGGTTAAAAAAAAAAAAAAAAAAAAAAAAAAAGAAACCAACCAAACCAAAAAAAAACCCAACCCAAAACCACCCAAAAACCCAACCGAACAAACAAACAAAACAACTCCAACACCAAAAAGCCAAACCACCAAAGTTGCCAGATTTTAATTAAAATCATAATTATTGATGCTAGTTGCTGCCACCTTCACAGGGAAGACTGGTGCTGGCAATAAGAACACTCATTAATGATTTTGCAGGCAGCATCTTGCTTACCTCATTCTATGCAGCTTGGCTTTCTGAAAATGGCCAGTGCCAGGCTCAGGGCTGCCCTGCAACTCCTTTCCCCTAGAGTTGACCACTTATCGAGCAAATATCATCACACTTATGATCACAGAGATTTCTTGGGGCAGAAGGGGTGACTACACAGCCCAACCTCCCATCTGCAGTCAAAATGTGACTTTTTACCTAACCCCTAGGCTTTCTCATTGGCAACCAAGGGGTGAAGCTACAAACTGAGGAGGATCTGGCCTTTGCAGGATGATCTGAGGAAAGTGTCCGGATGCCCATGCAGTTTTGCAGGACAGGTGTTGTGACCCCTGATCTTTCCGTCCCTGGAGGGCTGTGATTAAGCAGTCTCAGACAGGGGATTCCTAGAAGCTGGCAGAGTTGTTCTGCACCAGTAATGCCACTTTGTGTTGCCTTGAAGTGGGGATTTCCCCAAAAGTGCTCTAAGTTCAAAATGCATCTCCCTGTGTCTGGGCTTTCAAATCTCCTCCAGTTGAAATGAAAAGCGAAGGCTCCCAGGAGTTTCACTGGATATAGCATGAAGCCTGAACTGCCTTCTAGAAAGCGGTGTCAGTGTTTCAGTGCCCATTCTGCATAAAACACATTGGGATTCTAAGGGTGTGCATGCCAGCTGTGTTTTTGAGAACTATTAGTAATAAATTTGAGGCAATGAGCTGGTGTTGTTGATGTTGCAACTGCTGTAGACAGTTATCAAGAAGATGGCTGTGGAAGGCCTGACAACAGGCGCTTAATTAATTTCAGAATCCAGTTTACAGAGCCTTGGTATATGATGATGAACAGAAACAAACTAATGATCTCTAAATGGAAATTCTCCTTCATTTAAACACAAAATGGGAGGATGGCAAAGGGAAGAAACAGAGACATTTTATGTCCTCTCCTTGATTCTAATTCCCTGCCTTCAGCTAGATCAATATAATTTCTGCAGGAGATGGAGGCTGCCTTTGGTTTCCATGGCAATGTGGTTGTTGGAGGCTTGCAGCCTCCATGAATCCTCAATTTATCAGTCTTTTAGGCTTTAATAACGGAGACCAGCAGTCAGGCAGCTTATGAATGGCACATGTCTTTTGGACTGAGGGAAGGGAGGCGGGAGCGTGGTTTGTAGTAAGTCCTGCAGCAATTTGTTTTCCTGCCACCGACAGCTGAAGGGGGAGGAGTACGAGAGGAGGAGCAGTGCATTAATTCTAGATGCACTGAAGGAATTTCTAAACCATTTTGCTGCAATTACAAAAGATTTCCTCCTGTAGTTTCTTTTCCTTGGACAGCTTTGCCAGGGAAGGGGAGGAGAGCAGCCTCACAGCTGGTCCTGTGTGAGGAGGTGGGAACTGTTGATGGAGAACCCAAAGGCTCTAATGTGCATGTTTCTTTCCTCTTCTTAACCCTCTTTGTTTCAGAATCAGCAGTGCGTGAATGCCAGCAGTCTGCCACAGTTTCAAGTTCATTTTTATCCCCCTACTGGTCCTACCACAATTGCCAGGCTGATCAGCAGAGCTGTAAGATGGGCAGACCTCTGAGGACCTGATCTGTCTGCCAAACTTCTGTCATTTGCTGTGCTATTCTCTCTGTGCATGTGCTAGACCTCTCCAAATCCAAACCTGTATTCCCAAATGCTCTAACCTTCCTTCCTTGAATAAATTACTTTTTTAGGAATGTCCTGGCTGTAGAACAATCACTATCAGTCACTTCAGTAAGGTTCAATTGGCCTGTAAATACTCAGAGTATTTCTATTTCTTCATATCTTTCCTCTGACTATCCCCCTATAATCTCTGAGAGCAGTCGCTCTAAAGAGGCTAAAGAATAAATGAGCGTGTCTTACAAAGACTTTGTTCTTCTGTCCTTTCACATGCCCTCTATTTCTCAATCGTCATCCAGAACTTAACCTAGAAAGGGAGAAAAGATGGATGACTCAAAAGAGTTCTGTTGTATGAGATGGGGACATCCTGTTTTCCAACACATATGCTAAATTACCCATCTTATGGGTAATTTCTTCTTAGGTTTTCCGCAGGTGAAGTAATGAATGCTTGTCTTCTACCTGCCTTTCTGTGGTGGCTCGGGGAGTATTGTTGTTATTGCTGCACCTCCAGTTTTGGAGGCATCTTTGATTCTGGGTCACCTTTTGTGGGAAATAGAGGGCCTGGTAGCTTGGAATTATTTCTGGAGGGAGACTTTCTGGTTCATAGCGGCAGCTGAGCCACTGATGGTGCATCAGATCAGCTCTGACTCCAGCTGATGATTGGGGAAGCACTGCACCAGGAACGTCCTATTTCTCCCTCCAAGGTCCCTGGCTGTGAAGACCATGGAATATTAATAGGAGTCTGTTGAGCTTGCAGCACCTTTGATTCTGTGTGGTAGGAAACCACTAAATACCAGTGTAAAACATCTGCCTCCAAGACACTCTCATGTCCAAAGATGTCTTTTACCTCGCCTTTGGCCACTGTACTATGCAGTCTCCTACTTGCCCACCACTTTCTGGTGCAACAAAGCATCCCCACAGAAGCACTGTGACAAATTACACTGGCCTGTCCTCCCTGGAACTGCCTTTGCTTGTAGCTGTCAGCGTGCCTGAGAGTGCCGTTATTAAAGGAGATCTCACTGTCTGAAAACCAAACCACTCTGGTAAGGCTTCTTCCAACCCTAGCTAGATTGAAATTGCCAAGCAAGTTTTAGGTACAATATATAGGAGGTTTGGGACAAATTACTGGTAATAGGCAGGAAGAGATGAATAGTCAGCAGTATGACTAATTTTTCTCAGCCTCCAGGCCTGGCCTGCTTTCATGAATATGGGAAGGAAATGGCAGTGGACAAAAGAAGGAAAGGCCCTTCTTTCCCGTTCTCCAGGAAGGAAAAATATTTGCAAATGTAGCTGTAACAGGGTTAATACCTCACTTTCATAAGGAACACCCTGCCTTTTCTCTCTCCACCGTTTTCCTCCATCACTCCCATTTCTCTGGAGACCTCACTGGTCCCTCCTTTCAGCCAGAGCTGGGGAGTTTCCGTGGCAACCCGGCAGCTGGTGTCTAGACAATGTGAAAGTTGCTTTGCAATAAAGCTGTGAGCCTGACTCCCCTTGGCACCCTCTCCCCACTGCTGCGCACTCTGAACACCTCTCCCACCACTCCTTCCCTTTCCATCTCCTGTGCACATGGATGCCAGTGCAGGGTTGGATTTTCACGGTGGTGCTGGAGGAAGAAAGGCACGAGGTGGTATGAAAGGGAGAGGAAATCCCTAAGCCACTGTCTCTACAACTTGACAACGCGCAAAGGCATTTGGTGTGACAGAACTGGGGCTGGCTGTTCTCTGACAATTTAGTGGGATCAGAAAAAGAGACAGCTGTCCGAGCTTGGACCAAAGTTTTCAGCCATGGGACTTGCAGAACTTGGTTTTTTTCCTCTCTGCTGGAGCAAGTGTGCCATTCATACATGGTTCTGAAACAAAGATGTGATCTAGGAGTAGGAAGCTCTAGATACCATGTATTGTAACCATAATAATATTTTTGGTTTAACCTTAACCGTCTGCTTTCCCTGCTTCTTTACCTGGTCCTCCTGCCTGCTACTTGCACTGGGGACATTACTCCCAACCACATTGTTGCAGGCTTTGACGAGGGTATACAGATTTCCAAGATACCATTTTCTCACTAGGACTCCCAGGGCTCATAGGAACCAGGTGGTCCCCTGTGTCTGTCTGCAGCAGGTGAGGGATTCACCACAGGTCTGGGTGAATCCCCTGGACCAGACACAGCCACTCACCTGAAATACCCAATTTCGTCATTTCTCGGTGTTTTGCTGGGGTAGTGTAAGTCTGCCAGTTTTCAGAAGCAGTGAGTGGGGAGGGCGTAGGATTTTAGCACTGCATATGACGCATCGTAGGGCTGACTGCAATGGGCTAACATGGATCGGGAAGAGAACTGTGTAAGGAACAGCTCTGACCCCGAATGTGTCTTGTTTCAGCAGTCTCAGACTTACTGCCGTCTGCCTGGAATAGGTTTCTGGCTGGCTAGAAGGACAGATGGATTGGGACAGATGAATCAAGCTGTGAAGCCTGGATCCAAACCTGGATCCAAATGTCATTAAAATTAGGAGAGGCTTAGGTCAGGGGTTTTAAATGGAACCTTCCAGTGATCCTTACCCTCCAAAAAACAAAGTCTCTAAGCAGAGTCATCTTTGCGGCAGATGAGATCTGCTTATAACAGGCAGGAAGACCCAGATTAATATCTGGGAGTAAAGTGAAGACTGGATGAGAAACAGGTTTTCAGATCCATCTCTGCCCAAGCTGTAGCTGGGAAAGGACAGAGAAATGAGGGAGCATGAAAAATGCTAGAGAAAGAGCAGTATCTCTTTAGATCTGGGCAGTATTTCAGCATGAATGCACAAGAGAATTCTAGCTGCACAATCAATAGCAGCAATAATTATGCAAACAGAGAGAGAGAACAGCAAAAGCAAAATCTTTGCATCTGTATTAGAATCTCAGAGTGTTGTGCAATTCCTGTTGGTATTGGTGGTGGTAATTTAAAGATCTGCGGTGAAACAAAGACAAAAAGGAAAATAAAACCCAAGCCACCAGCCACAATATAAATGATCGTCAGAGAGGTTGCTGTTACTATGGTCATGAGCTGATGTCTGCTCTGATTTAATTAATCTTGGCAAGTCAGACAAGAGCTGGGCAGGTCCCAAGAGAGAGTGTTTTACCCGGAAATCCACTCAACCTAATTTCACTAATGTAGGGCAGTGGAGGGACTTGGAGAGGAGCCTGCACACACAGCCATTGGAGCACAGCGTAGGCAAAGGCAGCTGGAAGTACTACCATCCAGCAGAACTGCTGCTTGCATGCCTGCTTCAGCTTTACAGCAACCAGAGCTGCACATGTTCCAGGCATTTGCTCCCCAGCAGGGCTCACAGACATGACTCTCACCCTTTCCAGGAAATAAATGGAATGCTGAGGAGCAGGAACTCTCGAAGACCCTATTTCAGCACTCTTCCATGGGCAAGGGGGTTCCCTAGCAGGTGCCACTTCGAGATGTATGTATGAAGCATTTCTCTGACACAGGAACTTCAGTCAGGATGCAAACACATATCAGTCTGTCCCACAATACTGTCTTATCCCTTAAACAATTCTGCAGTCACAGCTTAAAGTTTGTCTGAGGCCGCCCAAAATGTTTCTCAAATTGGCTGATCCATCCAGTTTGTTAGGTGGAAGTGAGATTGGTGGCAGCTCAGCTCACACATGCCTGTCTCTTTGGCAAAATCATCCCATGCTATAGGATGATTTGGAATGCAGCGTAGCTTTCCAGACACTGAAAAAAGCAAACTAAAAATCTCAAAACTGTGTCTACGGGTGTGGAACCACAGGACTGGAATAACCAGGAACAGTGCAAGTGATGACTGGTGTGCATTAACACAACTGTAAGGGTGAGGATTGCAAGCATAAACTAGGTGGGTTTTGTTGATGTTTTTCGTTTTTCCTTTTTTTTATTATTTTTTTTTTATTATTATTTTTTTTTTTCTTTTTTATTTTTTATCTTTTTGACCTTGCCATTCTTGCTTTATCCTTCAGGACTGAATTAAATTTTGGCCCCTCTTCACGCTTCTTTTCTTTATATTATAGCTCTGCCTCCCCTTCTCTTCTGTGTCCTCCATGTGTGCACATCTTGTGTTCTCATTTTGTGAGTTTGGGTCTTTTCTTTTGCTCTGTGGCTGGAATGCTCCAGGACAAATGTGGATGTCTCCACTTTGGCTAGTTACTGATATAGTTGTTCCAAGGGTGCAACTCTTCTTGTCCTAAAGTAGGTATCTAAACAGGGCATGTTAATATAGTCCTAGAAATGTGATGATTGTTTCCATTAATTGGAAAGGAAGGAGAGATCGAGATCAGCTAGAGATGTCTCTGTGTAGATGTCTGTAGTTAAGTGAGATGTCTATCTCCTTTGATCTCAATTTTCTCCTTTCATGGTCTCACCATGATATTGCCCAAATCCAGACTGAGTTGAAGAAATAACGGACTGTTTTTTTGTTCCCTGCTTGTTTTTTTCCCTTGCTAGGACACAGAGGACTCTGATCTTGCAAGAAGAAAGTCTCACAATTCTGGCATGTTCAGAAGTGAGACAGGTAGATGTTTGGCTACCCAGGGTGAAATGCTTTTGTTCTTATAGCAGGGGGCAGCCTGAACTCTCACCTGCTTTTTTTGGCACCTTTGCAAAAAAGTGCAAAGTGAATGTAAAATGACATGGTTTTGCAGTTCTGTATATACAATGGTACCTCTCCACTACAAACCCACAGGTGCAACAGCACAGAGTTCAAAAAAATGGATGATAAAGTACTGAATACAAAACAAAGTAAGAAATATTCTCTCTGATGTATGAAATCTCCAGGATAGCTATTTACTAATCTCCCCAAGTATACCTTGCCCTCCTTTGCTGGGACACTGAAAACTAGGCTGGATAAAACCCCAGAGAACAAACTTGCCTGCATCAAATAAACTCGTGAGTCAGATAAGCTGTCTCACTGCTCGCGGTGAATCAAAAACTGCTATTAGCTCGCCCTGATGTCAGTGAGGTTGTGATGCATTTCTCCCATTGCACAGAGTGAATCCTCTTCTTCTTTCTGATGTGGTTTAGAGGTGACACAGCTTGAATTTTTTTTTTTGTGCTGAATTCTTTATCTTTCTTGATATTCTTCTTGCTGAAGTTCATTATTGTATAATAACACCAGGTTTTTTCTTTTCCCCAATTCCAAAAATCAATGAAATACTGCTAAAACTGCTAGGAAATAAGACGTAGTTTAGCAGGGTGTAACACTACATAGAGTACTTCCCCTTATTGCTTCTACACAACACAAAAAACAGCGGGAAAGCGATTCACTGAATTTTGTGTGGTAAGTCCTATTCAAAAAGCTAGACATTATTTATACTTGTGATATTCAGGGTCCATCATTTGGTTTGTATGATTCCTCTCTCTTGACTTGAATATGTGGTGAAGAGATTTTAAATCATTCCTGCTACTCCATGGCCTCAGAGTCAGTCCAGGCTCTTTCATCTACAGCAGTAATCAGTGCATTTTCTGGGCTGCTTCTGCCTACCGCTGTCTGCTCCCCAGAGAAGAGTAACGGGGACAGTGAGGCACCTTCATGCAGTTCCTCTGCCAGCCACGGATTTCTAGGCGCCACAGGTACTCCCTGGAAATTCGATTGCCATTGTGGTGAGCTAACAGGGAATGAAACATGGCAGGAAAATGTGTTTCCACCTGCCTGCTTATCAAGCAAGAACAGCACGGAAATACAGCACCGAGGTTGCCATCTCCGCTGCTTTGAGTGTGAGCAGATTTCCTGCCCATCCCTCCAAGACAACTGTCAGGAGCTTAGTAGTGTAGGAGCTGGACACCACTTTTAGCTGCTGATGCAACAGGGGCATCTGTGTGGCTTAGGAATTCATATGTCTTGACCAAGGAACTCGGCAGCAAGGCAGGTGTGCAGGACCTCCCAGTGCCTGTCTGTCCCTGGGCTTGGTGCGTTACGAGCCCATCTGTTGTGCTGTGCTGAGGAGGCTCTGGGACTTCTGGCTTAAACTTGTGTATCTTTTCACTAGGAAGACACAAAAAGTTTTAAACATGACGAAATACATTGTCAAAGCTTGTGTTCCTGAAGCCACATTGCCTGTTCTTTGCTGCTCTTTCACTCATCTTGCATTTACGTTTTGAAAACCCCCAGAAATTCTACCATACTAGGATCTGTCTGTCAGAGCTTTATAAGAAACTTGGCTTTGCTGCTGGCTAACAGCAGTCTTTTGGCTCAAATTTAAGGGTAGATGGTTATACGTTGAAACTCTACTCTTAGCTTAATAATTCAACATCTCCTCTGCCAATCTCGAGCAGGATTAAAAGGACTCTTCTCCCTCGCAGTGATCAAGTCATTCAGAAAAATTAAAAAGCAAAACCTTAAAAATTAACCTAAGATGGCCTGCTTTGCCTTACAATGATACTTTCATCCTATTTTAATCAGTAGTCTGTTTTATCTTTGGTCTGTGGTGGTAGCTGTACCAGATGTAGACCGAGTTGTTGAATAGGATTTTGTTTAGCTATTCAGTATCGAAGGAGGGAAAGTACACAACTGTTTTTGCTGACAGAGGTTTTGCAGGTGCAGTGGCTCGGGAGGATGTTCCCTCAGAATTTTTTACCTTTTGGAAAGTCAACAGTCATTACTAAGATACAAATTATATGAAGGTCCAGAAGTAGAGATTTTAAAGAAGATGATTCAGGATGGGAAGTTACACACGTCTTAGTGGTGATATTGAAAAGCTAGGCTAAAGAGCAGAAAGGGAGTGGGAAGCAGGAATGCATATACTGCCAGTGTTGGAAGCAAATACAAGTCTGCCATCTGATGGCATCAAATGGACCAGGCCAATATGCACCAATATGGTGTCAGTAAGGAAAGTTTCATATCCCAATTAGCATTCTTGCTGAAGCTAAACACGAGTATGAGGATACTAATCCTCACAAACCAAACACTGGCAAGTGAACATCCGTGTTATTAACCTGACAGCACAGACCATGCTGTGATTTTTGCATATGCCGATTAGCTTTTGCCCAGACAGGTCCCAAACGCAGAGAGGACTTTGGGGTTCCTGGATAGTTCCTGACTTCTCTGATAAGCTATCAGATTACACTGCACAAGCAAATCAAATTGGCCACGGACTGCTCCTCGGCCCTGAGGCCAGTTGGCACCACACAGCTTATGTCCATAATGCTAAACTCTCTTATCCTCCAGATGGTGCCTCAGGATAAATGAACCCAGCAGTGAGATCACTCCTGCTTGAGGGGCACTCCCTTTGTTTGCCTTGTTCCTCTTCTCTGCCTCTGCTTTCCCCTGGGTTCTGATCCTCTGTCTAGTTCTTTGTGGGATTGTTCCTAGCTTCAGTTTTAACTTCTTATGTGCATGGTGTGCCAGAACAAAGTGTCTGATTGACAGGCATACCCAGCTTCCAGTTACACTCACTGCTTACCCCCAGGACAGCTTTGCTTTTGAAAGGACAGCCCAGAAAAGTGGAGAGACGTGATAACCTCCTCCATGAAAACTCCAATTCTTAAAGGCTAGAGACATTTCTCTAGGTCTTCGTTCAGTGTGCCAGAAGTCAGAGTTTCAGGTTACAAAATTTTTCCATTTGGGTCTTGCAGGTTTCAAATGTGTATAGAGTTTTTTCTTTGTGACCTTTTAATTCTCAGCTGTAATTAAGGGACAATGATTCAGCAATAGTTGGAGTAGTCAGTGGGTTCCAAAAAAAGGTGTCTGATAGTTTTAAGCCAAGAGCCTAATAAGTGCATCTTATGACATGAATAGTGTTTGCCTGGCACATCAGCAGCAAGAAAGGCATCTCCTTCCCATTGCACATGCTTTCTGGCTGAAGGTGTTTTGTGAGAGCTACACACTTGCCTGCTAGGCTGGTCCCTGGTATGTTCTTTCCATGCTGCAGAAATGCCAGGGACTTTGATACCTGGGTAACTTTAGGTGGAGAGGAGCCTGACGCCAAGCAGTCCATTATGCAGTGGCTGTGTGCACATGAAGGATGCTCTAGATCATGGCTGACTAACCCTGGACCATCTCTTTCCCCACCAGATGCTGTAGAAGAAACCAAACCTACTGAAAGTGCCCAGCAGGAAGAGGTGAAAGAAGAAGAGAGCAAGGCGGACCAAGAAAATGCCTGAACATTAAGAAATGACTCCCCATTGCCCCTCCCTCCCTCCCCCTCTCCACTATCCTTCCTTCCCACCCCAATCTCGAGCTCCCCCCTTCCTGCTCACAACTGTGAGCCTGTCTGTCCCTCTCCCACTCCCACTTAAACCCTTTTTCTCTCTGTGTGGCAAACATTTAAAGAAAAAAAAAAGCAGGAAAAATCCCAGTCAAACAGTGTGGCTTAAACATTTTTTTGTTTCTTGGTGTTGTTATGGCGAGTTTTTGGTAATGATGATCCAATCATTTTGGGAAAATTCTTGCACTGTATCAGAGTTCTTTGACCTGGCGCGTGCGTGTGTCTGTCTGCCCACTGCGAGCGCGCTCTCTCTCTCTCTCCTCTCTCTCTTCTCCAAGTGTGTGTGTGCGTTGCAATGTTACGTTCATCCGGGGAGTCCAGACTTACTAAGTGAGTTAAAAAAAAAGAGGGGGAAAAAAAATTCTTTTCTTCCTTTTTCAATGTGATGGAATGAACGAAAGGAAAAAAAAAAACCCAAAAAACCAAAAACCAACCAAAAAAAAGACCCAACAGGAAAAACAAATGAAGGAAAAAGAATACTAAACCCCAGTTTGTTTTCAGAACTAAAAAAACATCAACTAAAAAATGTGCCAATTAGCGTAATGCTTGGCTCCAGGCTCCTTTTCCAAAACTGAACAATAATTCTAATAAATGAGAATAATGATCATTAATACCACCGTGTCGCATTTCTGTGCTGCTGTACATCCTGCTGGCCTGTGGTCTTTTGTTGGCCACTCCTTGCATGGCCAAGCTGTGCTCCTTGTCCACCAGTCAGTGGCTGACTGCTCTCCCTGGCACTGCTGAGGGGATTTTTAAGGGGAGCAGGCTTGGATTTTGAGCGACATGTTAGCACTGACTTACATAAATAATGAAAGTAGCAAAATCAGTTTTAGGAAAAAACATAATAAGTTGCTCTCTAGGAGATCTCTAGGCCCTGATTTGGAGAACTACGTTGACCCTGGAGAGATGAGCCTGCAAAGGGACCTGCTTTGATCCATGCTTAAGGTCTAACCCCTGTCAAGGTTTGCACCAAAGGCCATGAAGGGACAGGGTCCTTGGGGCCTCAGCTTCCCCCATCAGCAGGATGATGCTTACCCCTTTGTTCTAGAGTTGGAAAAGTCACTGAGTAGCATAGTGCAGCCTTCCAAAAGTGGTTTTTTTGGCAAAATAAATCGGGCATTGAGTGAATAGCATGTGGACAGGATGAAGTCCGGTGGTGTAAGAGCCAGCGAGTGGCACTTTGAAAAATACCTATTCCTGCTCCCTGATGAACCCCAGGTTGGTTCACCCAGCTCTAACAACAGCCAAAAATTTTAGCTGTCATTTATGGCCAGAGCAGAGCACCACGCCCTAAATCTCCACCACTGTTTTTCACAGGGTGTGTGATGTTCCCTGGTGCCACCAACTGCATGTTTGCTAAACACAGCCTGTCATAGTTGTGAACTGACAGATGCCAAAACTTAACCCTGCACAGCTATTGGGGTTTGCTGTTTTGTTTACGAGCTGTGAGAAAGAACACTTAAAACATATTTAGTAATAACTGGACTTTCATAAAAGCCTAGTTATTGGCTGTTACTGCTCTGTCACTGCCCTGATTATGATTATGTGCTTTTCCACCAGCTCTGGCATGATTTCCTGGCTGCATTGGCAGTGACAGCCAGCATACCCTGCAGCGTTACTGTATGATGATGCAGTACCATGATTAAATTGTCCTCACAGCAGTAACACCAAAAAGATGGTTATGCAGACAGCTCCAGTGTCCTTTGGTGGCTGGTGCCTCTTGGAGTGGAGCCCTTCAGAGAGCTGGCTGGCCCCCCTTCCCTACTCATTTGTTCTTCTCCATCTCTCTGTTGGAAACAGGGAGAAAAAATGAACAGGGTCTCCTCAGATATGATCGCTTTGAACGTAGACTGCTCACAGGAAGTGCCACCAAAACACGCCAGGATCATTTCCATGTGCTTCCTGACAATGTGTAGAAATAAGAGAGAGAGAGATGGGGAATATTTTTTAAAAGAGATGGAAAGAGAGAGTGGGAGAGAAATTGGACAGAGAGTTTTAAAAACAGGGATAAGAGAGAGGAGGGGGGAGAAAGATTTCTGAGTGAATAGATGGATGATAGGGAGAGACAGGGGAGTAGAGCTAGAGAAAGATTAGAATGAAAAAGGTGAGAGAGAGAGAGACAGTAAGAAATTAGATATTATGGAGCAATAGGCAATTGATAAGAGATAGTGAAATGTAGCTAGCTAAAGTAGATTAGACAGACTAAATAAGTACAAAGATGGGCTGACTGACAGGTATTGTGTCATACTTCATAAATGATATATATTCCCATATCATGATGGATGGTAAACCCTGAGACACCTTCCAGCCTGACCTCAATTCAGCAAATGTAGCTCAGACATCAGGCATTGCTTGGACCGTATGTCAGGTCTCACCACCCCGCCCGTTTTCTGGTGCGACAGCAGCAGTGGTGTGGATGGTGTCTGGGTAGAGAGAGCGCTCTGATGGACACGGGGGGCTGAGGCATAGGGAGGAGAGGTGTGGAGTATGTTTGCTGTTCGTAGCACACAAGGTGCTCAGCCCAGCTAAGACACTGCAGAGACCCCGTGTCTCTAGCACTGAGTTGAGAGGACTGAGGTTCAGCTCTCAGGATTTGTGGGAGAGGTGTCTGGAAGGAGGCAGGAAGGAGAGAACACAGTTTTTGTTTGGCCTTATTTCCTGTCATGAACAATTACAAGAGTTTTTTTAAGGACTGTCTTGCCTGTTTCCTGAAAGACCATGTGGTCTCCCTGGTCTTCTGACTTCAGACGCTAGATTTTTGGTTTTGCTGTTATTATTTTTAACTTTATAAGGAAATGAAAACTGCCTCTTGTGTCTTCCTGGACATAGGCCTTCCTCCCTCCTCAAAAAATGAAAAAATTTTCTCTCCCCAGGGATGTTTTTTATCTTTGTATTTCGCATGTTGCCTACCCCTTGGCTGATGGTTGGGGCATCGTGCGTGTTTTGTCACCGTTTGTAAGAACGTACGTTGCCATGTTGCTTAGAGAACAAAGGGTTGGATTTTGTGTTTTGGTTTTTCCCCTCCCACAAAGAAAACGGGGTATGTGGTTACCAACTGCAAACATAAATAATTTAAACACTAATTCTTCTCCCTTGGTTCTGGTTTAAAATTTCAAGTTGCAACAAAGCACCCCCTATCTTTCTTATTGTACTGTGTCCCGATCCTGCGAGAGAGTAAGGGCAAAGAGAGTGTGAGAGAAAACACAGAGAAAAACCCTGCCTTTAGCAGGCAGTGGTTTAAATGTGTAATACACAAGATTTGTATAGGAAGCTGGACTGTCTTCAGGGTACAGAAAGACAGCAGAGAAAAGCATTTGGATTTCCTTGAGTTGAATCCTCAGCCAGATTTTCAAAGTCTAAAAGGAAACAGCATAAAGGATATAGCTTGCGACAGAAACTAGAAAGAGAACAAGGGTACTTGAGGAACGATTTTTCTAGCAAAATATCAAGAGAGCTGAGAGCAGCAAAAGAGGCAGGAGGTCCCAGAAGTAAAGAGTGGAGAAAAGAGTGATCAGCAGAGTAGTTGAAGCTTTTCTAGTAGTCCTGATGTGAAAACCAACAGAAAATCCCCAGGGAATATATATATCTTATTTTCTCTCCCTGAAGAGGATATAGCTTTGCCTGGAGGTGTCTGTGGCTGTTACTTTGTCTATGGAAAGGGAAGGGCGTGTCAGAATGACACATACTGGGAGTATTAATCCTGACCTCACCGTTCAGTTCTGTGGAAATTCAAGGTCCAAGAGGGGGTTTTTCCAGGCCTCTGTACTCAGACATGCTAGTGACCCACAGCTATATTGAACGCTCATACCAGCTGTAGTCAGCTCTTGACAGTTCACTACCACATTTCACTGGAGTAAGCCTTGGAAAAGTGAAAAATAATTCCAACATAACCCCCCCCCCCACCTCGTCAATACAGTATATTGTTCGCATGGATTTGGTCTGCTTTGCAATGCTTGTGGCATCTGCACTGATAGCATATATAACCCCACAACTCTTGCAATAGTTGCATCAGCCAAGGAGCTTCCCAATGGGAACATTCCAACATTCCAAAGGGAGGGGAAGGGCATTCTGCTGAGATCCCTTAAGACCCAGTGTTTTCCAAACCTAAACCCTAAAACAGCCCCACGAGAGGCCTTAGCTAGAAGAAACTCACTGTGGTGACCACACAAAACACCATAGCTTGGGAAATGTGTTACTCTTGCTGAAAGAAATAGCCATGACTGAAAGAGAGGGGCTTAGAAAAAAAAAGGAAAGAAGAAAAAAAAGGAAGAGGGAGTTCATAGCAAACTCCCTACAAGAGTTATTTCTTTTTTTTCTTGTGTTTTCCAAATAACAAACTAGCACTTGAGACTTTTTGACTGCTGTTTGTCATAGGTGTCTTAGGAAGGAAATGGATTGGCTGTAGTTTGCATAGGTGGAGGGAAGGGTTTGAAGGAATGTTTTTGTGGTCCCTCTAGGCTAAGAAGTCCGCTTGGTGGTCACCTGCAGCTCCATGATGCCAGAAGTGGCGTTGGGGATCCTCTTCCAGGCCTGTGCTCAGATTCCCTGCTTTTCTGCTTTGCCACATTAGCACTTTCACTGGATATTTAGAGCACCTCAGGACTGGTTCTCCTCTCATTCACACCGGGGTAACTCAGGAGTCGCTCCACTGGAACCAGTGGTGTTAATCTGGTGTGAAAATAATGCGAGAAGAGGATTCAACTCCTCGAGGGGGGGTAATTTCCAGGTCCCCGAGGGGGAAAAAGAAATCAATGGGAGTTACATGTCTAACTGCCACTTGTGCCTGTGAAAGTCTGCCCCTTATCTACCTATATGTATATAGGGTATAGTTTTCAGAATAACCTAAGTGACATGGGGACTTGAGAGCACATATTTCACTGCAAGTTCCTAAGGCCCATATGCTGAAGGATGTCCAAACTCCTCTCTGCAGTACATTTGTGTGTTTCAGGCCTAAAATTCTCTAGTCATTTCCCAAAGTGGAGCTGAAGATCATGAGTCATTTAGGTGGTCCTGAAAACGCTACCCTCTATCCATTTTTCAGGGTGTTGATCTCAGGTCATGTGCGAGCCTACATTCTTACATACAATGCTTTATTACTACATTCCTCTGTTGAGCAATATTGGAAAGAAGAGGTGAAGGTTGAGATTTGCAGGCTAGTGACCCCAGTGGCGCACATCTGGAGTGCCCAACTTGAGAGACACCTCACTAGGGTCCAAGCAACAGGTCCCCTGTATGGTCTGAACATCAAGATTCATGTATTACACACAGAGAACCACTGGCCACTTCCAAAAAATAAATCCCAACCTGAGACCTAGATTACTCTCACAAAAGGAAAATCCCAGGTGAACCGTTCACTCAATAGCTTGGTTTTTCTACTCTTGCCTGCTCCCAATGAATAAAACACATCCCTGTGCATCACCTAAGCCCTATTTTGAGGAGTTACACTGGCATACAGCTGAAGTAACACAGTAGAAAATCGGGGCCTGAAGAAGGTGGCTACAGCCTAGAGAGTATCAAGAACTGTGACGTGTCTGGAAGCTAATAAGAGCAGAACTTGATGATTAGAGCGGCCCATTTCCGATGCTCCTGTGTGAGGATCTGGAAAGAGTCTCTCACTCATTGTACTTGTGCATTATGAATGTGTCCATCTGCAGAGATCTAATGTACACATATGTCCTGAATATTGTCCCAAGGTTGCAAGCTTCAAAAATGGGCAGAAAACATTCCCGAGAAGTGAGAATAATACAGATGTCTGTATTTGAAAAATTGGTTCAAATAAAGTCTCTCACTTATAGATACGTGTAGTTGTGTACAATTATTTGCTACTGGAATAGAAATATCTCCCTTGAGTAGGATTTTGGTGCTTTTAAAAAAATCTCATTCCTGTCTTCCTTGACCTTCTCAGTCAAGTCCTACTACTGTGAAAAGAAATGTTTTCTACTTATTCTGTTTGGGTAATAAGCTATGCTAAAATGAAATGTTGTTCAAGAGCCACAGAGGCCCTTAACTCCAGAAAGGCTAGCCGGTAGCTGGCTGGGCACTGCCTAAAAACCAGGCTGAACTGAGAAAAGCTGTTCTTTATCAATCTGGAGATGAAAAATTTCTACAACCATGTCTGGGCCTGAGATGTTCCAAGACAGGGAATCTTCTTGGGACTAGAAATGGTAATGTGAGTCACCATCAAGTAATACTTAAGAAAAATGAGTAAAAAATAGAGTAATTTATTTTTTAATTTTATTTTTAGACAACTTCAAAATGACAGAATTCTTAGGGTTCGAAGGGACTTCTGGGGATCATCTAGTCCAACCTGCCTTGGCAGGCAGGGTCAACTAGAGCACCTGACACAGGATCTCGTCCAGGAAGGTTTTGAATATCTCCGGACAGGGAGACTCCACCACCTTCCCGTGCTCTGCCACTCTCAGTGTAAATAAGTGAGGGCAGCTTGTGAAAGCATACCTAAAGGTATCAAATTCCTCATTGGATTTAAATATTCTGTAGTTGACTTGGAAAAGCATAAAATTTTCGGTCTAGAAATATATATTTCAACACCTAAGAAGTCCCACCAAGTTATTTCCCTCAGTATCAGCTCTGTGCCAAGTGCAATGAAATATGAACAGAGCAGGAATTGCTTCCCAAGCTGTGCTATGCTTCTGACTTAATGCTGTGCTCTGTCTGTCAGCAGTTCAAGAGCAGATCTAAAATCAAGCATTTTTATCATATCCATTCATCCCAGGAAGCTTTGCAACCACTATTTAGAAATCACTTGCAACTTATCCCTGAAATACAGCAGCTGGCTTATCAAGGGCCCAGAAAAATTCCTGAGGAGGCTCCAAGGAACAGCCTGGGAAAGAGAGCAGACCTCAGCACCTCATATGTGTTCTGGACAAAGTACCAATTTACAAATGACACAATGAGATGTTAGTATTCTTGCATGTAATCAGTTGCCTCATGGCTTCTCCAAAAAGGCGTGGACTCCAGCCTGTGTGCAAACAAATATTTAGCATTCAAAATCAAGTGGTGTCAATTAGCCTCATCACCAGATTGCAGGGCTCAACCCTGGCAGATTGACTTTCCTTCTGTGGGGGAAAACACCTGTAAAGGGGCATCAATAACCTCTCTCTCCAAATAAATGGTTGTCTTGAGGTAGCAAGGTTGCCTTGCATTCTTTTATCTGCTACAGAGTGGAGGTGGAAGCCAAAAAGCTGAAGAGTTTTCCCATGGAATATGTCAGCTGAAACACTCAGCCTAATGTAAATCTCCACCAGAGACCTTCTAACCAAGCACACAAGGCTAATTTTGCATGATTTCCAGTGTCACGCTCTTGCCACTGTGAGACAAACTTTCTGGTTGGATTGTAGAAAATGACAGATGACTCATCTATGATGTCCCCCCCTTCCCCTCTGCCAAGGTGAACTCCCTTTAGATATCTTGCCACATCCATAGTCCACACCAACAACCTTTCTCCGGCTTATGAGATATGAGTGAGCAACTTTTCCTGTTCCTGTAGTGGTCTCCTGTCACACGAGGGAAACTGGGCTGTGGGAGATATCCTCTTCTTGCAGAAACTGCTGTTTTTTCTGTTTTTTGGGAATGCCAACAGCTTAATAGCAAACTTGCCATCTTCAGTGCTTTGCTGAGGTCACAGGCAAAAGACCAGTGTTTCCCAGTCAATCAAATTTTTAAGTCTGCTGTCTTTTACCCAGCAGGAAACATGAAGCACTCTGTTGCATTTACAGTCTCCCAATCTGCCACACTTTACCCTGTTTTACCACTGTATATGGAGCTGGCATCCAGTCTAACAGGAAATTTTCCCTTGTTGAAGATGATCAGAGAAAGCTAAAAGGGAATTTATGCACTTTTTTACCTAAAACCACTTTCGGTTATTAAAAATGAAACAATTTTCTCTATGTAGGGACATTATTCTATATTAAAGAGGAAATAATTTTCATGTAGCTTGGCATGGAATGGTGAACATGAACAATAAGAGAAACAAGGAATAACAGTCCTGCTTTCTCATAGGAACACCACTGACTCTGTAGCTGAGAGGCAGGGCTTGCAGAGACGTGGTAGCTTGTACAAGACAGACGGCCTGTAGCTGCAGAAATAGACTTGGGGTACTTGAACCTCTGCAAATGCACCAGCCCACAACTCGAAGTACAAGCTGAGTACAGGGAAAAAGGCACAGCTTAATTTAATTCTGGTAGTTGATTAAGCGAGTAATGAGTAAAATGTAATTAGCACTTGGGTAGATGCTAAACCAGGAGAAACATAAGGTTCATTTCTGTGGTGCAAGAGAGGAAGGGTAGTACAGGTCATCACTGGCTGGATAAGAAGGAAGGGTTAATCGGGGTGAACTGAAAATTGCTAGTGAGGACTCTCTCTGCTTTTTTTTTGTCTTGAGACAGTCATGTTCTGAAGGGTTTTGTTGCCATCCTCAGGACTGTGACCCAGAGAAGGTAAAAGAGTTTCTCTCACTGGAGGAGAGGTCTAATGGAGAGGGTTCTGTATTTCCCCTCTACACTGAGTTTGCCAGTTCTTGGCCATTTATCTGTGTCTAGTAAGTCTGCAGCTTAAGTTTCAATGAGCCTCATTCAACACCTCTCTGTGCAGCAGCTCATTTCTAGATGCGGAGAGGATTTCAATGTGGGTGCTGCGGAGAAAAGTTTTCTTTGTTTTGTTTACCCACAGCCTCAGCCTTTCCTTCTTAGATCTCTTTCATTTTGAGGCAGACCTGAGTAATTTAGGAAAAGCATAGTGAAAGCTAAGAAACTGCCACATTTAGTAGTAGCCTAAGGGGGTGCTGTTGTCTAACAGGGGAGACACTGGTGCCTGTGGATGTGGAGGACCAATGTTCCTGGAAACCATGGAGAAGACATCCATGAGGAGCAGCCCTGTGAGTGATGACAGGTCACTTTCTCTAGAAGTCACTTAAAGACCAAAAGACAGTTCCTAGTTAAGTGCCAGCACCCAGTGAAGTGGTGAGCCTTTTCTATGCACTGGCACTTTGGCTTCCTTGACCTCACAGCTTCTCAAGGGCAAAGAGAGAGGGGGCCTACACAGCTGGGGGCTCTCTGTCTCCCTCAGGCTCCTCTCTGGGAATCACAGCCAAGCCTGGTGCCATGTCTGGGAATGGGGGCTGGAAGAACAGGGTGCAATGCAAGGCGCGTAGTATTGAAAAACTTTGGAAGTTTAGGAAAAAGCCAAACATCCCAGAGGCATCACCAACCCATCTCACATCCAAGGAAAGGGCTCAGCTCACTAGCTGCCATGTAGCATCAGTGCCTGGGCAGAGGCAGGATGCTGGTGGCTGGGAAGGGCTGGCTCTGAATGGTCCTGGCCGGAAAGGCATGCTGCTGGGCTGTTTGTCACGGTCTGCTTCCCAGCCCCACGCTGGCGGAGAGACCATTAATAAGAATTTCCAACTTGTCACTTCCACGCTGTGTCCTTTGGAGGCTGCACTCTTCTGGGCCCATTAGAAGAAGAAACTGTCTCTGTTGAAATATATGGGGCTGTCAGGCTCTGTCTGTTGCTCGGAAAGCTGCCACCGCTCTGGCTTTTACCTCACGGGGGTGGGTAGCAGCCATCTTGAGGAGGCTGTGATGAGGATGGGGGTTTGGAAAAGGGCTGGGGGAAGATGGCAGGTGAGCTGGGAGGGAGGCTGGTAAACAGTGTGCTGGTAAACTGTACTGATAGGATGCTGTAGGCCACTGGAATGGTAGTCAGCTCAAAGGGAATCTGGCATGCTATGAGCATGACAGTGGGAAGAGGACAAATGGATTAAGCTGGTTTGTAAATATCAGGTAGGTGTATAGGGGTAGGCTGAGGCAGCAGGAGACATGGCTGACAGCAGAGTTGTTTGGGCTTATCTGGGGAAGGAGAAAATGGCAGCAGTGCTGGGTGACTCAATGGGGATGCTGCAAAAGCAAGACTTTGGAAAGGATCAAGCGGTCACACAGGGCTAGAGTTTTATATTAACCAGCACACCTGCTCCCCAGCTCCATTTACAGAGACTGAAGAAGATTTAATGGATTCCCTTGACTTTTTCCTCTGAAATATTCATAGGTTTTAGCAGTCCATGTCATGCTAAACTCCTCCATTAGCGAGAATCGAAGAGGGACTGGGTGGAAAGTACGCTGCTGTGGAGCCAGGGAGACAGATAAAGGGCCCTGTGATTCTAACCAAGGACTACTGGTGAGAATCCCATTCCTGGACTGCTCCCTGTCCCTCTCAGTAGGTCTGCAAAATGACTTGAAATGAGCCCTGGGCAGCATGTACAAGGAGGTGATTAATACAGCGAGAAAGGAAGGAAACCAATTAAGCAGACAGTGCTGTGTGGAGCTGTGGCCCCCACCGCTGTCACACAGATACACCCTCGTCTCTCTCCCTGCCCATCTTCATAATTTGCAAGACCAGGAGCTCTGTAAGAATCGCACAAACTGGCAAAAATACCTGGAGGCTATTAGTTTCCTCTTTGCCTCAGCACTAATTCTGTTCTGGGATACAGGGAAAGTCAAAAGCTTCTATGAGACAGTACAGAGAAGCATGTTGGATTTTGGATGCCCTGTCTGCAGTATTTGACACAGCAAAGATTCTTCTTAAAAGTGTGGCGAAAGTGTGTAATAAATAGTGCCATTTCACTCTGCTCTATGAAATGTCCCAAAGGATCAGGGCAGGTGGGATATTGGACCATTTTACAAACCTGTTGGATTCCCGCTAAATCAGACCACTTATAGTCTAACTAACCGATATGGTCCCACCAAAGTCTAGAACAAAATACCTCTAAGGTTCCAGTGAAAGCTGCCTCTGCCCAGGGCATAGGGGTTGTAAGTAGACTATCTCTAATGTCCCTTCCAGCCCAAGCCATTCTATGATTCTATGATTTTGGGGGTGGAGAGAAATACAAGTCTGTGGTCCAGAGTCAAACCGTTTGTGTGACTGTGTACCAGTCACATGCCTAAAGCTTGTAGCTGAAAGTCCTAAATAAATTTTTATCAAGGACTCTGTGGACTACAGTAGGGCCTAGATAGTGCCCTAGGAGAACAATCTTGTCCTCAACCAGGGAAATCACAGAAAAAACTACAAGCATACACAGAATCACAAAATATGACAAGTTGGAAGGGACCCACAAGGACCATCGAGTCTAACTCCTAGCTCTGCACAGGTCCAATCCCCAAGAATAACACCATGTCCATGAGACTATCATCCAAACACTTCTTGAACTCTGTCAGACTTGGTGTTGTGACCGCTTCCCTGGGGAGCCTGTACCAGGGCCCGACCACGCTCGGAGCAAAGAACCTCTTTCTAACCTCTGAATTTTGAATAATAACTCTCCACTTTCTGGGCATGAGTTTCTGAAAAAGGGGTTCCCAAGTTCACTTGGCTTCTTTCAGCATTACTCTGATGAACAAAAAGCAAAATCTTCATGCTAGTGAGTTGTTCATTCTGGATGACAGAAACTGAAAGCAGGATTAGAAGCGTACAAATTGCTGTGATTGCTCCCTGCTGGATTAAAAACAAAAACAAAATCAGAGATGCAACACCACGTATTTATTGTTATTCTCAAAACACTTATCAGGCTTCTTCACTTCCCTCCCATACACACAAACACACACGTATGCACGCGCTGGCTTGCGTGTGTCCTGGGAATCAGATGTTTCTGCAAGTATTTACACAATGTTCTACATCTCTCTGAAATGATAAGCAGCATTCCCAGAATCAGGTTAATTACTAAGCATTCATCCTACGCCCACAGTCTCTTCCTCAGCACCTCCACGCAGCATCTCTATGAATGAGTCTGCATGTTTTTCCTCCACGGCCAAACAGGGCTTCTGATCAAGAGCTTGAGCACTTATATCTGAGATGCTTCGCCGTCTGGTTATTTAATTCCAGGAAGGAAGTGAAAGGTTTGTAAAGAAGCAGCAGTGCATGAGCAGACACAGAGAGCGTCTCAGGGTGAGACTTGGCTGCCTCTGATTTTTTGCAGCACTCTCTCCATGCAGAATAGAGAAATTAATGATCCCGGTTTTAAACAAGCCAAATCAGAGGTTTAAACATAGTCTGGTAATTAACTCTCATGTAGAAAAGGCAAAAATCAAGAATTCAAGGACCAAGAAGTGTGAGGTTATGAAGTTTTTCTTTCCATGTGTTGCACCCTGGCACATTCTGCTCAGCAGATGGACACTTCGTGGTTTAGCTGCAGCAGTCGAGAACACACTGTTGAAGAAAGAAAAGAAAGCACTTTCTGAAGAGAAAAAATGCATTGCCTGTAAGAAAGAGCAAATTAATAGCTCAACATAACTTTTCTGAAGGATCTGCTGGACTGAGATTGTGCACGTCTGCAAAGATCATGGTCATGTTTTCACTTTCAGTCAGTGGAGTTTCTATCACCTCACAGCACACAATCCCTCATGTATCCTCTCAGATGATTTCACAGAAGTGCTAAACACATATGGAAAAAAGATTCAGGCTTCCCTTCATCATTCTGTAGTTACAGTCTGTTAGCCTGACGAAGTCTGGACTCTTTAGACAATTGTAGTGGACTTCCTTTCCTTACTTCTTTTTTTGTGGAGCCTGGTGATCCCAGAACCCAGAAGGAGGGGTTGGCAGAATCTCTCCCTACTGTGCTTGTCATCACATGACAAAAAGTCTCCATTTAAAATGGAGATCCTGATGTCAAACATGCCCTGCAACAGAGACATAATCAAAAGAGCATTTTGATCTGAAACAATAAGTAAGTTCCCAAACACAGGTTCACTTCTCCATCCAGGCATTTTTACACAAAGGAGGTGTGAATCTTCTACTCTATTCATACAGGAAAAATCTAAAATGGCCAGAAAACATTTTATCAAATCTTCAACATGCCAATTTATTAGATATATAAGACGCTTTAAATAAACAGGCTTTTGTACACACAGGCACTTGGAACTACAAGTCAATAAAGTACTCTAGAAGCAGTTGGGTACCCAAGTAGCTCGTCATCTCTAGCTATTCAAGCTTGGCGTTAGCAATGCCAAGACTTAAGAACTGTATCACATTGCTTCAGAAATCACAGAAATCAGAAATCTGCCATCCGTATCATCACGGCAATTCTATCACACCGCACACCCAGGAGCTGTCAATGTTCTCATCAATCTTGTACTCACAACCGCCGGCGCACCACGCAAAGGATGATTATGACAACACAGGACTGTGAAGGCTTAGACCCTACAGAAATTTTGCAATATCTACCTCCTGATTGGGCAGCAGGACTTTGCTGCTTGCCCAGGGGAAAGGAAGAGGCTGTGGCATAGAACACAACTTCAGGCAGACCAGATCATCCTTTCCTTGTGGCTCTGAATATGCTTGTTTTTAGTCACAGAAAAGGCTGCACATGTATGTTGAGTTTCTTTTAGTTCATCTGTATTAACCTTGTAAAACCAAATTTTAAACTAGAAGCAACTTTTTAGCTCAGTCAGCTGCTCTGCACCATTTGAGCTGTACACGGAGCTATGGCACTGCACGTTAGCACAGTCAGTCACCCCTTGCACTTCTGTTACTATCCAGGTTTAAATGCTATTGTCATTTAACTGGCAATAAAATGATGGCCACCTGCACTGGACAGCCTTTGTCACATGGTCCCACAGTAGCTGGTGTGAAAGGAAAAGGCAGTGAGGACTTTAGGAGGCCTTGACATAAGGAAGGCAAAACAGTACTGAATAAGTGACTGGTAGTGGGCAACAGCATCCCATGGCACTGAAGTCTTTGGAGATAGGGCAGCCAGAGAGCCTTGCAGTCTGAGTGGCAGCCACAACAAAGCATCCCTGTGTTGCTCAAAACAGATCAGCCCTGCTTTCTGATGCTGCTGAGGTTGCTGGAGGAGAAAATTAGATTTGCCTTTTGTTCAAACACCCTCGCAGAAAGCCTTTCTCACTGGCTGGGTGAAAAGCAGAACTTGGTCATGGTGCATACATTTGGGTATTGACTAAGTTTAGAGGGACCCCGAGAACTGTATCATATCTGGCTCTATGCCTCATGCTGAGGGTAGAGGCACTGCATCCCCACCACAGAGATATCAGCCTCCCTCAACAGCTATCCCTGCTGCCTTGCTTGTGGTGCAGAAAGCCATAAATGATGGCAGAGATCCTTGGGACCTGTGCTTTGCTAAACACAGGTCAAGACCCATGATACAGGTGTGTGCTTCCTTAGATGACTGCAGATGCCTCCCAGGTGTGCCCTGTCCTTGTCCCATTTTCATCCCACTAGGGAATACCATGGCACATCCTGACAACAGGCAGATAAGGAAGGGGGGACTGCTCTACTTTCTTCACATTAACCATACTGTATTCTGGCTGGTCATCTCAAAGACAGCTCCTGCAACATTTTCTCTCTGAAAAGCAGTGATGCAGGTGGAGTATTCAAATTTATGTTCCCATAAAATATTTTTTCCATAAACCATTTTTTTCCCCTAAACCATGGATGAGGCAGACTGGAATCTGACACATTCAGCTTTTGGTGAATGAAGGGAAGAGCAGAAGTTACAGGAAATTTTTAGGAGAGCTATATTAAACTCTGTGTAGGATTTTGATTTAGTAGTAAAAGTAACATGAAATTTGAGCTGATATTCCATTATCCTGTTTGCAGTACACTCTAACAGTATCTCCATTCATGAAACAGTTCAGCTCCTGTCCTTTAGTGTTGATGTATTTGTTGTGCTCTTAAGCAAGTTCCAACACACAATGAATTTGCCTTCCTGCATACTTATGAATATAGGAAAAGGAGAAAACTTTTCCAGGATGCCAGCCTTGTATTTGCATGTTGGATCCTGAGAATGGGTCTTCTAAACAGAGTTTTATTTCATATGGGTGACACTCTGCAAAAGCCTTTGGGAACACTTGGTCAGATGTATTTCTTCTCCCATCTTCTGGACTAGTAGAATTTAATGTGAGCAGATAGGCAACTGAAAAGAGAGACAATACAAAAAACTTGGTTAGGAAATGTTTGGGACTTAGGAGGGAAATTCATTTTCTATTTCCATCTGACCAGGTCCCAGTGACCCATTACAAGTGCATGACTTGCTTGGTTTTGCAGAAATCACAGTATGCAATCTCACTGGAGGGTTAAAATGCCTCTCCCACTAAGCCTTTCTCGAACTGGAAATCTTTTTTTTTTTTTTTTTTTTTTTTTTTTTTTTTTTTTTTTTTTGGCTCTACCATCACTTGCAGTGTCAGGCTGTAAAACCAGAACCCGAGCAACTGTGGAGCATCTGCCAGTGCACAAGCATAGATGCCTTGTTCTCCTTGCCCCTATTCCAGAAATCCTCATGTTTTCTTTTTGGAATTTATAATAATGGGTCTCACCATTTACTGTTTTTTTTAGGACATCCATAAGGTGAATGCAAAGTGCTATCAAATCCCAAGGGTGTAATTTTCCCCCTACTTTCTGATGGCATTATAGATAAATCACCCTTTACAGTGAATATAGCCTGATTTTTCTCCATTCCCTGCTCTCTTCCTATCAGACACTGAAATGCCTCAAACTCCTTCCGTTGTCTCCCAGCTCTTGCAAGACGTGTAGCTTCTGGCAGTCAGCCTTTTTCAACACCACTGTTGAGTTACTAAGCAGCGAGATAGAAGATTCTCACCTTCATAAATAATAAATGTGGGCCAAATGGCTTGTGCTTGCTCAAAAAACTCATGCATAAAAAAGAGAAATGGAAGAGACAAACACTAACCCTTCAAGGAAATTAACTACTTAACACCAATAAAGTTGGAAAAGAGATTCGAATAACAGAGAAGCAAAAGAACAACAGTAGGAAACAGGGGAGTTCAGCACCCATCAAACACTTCTTTCATTTCTCCATGAAGTGTCTGGGCATTGGTTACGATTTACCTCATTTGCTCATTACAAGGAAATTAGAAGAGCAGCCTGGTACCTGCCAGCACGCTGCAGCTCCTAGGTGAGACTCAGCCACTGCCAGTGCCTCTGTTGTGTTTGCCCATAATCATCTGGTGGCATTGGATGGATGCAGATGTGCAACCAGCATCAGAGGGACCAGTGAGTCCAGCACAAGGGATCCTGTTACAAACACAAGGTGTGCACAGAACACTCACAGACCAGGGAACCTTTCTAAGGAGCTGCTGAAAAAAGGGCAAATCAACTGAATGATTTGTCCAGCAAAATAAATTTCTAGGGTAAGATTTTAACTATGGAACAGCATGACTTCAAGCCTCCAGAGTAGATGCAACATATTATACCTCTCCTTTGTCTCTGCGGCACCTGTCAAACACAGAGTCCAACCACCATTTGACGCGGGTGAATCCCTTCTGTTTGACAGGTTCTATGTCTGATAACTCTGTCATGGGAAAGGAGTTCACTGGCCAGCACAGCAGACACAGTGGTGTTGGTATATCAATGCTGATTTTCACCATGTGAGTGTCTGGCCCTAAAAGAAGGTGTCAATGCCTAGAAACAAAATTGCACCGTAATCGCAGCAGTCTTTTCAGATGACAGAGCCACTGGTGAACATAAATAGTCATTTTACTGTTCCTCTTGAGATTATCCACAGACAATCGTAATGAGCACATATGGCAAAACCTCCCCACTTGTGCCTGATTCATCACCAAGTAACCTCTCGCACAAGCTAGTGCAATCCTTTTAAAGTGAAACTTAATCCAGTGTAGTGAGTCAGGTCTGGCACGGCTGGCTTAGGAGGTGTCAATAAGGACATCAGGCAGGTACTAGTTTACCTCTGGTATGAATCCTTACTGTTTGTAATCATTGGACAGAAACAGTGAAAGTCCCAAATGTAGACTTCCCACTCCCTAAATTACTGCATTGCTTTTGGCTGCCTGCATGCACAGACAAGGCTGGGATGTCAAGCTTTTTTCCTCAATCACAAGTGACCCTGGAGTAGGCACTAGGTACAGAAGGATGCACAGATTCCCTTCCCATGACATGCATCTCTTCTCACCATTGACAAACTTATGTCTCTTAGGGCAAGATGGTACATGACTAAGATACGATCGCATGTCACAGACAAAAACCAAAAGAATGCAATGGCATTGCCAGTGTTTTGGAGATGAATAGAATTCATCAGTCATTAACTTAAATAATTTCGTTAACTTACAACGGAGGAAGGGCAATAGCCCCTCTGGTATACAAGCAAAACCCATAGTACGCAGCCTGAAGTCCAAATTCAAAACCTCACCTTAGCTTTGATCAGGCCATCCCTGGTTCTCAGACTGCTGCATGAAGCTGAGGATAACATCATGCTTTGGTCGGCAGAATAGCAATGAGTTCCTACTTCTAACATTTGATACAGTAAAAAACTGTTGCAGACATGAATTAAAAAAAGTGAGAGTGAGGATAGAATTAAAGCAAATTCCCACTCCTGCTCTGAATAAATATTTTGTCAGCTGTAGTATTTGTATGAGAGGAAGGGGGGTCACTAAAAAGCATGAAGGGAGAGCTCCCAACATACAGACAGTGAGGAAGGCAGTGTGCAAGAGGACTGGATTCGTTGGGAAATAAAGTTTCATTGCAATGGAGTCAATCTGAGCTTCTCTTTGCAATTGTGTCTCATTCAGTGCCTCTTGAAATGAGTTTCCATTTGTCTTTCTGCTGCTAATTTTCCCTCATTTGCCGCATTTCAACCATCATTATATGCACAAAGTGTCTCAAGTGCATTTTTTCCTTATTTCAGTCACTCTCCTTATTACGTTTTGGTTTGCTAACAATGCTATAACTCATCAGCAATCAGCTGCTCTGGCTACCTCAGGATGCTTCATCCCTAAGGACACATTTCTTCCTGGGCAGTCCTCTGCGGCAGGGGCTGGGGAGACCATTTAGAGCAGAGGAAAGCCATTATATGCAAGTGTTACAGCCGCTTCCTAGAGATGTTTGATACTTTTATTTCCATTTCAATTAGCTAATGTGGGTAACAAAAACAGAAATGGAGGATTATGGACAGCATTGAAAATGCCCGGTACTCTTGTGATCCTTGTGTCCTCATGCTGATTCCAGGTTTTCTTGGAGTCAGGAGCTGGCTCTCAGCTGTCAGATCCTTACAAAGAGGTGCTCAGCCAACTGCACAAGTCCCCATGTCTTCTCCATAGCCCTCTGTTCTCCAAGCACACCAAGAAGTGTGTTTCCTTAGAGAGGCTCCCCACTCAATCATCCTCAAGTAGACAGCAGCCCAAGGCCTCGCTTTCTCACCCATCTCTCTTGCAGCCACTTGCTGTCAGTTCCGTTGGCAGTAATGGTACCGTGTCCATCCACACCATATGCTGTGGGTGGAAACAGCAGCACTGCACCTGGCTCTGCCTCAGCCACAGTGAGAGAGGCTCCATGCCACTCTGAGTTACCGGTGTAGCTGGGGCTGGTAGTAGCACCTGCTTCCAGCAATGAACCTCTGCACTCCTTTGCCATGGAGAAGGGCTTTGATCAGTAGCACGGGGCTGTGCTGAAGGTGTGCAAGTTTCTGTGGTGGATCTTGGGCTGGGTAAAGTATCAGTCACAGAAAGAAATGGTGATCCCACCCCTTCCTTCACTAGACAGACAGGCAAAAACATACAAGTTCTTGGAAGGAAAGGTTTCTCGGCTCTCTTATGCAAAAGGTGAGATGAGAGGGAAGGAGTACCCCTGCAGACTTTTTGGTGCAAGATTCTTGCTTTCTGTGCTGCCATATCTATTGGCCTGAAAGCAAAATAACTTCTCTCATAATGGCATGCATCTTTGGGTCCTGAATCTGCCACTTCCCTCCAGTGGGAATTAGACCCTTTTTTTCCCATGAAAATTTCAATGCTGGACAAATGCATGACCTCAGTGGTGGGAGGAAACATATGAATATCAGGTCAGAAATATAACCGGACTCAATTCAGGTACCTAGAGGAAAAAAGTCTGCACAAATATCAGAGCTATATGTGATCATGTAGGGTGGAATGCAGTGCCAAGACAAGAAGATAGATACACTGTGAGGGACTGAAATTCTGCTGTGTTCCTGCACTTGTGTCAAGTGTCTTGTGCATCCCCACTGACCCTCTGTTTGTGTGGCACCTTTGAAGGGCTCAGATCCTGGGGTGATTCTTCCATCTGGGAGGACTGGATTTCAAACTGGGTTGCAACCTAAAGAAACAGCCCTAGAGACTGGGCTCCAACAGATGAAAAATCCAGATCCATCTGTTGAGCTTGAAGAAGGGATCGTCTACTTCTGCCAATGACTTCCACAAATTCTCCCATATTCAGTACTGCAGTTGGTGGCCACAGGTAAAAGGGACTGCAACCTTCAAGTCCTAGGCAGAGAGCTGGATAAGAAAATCAGCACCTAATGATAGGGCAGCTGCAGATCAAAGAAAAAGAGTGATTTCTAACCCAAGCCCAAAATCTTGCTGCCCTCCAGCTCTGTAAAAATTTTGGAATAGCTTTCATATGGCAAAGTGTTTTTATTCCTGGTCATTATTCATAGTATTTTAAAAGACCTAAAATCAGATTTATCACCAAGGTTATTTGAATGTATGACAACTCTACTATGAATTTCAATTAGCACCTTTTTCTCTGTGATGTTGGTTCAAACATTTTTCGTCTAATTCCCTGGTCATTGCGCCATTGTTAAACTAAACTGGAAAGGCAGCAGCTGTGAAAAGAAAAAAGTAAATATTATATAGAGCATAAAATATGAAAGTATTAATCACCAGAAAGCATTGTGTAAGAATCATACTCTCCAACAGGTTTTCAAGCTTTTACAGACATTACACCTGCCATGTTGACAGAGTTCTTAACACAGATGACAGACCAGTAAAAAAGTGTTAGATTCCAGGCTTTAGAAACCATTGTAGTTTCTGGCTCTTGGAGATATCCCATGTCAAAACCACTGAAAAATGCTCCCGGTACTTTTGGGTTTCTGGGGTCTGTGTTTAATGATGAGTTGTGACACTTCCGTCCTGCCTTATATTTGCTTGGCCTGCCTGGTGTCCTTTTATGAGCAGGTGACCTGCCTAGTGGATGAGGGAAAGGCTGTCTGCCTGGAATTCAGTAAAGCCTTCAGTACTGTTTTCCATAGCATTTTCCTGGAAAAACCAGCAGCTTATGAGTTGGACAGATGCACTCTTCGCTGGGATAAAAAGTGGCTGGTTGGCTGGGGCCAGAGAGTGGTGGTGAATGTGCCAGGTCCAGTTGGTGGCCAGTCACTAGTGGGGTTCACCAAGGCTCAGTACTGGGCCCAGTTTTGTTTAGCATCTTTATCAGCGATCTGGAAGAGGGGATTGAGTGCACCCTCAGTAAGTCTGCAGTGGCAGTAAGGCTGGAAGTGCTGATCTGCTGGAGGGTAGGAAGGCTCTGCACGGGGACAGACTGGATTGATGAGCTAAGGCCAACTGTATGAGATTCAGTAGTGTAAAATGTTGAGCCCTGCATTTAGTTCACAGCAACCCCATATAGTGCTCTACAGGCCTGGGAAAGTGTGACTGGAAAGCTGCCTGGCAGAGAAGGACCTGAAGGTGCTGGATGACAGCAGCTGAACATGACCCAGTGTGCCCAGGTGGTCAAGAAGGCCAATGGATCAGCAATGGTGTGACCAGCAGGACTACAGCAGTGATTGTTTTTACTTGGCACTGCTGAAGCTCCACCTTGAACCCTTTGTTCAGTTTTGGACCTCTCACTGCAAGAAGGACTTTAAGGTGCTGGAGTGAGTCCAGAGAGGGCAACTAAGCTAGTGAAGGGCCTAGAGGGTAAGTCATCCAAAGAGCAGGTGAGGGAGATGGAGTTGATTAACCTGGAAGAAAGGAGGCTTGGAGAGACCTTATCTCTCTAAATCTAGCTCTTTGCCGATTCTGAAAATGCTTGCTTTGGAAAGAAACTCTTTGCTGAATTGCAAGATATTTTTATAGACACAAATTTTCCTCTAGACTTTGAGAACCGCACCCCTAACAAATATCCAATTGTAGTTTAGTTGTGTTTGAACATAGTTCTCCAGTGAGAAAAGATGAAGAACACAGTCCTGAGAACATCTCATCACTCTTCTTACTCTTCTGGAAGTTTTGAGTTATGGTAAGCGCTAAGAATTTTGGTCCCCATTTACTGGTTTGTCTGAATCATAGATAATAATTTCCTATGTACCTTTTTCAGTAACAATGAGGTACATCTAATAATTGCTGTTACAGATACAAAAAGCTCTTCACGGTAGTAAAAGCAGGAATTAATATTAATGAGTGTGCTGTTAGCAAGCAATACTATTGGTGTTATGCTCAAACCTCAACATATGCAAAGCTTCAGTTTCTTAAGCAGATGCCGAGGTTAACAGCCAAATTATCTTCCCATGGATAAATTAGTGTTAGTTAAATGTACCATAAAAAATAACCATTTAAAATGTTAAAGAAAAGAGAGGTTATGCTTGCCAGAGTTTATCCCATCTTCTTTTTAACCTCAGCTTTAAGGTGGTGGAGGTGAAAAGGCAAGGACGTCTTTTCCAGGTGTGTTCAGAACAGGCACTGAGGTGGAGCACTGGCAGTGCTGGTATCATTCATGTACAGCATCACAAACCTGGCCTGTTTCCACTTCAGCAATCAGCCAATAAAGCTCAGTACTGTCTTTAATATCCATAGAACACAGTGGTACTCACCCCTCCTCGGGACTCCCCCCAGTAGCTGTGCCGGTGTTCCTCCGTGCTCCGCTCCTTGACTCTCCCAGCACCATGGAAGAGAATAACCCATCGTTTTTCTTCCTCCCCAAACAGGTGTGGTAAGGGCTAGTCCCGTTCATGTTTACTATCCTGCTTGTCCCTAGTGCTCAGTGACATCTCGGGGTTTTATTTAATTTCATGCAATTTAAGAAACAAGTCTGTACTCTATTGAAAACCAGGCTTTCATCATCCTATGTGTTATGTTCCAGTAATAAAATTACATAAAATTTTCATAGAACATACCACTCTTTTCTATGTAGGTCTCGAGTCTTCACCCCAGTGAACTGTATATAGGCAACAGAGGAGAAGGTGGAAGGTGACAAAGACGCAGTGAAGGTACCAAACAGGTGCTGGGCAGAGCAGACCCAGAAAAAAAAGCCCTATTTTTAGTGCTCCAGCAGTGTGCAAGGACAAGACCATCTCCCTCTCAGAGCTGCAGCCAGGCTCTCCTGCTGCCCAAGCTGAGCCCAGCCACATGCAGCCTTGTGCTGCTGCTCTGGTGTTGGGTGCCCTGTTATGTGCGGGGCTCCACACTTGGGCTGCTCCAGCCCTGCCACACTTCTGCCTTGTGCAGTAGCACATTCACTGTGTCCTCATGGCCCCCAGCTCAGCCTCAGCCTATCCCTTCCATCAGCTTCCTTGTTTTGTCCCTGCTGGGACTGCAACCCTGATCCTAGCCTCTACCTACACAGATATACAATCATGGTTTTTAATTAAAAAACAAGAAAAAAAGATTTTTTGCCAGAGGTAAAGGAAAATGCTGTCTTCAGGGCTGCACACTGTGCTTTTCACCAATGGTTGCTCCCCTGTCATCCCCTCCCCTCCCCTAGCAGCCCCAACTTAGCCTTATTTACAACCAGCCTTCTCCCTTCACCCACAAGCACTGCTCTGTAGGGGCCAGTTTGCTGGGGGTGACCAAGGACACTCAGTCCCAAGGCACTGGCCCTTGCTCTCTTGCAACTCTGTACCACATTGCCACTCCAAGAAAGGTGAAGGAACAGCCTGGCCCACATTCCCCAGGTGGATTGGGAAGTCATCAATAGATATGATCAGAGAAGAGGAAGCCAGAATATGCAAGGAAAGGAGTGGAAATCAGAAAACATAACCTCCTATTCACGTTTATTTAATTTTTGTATTTTTTTGTATTTTTTTTGAGATCACAGAAGAGCAGAGCATTCATACATGTAAAGAAACAGAAACGAGATAACAGAAGTTAAATACACTGACAAAAGAAAAAATCAAATGCTTCTTTTTTTTTTTTTTCATCACTGGGTTTTGTTCATTCATTTGTTGGGTGGTTTAGTTTTTTGATCGGTTCTTTTACACACACATTTACGCTTTTAAAATTTTCTTTCACAGAGCTAGTTTCAAAAACAAACCAATGGTAAAAAAGTAAATGGCCATTTTCTCGTTTCATTAAAGACAAGTTCAGCTCATGTCTACAGTGCTGGGGAAAAATATATATAAAGATATAGATATAGATATATATATTTATATTTATATAACACTGTTAATGAGGAGAGTTGTAACAACCTCACTGTGTAGCAAGAAGAAGGACTGACCTTTTTTCTCAGGTCTAGAGGACGAATCTTGGCTCCAGCTGGGAAAGCTGAATGACTATAGGAGGTGACAGTGGCACTGAGGAGGCAGGTTCCCTCTCTTTGCCTCCTCCTCCCTTTCCAGGCACATATATCTGCTGTTATATGCACAGGCAAAGGAACATACACACTTTCTCCTGGTTTCCTCAGGTGGTCACCAGTGGCTGTGTGGGTTACAGACAGAGCCAAGCCAGGAGCAAGTGGATGAGCGACTTTCTGGCTGCTTGTGTGATGGGGAGTGTGGGAAAGGAGAGCACCTGAATGGTAGCCGTGAGGACTACTGTGACATGTGCGTGGTGGAGCTCACGGGGGTGTGCGAACGCGCCGTGCGTGGCCGAATGAGGAGCAAATGTCATAATTTTGGAGGACAGCCCTTCTTGTGAGGTGATCCCCTCCTTGCTTGGCTCCTAGGTAGCCCTTGCTCCTTGTCTCCATCCATGGCCCCATGCCTTTTCTCAGAACATGGCTGGAGCCACCACAGTGTCACACTGCATCTCTCATGAGGCCAATTTCAGCATAGTGAGCATGCCCTGGGAGACCAGGAGGGAGCTCCTGATGCACCGTGAGCACAGGAAGGGAAGGAAGGGCCTGCCCTACATGGGAATGGCCTTTCTGAGATGGAGTCTCTGTCCCTTCCTCAGCCATACTACCCAAGTAGCCCTGCTGCTAATGCAGTCCCACAACCTGCACTGCAGTCATGTCCTCCTGACTGACACTGCCCTTTCCTCCTCGGCTGCCTGGGCACTTCTACAAAGCTTTCAGAGCATTCTGATTTGCTGTGGCAACAATTGACTTGAGCCTGCAGCAAGTGAAGGACAATCTGCTTCCCTCCTGCTTGGGCTAATCAGGAGATCTGCTCCTCTTTCCCAAGCCCTCCTCTGTTTCCTCCTCACACACAGCAACCCAAGACACAGAGGTGCAGAGGACCATACACCAACATATCCTTACCAAGATGAGTTCTGCTTTCCTGTTACAGTGAGTCAACCAAAAGCAAACACCATATGTTACCTTAATGGGAGCCAAACATCAAGCAAAATATTGGGGGGCTGTGGGAGTTTCCCAATTATCATTCTAGCAAGATACAAGAAGGAAAAGTAAAAGAGGTTTTAATGGTGTGACACAGCTCTTAGTCAGCAGGAGTTGTGCAGTCAAAAAAAATCATCTTCTGGGCATCCCACTGGAAATTAAGCCATTCTAAGTTTAGTGTTGAGAGGCCATAGTCTCTTCACTGGTGAACCTGAGAGTTCTGTGCATGGATGATGGATAGCACTAATCCCTACCCTTTTTCACTGGTACCACACCTTGGAATTTCTCCATCACTTCCTTGCCTTCTTCCCAAAGAACATCCTGGCATCCCTTAATCAAGAAGTTTTGTGTACTTAAGTCAGAGAAGCAGTAAGATTGTGCACCATCAGGAGAGAGAGAGAGAACTGCTCACCCCCTTATCACATCCTCTGTAGGACTGTCTTGGTCAGCCATCTTCCATGACACTTGCTACATCACATAAAGCACCATTATGATTTAGGCTGCAGGTCAGTGTGCTTTAAGAAGAGGAAGCAGAGGTGTAAGAGGGGTTATGAGGACAAGAGCTGTTTCCCTGTTCCTGTAGACTCCCTCATCAGGGAAGGGCGAAGCGATGAAACACTGCACAAAGTTTGAGTTGAAATATCACCTGGTGGTGGGGCTGTGAAGGACTCAAGAATAACTCCTCTGACTTCCCAGATCTTTTTCCCCAAATGCTCTTGTATCATCAGGACTCACTGCTGTTCCCCCAAATTCCTTCCAGATGTGTACCTACCACTCAGTCTGGAGCCCATGCTGCTATTGACCATGACTTTGTCCATGCTGTGTTCTTGGACTTTCAAAATGTGGTTGCTTAAAAGGTGGCTTGGGGGCATGATCTGGATGCACCTGTAGCTAAGAAGAGCTGGTGGGTTTGGATATACTTTGACCAAAATTGGGGCAAGCAGGACTACACGAGAGATCTGCCCAAGTGGTGAACAGTCAGTGGTGCGAAAAAGATATGCAGACAAAAACTAACTCTCGACACAATGCATGTCACCAATGAAAATCTTCATGAATGGCACATTAACATGCACTTGGTGCTAGCATGGGGCGACACAACTTCACTGGAGAAGAAAGCAGTGGGGGCAGGAGGTGGGTGCATCATGCCCCCAAACTACGGGGCTGCAGAAAACCAAAAATGAACACAACTGCCAAGATACAGGTGTCGGCTGGAGCATCCCATGTCGCCCTTCCCAGCCGTTCAGAGACAGGTGTTTGCTTCGTTTTCCATCTGACCAGGCGCACGCTCCAAGCAACATGCTACAATCATGCATGGAGTTCATGTGGCTCGGGGTGGCTAAATTTCCCCTCTCCAGTTCCTTTCAGAAAGACTTGCCTTCACCCCTCCTCTCAGTCATCCGAAAAGGGTTAGAAATCTCCTAGCAAGTACGCGGCCATATATTAAATCTAAGTTTTTGTTCCTCTGCTTGGACATTACCAGACATGTCATGTAGTTCTTGTAATATTTACAAACGAGTTGAAGAAATACAATTTTTTTTTTTTTCCATTTTGTTCATTACTTTTTATAACACTAAATGTTAAGTATCCATCAATCAAACACAATTACACTGACAAGGTCCAGGAAGTGGTGTCCCATTCCAAACTCTCATACTTCTTGGTCCTCAACCAGCCGAGGCAGCAGGAAGTAAGAGCCCAGCTTTTTGGGAGGGAATGGGAAAAATAGCAACATGAAAGCAGAGACTAGATGAGAAGGAGAAACAGTTTCAGAGAAAAGTGACTGAGACATGAGAAAAATTTCTCAACATCTCTGTCAGAGTTTGGAGGGGAGAAGGGGGGAGAATTTGACCTTGCCTCTGTTTCTTATATTTAACTGGCCTCATCTCTTGACAGATGTTTTGAGCAATCCCTGCCTGAGTTCAGGAGAAACTGGGGGATGTTTACAGCGTCCTGTAATGCACACTGCAGCTCACGGGATTAGATTCCAGGAATAAATCAAGCTCCAGCCTACCCATGACACCCCCAGCTCTCCTAGACATTGGAACTGTCTGTCAGAGTACTGGGCTCCCAGCACTGCTGCAGAAAACAGGCATTCTTGTTTTCTCAGAGAGGTCTGCAAATAATTGGCTTTAACCCTATTTCACAGCCATGCAACAGAGGCAAAACTGCCAAAGGCCTGCAGAAAAGACCAGATCCCTCACACACAGGACCTGGACACAGCACTGAGGCTGTGTCCATTTCCCGCAGCTAGCAGGCTGATGACATCAAACAATGGATATCCTGCTTTTAGTTCGGTATTTCCCTTTAACCATAAGCCTCTGTGCCTTGACATATAAAAAACCATCCCCTCAAAAATCCTTCAAACAGAAACAGATGTGAGACAATGAAGTATTGGGACTTTTGACCACCATCACACCATAGGGTTCTGATGTGTATGATCCCTGTGCCAAGGAGTGACACAACAGTGAAAAAAGCACATGCATAGGACAACATATGGGACAGATAATACAAAAGCCACAAGGTTGATATCAAAGAAACTAAAGTGGTCTTGACCCAGCGTTTAGGAACAGCCTGTGACAGCAGGACACAGCAGGCTGCCCACCTTTCACACCAAGCCTGCAACAATAAATCCATCATACAACCCCGATATTCAGAAATGTGGTGTCCCTTGTGCCAGTGTGCTCAAAATGGTATAGCTCCCAGACCTGGTTTCTAGAACCAGCATCAGCTCTGGCTGATGGGGAAAGAGGAGGCCTGTTACAGCAGGAAATCTGGACATGTTAATAAGACACTGAAATACATGACCCTCCTTAATGGTAGGTAAAACGACTGGCATGTCCGAATGCTCTGAAGAACATAGGGCTTTTTTTCCTGGGCCACCACAGGCACACCAGTCTCCAAAGAAGATGCCCAAGTTCCACCAATGACCGCCCTGTCTGGAAGAGAGGAGCCATCCCTGGATGCCTTGTGTGGATTTCAAGCACCAGTTGACCAGCTTTCTCCTCTTGCACCAAAGCAGAAACACCTCCATGTACGGTTTTGGTGTCTGGAGGAGCATAATTTACCACCATGCAATCCCACAGCTGCTCTGTAGCAACACTTGCAATGCTCAAACTTCAGCCTCTCGTGTCTCCAATAAATTTCCTCGCTCATTCTGGCTGCCTGCCACGAGCCTTTTACTGCCTGCTTAATTGTGTGCCTGCTGCTTCCTGAAACAGCTGAGCTCAGCAGCGAGGGGGCAGGGTCAGCAGTGCCGCAGTGCAAGGCGAAAGCATCACGCTGAGCAGCAGGGAGAAGTCTTATCAGACTGTGTCTCACCCACACAAGGATGCGGACGGTCTCGCAGAGCACTTTCCCACTTTTCTTCCTGGCAGGAGACCACACAGTGTATATCCCCTCCAGCACACAGGAGACCAGCAAGGCCAAGCATTTTCCCCCTTGCTTTCAAGAGCGTGTGAGCAATGGCTTTCCAGCGTAATGCTACTGTGCCAATTTGCAGGGCAAAGACAGAAGAGCAAGCTGGCTTGTGCTGCTTGGAAGCTCAGTGTTGCTGAATACCTGTAAAACACTGTAACATCATGGGATGGTCACTTGACTTGTGTGGGCTAAAGCAAGTTCTTCCTGCACATCCCTCTCTCCAGAAAAGCAAGTGATAAGCACTGTGTTTTATCATCTTTGCTGCTTGTGGATACCAGGGCTCGTGACTTGTCAGGAGACACAGGAGTCTTCTCACCACTGCCCCTGCCCACACACATGCCACTGGAGTGTATGAGTGTTTTCTTGCCCTTTTCCCCTGTAGCAGACTTTGTGCTGGTGTGGCAGCTTCCATCCACGACCCAAAATTTTCTCAGCCCTGTTTCTAACAGCCTGTTCCCTCCTTTTCCTTAGCTGGGAGCCACAACGCATCTCCTATTGTCACCTCTGCAAGTGGTTCTGCCATGGGAAGTGTGATGGCAAGCAACGGCGCTCTCCAGCGAGACCAGCACCCTTGAGATTAAAAAGGAGAAGAGCAAAGGGAAATTGTGTTGCCCACTTCTTTGCTGAACCACCTTAAACTCCTCCTTTATAAGCACAGTATTTTGGACCTGATATTTGTTTTAGTTCTTCCATTCACAGGTCCTGGACATTTTCTGACCCTATTTGTTTCAAATGTTAAATTTGCAGTGAGTTTCATAGAAGCAATGGTGTACAGCACACAAACATGCACACATACACTCACCCTTTCACACAGCCTACATTTCCTTTTATACCAGAAAGGACAGCAAGAACGAAAACAACAAAAAAGAGTATTGCCTCTATTTTTGCATGACTATCAAAATGGTTAGGAATGACCAGGTTGTTGTTTTCATGTCGAGGCATTGCTCCTATGCACACACTATAGCTGAAAGGAATGGCTACTTGGTGATGTCCAAGGCTCATCACTCACATCCCACTGGTTCAGCCTCCCATCTGCAGGAGGAATGGGTGGCTGCACTCTTCAGTCCATAGTGTGCCAGTCTATGTTTATTCTGCTTGTTTGGACAATTGCACATGAATGCACACCCCCATGCATGTGTGTGAGCACTCATGCGTAGCAGGGGCTGTTGGTACTTACTTAGAGGCTTAGAACCAGACATGTTGCAGACGAGAGAGAAAAAAAGGGTAGCCAAGGGTGCAGCCTGCCTCTTGCAAGCAAGGTGGTCAGAAGGTAAAAAGCCAGTGAGGACGCTGTAAAGGACACCATGGGAATCTGTGTTTGCAACTGCCCCTCTCTCCTCACCCCTTTTCTCTATCTGAGTGGTCTCTCTTGCATTTTGTCTCACACTTATAACGCAGGACATTATCTACAGTAGGATGAGCATATGTACACATGGACTGTTCATTTTGCATGCTTAGAGAGAGGAAGAGAAAAGGAGAGAAAGAATGGAGAGGGAGCAAGAGCCACACACGCACGCAAACAGGCATACATAGGAGAAAGAGAAAGACACCTGGTTGAATTAAGGGTGGAGAGGAAGAGGAATTTTTTAAAAAAGTAGGCTTTCAGTAGAGTTGACACAGCTTTAGTTCAGGCCAGTGAGGGCGATGTTGCATGAAGGAAGAGACAGAAAAAAAGGTGTTTAGCAAGGGCTAGGTGCACATGAGCACAGGGTGAAGTGAAGAGAGGAAGAGTTCTTCACAGGACACCAGTGTGCAGAGAGCTTCAGGTGACTTGCTCTGGTTTGTGTTTGTTTTTTTTTTTTTTTTTTTGGTTTTTTTTTTTGTTGGTTTTTTTTTTTTTTTTTTTTTTATATTTGTTTTCAAAAGTATGAACTGGCTGAGCATTAGCTCACAAGAATGACCCAGGGCATCCAAAAAGTTAAATGGCTATAGACACGGAAGCAAAAGCCTCTTTCTGCAAAAGAAAGAAAGAGAAGGAAGGAAGGAAGGAAGGAAGGTGAGGAAATATGGAAAGGAGGAAGGAAGAGAGAAAAGAAAAGGGATCTTCTGTTTGATTGGCTTTGTTGGTTTGCTGGATTGTTTATATTGCAGCATCCTCCGGCAACGCCATCCTTGCTGGTGCCCCGTTCTCTCCGTCGGTTCGTGTTTCCTCCTAGACAGTCAGTGACTTGACAGCCGGCTTTTCAGGTTTTGGATTAAATGTTGCTGAGTCTTCTTTGCTGTAATTTTTCCTCTCCCCCTCTGCGCTCCTGAACACACAAAAGTTGTGAAAGAAACAGTCGTCTCTCTCCCACCCCCCCCGTTTTTTCTCTCTCCCCTTTCTTCGCTCTGTCTCCTGTAGAACGCATTTTGTTTTGTGTGTTTTTTTTGTTGTCGTGTGTTTTTTTAATTATTATTATTATTTTTAATTGTGATTTGTATTAACATTTGCTGAATAGGCAGAGCAGGGACGCTACCAGCAGCCACAGTGGGATGGCCAAACTCATGGAGCCGTTGTCTACTCTCCCTGTGCCGGGCCCTGCAGGGTGCAAGAAAGGAGAGAAAAGAAGACAAGATTACACACGGCTGGGTGAGATGGGGATAACACAGGAACAAAAAAATTTACTCCCAGTTTGGGGCTGCAGGGCACAGTGGCCTTCCCACTTCAGTGAGCTCCCTCCAGCCCAAGTGCAGGCTGCTGTCTGGCAGCTGCTCAGCATCGTCCTTCTATCTGCCTCACACTCCAAATGCATGTGGTTTTCCCTAAACAACACTCAGGCTGAAGCAAGCAGGAAGGTTCAATCCCGGCTGCTGACTACATCCCATCCTTTGCTGTGCCTCCAGCTGGGCACTGCTGGACTTTCAGCGCAAGAACACGGTTCATACCTTTGCAGACACAACCCCTGCTCACCAGCCCCACAGCTGCCCACTCCGCCACCTTCCCAGTGGTGGCCCTGAGATGCCAGGACTCATTGTAACTGTATGCAGTGGCCAGTGCCTGCTGCAGGGAGACACCAGCTCTGCAGGAGCTGATTCATCACAATGTTCTTATCAATAAAACATGGAACCAACAGGCAGATGTCTCCCTTCCTTCATATGAGCCATGCTGCAGTTATGTATTTCTGAATCGGAGTGAAGACAGGCTTTGCTACTGTGTTTATGGCCCTGTTAAAAACACTTATGGGGTGGCAAATGAAGTTGCGTTTGTGTGCGTGGGCATCCACAGGCTCTGTCAGAGCGGGCAGGGAGGAGCGTGCTGCTGCAGCAACAAATAACGCAGCCTCACTCCAGGAGTATTAAACACTAACACTCCTGACACCTTCTCATTCATCCACTCATTTATGGGTCCCCTTTTCTGGATGGCTTTAACGGTAGTGATGCTGTTTTAAATTCACCCTGCATTACTAAGCCTTGGCAGCCTTTTCTTTACAATAGGGCAGGGAGATGCCTATTGTTTTACAGATGCCTATTGTTTTACAGATGCCTATTGTTTTACTGAACCACAGCCCATAGCTGTGGTTCTGTAAAAGCATGCTCAACATGTATATGTGCACATACGAGTACACATATATCTACATTTATTTATGTGCATTTATTTATATGCATGCATATGTATATGTACATGCCTGTGTACATACATATAAGTGTAGATATATACACGTGTGTATGTGCAGTGTTTTATGCAGAAGGGATGCAGGAAAATGATAAAGTGTGCAGATGGAGATTAGTTTTTTTGTTGGAACTGACTGCGCTGTAGAAGGAAGAAGTCATGCTTACTACCACAAAAAGCAAATTCTGATGTCTGAGGGGTGCCAGAAATAAAAATAAAAGGCCCTGCTCATGAGAGCCCCGTGAGACAAAAGTGCAACATTCCCTCTCACAACCTGCAGAGTTTATCAGGTGAAGACCCCAACTCTGCTGCCTGGTGCATGGGTTCCACAGCCATGTTCAGCAGCACGGTCACTATTAAACTTTAGCTGGTCACTGAAAGGCAGCAAATCCAAGAAGGATAAATCCAGAGCCTCTGAAATTCTTTAGCACTTTCATTTTTCTTATTTCATCCTAATCTAGCTTGTTACTTACTAGATTAGCTGTTTGTGCTCCAACTCTATTCTTGCATTATTAAGTAAGAAGGTTCTTGACTTTGTGAAAATTTATATTCTATTTTTGGCTTCTTTTTTCTGCTAGTCCATGCACGTCTTTTGTGGCTTGTCACACAAATCCTAGAGCACTAGTTTTTTACTCCTTTTCTGGGTGACAGGAACTTTTTTCCCCCTCTGAGATCAGGAACAAGTTTAAATTCAGCTACTACCCTTACGTGACCTATGTCTCAGAGAAAGCTTCTTTCACACTCAAGTAACTGTAGGGAGGCTGTTTGGGATCATTTGCATCCATTATTGATAGTGAAGAAGTTCTAAAATACGACTCCTCTGGCCCACCAGGTAATCAAGAGCATACCAGACAGTTTGTGTTGCCCACACAAAATCTCCTGCCATCACATTTTTTCTATTTGTCTTAAATAGTGTTTGTCTTAACAAATTAATGTATGTGACACATACGCACATGGTAGCAATTCCCCTCCTTGACACTTTTCCAGGGTACCCATGCAGTCAGAGCAAAGGCATATGCACCAACAGTGGCTTGCAACTCATACCCAGCACAGCAGAGGCAGGGGGATGTTTGGCCTTGGCTGGGTATTACTGCCTTGATACATGTATGTGCATGGCTAAGGGTTGGTGAACCTGCTGAGGGGCAGGCCGCGCCCACCGAGCCCGTCCCCCCGCAGCCCCGCCGCGCCCGCACCACAACACGCGGTCTCCTGCGCCCCCCGGCGGCCACCGCCTCCAGGAGCCTCCCGCTGAGGACACCCCCTCTCAAAAAAATCCTTCGCTCGGCCCGTCTGCGCTCCCAGCGCTACATCTCCCCTAGCACCGGCGGTTTCGGGACTGTCCCTGCACTCTCTTTCTTCGGTAACCTTGAGCCTGTGGTCTGGGCATTTGCTGTAACATCCCGGGCTAATCATTGCAGCCCTGCCAAGTCCGTGACCACACAACGGCTTTGGAGGGTGTGTTCTTCCACCACAGACGGGGATGGAAATTGGGTTTCTGATGATGATGAGTTAATACGAATATCTAGCAACTTTTCACAGAAAAAATCCTAAGGGACCCAAGACCCTAAATGCTGACGGAGTCAAATCCCATTAAACAAATCAAGAAGGAGCAGACTGAAAATCAGCAAGGGCAAAATGACTGCACTGCTCTTCCCTGCTTCAAACGTGAGACATTTTGGTACCTGGTGCAGATGCAGGTTGAGCCCTGTCATGGTGCCTAATCATGCTGAAACAACTTCACATGACACTGTGCCCTATGTTTCCAAGGGTTTATCCCTGCCACACGTTCACCCTGGGTCATCTGCAGTGGCACACACAACAGAGTAGCCTTGACCAAGATTTAGAAACCTGTAGGTCTCTAAGGGCTGAAGGGGAAAATGCAGGGCCCTCATCCCACTCCATTCCCCAAGACCAGGTAACTCTAGCTGCATCCTTAAATTTAACCATGGGAAAAACAGAGCCATGCCACTGACCTTGGTTCTCCTACTCACCTGCATGCGTGTAACAGCCCTGTATACCAGCCCTGCACAGAAAGGCTCCAGGAGTCTTTTCCTGACACTTCTGGGAGAACTTCTATGTACTTTTGAGTGGAGATGCAGAAGGGGTGGTGAGGCCCTTAGTTAAGCATAGGACTTCAGTGATTTCACTTGGAGCCTCACACTCCTGAGGCAAACTCTTCCATGCAGCATGAAGTGGAAGAGTTGCTGTAAGCTTTCACGTGCAGAGGACTGAAAGCTCAGCTAGCCCAGGTTTCACTAGAGGGGACAGGTATGTATGCTACTATAAAATACTTTCCAAGTATAGCTGTAAAGCTTGTGTGTGTGTGTGAGATGGCTCAAATACTACTCCTACTCCTAGGAAAAATGTAAGAAAAGATGTAGCAAGAAGAATGGTGGGAATTGACTGAGATGGCAGAGGGAAAGGGCAAAAGCAGGGTGCTGCTTACACACAGCAAACCATACTCAGATTGCAAAGCCAAGAGCTGCTCTATTCCTCAGAAACAGCCTGCTACTAGGAGAAGCATACCACAAGAAAAGACCTTTGCTGGGTCAGTCCAAAGGTCTTATCTATCTTTCAATCCTGTCCTCTGCAGGTGCTGTGGGGGGGCCAGCCAGCCAGTAGTACATGGCCAGCATGGCATCATACTGACTTGTCACTGGTGATTGAGAGACATCCTGAGTCAGCAGAAGCTACACCCCTTGAGAGATTCCATGCACTTTTTCGGTCAGTTCTGGACTGTCTGAAGACTTCCAAATTCACAATCTCCCTCAGCTCTTCAAGGAGCACAACGGCAGTCAGCTGCCAGCAATGACATTATAATGACATTATGGCCACACATTAAATTTGGGTGCTATGTTCTCCTGTGACTTTAGGACCTTGTTATTAGTTGGTGACCTGGCACACGACCTGCTACTAATTGCTACCTGAACTGTCTTGATTAAAACTGTCTCTGTCACTCCTTGCACTGCAGTCTCCTCTGCTGACTACAGGAGAGCCAGGCTAAGAAAACTGCTCAGTGTGGAAAGAATCAGCTGTGTGTGTTCATATCTTCCTAGAAAGGGGAGAGATGAGCTTTTTGTCAAGAAAACTGTTAGGAAAGAAACTACCCAGTGTCGAGAAACTGGTGGCCATGGAATGCTTAAGTCCTGAACCACAGAGCTCAGTTTCCCCACTACACCTGGGGCAGAGCTCTTACTGAGCCCTCAGTGGACCTTACCTAGGCAGCTGAAAGGAGCACAATTTAGTTGTGAGAGGACACAGTACGATGCCTCACAAGGCCTCAGCAACTGAGATTTCAATGGTGCATCCTCTGTGGCAGACTAAGACTTGCTGGCTGCAGAAGTCAGAGGGGAGCAGATTTCTGGGGTGTGATCTTTTTCTCCCGGCCTACAAGACTTGAATTTATAGTACTACAAGGCACTGCAACACACACCGACTCAGCACCAGCGTCCAAGGTCAGAAGGCTGCTTTGTAGTTCTGTACCTGCCTCAACTCATGGCTACTGTTGGGCCCTTAAAACCCACAGTGCCCACTGTGGGTTGGGAGCTGCATGAGGAGGTGATAAATACGTAAATGCTTCTGGGCAGAGGCACAGGAAAAGGCTACTGTAATAAGAGATATATGAAGTGGGCAATATGGTCTGAGCTGATAGGATGAGCCTTGCACTTGCACTTGTACCAATGTAGAGCAGAGGAAACAATGCCAGAGAAGGTCTTCAGTTGAAATGGCTCAAGACACTGGAGGAGAGCAAGAGGAGGAGATGTCAAGGCAGGGTGAGGATAGTGAAATGTAGGACTTTATGTAAGCACCCAGGTTGGATAGATAATGAAAAGAGGTCCTAGGAGAAAGGGAGATAAAGAGAGGAAATTAAGCGCTGATCAGGCATAGAAAAGCAGGGAGAGAGGGGGACAGGTAGGGGGAGTGATGGTGTTTATCGGAAGAGGGCATTAGTACTAGGGCTCCAAAGACAGGCAGCCAGTTCCAGCCCGTAGTCAGCACTGCAGGAGAAAACGATGGGTTTCCTAAGAGCTGTTTAAATATGGATGTGGTGCCCGGTGAGGAGAAAGGGCAGGCGCAGCAGGTGAAGGAGCGCTGCCAGCGCTGTGGCATCATGCAGGCGAACCGCACTCGCAAACTCCCCGTCTGACACCTTTCCTTCCCCGGCTGTCTCGGCTGTGCCCCGCAGACACCCAGCAGCAGGGCCTGCCGCTCCCCGCAGTCCCTCCTTTCCTCTTTCCCTCTTTTCCTCTCTCCGTAGTTCCTCTCCCGGCCACAACCCGCGGGCGCCGCCGCCAAGCCGCCGCCCCTTCCCCGCGAGGTGGCAGCCGAGGGCCACGAAACACAAAAATTCTGGGCGCTCCTCCCTCGCGACCCCAGGCAACCTCCCGACTGGAAACGGGACGGATAACCCCGGGAATAGCAGTCGGGGTTAGAGCGGCTCCGCACACCCGCCAGGTGAAACCCCGTGTCCCGCCCGGCAGAGCGCCCCCGGGTCCATCCGGAGGGAAAGGTTCCAGCCCTGCACACTCCGAGCCACTGCTGCCCCAGGCACCACCCTACGGCCACGTTTATGTGGCACGGAATCTTATCCCTCACCGGCCTGCATCTCTCCACAACAACCATGCATCAACTTCCCTGGTAATACCCCTTTGGGGGGCAGATATGACTTGCTGGTTGACTGTGACCATAAAAAGCATGACATCTCCAACTATGTCAGCAGAAACTGAAGTTGCAGGGGGAAGTGGTGAGTTTTATAATTCATTCTACTTATTATTCTTATGATAGGCTCCCAATATAAGAATGACATGGACCTGCTGGACTGAGTCCAGAGAAGGGCCATGAAGATGCCTGGAGGGCTGAACCACCTCTCCTAAGGACCACCTAGGACAGGCTGAGAGAGTTGGGGGTTTTCAGCCTGGAGAAGAGAAGGCTCTGTTTAGACCTCATTGCAGCCTTCCAGTAGCTAAAAGGGGCTGACAAGAGCTGGAGAGGGACTTTATGTAAGGGCATGTAGTCGTAGGAGGTAAAGGTCTTAAACTGAAACAAGGTAGATTAGAGTGTATATAAGGAACAAATTCTTCACTGTAGTGAGTCATTCACAGCAACTGTGGATGCCCCATCCCTAAAGGTGTTCAAGGCCAAGTTGGATGGGACTTTGATCACCATGGTCTAATGGAAAGTGTCCCAGCCCATGGCAGGGGACTTGGAACTAGGTGATCTTTAAGGTCCCTTCCAATGCAAGCCATTTCTATGCTTCTACTTCCTCCACACAGATACTCCTCCTTCTGTCTCCTCACTCCCTCCCCAAAATGTCCTTTTGTGACACCAACAGCACCTGTTAGAGAGGGAGATGGAGGCTGTGGCATGACACGTAAACCCTTGCTCAAGAGGCAGATGAGGCCAGATGTGTAAGCAAAGCCACAAGTTCACCAGGTTGCACAGAGACATGCTTCCAGTTGTAAGCACCATGATCATCACCATCAGAAACTGAACCGGTGACTTTCAAGCTTCCTAACACAGACCATTAAAAACTGCCATTTGAGATGCAAGCAGAAAGCAGATACCTTCCTGGCCTGTATCCAGAGGGAAAAAATCACCCATCCATCTACATGTTTCACACCCACATTCACCAATCTAAAATATTCTCTTGGGTCCCATCATCTGAGTAAACTGAAATGGAGGCAGAAGAAGAGACAGCAGGTGGCAGTTTTTCTCATATTTACAGCAACAAGACACCAGGGCTTGATGTATCTGTAGTGATGATGGAGGAGAGCCCACAGAGGAGATTCAGCTACTGGCCCCTTGTTGCTTGGGGGAAACCTGCCCTTGGGATACTGTCAAAGAGCATGGGGGAAAACCTGGTGTTAGAGGGTAATCAGTCCCCATCAATTTCTGAGTGGAAGTGAGCCAGAAAGCAGCATGGGACGGGCCAGAAAGCAGCATGGGATGGGCTAGGAGAACTTGTCTGTGATGGGAAGGAAGGAGTGATGGTATAACAAGTATAGCCAGCCTGCTGTTTTTCCAAGTGATGCTCACACTGACTGGCTCTGATCTCTATGCTATTGATAGCCTCTACTTACAGCAAAGCCTGGAGTTGTGCTTCTTCAGTGAACAAAAGCACCAAAAATAAGGGAGAGATGGGAAAAAACCCCCCACCTCTAAAGAAGGCAGCAGGAGGGAAAGAGGATGTGGAAGATGTGCATCACACAGGTGTCTCTATCGTCTCATTCCCTGGGGCCTGAAGGGGTCTTAGGGTTTACACTTGCCAGATTCTGAGCAGGAAGTAATTTTTCCTAGTCTGTTGATTCTCCTGCCAGTGCTTCAGAAGATGAAATCTTTATTATCCTGAAGGCTTAAAAGGGAGGAATACTGTTATTCCCATTTTCAAGGTCATACTTTGAAAGTTATTAACTTCTTTCTTCCAGAGCTTTGCACTGTACTCTGAGGCTTTAGGGATTACCAGCTTCTACTTACTAGGGTTCATCTGGGGCTTTTCTCTCACTCTTTTCCTGTTCCTTCCCTTTCCTCTTTTAGCGGAAGATACGTTTTTCCCCTCCCTGTGTTCTCAGTGTTGAAACTACTTTGTTAATTGCCTGCTCATTCCCCATTGTCACTACCAGTTCTGCTCCTGTAATTAAAACCCGATTGTGACTGCAGTGGCAATAGGCTGGCTTTCCTAGAGGTGGAAGTACCACAGTGTAAACTAGGGAGGATGCCCTCCAGCAACTCTCCAACTAGATTAAGGAAATGTCTCTGGTGTCTATCAATCATTGCACTCCGTTTAATGTATTTGAGAATTTGCTCATGCTTTTTTAGCACTGAGCAGTTCTTCCCCGTGTTTTGGAGCTCATTCATGGTGTACTAAGTACTCATCTATCACACCTTATGTCTGAGTGAAGATTCATCCTGTAATGCAGCTCACCCATCTTTCCCTAAGGTCTAAAGAATATCCCTGAAATTGTGTTTCTCAGTGTCTTTCTGAGAAGGTCGTGGTGTTCAAAACTGGCTGCTTACACCATTTATCCTGAACCTGGTTTACAGTAATCCTAGTCTAAAATTGAACTATTATCCTGAACAGTGAGGCTGGTGGTAGCTAGAAGACAACCTACGTTTCAAGGTTACACAGGTCTTTCATCATCAAGTCTGTCCTGTGTATATAAAAATGTTCCAAGTTTTTTTCACAGCTGAAGAAATAGTTCTCCCACTCTTTCAATTTCCCTAGCAGCTGGAGATGTAAGAAAAAAATAAACCAAACACAAAAAAACCAACACTTGGCAAATGACTGATACAAAATCAGAGACTTAAAACTGCACAGTCTTTAAATCACTCATTGAAGACTCTCATTCTACAAGCAAAACATCAAAAAAAAAACCCACACAGCACAGACTTTTTCAGGGGCCATAACGGAGAAGATCTGAGCTTTTTCTGCTTTTTACTTTCCTAGGATAAAGCAATCTCTCTCCTGCTCATCTCTAAAGCACATGTGTAGGGCACAGAATATCAGAGGTGATGCTGGGACATAACCTGGTGTCTCAATAGAGGACAAACAGCATATCTCCCCTCATCCAGAGCACATCCCTAGAAAACATGTTTGCTAATTCGAGACTCTGGAACTCCTTGAAAAATTAATAGTTTCATCAGCTTCACATCTGTTTGTTTATTTACTTCTTCCCTGTTTTAATTTCCTACAAGCTTTGCTGGATGTATGGAATGGGAAAGATTTTAGTGGCTGTGGACAGAAATGAAGAGGGAGGGGACGTACCTAGGGGTTACTGGAAAGAAGAACGGAGCAGAAGGAGAACTAAATGGGGGTGGAGAGTGACCAGCATGCTTGAGGTTACTCTGGTACTGAAATCCAGCCATATTGCAGTCTTTGCCCTTCCTACCTTTCTCTAGTACCTGCAGTACAGTGTCCCCCCAGCCTGTTCTTGTGTTCTTCTTAGGGATATCACTGCTTTCTTCGTACTCCCTTGCAGTGAGCTTAGCAGAGACCAAACCTTGTCTCCATCCCTCCTTTCCTAAGAGTGGAACAAATTTGGAGGAGGTTTTAGCTAGCCTTTCTCAGAAGTTGCTTCTGAATAATGGGCAGCACAGGGCCTCTATCATAGGAACACTCTTAAAAAGCTAGCGTGCGCCTTTCACCATTTCAGTGAGTTAGAGATGTCATGACTCAAGCTGGGCTCACAGGCTGTTGTATGTCCTTAAAGTGTGGGGTCTAAGTAAATACTACTTTGTGTTCTCATGAATGTATGGATATGTCTGTGTCTTTGTAATTCCAGAGTGAGACTCTTGGTCACCTTAACACCCTAACAGTGCAAACATGGTTTTAATACTTGGTCCAAGCCTGGGAAAAGCCAGAGCAGAAAGCCATTGTGGCTTTCCACAACCCATTCCCAGACCAGTAACTAAACAGGGAAAGTTAATACAGCTTACACAGGCAGCTGAGCTGGCCTTCAGCTGGATGAGTTAGAGGAATGGAAAAGATGCTGGAAGATACTCCAGTTCCTACTTTAGAGGTTCCAGGGTGCCTGGAAATTGCTTGGTGGCTATGGGATGTGCGTGCATAGGGTGCCTATGGTGATCTGGCTCAGGAGTGTAAGCACAGATCACTGTGCCTGCGTACCTGCAAGCACCTACCTTAAAGGCTGCCTGACTGGACCTCATTGGAGCTATGCTGTTTATAGCACATCGTTCTCCATGGCCCGACTCCCTGTTCCCGTCCATGCATCCACTCCCCAGACTGCAGACGGACAGGCAGGCAATGCCGGGGAAGGGCCAAACGCATTTCTCCTTTGCTCAACTTGCTAAGAGGCCTTTCCCTTTTGCGTGGGTGCTCTGCTGACAGGCCAGCTCTCCCATGGAAGGGAAGGTCTACCAGGAGTGCTGTGCTTTTGCTGCAAGCCTGATTTCTTTGGAATGGTTGGTTTTTTTCCCCATGCATCCCCTTCCTCCCAAATCCCGCACCTCCATTCTCCTTTCTGGTTGTTTTTGTTTTTTACAGCGAGCGCTTAGACAGCTGAATTAATCATGCAAGCCCAGCCATGTGTAATGTGCTTTATCAACAGCAGTGCAGACACTGAATGGCAACTGGTTCACAAGCAGGCCCTGTGCACTGCCTGAGCTGGGAAGATAAACCGGCTGCTTCCCAAACCAACTTACTGTCATGTGTTAGTGAATGTAGAGACTGTTCACTTAGGAAAATAACCAGAGGGGAGGCCAACTTGTTAGGAAAATTCTTGAGTGGTTTACACTGGAAATGGAAGGGGTGGGAAGGGGGATGAAGGTGGAAATTACTCTTTGATTATTTTCTCACTGGGGTTGGAGGAATTTTTGTGTATGTGTAAGGATTAAATCAGGAAAACAATGGCTGTTCTCCATCCTCCTCCTCGCTGCCCTCCACACTGGGGTTCCAGTCAGCCTGTATGGCAGCTCAACATAAGGAGAGCAAGAGGGAGAGAGCAAGGATTTAGGTACACCTGCTGTGCAGTGGGGATAAGTTGCCTTTACCATGTCTAAGGAGGAAGGTCCAGTTGATGACTTCAAAAGCTCATCTAACATACAGATTATATCAGACTGCGTGTGCCCTCTGGGCTGGGGATACCTGGCTCAGAAGGGTTATAGTCTGCCTGAGTTCTGTTCTGCAGGGTAATCTGTCCATGTTACAATGCTGACACTGTAAGTGTCCCTATCAGACAACTGATTTTCCCCAGCAGTCGCTCTTCCATGGGTTTGTTTATAATCTCTGCAGTTCAGTTGTGTGTTTTCTCCCCCACTGGTTCCCCCCAACCTCCACTCTCCCACCTGACTGCTGCATCCTGACATTTGTTCCACAGGGCTGTTCTGCGTGGATGCGAAGTCAGGCCAGTGACTACATAGACCTTGAAATGCCTTCCCACTGCAAGGGCCCAGCTGGGAAAATATCTTTCTGGGACTTCTAGTCTCAGTTCCTACCCTGTGTTGCTGCTCTTCCTCACTCACTGGATCCTCCACAGCACTGCTACAATGCAAATATAGGCAACCCAAGGTTCATTTTGGAATAAATCAATCTAAATTAAAATTAATGAACAAAAAGTACTGAAACAAATGAAGCAATAAAGCCATTTCTCTTTCTTTCCCCCTGTGTTTCTCTTTTTTCTTTCAGAAAGCTCATTTCTTGTCTCTACACTTTTTTTGCTGGGGGAATAAGCAGACTGATTTTTAATTTTTTTAAAGTCATCTCAACAAACAGAAGCTGTCTTTTGCTATTCAGAAAAACCCACCAAGCAAGTTGGTAGCTGTAGTAACAAATAATTCTTGGCATTTCTATTTTCCATAAGATGCTGTTTCTGGCTACATCTATACTAACCCCTTTTGGAAGACACAATCATCATTTTTGACTTTGATATTATTCACTTTAAACCACACGGTCAAAATAAAGTACAATGCTATCCCTTGCCTGATACCTATAAAATAGCAAGAAGCAATTAATATTATGTTGGCTGCCTGCCTTCACCCTGTCTTGACCTTCCTCTTCCCTTGGCCTGAGACCCCCACAAGCCCGGCAGCCAGTGCAGTCCCAGCCCTCAGTGCCTGGAGTGCTGGCAGGACAGACACTGACTGAGCATCAAGAGAAGTCTGGTCTGTCTGAGCATCCACTCTGCAGAGCCAATCCCTTCTGCACTCCCCAAATGGAGAATGAGTTATTTGGAAAACCTGGCTGGAACCACCAGTGGGAAGCAATGAGAACCATGAGTTGCGCTTCCTACCCAGGGTCATGGGTGTTATCAGCTGCCAATGCCTGAGGCTCAGACAGCATCCAGGGAAGCGACGCATGCTCTGAGCAGTCAGGCACACATCGCTGTGGAGTGACCAGCACAGCTGAACTATGGCCCTAAAATGCCTTAGAATTTATGGAAATACCAGACTTGCACATGGCTCCAAATATGCCCTCCTGTGCTTGGTTCTTATGGCCATTATTTTCCCCTGCTTTTTACTTTTTTCTCTATTTCTCTGTCAGGATCACAATCAGGCAAGATTGTCTACTTTGGCCTGTTTATGCTCTGGCTTTCCCAGCTCTGCCAACTAGTTTGTTTCAAAGGCTTGAAAGCTTGGATTTTCACTGGCCCTTTCTTGGAGCTCAGATGAGCAAGCACCCTCTGGCCTCAGTGAAGGGAACTCGAGAGATGAATGGGTTCTTTAGCTGATCATATTGGGAGGGCTGGATTCTGCAGACTGTTCCCACACCACTGTCTAGTCAGCAAATTCTCATAACTTGTTAATCCTTTACAGTCTGTAGACTCCGTTGTAAACCCCCATGCTTCTCTCCTTAGTTCTGAAATACTCAGATGTCCATCTTTTGACCAAAGCAGACCCCGCTGACACAAGAGCTGCAGGCTCAGCAGAACTGGCAGGGTCATGCACTGGAGAAAGCAAAAGGGGAGCAGGGGTGGGTGGAGGTCACCACTGCAGTAGATGAGCTTTCTTCTCCACAGCTAGGACCTCCATAAGAAAGGAAAGAGGACTGAGAGAGTATAAGAAAGAAAGATGCTCATCAGACCCAAATGAACATCTATCTCCCCCAGCTCCCACCCACCTGATGAAAGCATTAATGACAGTACAGGCTACATGGGCTACAGCTAAATGGAGACTATCTACGATCTACAGCCATACAGGGTCATTCTCCGATCAGTGCCCATTTTGGCAGAAAGACAGGACTGGTCATTCTCCTTTTCCCTCCCCCTCCAATAATTGCTAAAATACTAGTGCTATAAATCTTTTGTCAACCAGTTAATGGCCATGACTTTGTTCAGGCCCCAAAGACTGACACACTTTTTGCCCTTAAGCAGCTCTGGATGTGCTCCTTTCTGGGAAATAGCACATCTCCCTTGTAGAGCTCCCAAGGAATCAAGCTAACCATGCTGAGAAAGCCTCTAGTTAGCCTGTGGTAAGCCCTCATCACAAAACTCCTGCGAGGAAGACTCACAGGTTTTGAAAGCCCTTTAATCTGGCTAAGCCATTCTGATGTGGCCACTAGGTGATAATCACAAGGGAGGGACTCTGTGTTCAAAGGGCTGAGGACAAGGGACAGTGGAGGAAAAAGATGGAGCTGGTGCTATGTGTCAGAACCCTTACAGCTTCAACAGTGACAACACTTGCTCTGTCACTGGCAGATGAGCGGTGGGGAATGAGCAAGTTCTCCTTTTCAAGAAAAAAAAGCCTTTTGAAAAGGCAGCTGATGATACAGTAAGGCCTCTGCTTTGTGACAACCAGGTCTTGTGTCAGCCCATTAAAACATGATGTTACAATGCGGACATGAATATATGGCATCATTCCAGAAGACACTTCAAGTCATTTTGAGTGCCTGGCTACAAAAGTAAGAGGGCTGGAAAATTTAGCGAAGGACAATTCAGTTGAGAGCTGAATCAGCTGGGGTCCACCAGCCTTTTAGGAAACTGCCTCATCAAAATCAAGTCCCATTTGTTTAGTTGAACGGGCTGCTTCTGAGTCTCTGGCCTGCCTGAAAACAAGATGTTTCCACAGCAGCTAACTAATGATAGGAATGCTTAGCAGCACTACAGTGCTCTTCATCTCAGAACATCTTCCTTTTAAATTAATGCTCAAAGGCCCACAGGGCAGGGAAGTGTTACCTAGGATTAAAAAAAAATGGAAATTAGGAGAAAAAGAGGAAGAAGGCTGTGAATCTGGTCATTGATGACATGCTTATTTGAGAGCGGTGGAGGACACCTCAGAACATCAACTCATAGGGAGGAAAAGGTCTAACAAGAACATTTTATGCCCAAGGTTTCTTTGAAGGTGAACAGCAAAGTAAAGCACATGTTGAGAAAAGCACCAGTATCTGTGCTGAAGTCCCACACTGGAGAAGCTGGTAGGGGCTTTCAGAAAGCAAATGAGGTCCAGAGTATTTAAAGTCTACTTTCCCCCTCTGCAAAGTCCTCTTGGTGTGTCCGGGGTCACTGGAGATATACCAGCATTTGGCACCACAAATTTCTGGAGACTCCTCACAGAAGTGATGTCATACCAGGATGTCCTTCAAGATGATCTCAGGAGACTGGGGAGCAGTAAAAAAATAACAGCTTCAAAGATAGAGGGGAAGTGTTTTAAAGGATTGACTAAAGCTGTGCAGGATGGCCTTGGCAACTTGGTTAAGAGGTGTATTTGTAATGGAAATCCTGGCCTTGCTTACTCACAGATATTGCTTTATCATTTAGTTTAATGGGCTACTAATTCAAAACCAGCTGTAAACAGGACTGCCTATGAAAAAAATTAACACTGCCTGCTTGTGGATTTTAAGGATATATAATAAAAATAATCATAAAAACAAAGAGCCCTGAGTTTTCCATCAGACAAAAATATTTCTAATTGAAAATTTTGCTTAAAAAAAGAACACCTAAAATTGGAAACCTCCTCAAAACCTTATAGCCTAAACAGCCTCAGCAACTTTAATTTCATATCCCAGCACAAGTTTCATTTGCAATACATACGATAATGGTGTTTAATTGGATTTATTTTTCCATACTAGGTTCCCAATGGCCTATTTTACTCCTTTTCTCAGCTCCTTGAATGTTATTTACAAATCACTCTCTGGGATTTAATTTTAATTGTAGCCTGATTTCTTCCTCTCCCCTAATTTTTTTTAAGTACTTTTCTTTAATTGTATTTGTGGATTTGCCTTTTAAATAAGCAGTTGTGACTACATGCTGAACCTGAATACCTTGCCAAAAGCAGAGCTTGATTTGAAAACGGCAGAGTGGTTAAATGGAGTTGGTGTAATACCCAGCATTTATTGTTCTTTTCATGGCAGTACCTGCAGGTGCTTTGTTCAAGCAGGTGCTCTTTTGCAAAACAACATGGGTTCCTAATAACACTCTACCCCAAAGCTCTGTGCAGACATTAGTAATTTAGGTCTCTGAGCATCCCATGAGTTGAGTGCAACTATATCATATGGCAGTAAAACAAAGATACTGAGGAGCTCTAGGCCAAAATTTTTTAAGTGAACACAGGGACTTGCTGTCTTACTATTGATTTCATTTCAAACACCACTTTCAAATGCGGTAGCCTGCTTTCTGGAAATGCCTGATCTCTGTGCTTTATCAGAATCTCAAAGTCACAACCAAGCCCCAGGTGTCATGTGGATGCTGGGGCAATGATGCCAGGACCTGAGGCATGACTGGGCAGCACAGAGACAACACCCAGACTGTTTTCTAGTGGAAAAAGTACACAGATTCTCTTCGGCCTTCTTCCCTCAGAATAAAGCAGACAGTAACACCTCACCATTCCTCTCTTACATGCTCTCTGCCTCAAATGAAGGACTATGTGACTGGCAGACTTGGAGCAGAGTGAGAAAAGATTGAGAAAACAATGAGTTTTCCTGTGGATGCAGTTGCATCTAATTGCACAACTAGAATGAAAACAACTTGAATGGCAGCATTTTCATTTTTAGTTTTTCACTTGTCCCTTCTACTGTCTCTGCAAAATTTTAGATCTCCTTATGCTTTTGATCCAAATCTGAACCAGTGGGCAAAGACAACTCAGGACGGAAATATATATTAGGTATAGGTCTGCAGACAAATTGAACCTCACTGAAAACTGTCCAGACCTGCATGACAACACAATGTCAAGTCTCAGAACTTGGCTAAAAGGTTGGTTGTTGCTGTTTCATTGATTGTTTTTTTGAAAAGAGAGGGGGAAAGAGGAAGGATGAGGAAGATGAGCAGAAAAGACAAAATGGCATGGAAATGATAAGGGAAAGCCCTTATTTCCCTGCATTTCTGAGCATTTTGGCCATCCATAACTCTGAGCATTTGTCAGGACGACGGAGAATGACCCGGCTAAAGAGCTACTTCAACATAAAACATGTACTGACCTGGAAAAGGATTGGGGAGTGTGGGTAAAACTCGTTCTAAGGGGGAAAAAAGACAATAAGCAACATGCAGGAGAAAAGGACAAGCCACTTTTCACACCAAGCAAGCAGCAGATACAAACCTGATGGAGTTGTCCATCCCCGAATTAGATGAACTAGAGTAGGTTTCATATACAAAGCATTTTGCTAGGAACATGCCTAATACACATCAACAACCCCTGGGACTGGGTGTCAGAGAGAAGTAATTTCAAAAACTAAACAAATAACAGCCACACAGCAAGAGGGATTAAGCATCTGCAGTGAAGGTAATTGGAGCTGATGGGCCATATCCTCCCTCTGATTTTAAGACCACTCATGTTATCATTCTACAGTTCCTCTTAGCTACACCTCTTTCTGGAAGCTAGTCTTGGAAGAGAGTTGAGTTGTGGAAGTATTCCATGGGTAGCTGCTGCCTTCCAAGAACCTTCTCCGCAATGGATTTCTTCCCAGTGACAGGTCCCCTGAGGATCTGTGCATGGGAGCAATCACAGTGGAGAATCCTTTAGAATTTTGTTCCTCAGAGAGGAACAGAGTTTCTGAACTCATTTTCCAGCTGTGCCCAGAACCTGCTGTCTTGCTTATAGAGTTTTTATGTGTCCTCATTATACGTCACTGCTGACTTCACAGTTTGCTTCTTCCTCAAAAGGATCCCAAAAGAATTTCTCAGGCACTGAGGAAACTACTATCAGAGACTTTAATCCCAGGCTAACAGTAGTGTTAATTCTGCTTCACAGATGGTGCAGTTGATGCACAGGGCAAGGTAGCAATTTGCCCATGGTCAAATGCTGAACTGTTGGCAGAACCAGGCACAGAACCAAGAATACAAGGTCCCCAGGCTTGATTCTGATCACTGGGTGTCCTTTCATTGTCTTCAGAACTTGCTGGATGCCTTGTACTGACTGAGACAAGTTCCTAGTTAGGGACTGATCCATAGGCAGACAGACATTTAGCTGTCACAGCTGGCAGGCCTGGAGCAATGAGTGGTCTTCTGGCTTACCTGCTAAGATCACTGCTGATGGACATAGAGCTTGGCAGTTAGTAGTCCACTATCATTCTCTCATCAAACCAGGCCCAGCTATTTGGAGGCTAATGCTCTTTATATTGAATCCTTGGTGCAAAGAGCAAGTTTCTGCCTCACTGGAGCCCATAAGGACGTAGCAGGCCAGGCCCATCCCTGTGACACCGGCAGAACTTCTGCCCTTGTAGTGGTAATGGAGTTTGAATCCCCAGCAGGCATAGGGGAGATCAAATACAAGTCTAGCCTGGATCTCTGTGTTTATGTAGCAACAGGGGACTATTGTTCTGCGAAAGCAGGCTTTTGTGCTGACAAGACTACCTTGTTATTTAGTTTGGTTAAATAACTCAACTCCCCTTTACCTTCTTCTTGCACAGCAGGCTACAGGCTGCACAGCATAAGCAGTTAAAGCAAAGCACTATGGCCTCATTATCATGCTGCTTTCTATTCAAGGACTCTACCTCTGTTCGTCTCACCTGCTGTGTGCTGCTTTTATTGCTCCACCCTGGCTCATTAGCAGTGTCTCAGCCTTGCCCAGTCTGACTGTCACCCCAAACCACTTTCCCCATCTCCTGAGTCTCCCCGTTAGTGACAGCTGGGGTGAAGACACAGGGTTTGCACTAAGAAACACTAAGAGGGATTTTGGCCACAGTTAACTCTCCAAACCCTCATGGTAACCACTGTAAGCAAACGCTCAGGCACAACAAAGTGTGGGCAGAGAGTTAGAAGGAAGGATGTCAGCTCGTGCACACAGCCAGCACTTGTGCCAGGACACTAATGAATAACAACAAATTAGAGGCCAGTGCCAACTCACCTTAGGAATGTGCCCCTCTCCAATCAAACCAGATGGACTCCACCTTAAGCCTCTCCATGAGGCAGGGGTGGGATCCCGCTTGCTGCTGCTTGTAGTTGGCAGAAGCCTTGCAAGCAGTTGCTTCACCTCTGTGTTTTCTAATTCCCCAAATGGTGCAGAAGATATGGCACCTACTAAGGTGGCAGTCTCCTATAATTGAGACAACTTAGCCATCAGGACTGCAGCAGGATGTGCAGCACTGACTTGTTGTCTCTTGTTTCATCCTATGTGCCTCTGCGGGAGGCACAAGTCACTAATTTGGAAAAGCTTTCATTTGTTTTCTCTGCTTTGCTAGAATGCACCAGGTGCTGCACCTGCTTCTGTGTGCCTGTGGCAGAGGTGTGTGGGCTTGCTTACACATCACACAGGTGCATGCTTATATATACATATTCACCTGTATCTGTGTTCCTACAAGTGTATATCTGCTGTATATTTATATATACATGTGTATAAACATATACACTTCTGCTTGGCATAGATTAAGATACAAATGGTGACTTTTACTCATAATGCTTTCCATAGCACTCTGTTAGTTGAGTGAAACAAAAAGAAAACATGTTCCCTAACTCCTAATACACTTGGATGTAAAACTTTTAACTTCTGTTGCACTGTGATGGCAGCTCTTGTAATTTATATTTCCTGAAACATTATAAATTACCTCTCAGGTAATCACCTCTCAGGTAATTTTCACGGAGATGTGTGTTATTTCCCCTTTCCTAGGTATCACCATGTTTTGTGCTTGGGGGTCCTAGGCGCTACAGAGCTACATCAATGCTGCAAAACATGGTCCTGCCTCCCAGCTCCTCACACCCACAGATGTGTGATACAGCTTTCTCTCTTTCATGGGCTTTGGTGCTTTTGACCCTGTTCATGAACTAATTCAGCTCAGAACAACAAAAGAAAACATTTGTGGGCATTCTGGGGAGGTGAGCAGTAAAGCTCAGTTACCTGTTCACTAATTTATCAGGTTGAACTGGCTCAGTGGGTTGTACACTGAGTAGCAGAATAAGTGAAACAACAAAACCATGTGGCAGAGAGCAGGGTGAGAATAAGGAGTGGGGAGGAAGGGATGTCAGCAAGCTATTAGATTGGTTATATCATCAAATTGTACCTGAGTATCCACTCTGCAAGCATATTGCTGTGGAAGATAGGTTCCTTGGTAAGTTAAACTTTGGGTGTGGCCATTTTTTTGTTATTGTAAACTCAGTCTCCAGGAGTGAGGGGTATTAAATCTCTCCACCTACAGCAGGCAATCCTGCTGCTACATTCTTTAAGAAAGATCACTAGCTGTCTATTCATACAGCTCAAGGGAACTGCTTTTGTATTTTAATGCATCTTCTATCTATGACGTTGACATCTAAGGCACTCAGTCTCTCTGAGAGTTTTTCAGTGCTGACTGAGATTTCATGTAATGGTAGTCACCCATTTTTCTCTATTGCTAAACTGTTCTTTCACATCACTTTGCTAGCTCCCTGTCTGCCCTCCACCTCAGGCAAAGCTGCCAGTGCATCATTATTAACTCTCTGCGTGTTTCTTCACTTCTTGCTGCCATTCTTTTTTTGTGCTGCAGTGGGACACTGAGGAACCATCGCTGTACTTACCTCCCTAGTGGAATGTTGCCCTACAGTGAGCTTGTTCTCTGTTTAAAAAGGAAATAAAATCTCTGATTTCAGGGATGAAAAACGCTCCCAAGTATTTGAGTATCTGCTGTACATTGCAGAAGCTGCTTTATTTTTCTGTCTGCGTGTGTAGCTGGGAGTGTGCATTACCTGTTATTTCAACTACTGTGTGATAGCTACAGCATTTTTTTCATCTGGGCTTGTAGGTTTTTTTCAGCTGTATTCTTTATCTTTATGAATCTGGATTCCTTTCACTCATTTTCCCCCTTTACCTTCAAAATACCAACTGTAGTCTGCCTGAATTTATGTTTTTCTCTCTTTCTCTTTTCCACGCTAACTAGAAAAACAGATTTCCTGAGACATTATGAAGCAAGTGCACACTAAAGAAATAGGGATTAACCAAGCAACAAAAAAAAAGTTAGAAAGAGTCCCCTGAAAATCATCAAATCTCTCTCAGCTCCTGTATCTCTATTCACCTGGCTCTTGTGAAGTTCGCTAGTGTTCTCCAGCATAAATAGGCCTTGAATTTCTAAGGTAAAAATGATAAACAAAATCCAACAACTTGAAAGAAGGCAAGTGTTCTTCATATACGTCAAAAGGGGGCTAAAATACGATCCTCGCTGCTGCAAGCCATCTTTAATAGTTGCCACATTTCCTCCTGGAATAGTTAACAGGAACTTCGCAAGATTTCCTTGGGTCTCTTACAGGTTCTGCCACTCATTTTATGACCACTCTGTACCTTTGCTTCCTACTGCAAAATGGTGCTAATAACACTCAACCATTTCTAAATTACTTGTGATATTAAAATATTCATTGCTAGCAAATCCTTTGAGATCCTTTGAGGTGAAGTTCTGAAGTCATGCAAAATGCTTTTCTAGCAAAATTAACCCCCCAGCTAAAATCATATGTGCATACATACATTATTGAATTTCATCTTATATTTTGTTTCGGTGATGCATTTCAGTTCATCTGTGTAACAGGAACAAAGAGACAGGGCCAAATTTAGAATTCAGTCACAAATAATGGATTCTAAACTTAGAATCATATTAATATCAGCAGGAACAAATCTGGAGTATTTGAAAATTGTGTTCCAGATTGCTGCCTGAGGATTTATTTGAATCTCATGACAGTCACAAGACCAGGGTGAAAAGACTTTCAAAGTAGAAATTTGCTTTGTGTGATGCAATGCTACAGGAAATCAAATATATATTCCTTTATGAGACTATCTGTTTTTTGGAAAATAACCTCCACAAAATACACCGAAATTTGCAAAAATTCAAACTGCCATGAAGTAAATCCAAAGGTAGTAGACAGGGAATACAAATGAATTTATCCTTTTGCACTACCTCTGTTAAAAATAACCAAACCAAAACATTGTGGTTTTTTTATAGTGGTTTGATTAATCTGACCACACAGAATAGAAACTAGACTAAACTACATCCCATACTGACTCCTTCACACAGCTTATCTTTTTTCTGTTTAAAAGGACATGGAGGTCATGGCACGAGTGTTTTAATTCAATTTGGGACCATGCAAGGAATACTGCCATAAGACACTTTTGTGTCTATGTGCCCCTTGTGTGAGTGGATCATTTTGCTGCAGTCTATCTCTAGTGGCAATTACAACATGTGGTCCAAGTCTAGGGCTGGAATAGGGAACTGCATTTTGAATGCACCACAGTTTGTATGGGTCGTACATGTGGATAGTAGGTGAGAAGCAGGGGCTCTCTTTATGGTCAGGTTTGAATCTGCAAAATTCAGAACTAGCAGGAAATTCTGCTCTAAAATTTTATCTAGTCCCAGGTTCTGCGTGTTTACACTTACTAAGACAAACTTATTAATTGAATGGTAGCAGAATGAGATCCAAGGAATCTTGTTCCATATTTCAACTGTTGATAACCTTTCCCCCCTTGTTCCCTATGGCATGCTCCTTTAAAATCATTCTGTCTTTTTTCATTTCCTTTTCTTCCATTTCAAACCAATTTCTCTTTTTCTTGACTCTCTCTTGTTCTCCTCAGGCTCAGTGGTTAGTTCTCTCCATCTCTCTCAATTACTTGTCATTTCTCACCTGTCATGGATCCTCTGAGCCCTGGCCTTCTGTCTACTTATTAAAGGGGCTGTCATTCTAAGTTTTTTTTTGTTTCCAGCATTAAAAAAAACACTCTTGTATTATTTTAACAAAATCTAACTTCACTAAAGCCAGTCAATCAAAGGGCTTGTCTGTAAACCTTTTAATTTGGCTGGGTTTGTGTTTCACAGCAAGTATGAACATGTAGGTATCTGAAGCAGCGTGCTGAAAACCTCCATGGCTGGAGGTTTGAGAGGCTTGGATTGTCAAGTGGATGCCTTCTGAGTTTTGGTCACCATGTGCTTCCTACGCAGGTCTTTGTTAGAGCCTCCCTTTACCCTCTCCCATACTTACTGTAAAGGTATAGGCTGGCGTTTGTGACTCCCAGCTTGTTGGCAGCCACGCAGGTGTAGTTTCCGTAGTGTTCCTCAGTGACGTTGGCCACCATCAGCAGAGACTGGCTCCCCGTGCTTTTTATCTCCAGACCATTGGCGCTGTTTATCCTGGGAAGGCAGGAGAAGAGATGTATACTGCAATGGTATGGTAGCTGTGTATTGGGAAGGAAATCACTGCCTAGCAGGCAGTAAACCAAAGTCTTTCAGCCCAGCTGGCAGGTTGAGGATAGAGGGAGGCGGGAAGGAGATGTGAGAAGAGAGAGGTTGAAGAAAGCATGCATGGAAAACAGAAGGGAATGAAAGGAAGTAAGAGTGCAGTGGGGTGAAATGCCACCAGTAAGGCATTTGAAAAGTAAGGCAAGTGAAAAATAAAAAAAAAACAAGGGCAAGGGAGGAAGCACTTTCCCAGCACAGACTCACACTGGAAATGAACACACCATGGCCATCTGAAGACTAGTTCGTACTTGAACAAAAGATTTTTAGTGAAACACACCAATTCGTGCATTCCAATATGTGCATATGCCAAAGCTAAGTCACCCCTGTGACTGTAATGTCATGTTAAAAACTAGGGTAATAACACAACCTTCTTAATGCCAGGTAAATGCTCAGGTATAAAGGACAGATCCCTTTTCTTATTTACTCTCATATGCAAATATAAAAGGCTAAGGTTACACAGATAGGGGAATCACACCTCCCTCAGCAGCTCTTTTCCCTATATGAAGGCACCTAGAGTGGCATTACCTACTTGGAGACTAACACTACCTACTTTATTGCCTGTAACATGGGCTACTTAATGCATGAACATCCTCTTAATTGTGTATTGGCCCATAAATGACTTAAAGGGAAGAGCTTCACCCTCTGTACTTCCTTCAGCATCCCCAGCACAGAGAGGGACTGCCTCCTCCAGCCTTGACCATGCTGGTTTGCTGAGTCTGATGGGCCATTGTGACTCAAATGGATTGTAAGGAGCAATTTGTTTGAAATGAAGAGCTGAGTAGGACAACAGGCGATTCTCTAAGTATCCTCTATTGATTAGACTGAAAAGGAGAGAAGGAAAGAGGCAAGCTACAGGTCTTACCTGGTATCATCTCTGTACCATTCGAAATCGGGTGTGGGCACTGCTGATGCCTCGCACCGGAGCAAGGCTTGTCGTCCTGTGGCCGCTTCATTGCTCTTGGACTCTGTGATGGTGGGAGGGTCTGCAGGAAGGAAACGTGTGGTCACTTCACACACTTCCACGTGGGACAAAACAACAAAACTGTGTCAGGGATGGCTTCCTCATGCAAACTGTTCAAGCTAATGGAGGCCCACAGCTGCTGCTTGGTGTGGCACATTCTCCCCCGAGCTCCTCTGCAGAACACGTGCTCTTCAAACTCTCCCTACTAGATCAGGCTAACATCGCTCCTTACATGTGCTTCTCTTCAGCACTGCTGAATAAAATTCTGTCATAAATGCATAGGCATACACATGCAGAGCTAAGGTTAATGATGAACTTCTGTAATTTATGAATATTTTCCTATGGATCTTTAGTTCACATGGGCTCATCAGAGAGAAGATGAGAGAAAGACTTCTTCAAGGGTAAAGGAAGACAGTAAAAGTAAAGGAATAAAGGAATTTAACACTGGCATCAAAATAATTTTCCATACAATGCCTTTGTCTAATGCCAAAATTATAATAAGCAAGGACTGAGGCAACATGTATGATACAGAAATACATTCACAGCTTAAGAAGGAAGACCTTTAGGAGAAGCTCTGTGTGCAACTTTGAGAGACAGATAACTTCTTGAGACACTTTCCTTAGGTGTCCAATGTTAAAAATCCTGGTCAAATGTTCCTGGACATCGTGCCTTATGACAAGCTTCAAGAAGGCTTGCTTGTGACTGTTCTGCATGAGGCTTGCCCTCCGCCTAGCGTGGTGTTCCCACTTCTGCTTAATTTGTAGCCATGGGCAAACCAAACTTGGAAAACATATTGGTGTGCCCCGCTTGAGCTAGGTATCGGTACTGTCTGGGTACCAAGTTGGGTACGCACCAGCATCTTCAATCCCTGCCCCATGTTCAAAATATTAAGTGATAAAGCTTTACATGTTAAAAGGTAAAAATATTTCCCTTTGGCTGCTGAAAGGGACAAAGGAATAAGTGCCTTGTCTCTCATCACTAATACCTGTACACCCTGAGATTATGGGAATACAGCTCAGACAGCTACTTTTCTGACACTTGGGTTACCATGAAGCGCACCCTGCGTGTGCAGAATACAGCTCCGCTCTCTGTGTCCATCCCAGCACTGAAAGGCCAAAGAAAAAGACAAGCAAAATGGATTGTGCCAGTCCAAGAAAAAAAAAATCTGTCTGGAAAATGTATGGAAGGAAATTTTTTTGTGAACACATTAGCCATCTCAGTGTGATCCCTTTCCTGACCTTAATCAGGATTTTATGCAGGGCTTTAGGGATATTACAGTGTGCCCTCTAACATCATAAATATTGATAAGTGTACATAAATAGGATCCTACATTCAAAGGCTGTGGGTTCACACAAATATTTTAATTTGAAAAGGAGGAGGGGTAATAAAAGGATAGTGAAGGTGATTTTTTAACCATCCTCTTTTGATTTTTTGGTTCAAGAAGTATATCTTTTTGCTGTCTACAGTGAGACAAGATTTTTCCATTTCACTGAACCTGGCACAAGAAGTGAGTTACAGAATGAACAGGTACCCTTCTATGGGCCTAGAAAATGATCCCAGCAGGCATCTGCTCCCCAGCCTGCTGCCAGGGAGCTCTTGCTCTGAGCAGTCCCTATCTTCACCCCTTTAAAATGTTTCTGCAGTGCTCTCCCACCAGAAGGGGCAGGTGGGTTCCCTAAACATACCAGCCTATTGGACTCAGAAAGCAGATGCTCTGTGTGTAGCTGTTTCCTGCCCAGTAAGCCAGGAGTGGGTCTCTTTAGCTGTTTTCCTTACACTCTTCTCCAGGCCTCACTTTCCCTTTCTGTGATGTGCAAGGGCCGTTACTCGGGAAGCCTGAAGGTGGTGGTGTGAGACCAAAGCAAAGCGAGATGCTCTCTTCTGCGGTCTGAGCTGGCAAGCTAAGTGCTCCACTGCAGATGATAAGAGATAGCCAGGAAGAACGTTAGGTTGGGCAGGTCCCATCTTTCAAACTTACTGTAGTTTTCCCACTTTCTGCTACTTGTGGTGTTGTTTAAAGAAGCAGTATCAGGAAAGATGTATGATAATGTCTAGCTTTCATTCCCCAAACAGGACTGATTTTTTCCTGCGCGGTCCTCATGATCTCTTAGATTTATTTCCCTTTCTTTCAAAGGAAAAGATCTGTCCTGATGGAATTTTAAGTTGCTTACATTACAAATTACACCACATATTAATATTACAATAATCTATCACATTTTATTTTCATATATTCCAACAGTTAAAATGTTTAAGATGTGGCATAGTTATTATGTGTTGAAACTAAGTCAAAATCAAACATTCTGACTTTATACAAACAATCTGTTTCAAACACATTAAAAGCATCATTGAAATTATGATTCACAGAAATATTTGAAAATAATAATTGGTTATAATGGAATGTCTCCGATTTATAAATTCAGCTGGTTTTGACAAGAAAAAACCCTTGACACTTTTAGTGTGGAAAATCTGCTACTACAATTCATATTTATGCCAATTTTTTCCCATGAAGCAGCTGGTATTAAACCACTGCCACCCAGTTTCTAAGGGAATTATAAAAAGTGTGGATTCTGAAGATGCTGCAGGGAGCCTATAACCTTGACTTCTAAGCAAGACAGAAAAGTTGATCTGATATGATGACGCAGAGGGAAAGAAAGAGACAAAGAGCACGAATGGTATTAAAAGGTGCTATAATCACGTGTGGTGTCAAATTAAGACTGAGATGGGCTGAAACACTTTCTCTCATCAGGTCTCTGCCCTAACCCACTCCCTTACAGTTCTATCTGTGAATCAAGGCCATGAATATGCACCCTGAAACATGCCTGTAATCATCTCAAGTTGCAATTTAAGGTAATATTCTGGTGTATAAAGTGAAGAAGGTCAGGAGACGATGCATCTCCTATTCATCCATCCCTGCTGCAAAGTTTTTAACCTCCAAATAAGGAAATAGAGCAGGTAGATCCAGATAAATCTCTCCAGTGTCAAATATAAGCCATGCAAGTATGAAGGTGGACATATACATGCATAGGATTACACGAGTAACATCAGTCTGAAATACCTTGTGTCACTGTGAGAGGAATAGGACAGCAGAGTAAAGTGGATATCTGTCTAAGCATATACGGGAAAATGGAATCCAGGCCCCACTCACACAGGTGTGGATGTAAGCCACATAGCTAACTGTGTCTCTCGGTGCTTTTAGGTAGATTGGAGTATCCTTTGGTCAAGCCTCTTTCTGTATTGCATTGGTGCGTGAAGGGTCTCTTAGATAGAGCTTGAAACCAGCACAAAAGTAAAGTTTTTGTACCCTCTGCTTAACACGTGCCTTTACTGCATGTCTCCTGCGCTGTGATACCCGTGAAAGCACTGCTGAGATGGCTGGGTGCAGGGAGGCATGTGTTTGCTCTGAGCCAGCTAAACCCTCCCTTATCTCTCCTTGCTGCCTTGCTGAAGCTTCTCTTCATGCTACTGTTCACCTGAATATCAATGAGTGAAAACAAGGCATTGCCAGCACTTCTGAGGGGAGAGACGGGGCAACTCACAGCTCCTCTCTCTCTTCTCTCTGTTTCTCTCTATCGCCCAGGCCCCCCTTTCCTTATATATTACCAGGTTTAAAGCAAAAACTATACCCTGTGGCAAGTGAATGCAGATAGTTTTCTCATCACCCTCCCTTTCAGATTGTATAATATAAACACAGAAACACTTCTCTATTTATCCTGAAGTGACCCAGGCCTGTGGGCAAAGCTTTCCCCGTTGACCTGTTGCAGCTGCCATGTACTCACAGTTCACAGTGACCCGGACTTGCTTGACGTCTGCTGAGGCAACCTCGTTGGCAGCTTTGCATTCATACTTGCCCGACTGCTCTCGTGTGATACCTAGGATCTCCAGATACTCTTCCTCGCCTTCGAACTCTCTGCCTGGCAGGACAGAAAAATACAGAGGATGGTTCTGTTAGGCTTTCAGATTTGGGAAACCTCCTGCTTAATTGCTGTGGAGGAGCAACCACAACAGGGATTCTGCAAATAAGCAACAGTCTGGAGGGATTTAAGTTATTTCAGAAGCCATATCAAGATACTAGATTTTTTTTTTAGTGATGGAAAATTGGAAATCTGGAAGAAGCATATAAGTGGTACCAACACATCACATCTCACAGACTGCCCAGGCCAAGAAGCAAAATCTCCAGCACTTGAGATCAGAGTAAGTTCACTAGTGTGATTGTTGAGCACCAGGAGAGGTTAGTCAGGCTGTGGCTGATTGCTACTTCAAGCAGGGCTAGCTGGGTCCTCAGACGTGGTGGTGTTTTGTCAGCACTCTTTTCTCCACTGCAAAACTGTGAAAAATATCCTTCTGTCTCTCAGAGCAACTACCACCCTGAAGTGCCATCGATCAGATCAAGATATTGTTAAACACGGCCCAACTAAGAGAAACAAAGTGTAATTTGATCCGTGGAGACCAATAATCATCAGGCATCCCTGATCTACTGTACGTATGAAATGGACATATTTAAACTCTGCTGCCTTACACACTTGTGAAAGCAGCAGCTCGAGTGTCAGTCAGGGTTATGAACAGGGCAGGAATCAGGAGAGGTCTGTAGCCTTGCTTTTAATTCTCTGTACAACCTTGGGTGAATCAGTCCTTCTCTCTCCCTCTGTGAACTGCAGCAAATTCCATGCCCCCGCCCCATCACCTCCTGGTCAGAGAAGGGTGGTGAGGTTAACCCATGTAAAACACATTAGATTCATTGGATGAAAGTTGCCAAGGAAGCATGAAATATTAGGATTGTTATATCTACTCCATTCCTTCTGAAAGCAAAGTAAGGCTCCTCTTGGAAAGAATCTGAACCACATTCCTTCCTCTGAGAGGGCTGTGAGCACGGCTCTACAGCATGTGAAAGCACCAGCCCGTGTATATGTATGTTTAGAAAAATGTCCCCCAACCCTCACAGGGTAAAAGCCAGATTTAAAAAAAAAAAAAGCCACGTCACAAGGGTTCACATTCTGGCTTCCTCAGGGAGCAGATTTTTCCAAAGTAAGTCTCTGCTCAGAAGACATTTTTTGCTCAACGGGTGCCGAGCACTTCTGTAACCCTGCCCTCTTCACTAAGTGCTTACAGTTGTTTGATGGTGTTCAAACTGCGAGGATGGGGCTGTTCCCCTTGGCTTATGGCACTGTGTGAAAGCAGTGGGTAAGCTTTGTCTTTGGAGCTGAAGTTCCCACGGAGCCACCTGCAATGGATCCCACCACAGAGGCACAGACTTGCTGTAGCATGTTGGCCAGGTAAGGCTGGCCACACACACTGGCAATGCCAGCTGCATGCACTTCCCTCCTGCATCAGAGAAGGATTTTAGAAACTTCAAAATCTGTTCAGAACTCTGTCCCTTACACAATTATTTTTGTCTTTTTTATTTTCTTTTCCCGGGCAATTTTCACAATCATTCTAGGGGAAAACCAGCCCCTGTCACAGAGACTCAGCATGAAAACAGCACTGTACCTATTAAACTCATGTAGTGACAAGGTTTCCTCTCTCTTTCAGCAGGGCTAACCAGCAGTCCCTTTTTCCAGCTCCTACCAGATGTTCAGGTGAGCAGAAATCTCATTGCTATGTCTAAGACTTACAACTGCTTTGGTTTTTGCATCCCCTAATAGCCTGCTGAAGGGCCTTCCTGCATGGGAGCAGCATACTGTACAAGGGAGGGAGGCAAAGTTGGCTCCTTTTGGGCACCCAGGGCTCTGGGACATGGCTTTCAGTCTTCTGCCGTGCACTGGGGCGGATGCTGTGGAGAGTCAGTGGAGAAGAAAGCAAGGGGGGATTTTCACAGGTGTTTTTTATTGCTGTAACTCATGAATATGTTACGGAACCATCTAGGACCAAAGTTAGGTGAGTCACAACACTGTGGAAAGGATTTCTGTCACCACCTAACCCTTTCCCCAACCTCAAGGCAGGACACATGGGTCATGTCAGGGACACAGCCATCCTCTGCCCTCCAGTGGCAGCCACTCCAGACAATCTGTTCCTGTGCTTTGCTGTCCTTACCACTGGAGCAGTTTCCCTGAAGTTTGACCTGAGTCTCCCTTGCTGCAATTTAAAGCTATTATTTTTGTCTTAGCCACTACAGACAAAAAGAACAAATCATTCCCTCCTTCCCTGCAACAGCCTTTTATCAACTTTTAGAATGGTTACGTTTCTCCCTCAGTTGTCATCTTTTTTTTTTTTTTTTTTTTTTTTTTTTGGCTGAACATTGCCAGGGTCTTTCAACCTTCCTTTGTACGTGAGGTTTTTTTTTTAGACCCTTGATCATCCTTGTTCTTTGCTTTTAAACCTCTCTGACAGGTTCACATTCTTCTGGCAGTGCAATACTCCAAACCCATCACAGCATTTCAGATGAGGTGTTACCAGGGCTAAACACAGATGAAGGACTGTGTCACAACTTCTGCACTGTGCTGTTGTCTGTATAGCCAATATGTTGTTTGTGTTTTTGCTATAGCATGAATCATTTCTGTTTGGGAACCCTTTTAATTCCCAGATCTTCTTATGACATATTGCTACCTGCTAATAAAGCACTTTTAAAATCCCACCCCCAATTTAAACTGACAACTAACACTCCCCTCCTTTCACAGCAGCACTCCCAGTTGGTAGGTTAGTCAGTTGACTGGAAAGTTAATCAGACATCAGGGAAAGACTCAGAAAGAAAAGGTTAAAATGTAATTTGCCTCTGTTTTGCAAATCATTTGCTCTGCCATTCTGCCTTATTTATACACAGGGTTCATTCTAAGTGAGACTGGGTTCTCCTGCAATTTGCCCTTGTCACAAGACTGTCACCATAATGAAACAGGGTTGAGGGTGACTTAACCAGCTCTAATGGAGTGGCACACTCAGTAAGGGTGCTGTTCACTCTGTCTGTCAGAAAACCACATCAGTGGAGCACCAAAGTATCCTAAAAGGGTACATACTTTCTCAATGGAAGATGGTTTTTAGCTTCTCCCCTGCATACATACATGCATTTAAAATGTACCGTGTACCCTGTCCAACAGGAGAGAATTCACAGCTACACAAAACTCCTCTCAAGACATGATGAGTTGCTGGTTTGCCCAATGGAGTTCTCTAGAGATAAGTGAAAGGCAGGACTTCTATTTTAAAGGGCATGCCAAAGACATCAATAACCCTACTCAGCTCCTTGTTCCCCTGCTCCAGGACACAGATACATGCACAACACTTCTGTGACAGTCTCTTGCTGAAATAGTGATAGCACTGTTTTTGTCCCTGCACTGGTGACCCCGGACAATAACATATTGCTACAAGAACTCAGCTGCTCTCACTTGCGAGACAGACCCTTTTGCTTGCTGCCTTGTCCCCTCTAAGAGTACATTAACCATTTCTAACAAAAAGCATTTATATAAAATTGAGGTGTCATAGTAAAGAACAGGGAGAGGAGAGATGTATCACAGTGTGTAAGGAAATGTCAGGTTGTGATATCTTGCAGAGAGCTGTAGAGATGTTTTAACTAATTCACTTTGGCAGCCAGATTAGGTGAGTCATATTAACTCTAACCTCTAAGGCAAACAGGGGGTGGTGGGAGCAGGAACAGAGCTTTATACATTGATTGAATTTACGAATGTTTCTGCAAGGGAGCCAGCCAAATTTGGCAGGGAACTGATGGTTGTCACTATGCAGTTTATCAAAACAGGGAGGGAGAAGACTTGGACAATGCTCTTCGGTACTGGTAACAATGAACATATTCTACAAGGTGAACAGAGCGACTGCCAGCTTCTGGCAAGCAGGCCACTCCATTCCCATTTAGCGAAGACATTTGCCTTGAGCATGTCTTCAAGGGATGAAATTCTGACCCTTCTGCCAAAGCTTCCTCACTGACAAGGGCTGTCTCCTGGCTGTTCTGCCTGGTTCAGTACAGCTGTTTCCCAGTGAGGAGCCTTTCAGGTTTCCCTAAGGGGATGACTACTCACACAGTGCAGCTCTTCTCATCCCAAATCATCCCCTCCTGTGACTTGAGGCAACCTGCTTCCCTGCAGGTTTTTTGCCTTTCGCACGTTCATAGTTAGCTTGGTTCGTTGTTGCAGCCCCATTAAACACCATCTTGCCAAGCTGTATCTCCTTAACTCTGTCCCAGTAAATCAGAAAGAGGAGCTTTCTGCTCTGGAGGCTGGAGATAGAGAGACTACAAGCCTGGGAGGCTTGACAATCAAACCAACAGGGAACGACCCCGAGCAGCACGAGCCAGGCGGCTGCTGCTACTTGGAGCTGGCAGAACCCTTTTTGCAGAGGGATCTGCGGCAGAAGGCTTTGATTTGTGCAGGAGGAAGGCTTTGAAGCCCTGCTTGCCTCAGTCACATTTCCTATCCCCTGGCTTCCTAATTGGACCCAGTAAATAATGAACCTGAAGAGCAAATCTTCTCGGCTGTGCTTACCTGCTGGCAAGCAGGCCCCCTCTCCCCCTGCCCTTGTGCAACCCCATTGGCTCTGCATATTGTCCTTGTTGGTGCGCACACCTGTCTATGCTCTTGTGTATGTGTGTGTATAAATATGTATAAATAATATTATGTGGTTTATATGCTATGTATTTTATTTTTATATCTGTAAATCTCACACTGTGTGAAGAAACACAGACTGACATGCTCCCCACATACTTATGGGCCCTTCTGCTCTCCGCCCAAATGACCCCTTGCACCACCAGACACCATCACTGTTTCCTTTCTAGAGATGACATGCACCCAGACAAAGTCCCACTTTTACTGTGTACAGACGGCTCTTTCAGGTAGCCGGGGGCCAGCAATGCATTCAGTCATGTGGTTTACCAGAGAGGCCTTTCCCTTCATGCCCTGGTTCTTTACATCTCCAAAGAGAAATCTAATTTGCAGAGGTAGCAGCAACATTTTGTTCCATCTCCTCTCCTGTTTTTCCATCCAACACTTGTGCAAAAATTACTATAGTTATCTTATTTTTTTAGCACTGCTGTGGTCTTAAATTAAACTGAAGTTCAGATCCACTGAAAGTATCTATTTGCATTTGACATGTGGAGAGACAGATCAGCCACCCTGCTCCTATGTTTGTTTTCCCTTCCAAGAATCTTTGTAGTTGTGAAGAGGGGAGAGCAGAATGGGTTATGCATCTTTGTTGGGCCCTCCCAAGATGTGAGGAGATGAAAAGGATTGGAAATCAATAAATACCATTTGAAGGTTTTTTGTGTGTAGCAACTTCCATTGCTGAACTGCAGGTTTTGTTGTCTCTGCACTCCCTATTTAGTGTTTGAGGTTTTGCTTACCTAACTTTCCTCCTTCCCTCTGCACCTTATATTCCCTAGGAACTGGCTTCTGAAAGACAAAAATAGTTAAGGGAGCTTTTGACATAATTTTTTTGTTTTACCTCCAGCTGGGATTTTTTTCTTTTTTTTTAAATTCAAAACTTTGAAGTTTTCATTTATTAGTCTCTGTCTCCTCAGCCATCACAGATTCCAATGAGCTTGGCATTTTTTTCCATTCCTTAGTTGAAGAGAGTTGTTTTAACAAAGAGATCAGTGTAGAGCAGCAGATGGTGGATGAGCAAAGGGACAGCTAGTGCTACAGTGATACAGTGAGCAACGAAGGCAGAAAACCTAGCATGTCATGGGAAGTGGTGAAAATGTGGAAAGCTTGAGAGCAAGAGAAAAATAGATGGAAAAAACCCAGGAGAATGAACAGAGGCACAGTGGCTGGTAGAGAGAAATGCAAACACAATGAGATTCTTCAGTGACTGACAAAAAGAGAAAATGGTAGTCAACTACTGACAAAGAGAAACTCACTGAGACAGAGCAAGTGAGAAAGACAGGAGATGAGACAGTGATAGACAGAGAGATGTATGGCATGGAGAGAGGCAGAGCCATCCCTTGTGTACAGGGAGCCATGAAATAACAACTGCCAGAGGGACAGGAACAGAGGGGTCACGTGTAGTAAGGCAGTAATTACTCTGCTTAGCAGCGAGACACAGCAGGGTATTTATTGTTTAAGCTGGCCTCATGCCTCCCATGCCCTTAGGTCTGTAGCTCTTACACATAAACCAAAAAACTAGTGCAGTGCCAGGGAGGGCTTTGGCCTGGCTCTGGCTTCATGAATGAGAATGAGTCAGATCAGGAGGAAACACTCTGGCATGGTTTCCCCTGGCGTTCACGGAACCTTGCTCATCAGCAATCACATTTGCACCTTATGTGCAAAGCTGGCTGCTGAGCCACCCAGGCCAAGGACAGCGCCCGGGGAGCTTCCTAGCTCAGGTAACACAAGCGCCTGCTGGCATAACCAATGTTAAGAAAGTCAGTGATTTTTGCAGGGTCTTTCTCCTCAAACTCCATGCATCTAGCATACAAATAATAATAAAAACCCAAACCAAACCAAACAAAAAAAACACAGAAACAAACACACATACAAAACCCAAACAAACCCACAAAACCCTTCCAAGTAAGAGCAGCCTCCCTAGACTGAATGATATCTCTGTGTTCTCTCTCTCAAGGGACAGCACTGACCGAACCACTTAGGACAACTCGCCATTGCTGATGGCTCTGCCCAGGAGACAGAAGCCCAAAGCTGACAGCTCAGATGCATTTTGCAGCCTGGCTGTGGGTGTATGTCACTGGGGTTGTCTGCTTGAGGCAGCCTCAGCGGGTCTGCTGCATGTCTGAATTTCCACCCCTTCTTATTCATAAACGACCACTAAAGGCCATCACACTGAATGGCCCTGAATCTGGGCACAGAGCGGGTACGCAACATACTCCTCCATCTCAGCAACTGATTAGATTTTCCATTCAAAATCCACATGTGAACACCAGAAAGAAAGGGAACCACACCCTAAAAAAAATCCAACCCTGCTTCAGGTCAAAACCTTCCGTTTGACCAGTGGTTTTCTTCTGCTCTTTGCTGAATCAGAAGAAGGAATTAATGTTCTGGCTCAACTTGAGATATACTTTAAAATAATTATTTCATGTTGAAGAAGGTGACTTCCCCCCCTCCCCCCCAAAATAACTTACTGAATTTAAACCAAATTTGTTAACACTTTTTTAATGAACACAAACAGCATTTTTTGGATAGATGAATTGCTGTTGAATAAAACTTGGCTGTGATGCCAATATATAAAGTAAATTATGAACGATGAGGTAAATTAAGTCATCTAATGTCACAGCTACAATATTATACTCCCTAAATGTTGCATACTGCAATGTGACTTGTCATGACTATGCTACCAAACACCAAGCCTTAATTTTACTGCCAAGAAAATGACATATAAACATGAACATACCAATAGTTGTACTGTTTCTGTATCCCAAAATTTTTGCCTGCTGCTTTTTGGAGGGTACTTAAGAACATGAGGTAGAAGGCATGACCAGCTAGATGAATCACTGAGATGACACCACATCTTTGAGTGTATTAAGAAAGCCTCAGGGCTATTAGGACAATGCTGGAGCAGATAATAAAACAGAGGTTGAAAACAGGAGGTCAGAAAAATAATCCCAGCTCAGGCATAGGAATTGTTTGATGTGCACATATCGATAGTGGCACACCAACCTCTTGCTCCCAGCAAGTGTGGACAGCACTGTAAGGATCTGCACCCTCTTCCTCCACCACCTACAAGATGAGGGGCCAGCAGTTGCTCCTGGCAAGAGGAACAGCAGGATGTGTTTGTGGGGGAGTGTGCGGGTGTCTGTGTGATCAATAGGTCTTTATTTCCCACTGTGCTAAGCACAAGAAGGTAATGCAAGCCAAGAGCTGATGCTGGGGACTGGGTTTTCTTGCATGTCACAAACACCTATGAAAGGCATAAAATACAACCGTAAGCAGTCAACCTGTTACAGGCCCTTGTGACTCTCTCAGCTGGTTTCCTTTCATTTGGCCTCATGTACTCTGAAGTTCTCTTGTTTTGGACAAAGCAATTGTGCTATTATCTTTATACAGTTTGAAGACAAGTTCGTCCTCACAGATTCAAGACCAAAGAAAAGATTGACAGCAACAAGTCCGATCTTGGGCAAGAAGCCCAACTGAACTGTATAATTTCTGTCCTGCCTGTGAAGAGTGGGGATGGTTTGCACTGTAGTCCCTAGTTTAATTCCACAAATCATTATGTCAGGCCCAGACTGTAGGAAAACCTCATGTGATGGTGCTCAGTGGTACCAACTGTGCCAGTCTCTCAATTCAGGAACTAAAGGGTTTGTCTGTGTTGGGTGCCATCTTTAAAAATCTTTGTTATGTTCTTTACAAAGACTCTCGTGTCTCCCGTAGCTCAAGACATGCACCATATAACACTGTGCAAGAATCAAGTGGCTCGCTGTCATAGGCATCCATGAAAATGTTTTCCTGTTTTTAAATATAATGTATTTGGTCCCTTCTGTCTTATGTCCACTCATACTTCTTTGGATGAGAGGGTAAGAATGAACCCATAACGTTAACCTAACTTAAAAACTAAACTAAAAAAAAATGTTATATATATATATACACACACATATATATATATAAAAATTAACCCCCCTGCCATGATTCAACTTAGCCCATGGAATTCCAGTCTTGTATATTTGTCGTGTAGAATTCCACTCTTGTATATTTGAAACTTGGAAAAAGGCTTGAGAAATTATGAGTTGGCCCAAATTTACTTGAAATGGGAAAGAATATTAACTCAGAAGCTTAGACATTGTTGTGGCTTTTTCTCTGAAAGCTGAAGCCAAACATTTCCTGGCCAGATCACACAGCATCTGAATCTCCTGCCTTTTTGCAAGATGGCAGTTCCTGTAGCTCACCCCTGTATTCAGTAAAGCTACTCTAAATATGAAGTTCACAAGGAACACATAAAGACCAGGATTTCTATATCAACCTAGATCTTGCCACTGATCTTTTAAACAGCTATCGTTTTCAAGTGAGGAAATGAGGTCAAAGAGTTAAGCCACCCCTCAGCAAGATTTACCCTTTCAAAAACATGCCAGTGCGTTGTGATGCCTGGTGCCAATATTTGTATAGGTGGATTAGCTTCTTGAAAAATCGTTTTGTTTGCTTTTCTGTTGACCCCTCTCCTTGCTGCAATGTTTCTCAATTAGATCTAGCACAGTGATTGCCTAACACCATCCCCCATATCTGCTCCCGGTGAAAGAAGCAAACTCTATGCGGAGCAAAACAAGGGATCAGGAGATGATGCTCAACTAGCTGGATTTAGGATTGAGCAGGCATGAGGTGTTGCCAAGTATCAAGGCAACTATCACAGAGGTTTTGAGGCAGGGTGGGGTATGCTGGGAAGGTATTGTTTTGGCTCACATGCTGCACAGACTTTTGATCAATTGGGCTGGCTCCTGTGATATTATTATCTGAGGTATCTGCTGTTGATTGATAGTGATAGTGGGCCAGATAAATGATTTGTTCAGTCCATGATATTTAATTCCCATGCAGTTATCCACCCCTTTGCTTTCCAAAGAATAAGGAATACTTCTCTCAAACTTACAAGGCTGCGAAGGAGGAGGAAGGTGCTTGCTCACTGTCTAATACTGCAGGCTGTACAGTCCTACAGGGGAGGCAAGCAGAGAGAAAATACAGGCCCTGATTTTGACCTCTTGTAGCTCCCTGATGCAGCTACTACAATTGCTGGTGCAGCTGTTTGCCACCAGCACCATTGAAAATCTTGCCTGTCAGGCAGGGTCTCTCCCCCAGGGATATAGGAAAAAGAAGGGGATCACCAAAAAGGGAAAAATAGAGGAAAGAGTTTCAAACCAACTCCTTTCTGACTTATACAGATTACACCATAAATTTAGGAAGGGGTCTAAGAACAAACCTAAAATATATTTCATTGCCTTTGTCCTAACTCCTTACTACTCTTTCTTGTTCTGATGCTTATAGAGAACTTCTAACAACTGTAACACTCCTGGTGTGAGAAAACCATGGCCAGCCATATCAATCAAAAGCATCTCACTGGGCTTCATTACCGTGTTACTGTCCTGGACAGGAATCTATTTTTTTCTTCTCTCCCAACTCCCCCCAAAAATTTACCTTCTCTGGGGAGAGAAACATCTTGCTCCAACAGGAGCTCAAGTCATCCGAAAAAAAACCAAGAAAGCTTGAAAAACATTAATTTTTTGTTGAGGACTCATTGGCTCCATTCCTTTTCAAATTTCCTGAAGAGGCAGGGGTCTTATTAGAGTGCCTTTGCAACTGCAAACCTGTGAGAGTTTCACTGGAACTGAAACAGCAGTTGTTCTAATTAAACAGCACAGAACAGGCCACCTTAATCACCGGCATGATTTCATCTTCCTTGAGGAGAGAGTGGAAGAGGAATCAAAAGTGATAAGAGAGAGGGAAGAAGGTGAAATATGCCGAGTCCCTGGTTCCTCAATTTAAAGCACTAAGGGATGTCTCTCATCTCTGTAAAGATTAATGTGAGCTTCTGATGGCATGTTTTATTAAATGGTTATATAATAATTAATATTTGAAAGACGGGTTTCCAAAAGCCACTAAATGCTTTACCAGGACAAGACCCAAAAGCTTTCAATGGCGTTTGTGCTTGCATGTCACTCAGGTGCACTGGAAAACTTCAGCTCTGCTCCCTTATTAAAATCAGTGCCTCATTTACTCCATCAGCATGACCTTGACAGGCTATATGGAAGAAATTAGGGGCTGAGGTAAAAACCATAAGCCCTCTAAGGAGAGGGTCCATGTTTGCTCAACCTTGGGTGAAAGGGGGAGGTGCCAGCAGCACACAGCCTGAGCGATAAATCCATCAGCTGAGGAGCAAGTACCCAGATACCAAGGACACCGGAGCAAATAACTGCATGATATTCCTGTTGTGACTCTCCCAAAGCCTGTAATGGGGAGGCACATATGTCCCTGAGACGAGGCATGCCGGCAGGCCAGGTAGGTATGCTGCTGGCAAGCTAGAGGGACAGTGGGCCAAAGCTTAATAGGAAAACAGCAGTGATTTGTCTCCACCACTATTTATGTTTCAAGCATATGACAGGCTGTCATTGGAAGTGAGTGCTGCTAAATTTATTGCTTCTCAGATCTCGGTCACAGTTGCATATTTGACAAGTCACTTCATTTGAAGGGCTAGGTGTTGGGCTGGACTTTCCTCCCCCATGCTCTCCTCCAGTGAAAGCCACAAACAGCTGTCTTTACACCATAAACGGATCCCCTTGCGAGCTATATTATCAGGGTGTGAGTTTAGAGAAGAGGGACATTCCTGGCATATTCATTTTTAACCCTGATATACACCAGTCTCATTCCGGGACACTTGGCTGCAGATGTGTGTCTGACAGGACACATATATGACTGAACCAAACTAGTAACAGCTTGGTTACAGGGCTGGGCATTCAGAGACAGAGAACATGAGAGTGTGGTGAGCACAAGTGAGTACCAGCTGGGTGTGTGGGCAAGAGCTGCCGAGCACTGTAGAAAACAGCAATGCAAAAGCTTTTGGGGATGCAAGAGGAAATGCAGATGGGTGCAAGAGTACCCAGGGATTACTCTCAATGTGTGTGTGCAGGTGTATGAACGGTGATAAAAATACATGTGGAAGCACAGCTGTGGGACTGGAAGTATGAGGGAGCACTAAGGGGAAGGTGTGAAGGAAGGAAGGCTGGCTGGCAGGCAGGCAGGCAGGGGAGAGGGTGAGAGAATGAGCACAGGCCTGTGTTGTGCCTGTGGTCTTATGTGTGGAGGACTGCAGTACAGAGTGCACTTGCCTTTCAAGTGTTGCATGGTGCCTGCATCCACACAGCCCGGTACATATCTAACAAAAAACACCTTTTGGCAGGTGGGAGAAGAGAAGACCCCTTAATAACAGCTGAAAACCTATAATGGCCGGTTTCAAACAACCATGGAAAACAGCAGAAGGGGAGTGAGGTTGCCATTTGATGATGGGGGCACTAGGAAGCAGAAACATTCCCTTTTTTTTTCCTAACTTGTACTCATTGCACTACAGAAGCCTTGTTGAAGGGCTCTGGTCTTAGTTGTGTGGAAGTTGCTCCCTGCTTCATGCAGCTGTGCTGTTGGGCAGCACCACATCTTCTCAAATTCTCTGAATCTTCTTTTGGCCCTAGATAGCAAGAAAAAGTTCTGAGGAATACACTGTTGTGAAAGACAGCCAAATGGAACTGGGCATATCCTTCTACCCCAACCACTTCCTTCATTTCTTGTACACGTAATAGACCTGTGTTTTCTTCCCCACATATTCCTGATCTCATGCACAAGGTCCTTTTTTCTCTCATGTACACTCAGTAAATTACACACATGCCTTGACATAAACATGTACTCCTGCATAGAGTGTCATGCAGAAGCAGGGCACATCCTCTTTTCCTGTCACACAGGACGACTGCAATTCTCCACCAGCCCCTTAGGAATCTGCTCCGCTTGCTTTTCCAGTGGTGTAGGCCAGAGGCCCTTGTTCTGCAATTGCACTGCACAGTTTATATGATTAAATGTAGCATCTGCAGCTATATTAGCTGGGCTATTAGTGACAAGTGTTATCAATCCTCATAATTCAGCGAATAAACATCACCAGCTGGGGACAGAAATCTCCCTTTGTCTCTCATCACCATAATGTACAAACTGCTTTATGTGGGTTTCATGCCATCGTACACACAGAACAAGGTTGCAAATGAGCCACTTCTCTCTCTCCTGGCAGTTTACAGTGCTGCACCACTGGACTGTATTGACGGCAGGCACACTGACTGGCACCACAGCACATAGCACCCAGTCACCCATCTTCCGCAGCACCTTCTTTTTATCTGCTTTGCCACTGCAATGGCTTGTCAATACTTTGTCCTCACCCTGCTTATGTGCGGATCACACTGACACGCTGACAAAGGTTGCCTCTTTAGAAACCCAAGAGCAGACGGAGGGAAACAGTGAGAGGTGGAGTTGTGAGTTAGACACTGACAAATAGTTTGGGGTATCTTCTATTCTTTCTGTGGTTCACTGCTTTCCAAGGAACATAACAGACATTTTTTTATGGGTGGCTCATCCAAGGCTGCTTTACATTTTACTGGGAGTAGGGGGAAAAAACAACAATCATGCCCTCCCACCCAGCCTCCAAGGACCAGGAATTCATCCACAGTAATCATCCATGTCCTGTGGACTGAGGCCCTCTGACACTTTCACTGGATAACAGCCCCTCCTAATAACCAGTAATTCAATCAAATTCCCTTCTATCTCCAGTACCAACAGTATGTCTAAGCACTCTGTATTGGCTAGGACTTAGTGGAGAAAAAATAAGTCCTGCAACTTCCGACTGTACAATATTGAAAGAATATTATAAAAACAGGTTTTAAAACACCCTGTCCTCAAATACTTATTTCCTTATTTCTCAACTGCTCTCAAAACTGCTGTCCTTGTATTTCTAAGTCCAGCATTCCAAATGGGATGCTGGGTTTGATTAAATCAATTTCCTGGCTTATAGGTTATGTCAATATCCTGGTGAGATTTTATGCCTCTAATCTCAACAGTCGGTTGAAGGAGAGGAGGCAAGTTAACTATATTAAGATGGAAAATTCACCTGCAGAATGTATTTTTTCACTACTTCAGGAGTAGACAGTCCTGAGATAATTTTCAAGCAGTATGAGCCTGCATATTCAGGGGGATGCAACATGCAGGAAGGAGAGGGGAGGAGAAGGAAGGAGAGGGGAGGAGAAGGAAGGAGAACAGAGAACACAGGCAAAACTGTCAAGACAAGAAAAAAATTTAAAAATAGCGTAAAGATTATGGCTTGTAAGACCCAAGTCTTCAGGAGAAGGACAGAAAAGGACATAGATAAGGAAATGAAACACAGACCATGAGATAGAGATGAAAGGTTGATTAAAGAAAAAAAGTGCGGGGATGCAGACGGTTATGGCAAACAGGCAGAGCTCTGAGCAAGGTGAATTGCCATGGGAAAGCAGTAAGGAATGCCGTCAGTGTTGTCTGGGAATACAACATGCAAGGGGTAACTGAGGCCTGAGTCTTTCAGATATATTACAGCTATATTGATCTGTGGTAAACAATGTCATTGCTCACTTAGATGATGTGTATACATGCACAGGACATACAAGTAGAAAGAGAGGTAGGTTCCCATGACCTTTGGTACTAAGGGTTTGGTGTGGAATGGGGATGTCTGGTGCTGACTCCTCTGTACTTTCTGCCTGCTTCATCTCATTAAAGGCGAGTAAAACACACCATTACCAACCATCCTATTTCCAGACAAACAAGTGCTCTCATTGCTACCCTCTTAAATACAGTGAGGTCCCCTGGAAAGTCTTAGTTAATAAAACGTTCCATGTTACAAGATAGTCTGCAATTCATGGATCAAAAGGATAAGGAAGAAGCCATAGTCCTAACCCCCAGACAATTTGAGCACTGCAGGAGACCTAGAACTCTAGCACTTTCCATGTAGCCCTGGAAGAGCTCCCATGCATTTGGTTTCCTCTTCATCCCTTGGGCTCTTGCTGTGAGCGTGCTCTGGCTTGCAAGGAGGCCATTGTGGCTGCCAAGAGGCTCAAGGCTGAAAGAAACAGTAAGCTTCTGCAGTCATCTCTCACTGAGGTCATTTGAGGTTTTGGTGCCCCTACTTACAAATCTGTTCTGGTGGGCAAAGACTCCTCACATCTCCCAGCTACATCAGCTTGTCACACAGCAGAACTGGGCCACCAGCTGGGCTACCGGATGCAGGAATGGGAGGGAGCCTGTAGGTTGGGATGCAGCAGGAAGCTGCTGCAAGAGGGGATGGAAACGAAGCCCAAGCTGTTGGGGACCATGGATCTGCTTCTAACACAACAGAAAAAATGGCTTTGCTGCTCAGCGATCTCCTGAAATGCAGCTTGCCTTGTCATATATAACGTGTAGGCTGAAGTCTGCTATGAGAGAAAAGCGTTCTCCACTCAGATCTGATGAATTCTGGCTCTTTCTACACCCATTTGCTCTTCCAGCTGGAGGCACTTGTAGGGAATCATGGGAGAGAGATGGAGAAATGAGAAACTGAGATACCTATTCAAGTATTTCATCACTTAACCTCAAACCCTTCCTGAGCTCTCTCCAAACAGAAACTGGCTGAAGGTGACATATAGCCCGCTGAATCTGAACCTCCATGGGACATTTGTACATACTGCTCCTGGCAGCATGCAATGTTAACTCATATATCATTTGCTAAACGATTCGGAGATTTAATCACTTTAACTTAGAGCAGACAGCAAGCTGGATTTGACTCCCCATCTGTGTTTCTGTACACTCAGTCATCCTCAGAAGTGGTTGACTTCTGTACAAGCCTAAAGGCAAACCTGAATCTCACAATTAAAAAAAAAAAAAAAAAGAAAAAAAAAAAAAGAAGAGACATTTAGGAGTCCTCCGAGAGACAGAGATGAGTTGATGCTGGCAGAGAATATCTAGCACTGCGTAGGGTCTTGTTGCCTTTTCCAGGTGGGAATATCTCTTCCCACCTGCACTGTGGCGCCCATCAGCTTCCCTGTGCAGAAATATAGGCTGTCAAGATGCTCACTGTATTCTTTGCTTTGCTTTCTGCATGGTAGTTATGGAGTTGGTAGCAGCCTTTACAGTTCCAAGACTGGAATCTGGTCTAGGTGATAGATTAAATCTCAGTTTAGGCAAGAGTCTTTCTAGGGAACAAGGCTGCAGAAATTCTTATTGAGTTTTCTCAGGAGAAATGCAGTGTAAGTTAGATTCAGACTAATAGCCTAACACTTGTTCCTCTCTAAAAGCAGAAAATGCTCCAGGCATTTTTCTTGTGCTTGTGCAAAGACACTGATCACAAACCTGTGTACAGCACCACATTCTGGGTCCCTTCTGCAGGGAAAAATCATTAAGCCAAATCATACGCATACTCCCAGCAAAAAAGGCAAAAGATGAAAAAAATCTGTGTGCAGAGGGAACAGTCACAGCTGTTTCAATTTATGAGACAAGAAATTGTATTTCAAAGAGAATACAGAGGTTTTCTCCTTTGAGAAAGTTATTAACCAGAATTTGCAATAAACCTCACTCCATTTATATGCCACTAAACTGAAGGGCCCTAATAGAGGTTATATTGCATTCTGCAGGGCTCTGCCCTGCCAAGAGCTCACAGGCCTCAGACCTTGCCATCCTACAGGTCTGAATAACTTCTGCTTTTTTACCATTACAGCCCTTTTGTCCCTTCTTCAGTTTACATACCTCTTTTTGTCTTTTCATTTTCTTCTCTTACCCTGTCTCCCTCCTTCTCTTCCCCTATTATTTTCCTTTTTATCTTCCAACCTTTTTTTTCCTTCCAGTCGTATATATGTTCACAAGACTGAAACCTGACTGTAACTCAGTTGAGCTATTGCAATGACAAAAAGCATTCATGCAGAAATAGTGTATTTGTGAAACATTTAGGAAAAAGAGTTCTTATACTTGCAGCTCTGCTTTGCTTTTACAGTTGCCTGTTACATGGCAAACACATGTGGCAATTGCTTCAAGGGAGATGATCCCATATTGCACCACATGGCTGGAAGAAACTTCATTCTTCTACTTCAAAGCTACAGGGAACAGAACCAAGGGGGGCAGGGAGAGGAGAAGGTAAAAAAATACCCTGCAGCTGATGGAGTATGATACAGCTAAAGAGAAATCACTTAGAGGTTTTGGCAGCAAAGAACTTTACTTACATAAGCTGGGATGCTGGAAATTTCCTTGAAGATGACCCACTGAAGAGGTGTTTGATTTGAACTGGTAAAAGCCTGTGCTTGTTTGTACTTGAGGACCCTAGTGAACAGCTTAAGGGTAATTAAATTATTTTGCATATACTAGCTTTGATGCTTAGGACATTTATCAAGGAAGCAAGAAAACAACAGAAGATATCATGGTGGTATAAAAGAGGGAGTAAAAGACTGAGAGGTCAACCTAGCAATCCCATGCATACCTGCTCTTAAAAATGGAAAATTTAGTGTGGAACAAACATCCATGTTTCACTCTCACTTGTTAACAAGGAATTCAGTAATTAAGGAGGTGATAGATTACCCATGAAGGAAAAACAATAAATCAAGCAGCTATGTAAATAAAGGACACTATCTCCTTCTTGAACCCCTCTCACTGCCGGAGGAACAATAGTGGCCTGGGTAGACTACTGCTCATTTTTCTGGCAAGGCTGCTCTTAGACAAGTCCTCTGTGTCCTGTTTCTTTCTGCATCAATCTCACAGTGTCTTAACACACACTTCTCTGTACATCAATTTGTGTGTGGTCAACTTTATATAACACAATTTGTATGCAGCTGCCTGGAAATGAAAGCATAACAAGCATTGCAGAATTGATATTCTCCTCATTAAAAAAAGAAAAATCCTCCTTTACCAAGTTTGACCTAGTAACTGTATTTCCCTTTTGGACAATATATACTGTGCTGTACACAGAATGGAAGTGATAAATAAGCCATCATTTAAAACAAGGAACATCTTCCTAATAGGGCAGTGAGTGTTTGGCATGTTCTCATTGATTTAAACATCAGCCAAACAGGTAATAATTAAAAGATGAGAAAATGCCTGGTCTCACTCAAGAGCTCAATCAACATATTACAGAAATCTTCTACAGTTTTTACACATTAACTCTCTGGATAACTCCTGCTGAGGAGTGTCCAAGGCACAGGGGTAGGAAGCATTTGACACCACTGTGCAAAAAAACCTCTCTGTTCAGAAAACAAAAGACTTCAGTTTCCTCTGTTTTCAGTCTTGAGCTTTCCCTAGCACGTGAGTGGTGGTATGTATTAAGCAAGAGCTTAGTCTCCCACAGCAGTAGAGGGAGGGTCTAGTACAGGATGGGAACAACAGCAGAAGCAGCTGTTATTTAGTACTATAAATGCAGCCTTTTTCTGTTTCCACTGCACGCTCCTACCTCCACTGCTCAAGGAAGTCTCCTTTGTATCCTGAGATACCTACTCATGCTTATAAGCCTCTCTATAGCCAACCTGCAACCCAGTGTGAAACAGGCTTATGCTGAACCAGTGGGAGGTTTCCAAAAAAAATTGGAAAAAATACAGCATCCTGGAGATAACACTCTTTAGAGTGAGCATTACATGAGCCTGACAGGAAAGTGACTGAGCATCTTACTGTTTTGTACAATACTGTTTCCCTTTCAATTCACCTGCTTATAAACATCAAGCTGAACTGTCTCAGGAGACTCCCTGGTTTGGGGTTCACCTCCACACAGCTCTTCCTGTCCATCTCCCTCTAGTAACCAGCCGTTCTTTTCCAGTTTCCTCAGTATGAATACCTCTGCAGGTAAGCTGTCTTTCTCTGCATTCCCTAATTTAATACTCTGACATGGCATCAATATCTTGCTGCTATTTCTTCCAGTTAGTTAAGTTCTATCTCTGCCTTTTATGCCCTTTCTCTTTAAGTCATTCAATTTTCCTGTTCTCTCTGCCCTGCTTCACCCTTCATGATGGGATTTGTGTTTTTTACCTTTCCCTTTCCTCCTCTTCTGGAAACTTGCCAGGGATACAGCAGAAGGGAGCACATCGAGAAAGGTTAGGCAAACACAACATTATGACCAGAATCAGCAACATATTGCTCATTAAACATTTAAAATCAACACTTGCTGGCTTGATTTGCCAATACTGTGAGAAATGCCAGTTTTAGCTCAAGGTGCCTCCTGTTTCCAAAATGGCTTTATTTATGATGTGGGAGCTGCTGGCTTTGAGACCAAAACCCTACCTTCAGTGGTCAACAACACCCAAGCTACAGGCAGCTCCACAAAAAGTTCCCCAGCGAGCACCAATCACTTCTGCCTCCCTGACACCTCCGCTGCTTTCCAGAAACAAATGAATGTGTAAGAGCACAGAAATGTGTTTGCAGGAGATAAATGATTTATCTGAAATTTACTGTTGTGAAGTCAGCGTAATTCTCAAATCCACAGACATATTTTATGCACTGATAGGACGTTTCAAACAGGGGCATTTGGACTCATTTCTTCCCTCCTCCTGCAAGTATTAACACAATAATGCTTCACCTGGAAAAGAAAAGACCTGGTGCTGGAGCTGGAAAAGCAGCAGGGTAATATACTTGTAGTTTTACATTGTGTCCCAGTAAAATTTTGTTTCTTGATAAACAAACCAGTGTAATACTCATTTCCCTCCTTCCCCCAATCTCTGTGATATTTGCCTTTATATTTTTTTTCTCCCTAGTCTACAAAATTGATGCCTTTGGTAGTTGGAAAATTGAGCTTTATACCGTATGAGGTACAAACATCGCTACTGTGGGCAAATCCCAGAGTCCTCCAGCTCTGCCGGCGTCCTCCCTCCTGCCCTGCAGCAATCCTTGCTCTCCAATGCCAGGTCAAAGACGTGCACATGTCCACATACCCACCGCTATACAGACACTTTCCTCTCTTCAGCTTCCTTCAGGGACATTTCTGCATCCATCAAGGCCTACCAAATTTCCCGTTGTTTCAGAAGTGCCTTGGGTAGTACAGAGTATCTAAAACTATGCCCCTGATCCAAACTGAGATTCTTTCTTGGGAATTTTTGCCAATTATTCTGAAGGGAACAGAGCTGAAGCCTAGGTCTCAGTGTGAAGATCTATTCACTCTGAATTGCACTTGTTTGAAGCATAGAAAATAAGACTGTCCTCTGTTAAGGCAAGACTAAAGAGGTCAATTATAAAGAAAATGGTTCATAGCAGATAATCAGCCCAACATTTCTGACAAGCTCTTGCCTACTGAGCAATAACAAGTCCTGCAGATGCTCACAGGCACCCTTCACTTTGAGTCAGTCAGAATGGAAATGAATATGGCCCAACCATGTCTCTCCCTTTGCTCTGCACGGGTGTTTTTAAATGACTCCATGCTCAAAGAGAAGCAAATGGCTTGCTCAAGGCTCTAGTAAATCCAAAAGGCAGCATTAAAGGCTGCAGTTTTTCAGAATATAAGTGAGCATTTTTGAGAAATCAGATGGAATGCTTCCAGCAATCCAGAGTGCCTGCAGAGAAGTCCCAGAAGCTCCTCACTTTAACAATAATTCTGTAAGTGAATGCACTTCCCCACCTGCCAATTAAGAAACCTAATCACATACCAGATCCTCCGTTAGAGCTGGCCACTGCACAGCACAGGAAAAGTGGGAAGTCGTTTTCATTGAAACACGGTCTAAGCAACTTGACATGCTGCCACTAGAGTTTTCACGGGGAAAAGAAAAAAATAAGAGGTCTTTTGATATAAAAATAGTTACTCTCCTCCTTGCACCTGGCAGCCGTTTTGTTTATTAATCCAAACAAACACCTGACCTTTGGTCACACAAAATATGCTGGATTTTCACTAACAGGAGCAAGTCTTCACTGTGGTTGCAAGCGGCTATTTTTGTGTGCTGTTTGATATTCAGCAGGAAAGATGGAGCCCTTCTTCCCACCCCTCCCAAGCTAATTACCAGTCACTGCTGCCAACAGGACTACAGGCCCTGCTCAGGTCAGCCCAGAAGACTGTGCTCTTACACTTATATTCTGTGGCAGCAACTGATGATGAAAAATAGCTGCTACATTAACTCAGATGCTGGGCAGCCACTGGAGATCTCAGATTACAGCTCCATTACAGTACCATGGATTCAGACAGACTTGGGCCACTGCTGGCCAGTGATCCTCAAAGAGTCGGGCAGGCTGTGACCCACCTACTCATCTTAAACAGAAATGAAAGTGCCAGTGTTAACAGAAGTAAAGAAGTGGCTATGGGTCACCCTCCAGTTTTCTGAGTCGGAACTGAATCAGAACAGCCTCTCACTTCATCAGAGGCATCAAAACAGAGAAGAAAGAGCAGGTTTCTGTAACAAGCCAATGACTTGACTGACCAAGGACTGTAAAGAAATGATAGCACACATGTATGTATCTCCTGGATCTGAAAAATGGACAACTTGCAAAAAAATACCTGAAAGAAACCCAAATCCTTCTGCCATGAGAGCACAGATGATCTAAGCTCTAGGTATACCAGATAATTTAAACAGAAACAAAGCAAGTCTAAATTTCTGCGCACGGTACCATGACCTGAGGAACTGAAGAGAAAGCAGACCCACGAAACAGCATTATGATTTTGCTAGAAACCCAGCAGCCTCAAAATGGTTTGCTTAACTTGCAATAGAGTTGTAGCTTTTGGCAGTTCAATTATTTAATCATTTAATTGCCTGGAATCGTTGTCCTAAAATGAGTGTTCAATACATTTGCCCCTTTATTATGCCAGGAAGCTTCCCAGGGGTACAGCAGCCTGCAGACCCTCACGATTCAAAGCGATGCTGCACTGCAGAACTATATCAGTGCCAGAAACATATAACAGTCTCCTCCTGAGAGGGTTTGCTGAGGACTTGTTCCTTCAGACCACAGGTCTCTGTAATTGCCTTCTTTATCTGAACAAGGTGAAATAGCTGTGAAGGGATAACTTTTTATTGATTTAGTTAAAGTGATGTTACCTGTCCCCTAGTAAGCATTCTCCTATCATTTCAAGAGTGTTGTGTTTCTGCCAGTACAGGCAGATTCAAAGCAAAGCAAAAAGCAAAATAAGCCTGTCATGTGCACCTATATAACAGGGTCAATTTTAAAATTACACCTTTGGTTAAATGGGTGCAACTTCCTCATGTAGCCAAGCCCCAAGCTCCCTTTTTAAGAATAGGTAGCACACCAAAACCTATTTTCTTATGAGAGACCCCAGAAATAAGTTTCAAGCCTCAGAGAGAAGGATTAATTTGCTAGTAATGAAAGTGACACACAGGGAAAATGTAAAATCAATCTTGTGTTTAAAGGCAGAACAACACTGGCTCCACTTCGTTTTTTTTTTTTTTTTCTCCCTCATTTTCATCCCCTCTCCCCACAGTGGCTTGTTACCAACAAGCATACATTATGCACATTACCCATAAGCCTCTGCTCTGTTTAAATTAAAAAAAGAAACAGCGTTTTTAATCAATCTATTTGCACTCTTCTGCCACAACTCACAAAAGCAGTTTGATTTCTTTTCATTGCTCTCAAGAGAGCTGAACACAGATGACTAAAAAAACCACTGCAAACTAGTAATAATAGAAACAATAGTAGCAATAACAGTAGTGAATCCCCCCTCCCTGCCCTCAAAAAAAAGAAATAATGGAAAAAAGAGAGCAAAACACAGACTACATTAAAGAACAACAGGTCAAACTTAAGGATAACTGGCTTATTCTGACTGTGGACATTCCTCCCTCACACCATCAACAGGTAAGAACAACTACAAAACAACAGAGGGAATTCTCAATCCTTTAAAAATTGGATTGTCTGCTTGCACTTTTTTCCTAATTCCTACCAATTCTGCTACATGCACATTTGGAATGAAGTTGTTCCTAGGAATTCAGACCCTATCTTGGATTTCACACACTCTATGATTCAATTGCAAAATTAAAAATAGCAGAGAAAGGGTTAGCTGGTTTTGCTTGTAATGAATCACAGCCACAATTAATTCTACTGTTCACATCTAGGGATTGATAATTCTTTCCTTTTTTTCTCCATCAAGACAACAGGAGGAAAAACAGACCATTTGTTAACTAGACTGTATCATGCTGAGAACTCCTGCTCAGTTTTCTATCCATAAACAATTTTTCACAGTAAAAACCTTTTTCTTCCTCTTTCTTCCACAGATGAAGAGAAAAGAAAAACAATTTCTCCCAAGAAGGAACTTTGAAACACACCCAAGACCTCTTCATTATTGGACCCCTAACAGGAGAGACCTTGAAGCCACAGAAACTGGCTCCCCGCTGCAGATGCTTTTCTGCTGCTTCCACCACCCTGCAGCAGCACCCCACTTCTACATCTGAAATACTTCACATGATGTATATACTGATATGGGGTAGCTACTGCTAGATGTATGAACACACTTTATTCTTCCAGACCTAAATATACTCCAAGTCTCACATGTTTTACATTCCTGGACTTAGTGTTACAGCAGTAAAGATCCTGCCAACACAGTGATATGTCTCTCTGCTCCAAACCAGATACATAACTTGTCCCTTTCGGCCATATCAAAGACATACACGGTACATTAATGCTAAATTATATTCACAGTTCAAACTGTGACAAAGATTTACTATTCAAAAAAGTAAAGCCAGGGATGATATCCAAGATACAAGTCTAGATGCTATATTTGCATGTTTCAATACTGAAACATGCAAGTATTTTGTGTTGTCAACACCTTAGGGTTTGGTTTATGCTTATCTCCAACCAAAATACTGCCATTTTCCCCTGCAGCTTTAAAAATGGAAGAGAAGGAAAGATACTGGTTATCTTCCTAATTCCTTCTTTGTAGCAACCATCTGCATAGGAAATAATGCTGGTATTTTTCACGGGTTTTAAGAGAATTACTAGATGCTCTGTATGCACAGAAAGTCACTGGATGACTAATTCCATGGAATCACAGAACAGTTTGCATTGGAAGGGACCTTAAAGATCATCTAATTCCAACCCTCTGCAGTGACACCGTCCACCAGTCCAGATGGCTCAAAGACCCATCCAACTTAGCCTTGAACATTTTCAGAGATGGGACATGTACAGCACCTCTGCAACCTGTTCTAGTGCATCAGCCATTCACACAGTAAAGAATTTCTTCCTTATATCCAATCTAAATTTACCCTATTTCTGTTTAAAGCCACTCCCTCTTGTCCTATGTGCCCTTTCCAGTTCTCTTGTCAGCCCCCTTTAGGTACTGGAAGATACTACTAGGTCTCCCCAGAGCCTTCTCTTCTCCAGACTGAACAAGACAAACCCTCTCAGCCTGTTCTCACAAGAGACATGCTCCAGCCCTTCAGTCATCTTCATGGCCCTCCTCTGGACTCTCTCCAACAGATCCTGGTCTTTCTTATGTTGGGGGACCCAGAGCTGGATGCAATACTCCAGATGGGATCTCACCAGAGCAGAGTAGAGGGGCAGAATCACCTCCCTTGACCAGCTGGCCACACTGCTTTTGTTGCAGCCTAGGATGTGGATGGCTTTCTGGGGTGCAAAAGCACATTGCAGGGTCATGTTGAGTTTCTCGTCAACCAACCCACAATCTCTTCTCCTCAGGACTGCTCTCAATCTGTTCTCTGCATAGCACCTCTCCTCAGTGGCTCCTCTATCACTTGAAGAAGAAAGTGACACAACATCACATTCCAGGAACCTCCTGAATTGCTTGTGCCCTGCTGCGTTGTTACTTCAACAGATAGATAATGTGGTGGTTGAAGTCCCCCAGGAGGACCATTGCCTGTGAATGTGAGGCTGCTCCTATCTGTCTATACAGGGTCTCGTCTACTGTGTTTTCCTGGTCTTAGACAGAAAATCTCCAGGTAATCAGGAAAAGCATCAGCCTAGACATGCTGTGCTGAGCATTCTGTAAGAGGTGTCTTTTCACATCACCTTTTCTCACCAAACAGAGCTAAATCACCAGGCTCTGCCAGGATGCACTAGGGAAGAAGTAGCTACCCGCTGGTAAGGGAAGTGGGAGAACAGTGGGTCAAGGATCAAAATCAAGAAGTTTTGGCTTGATCAATGTAAACTCCAGGCAGTCAATAGGTGGTAAGTTTAGACCCCAGTGCAAACCCATATGCAGTTCCAAATGATATGAGGTGGGAGAAACGATCAGATGAAATGACTGTGTGGGCAAGGTTGTGTTTTTCAAGGAGGCTAAAACTTGACCAAAAAGTACTTGGTTTTAAAAGGCTCAGTCTTTGAGCCCCAAGGAGATAGCCCACCGTGACTATGTTATCAACACTGCAGTGCCAAAGCAGCAGATTCATGGAGCAAAATGGTTCTGGAGGCCTGCTATTACACTGTGTACACCGCAGAGGTTTATCTTGGATTAGATCTATTCAGGCGCCATGGGTTGACCTCCATATGCCCCGAAACCTTCCTGCAACAGAACCAAAGCAAAGACATGATGGGGAGATATGCTTCCAAAGCACAGTCAGGATTTAAAATCAAATGCTAATGTGAACACACTCTTTACCGTATGTTGCATTGAACTTAATAAGTGGTACATTTCTACATATGAAACATGATTCAGAATTAATTCCCTTTGTAGTTAATTACACCCAGGGTGGAAAATTCATGGCAACTGCCAAAATAGTTCACTGTGTTAAGTGCAAAAAGAAAATCCACCATTTCTGCCTATGTGCACTAAAATCAGATTGTTTCCAAGATGCTGAATTTCTTCTGATTATTCTGTGATCTCCATGTCCAAAAATTTATCAGAGCAGAGATTTCCACCATCCTCTGCCTCAGGAACTTCACTGCTACTCCTTTAAAAATCCTGATTATAGGCACAACCTCTGGTTGTAAAAGTGAGAGAGTAGAAGAGATTCCCCGTGTGAATTGCTAATTTTTGAAGGCAGAGGATGCTTTTTTTAAATGCCAGAAACACAGGAGGTTCATCAGAGAAGACTCCATCTGCCTCACCCATCATTCCCAGCAGAAACAATCCTGGCATTGGTTTTTCTGCTGCCGATGCACAAGGTGAAACAAAATCTCATTCACTTTTTGTTCCATTGGGTCTGCGAAGCTAAGAGAAATAGGCAGTTGTTTACATATGTAGAGGAAGAAGATGGGACTCGAATACAGAGAGATACAGGCTGCATCATGAGGGTGTGCTCACATAGTAAAACAAGGATTAATGGATAAAAGTTAGACCAGCTACTATTAGGTTTTCCAGTAAAGCAGAAATCCTGAAGGATCTCCTGACGAGAGATAGAACTCCCACCTCCCAGGCAATGTGGGTTTATCACTGACTCACTACACTGCAGGGCAACCACAGGCCACTGGACACCTGTTTCAGTAGCCTTAATGCACACCAGTGTGCACAACAGGGTGCAGAGGTACTCGGCAGTTTGCCTGCTCTCCTAGGAGCAGAAAGCAGCCTGGATGCTCCTCTTATCTGGCTCCTGGAAGCTCTGGAAGAAAGGCTTTAGTAGCAAAGAGCTTCAGGATTTTTGAACAGCAGGTAGTTCAAACAGACTGCTCAAGTCTGAGGCATCTGTAGTGTCAGAGTTGAACAGGAGAAGGAGAAGAAATGCTCTTTAGTGCCTGGACATGTGAAGACTTTTGAAATCCACACAGTATTTTCTCCCTTGCTGGGTTTCATTTCCTAGTGAAGAGCTATCATTATATATATATATATATACACACACACACACATATATATATAAAATACATAAAAACTTCTCACATTTTCACCCATCATTCATGATTCTAAATCCCAATGCCTACTGCACAAATGCTTTCTGATAGGGCATTTCCCTCCTGAAGTTTTGCTATCTGATGGCCCTTATAAACAGATCATGGGGTGTTCTGCTGATACACAATGCACAGAATGAGCAAAACCTTTCCCTGATGTCACCATTATCCTCTGCTACACTCCCACTGATGCTCTGCAGCTGTGGTGTCCTGCTGGCATGCTCTGGAAGATCAGACAAGAACTAGGATTAGGGACAGGAGCCAAAAACTAGGGAGTTTCAGTCTGAAGCTTTCTAATGCTCCTCAGTCTCTTCAGAGTCTTCCAAAAGATCTCTGTGTGCATTCATTTACGTATGCACGCCTGCATGCTTTTGCTTGTGATGGAGGACTGGCTCTACATGGGAAGGGGAGGATTGGAAGGAAGGATGCCCTCCTTTTCTTCCTCCTGCACTCAGAAAAAAATTATTTTCTTTTGCATTTCTTCTAGGTTTCCTTGGTTTGTGAAATCCACTGGGCAATATCCTGAGCTCTTGAGCACAGCAAAGCCCATGGCACTCGGCAGAATGGCTTGGACAGCTGATACATTGCACACAATACAGCTCAGTCTTCAACTGCATCAGCCTTTGTTATCTCAGTCCTCAGCTTCATACAGGTTTGGCAGTTCTCCTCCTCTTTCTATTTACATCTTTGTTCTTAAAGCTGTATCAAGGCACCTGGCGCTTCACCCAATGTCCCTGTCCCCCGGGCGCCCCATCCCCAGCTCTGCCAATAGCCCTAGCAAGCACTAAGGAGCCAGAGAATGGAGAAAACCCCGATTTTACTTGGTTTTTTGTTCTCTTTCTCTGCTTTTCAGGATCCTCTCCTGCATGAGTGATTAACTCTCTCGAGCAGCTTTAACTCCTTCATGGTAACACATTACACTGTCAAGCATTATTCACAGAAGTCAGAAACAGGATGGGGCAAAATTAGAGGGAAGGTAAGTGGAGAAAAACAAAAAAGGGTCAACAGTGATTGCAAACTAATGGGTGTCAGCAGACAGGAGGTGAGGGAAGAAACAAGGAGGGCTCTGACTGAGGTGTTTATCCCTTAGCGCAGTCAAAGTTACCATGCAACTGGGATCAGCAGAGTGATGAGGGGTGTGCTCTCCCCCAGGAAAGCTGCAAGCAGCACTGAGCCAGGCAGCTTCAAGAGACACAACATGGCAATCACCATCTCCCAGGGCAGCCCAACCCACTCCTCCACCTGCCCAGGCACTAGGATGCACTGAGATCTCTCCTGCCTCGGTTGGCACCCAGGCTGGTGGGTCACACCTGTGCCAGAGCCCTGCAGAGCTGCTCAAGGCTTGGGCAGGGAAGCAAAGCTTCTTTTGAAGTGGTAAATTCTGCTGTTTGTGGTACCCCAGAGACTGAAAGAAACCATCAACTGGGATAGAGATGAGGGAATGATTTGGTTTCCTTCTTTAATAAGCTGCTATCAGACAATAATGTGCTGCAGCACTCCAGAGGTAGCGTGCTCTGATGTTAGTGGCTGTCTACCCTGTGCTGGAGGATGACAAGTACACCTCAGTCAGGTGAGGTGGTGGGATGCAGGACTGCTGTTTGGGGGTGCAAACTGCACCATGTCAGGCTACCTCAGCCTGGCATCTGGGTCCAGCAGCCCAGGGTGAAGGAAATCCCCACTGTACAGTGGGGTCAGCCAAGTGACACCATTTGCAGAGGTTAGGCTGAAGAAATGGCTCCTTCTGGCCTGACACAGGCCATCATCACAGGCCAAAACCATAGCAACAAGATGCCTGCAGAGCTGCTGTGAAAGTCCTTTTCCCATGTTAAGCAGTGAGATGGGCTGACACTACATCCAGTTTACAGGTGCCCTGTGGGGTTGGATGGGTTGCCCCATGTGGCAGTAAGTCCACACACACACAGGATGGAAAAATCCTGGGTTTAATGTTGTTTACACATGTTTGCAAGAATGGCTTTTGTACTGGACACAGTCCATGGTTCTTTTGCCCCAAAACCCCCTGCAGATGACTGTTGGGCAGGG
>JAWWES010000001.1:22064588-22100476 GCA_035583135.1 Lophotriccus pileatus
GGGTGGGAGAGCATGCCCTCCAGAGACTAGGCCTGAAATTAAGGCCTGAGGGTTTCCCCTTTTCCCAATCAACCATCGCAGCCCCACATCCATCCAGCCAGAGTCTCTCAGGTTTACTCTGGAACCTGTCTGACACTGGGTGTAGCACTCAGCCCTTTCCCCTTGGCAGGATGGGCTTCCAGCCTCCAATCTTCCTTTCCTGTCACTGGGAGAGGGGGCAGAAGAGTGGGATGCCAGCAGTAACATGCTCAGGCTCCTGACAGCTACACCTCTGTAAGGCTGCCCTGAGCCTCTGGCCTCATTGGTGCCACAGGACACGCAGGCTGGTACGTGCCTCATGTGTGCTCTGGTCTCCCCCCACCCTGTGGCTGACAGACAGTCAGTGCTGAGCCCAAGAGGTGCTCCAGCTGAAAAAATCTAGGACACAGTGGGGGGCTTACAGGCAAGGAGAAGAAGAAACAGATGTGGAGCCGATGTGGTGTGAGGACTGTGTTTGACCTGCAATATAGCTAACATCAAAATCAATCCACCCACTGTAGCTGGTCCTCTACCCCTTTGCTATCTTCCCCCTTGGACACCTACAACAACATATTATTCCCTCCATCCTCTGCCAAACTCATCTGTCTGTCTTCTGCTGTATCTGCTTACTCATCCTCTTTATTCCTCACTCATATCGCTCCCCCTTCACGTTTTTTCCCGTGGCTTTCTTTCCCCACTGTGCTTTCTGGTTTCTTCATTTTATTTCTTGCACTTTCCCCACACGCTTCCTTATCTTTAAGCTGCCTCTGCTGTCCCTCCCTTCCTTCACCATACTGGTCTAGCATTCCAAACCAGCTAAATATTTACCAGTCCTTCCCCACTTTCACTGTGCAATGTATCTGTGTGGCATATCTATTTATTAATTTCCTATATAGCAAATACCAGTAGTGGTTTTTTTTTTTTTTTTTGCTTGCTTCTCCCTCCCTCTCCTCATCATTATGAGAAAATAATGAGCTGTTTGGTCTGTGTTACTGGCTGGGGGGAGGAGGGGAGAGAAAAGAAGGGCATGTGGGAGTAGCAAGCCAGGTGCCCTCAATTGTTTGCCTGGAAAGTTCTTTCCTCTTTCTTCCTTGCCCACTGTGGCCTCATTTATCTAAGGATAGAGCTGCTTTTACTGTATATTATTAAAAAGCCTAAGAAAGCAATCATTTTGCAGAAGAGGAGGCAAGAGAAGCCATTAGGAACACAAGGGCTCTCTGCTAATCATTACCCAAGACTTGCCCAGGGCTGGCAGCTTGGAAGCAATGATTGACTCCCATGGCTCATACATAGTGTCTTACATGGGGACTTTTCAAATGCTTCCCTGATTCTGGATGTTCATATGAAAATAAGCATTAAACTATGAGTTGAAGAAGGATGTAAAAATAAGAGGACCACTACCTCTTCGAGCCTCGTGGTCCCACTGCATCAGTCACTGGTTTATTACTGCTCCCATCTGCTTCCCATCCTTATTTATAGCCTCAGACCCTCTCCTGCAGGTTGGTACCTACCCTGTCACAGACATTGTCCCTCATCCCACATTTTTTTCCTCCAGGCTGTTTACAGCTCTGCTGCCTTCCTAATGCCCTTCCCTAGCACATTCCCAAAGTGATGTCGCAGTAGTCACCATGAGCCCACTTCCAACTCACCCATGCCATCTGTGCTTTGACAGTCTTCTTTAACCCTCTGCAAGTGCTAGTGAGCACCTGCCAAGGAGAAAAGCGAACAACATACCTTAACACTCAGAGGTAGCTCAGCAGTTAACTAAAAGTTGACCAGGCAAAAACTTAAGATGTTAAGCAAAGTATTTTTTATTCCCTCCCCTTAAAATTGGCCCAAAATATCATGACAAGCATTATTTATCTTATTAAGTACACTACATTAACCTTGCAAATATGCTAATGCACAAAAGGCGCTGCCTTAGCAGCTTTTTAAAATAGGAAATTAGCCATGTTCATCAAAAAGCTTTTAATTATTATTATTTCTTAAATGCTGGCATAATGCAACAGTTCTACTTCTGTCAGGGGCATCAGATGAGAAGGATGGGGGATAGAGGCCTCCATCCTCACAGTTTCCCCCAAAATTCCGAGTGGGTAGTCCTACATGAGCTACACATTAAGGAGATGCTCTGTCCCTGAGCTGCACTGCTGGCCTATGGAAGGGAAGAGCTGGAAGGTCAGGCAGGTGGAGAAGGGAAGACTAAATCAAGTACTTTTCCTGAGATATTGCTCTCGCACTGAAAAGGATGTAGGTGGAAGTACTGCATGTTGGAGAAGGACTGAAGACAGCAGAGGGAAGGGGCTACATCTTTTGCCCAGGGTGACCTTCCAGTGGCTCCCCAAACACTTGATGTTCTCTGATGCTCTCCTGATCTAGGAGAGCATGGAGAGTCTGATAGCTGTCTTACTTGGCACTTTTGAAAAAACTATGCTTGGCCTGAGCAAGATGTCTTGTCTCCCTGTCTCCCCGGGCAGTCAGTGGAGAGGGAAAAGTGTTCCAGGGTACAATTCATCCCAGTCTCTGGCCACTACAATGGGTCCTATCTCCCAGTGCCTCAGATGCAGAGTCCAGCTCAGAGGACAGGGCAGGGGCAATGCCTGTATGTTTGAAACGTCCCCTGTGGTGGTCAGGGTGACAGCACAGTGCACTCCTACATCCTCTCAGATGCCAGTAGAGGTTTGAGCTGGTGCCATCACAATTTCTTTTCCCAAGGACACAGCCACAGCACATGCTGAGTCTGGCACAGGCCAAGCACATCTCCTGTATGCTTCACAGCACTGAGCTGTGGGCTGTAACAGCTCTTGGGCAGTGTGGCAGAGCAATGTGGAGCATCACCACTGAAGAACCTCCTTTGTTTTAGTGAGTGTATGGTGCTGATTCACAGCCCTGTCCCGGGAGTTGCCCTCAGCATGATCCTCCTGATTCCCTTTCCCACGGTGACAGACATACTCTCCTCCCCTGGCTGCCTACACCTCTTTCCTGGTGAGAAGCAAAGGGAACAACCTTTGCAAGGGAGGCTTGACAAAACCTACTCCCACTAGGTGGAAAGCTGTGATTCTCTCAGCCCATCCTGCTCAGGGCTCGATCCAGAGCAACTCGCCACTGTGGCTGGCTGTGCCTACCGTGCTGCTGTAACATGGCATGTGCTGTTTCTTCCTCCACCCAACTCAACAGTGCTTTCTGATGAGTTTCCAGTGAGACTTTGACTTGTGCTTCCCTTACCATACACTGGCTGTCATTGCTCCTGGCAAGGCAAGGTCAGCTCAGCTGGCACAGTCAGTGCAGTCACAAACGTAATTTCTGATATTTCTGGGGGTTTTTAATGGTGGTGTTACTGTTGCAGGCAGAGGGAAGCTGCTTCCACAGCTGCTACAGCTTGCTAGTGTCCTGCAGCCAGCATCACCCAGGAGATAAGGCCAAGGAGCACAGCTCTGCACTGTTGTGCCTACTATCTCTCTAAGCTTTTTTAAAGCTTTTATGTTTTGTTGTTTTTTTTTTTTTTTCTCAAGTAAAATCTTAAGAGGGCAGATTTAGCTGAGTATCCAATGTCTTTCTGGAGTGTGCTCTGATAAAGAAAAAAAATCATCCCTCAAGCAGCGTAGACATGAGGGAGCTTATCCCATGCTTCTGCATGGGAAGTGTCACAACAGGATAAACCAAGGGAAATCAAAAGCTGAGAGATTTACTCAGATGCAGAGAAAGGGATGATATTATCCAGTATGACATTACATGTTCTTTCCGTAACACAAATCAGCTTCCATTGGTCAAATGCTGCTCTCCTCTGACATGATAGCCTTCCAGAACAGACTGCAGTGCTGCAGGAGCTCCGAGCAGCTTTTTTTTTTTCAGTTTGTTTGTTTTCCCTTTATAATTATTTTCTCTCTAGTCATCACTCTAAGGCTGTCTTTCTGGGAGAGGCTGAGGCAGCACTAACTGGATGCAGACCCACAGATGGCTCTCCAATAGTGTGCTGGACTGGCATATGGCAGATAAGGAGTTGCGTGCCCTATCTTCAGGCAGCAACAACGTGCTGCTCCCTACGGTGCTTTCTGATGGGTGATGCTCGGACAGCACAGCCCTGCTGGCCTTCTTGAAGCTGCTGTCTGTGTGCTGCCTCCTCTTGAACTGGATATGCATTGGAGCAAGTATCTCATCAGGTTTGACCAGCTTGACATCTCCTGTGATGGAAAGCTTAGAGAACAACTATTTCAACAGCTCAGGACATGCTGTTTAGGTGTCTGCCCAGTCCTGGGGCCTCAAAGGCAAAAATCAGCAACAACCCCAACTGAGGTAAAGGAAACCTGAATCCATCCCATGCTGACTTTTTACTCACTGTCCTCTGCACACCTGGCCTTGCTGCTCCATAGCCATGGTTAGCAGGAGGTGAAGGAGAACAAGCTTCCTTCTTCTAAGCACTACTGTGTTTCTGATGGGGAGCCCCGAAACGACTCAGACACAGATGTGCATACACTCCTGGAGCTAAGAGAATTACATCTTCAAGGCAATAATTTCTTCAGTCCCCAATCACATCTATGTCCCAGCACACTGGGTTAATTGAGCTGGGCACTTGGTCTGCTGACCATGGCCCTGGAGAGGAGCAGTTGCACCACTTGTGCTGAGAGATGGATCTGTGGGAGGTGTAGGGAGGGAAGGAGGGATTTGCATGGGGGAGAATACAGAGACAGAGACTAAAGTGGAGGCATACATGTAAGATAAAAGTTTTCTGTTAGCAAAGAAAGCACAAGAGATGATGGCAAGTCCATCTTTGCCCATGGCAGTGTATTGACACCCTCTTGGAAATCTTGCCAGAATTGCTGTCATGGAAGAGAGAGTGAGGAGGAGAGAGTGAGGGGTGCTGGATTTAGAGCTGCTGGCATGTTCCCTGTCTGTACAGGATGACACAGGTAACTCCAGGGAGAGGGTCTGATCTCCGGCATTTCAAAGAATGAGTCACAAATCACAGCTGTATGTTTTTCAGTATGCTGAGCTGATGCTATATTATGGAGCATCAGGCAGACTTGGAAGAGGTTTATGGAGAGATGGAGGGAGAAGGAGAAGGAGGCATCTGTGTGTGTGGGAAGGAGGGGGCTGTGGTTGCAGAAAAAAGTAATTTGCTGACAAGAATGCAGCAATTTATTTTGAGCTACTACAACTGACCAGTGCATTCCCTTTTATCTCTGACTTATCTCTTCTTTTCTAGTACAAACCCTGGGTAGCACAGGGCCTGCCTCTCTCCTTCTCTGTGGATAGTGCTGACTTGGGAGGCTATAACAGGCCACTGTTATCAGCAGGGCCACCTTCATCTCAGCTTCTTTTTCCCCTGATGAGCCCAGCAGCATCCCAACTTATCAGTGGAGAGAGCACAGTGCAAACCCTGAACCTATAGCCAAGTTTTCAGCAGGAATTTTTAGGTAGGGAGGTCTCCCTTTTTGTCTTGGGGCTGTCTAACAACAGTTTCCTTTCATCCCAGTCTGCAAACAGTAAACAAGTGTTTTCATTCCTGTTTACTGACCTCAGATATTGGGGGGGGATTCCTCTTTTTTTTTTTTTCCTAAGATTCCCGGCACTCATAGTTGGTACTTCAAGAACATTCTTGCTGAGCAGATCTCTGTGCAGTGCTATGCTCTTGCATGTGTGGTTATGTATCCCCCACAACCTGTTCGGAAGACTACTCTAGAGGTGAATAGCAGCAGCACTAAAGGAATTGAATGAAAGGAATGAATGAATGAACAAACAGAACTGTCTTAGCACCCCCATCCCTTACTTAATACTCTCCCTTCTTGCTTGGGAGAGGCTCTTGTTGCAGGCCAAACAGCAGAAAGGCTGTGGAAAGGTTGTGGGAACTCCCTCAGGTTTTGATTTTTCTCCTACTCAGTTAAAAGGGTGGTCTAAAGTTGACCTGGGTCCTGGCAAGGTCTGTGACAGGAGCTGGACAGCAATACTGGAAAAATGAAAAAGGGGAAAAAATATTGATAAATAAAATATCATACAATTCATTTTTTATGCAGGAGCATAGAGTGCTCTGGCCTACTCTTTCCTGAAGGTACAGCATGTCAGCTGGCTTGGCTTCCGGGGGGATTCCTACTGTGCGTGCAGTACCAACACTTTTCTGCAAGCAGGAGCCATTTGGCTGAAGACCCAGGTATACACTGATAGTCCTGCTCTCGCAACACAGCCAAGAATTACTCTCCTCAAAATACTCAGGGCTATCACAGTTCTCCCAGTGAGAGGTAATGTCTAGGGGTAGCACAGGCTGACTGCACCTTGCTATTCAGTGCTCTGCAATAGCACAGTGAAGACCTGCAGACTTTGCTCCGCACTGTGGTACTGTCTCCTCAATTGGCTGTTTCTTAATCCAACCACCTGGCTTGGGGGCAGGGAGGAAGTTTTGAACAGTGCAGCTCATGCAGGAGGACACCTTCTCAAGAGCAACCCATACTCTGAGTTTCGGCTGCACTCGGGCCAGAAGGTGAAAAATGGCAGCACACACTGGGCTAGAAAAATGCTTCCTTCCTTTGGAGCCTGAAAGGAGAAGGGGATTCTCCAGAAATCCTGAGCCTCAGTACCTAATCTCCTTTTAGAAAATGTGTTCAGACTGACTAGCTTCTGGATTTTAATCTAAGTCCCAAGACCACTAATTTGCTGCACTGATGAAGTCTTCAAAAAAATCTCTAAAAGATAAATTTTCATTTAGCCTATTTATTTATTTTTAAATTACATGTCACTGCCTGTATCAAATACCAGCAGTCAATAGCGGACTTAAATGATAATAAATGTAATGTTAATTACATGGTTATTATTACTCATTTTTTAATAAGCTCTTTATATGCAATCAAGTAATAAAGCAAAATCGAGGCTCTTTGCAAAGCATACTGTTCCCAAGTAAGCACACAGGAAGCCAGCAAAGTCTCCAGAGAGGGCTCCAGACACTGGGGTGAGGTTCCTAAGACTGATCCCCAGGTCTTCTGGTAATGCAGCCACAAATCCAGTAGCCCAGCAAAAGATATCGGTAAAGAGCAGAGCTGTAGGTAAGGACACCCAGACTCTCTTCATCCATGATACTCCAGCCCCACACTGACAACCATTCATAAACCACTAGGGAGAGGCAAAGCAGTTCTCTAGAGAAATATCTCTTTGCCTCCCCACCAAAACCCCATTGCTCACGGTAGAATTTTCAGTTCTATGCATGTTAAATTGTTACACCGAAATACTTCACCCTTTAGTAGGAAGAGAAGCCTTACTCGCTAAAAAAAGAAAAGAATTCCTGTTCTTCATTTTGTATTAGCCTTGGAAGAATCTAACATAAAATACATCCAAAAAATTGTGGTGATTTTGCATGCAGAAGGATGATATTAGTTTTGAGGATTCCTTCAGTCCTGTAAAGCTGGACTTCAGATTAGTAAGGTGCCTGTTACTGCAGGCACGCAGACAGTGCAACTGGTATAGTGAGCTAAAATGTCATAAACCATTTCTAAAACACTTCATAATGTCAGACACAATCATATCTTTAATAGTAACACACAACAGCATAAAGGGTTTACCAACATGAATTGCAATATGTTGCCTTACTTCAGCATGACAGGGTTACTATATGGAGTTTGTTCCCAACAACAAAGCTGACAAAGCCAGATTCCACCCCTGCCAGCAAGCATTGTATATCTGGGGCAACTTAAGGACCTGCTGATTGAAGGAAATCCTCCTCCTACCAAACACAGACTGCCAGCAAAAATGCTTCACAGCTGTTTTTTTTTTTCTGTTTTTTTTTTTTTTTTTTTTTGTTTTTTTTTTTTTTCCAGTTTTAACGACTGTAACAGCTTCTGCAATCTTTGTAAGGGAAGTGGCCGAAAAAGGAGCAGGAGATTTATTGTCACTCATCCCCTTGCCATATTACGAAAGGAACTATGCAGCGAGGGATGCGTAGGAAGCCTCAGGGAAGGGAGATAAGGGAACAGAGGGGACGAATACAGGCTTAAGAGATACACTCCCTGCCTGAGTCCTCCTATGGGAGTCTGATGAATGCTGATCTATCTTAATACACCTGAGTGTTAGAAAAGTTTGGCTTTCTGTCTGAGTCTTGCAACATGAATGCACTCCCAGCCAGCAGGCAGTAATCACAACCAAGCTGCATTTTCTGGACTGAAACTGGCCGCCTGTCCAGTTTAAGGACCTGACCCAATGGGTCTCATTTATGCAATATTTCTGGAGAAACATTTTGTTGGAACACAATTGTAGGTATAGTCTGCAGGGTTTCCTGTCAGGAGCAGAATGCTGCTTGGGGAAGGAGACACAAAATTTGTTCTAAACTTTCCTTATATAGGGCTTCTCTCCCCACCTTTCCTCCCACCATTTTTTAAAGGATCTATTTGGTATTTACCTCAAAACCAGAGCCTTCGTACTCTGCAAACACAGGCCCACAAAATGACTAAAGCAGTTTTGGAACAAGACATCCTGAATATGGTGAGCAGGGGAGGGGAAAAAATTGAAGGGATAGAAAAATCAGCCAGCCCAGCAAACAGCATTTAAATCCCTCTCGTCTTCTCTCATTCCCTTATTCAGTCATTTCTGTCTTGCTTTGAGTGTGCTGTTTTTATCTTCTTCACTCTGACATAAAAGCCCAGCTCCCCTAGTGAGTGTGCAGGTGCTGATTTGGCATTGTCCAGGACTATTATGCTGTCAGCTCTCAAAGAAAAAAAGGCTTGTAAAAATCCTGTAGTCAGACAAAGGCAGAGCATGCGGCTCAGGACAGTTTGTACTGCCGTCTGCTAATAACCTTTCTGAACAATAGCTTACATGGAAAGATCTTTCACTGAACATGAAATTCCTCTTTCAGCTTCACCTTCACTTACTCCCAATTACTGCTCCACTCTTGGCTATACCAATGCTACATATGCAAATCCTCTTTCAAACTCTTTTGTACAGAAACAGAGGTGCATTTCCCTCCCCCTGGTCCTGTTCTAGTGCCATGCTACACTATCCTTGCACAATCCACCACACACTCACTACCACTCGTCGTTCAGCTCTAGCTACCTGCAGATTCATTCACATATGTGGCCTCCACCACTGCCAGCAATTTGGCTCATGCTCTGCTCTCAGGTATATGGAAGTCAGCTTCACACATGCCATTTTTCTTTCTTCACTTATTCAGGAATAGAAATTTGAAAGAAAATGAAGAATATGCCCCAGAAAGACATTTCTGTTAAAAACCTAAGATAGCATCAACAGTTTTTCCCAAAACACAGAAAATTAGCAAGTTTTCTTGAGGCAACTTAAAGAGGTGCAACTTGACAGGCTCAACAGTGGTGTGAGCAGATAATTGTCCCGCTTCCCTCAAGCCCCAGTGGTGTTGAGTTCATTGCAGCCTGAGCTATACAGGCTGGTTCCTCTGCCTGTAGAGACTTGGGCCCTGGCAGACGAACCGAGTTGACCTGTCTATCTCAGACAATTTATGACATTGTGCTCTCCAGCATTTGCTCTAGTGCAGATTACCAGCTCCATGGAGTGCCAATAGGAATATGCACACTGTGTGCCTGTGAATCAGCTGTCCCTGTTTACAGCACTGGACCACTGCAGACTGTGGTTTGGGCTATGTGAAAGTGAGCTGAAGTGTGGTCATGTCTGTCTTTCTGGCAATCCAGCTCTAGGGAGAGTTGCTCGCTTTCACTGTCTACACAGTCAGCTACCAGCATCGCTGCTTTTCTGCCAGAGGAGCCTGAAACACCACACAACCAGTTCTGGGGAGACCTGAGTTTGCAGGAAAGATTGAAATGTCTAAATCTGGTGAGTGTGGGCTTCTGCCACTTTGAGATAAATCCTCAAATATGTGCAAGGATTTGGCAGTATGCAATGGGTCCATGAAGCTGGTACATGAACAAAACAGCACAGCAGCACCTGGAAAGGAGACCAAGGAAATGAACTTGGAAGTGACCCTTGCTCTAAGGGTACGCACCTAAGCCAAGGTCAATGCCCAGTAACTCCAAATGCAAAAGCATGGGCAGGCTCTGATCTCTGCTGCACCTGCCTAATGCCAGATGTACACCACCATAATTGATGGCATTAACTCCTGACTTATACCCATCTCAAAAAGGTCAGGGTGTGGCCCAATGAGTTTACAGTGAGCAAGAGCAAGGCAGTGCATTTGCTGAGCTGGGACTAGTTCGTGTTCACCGTCTGCTGATTTAGTGAACATCACGCATCTAAACTAGGAACTGTAAAGCTGTGTGATATCCAAGGTTTTCCAAGTGCACTGGACAATAACAGCATGCACTAGAGATGTGCTAGGGATGAAATACACCCTGAAAACTAGAGCTGCAAGGAGAAGAAGCCTTCTTTAAGCTCTGAGCTCTCTTCTGAGCAGGGCCGTATCCTGATGTCTGTTATCAGGATGCCTATTCCAAATAATGCTGCATTTATTTTAGCTGACAAACATTTACCAGAGCTAGTAACATAAAGACCCATACCTACTGAGACAAGAACCTAATTCAGGTGACAAAATAAGCTGTATATAAGAAGCACATCAGGCACAAAATGGCTTGGAAAAGGCCATATGAGGTGAAAACCTGAGTCTGTAGGATGAGTTTGGTGTTCTCTGAGTGCACTGAATGAATATAACTTCTCAACACACTCCTCCAACCCCTGTATGACTGCAAGCAGTTTAACTGGCTCCATAAACACCCTGAGTGCATGAAGTGCTTACAGGGAGAGAACATGGTTTCACATGACTTTTTAACCTGCTCACTGGAAGATGGAGTGGAAAGGGACAGGGCAAAAGTTCTCCAGGCTGGAGCTGATCCCAGGGACTAAACGTGTCCTTTTAGAATGTTCTAGTGTATGTCAGTGGTAGGGACATGTAGCCAAAATGCTGAAGCAGCCTGTATAGCTCAGGACACAGCCCGGTGGCAGACAGGGACAGTGAACCAAGAAGCTGTTGGGAAATGCAGTAGCTGATCTTGTTTTACTTCTCCCCACTACAGCTTCCTGTGACCCATTCCTGCCAGCCTCAAAGTTCAGGTCTACTCACCATGCACACCCAAGTTCTGCTTCATTGGAACAATACCCCATCACTTTTTGAGTACTCATAGACAAGGTCACCACTGTGTATCTATCTTCTGGCTTATATTCTCTCCTTTTTCATGTTTTTCCTTTTTTCCTGTCTTTTTCCATTTTCTTGTCCTAAGGGATCATGACCAGAATTAAATCCTGACATACTTTCAAACCCAAGATAGCTGGTGGTTTTACACTCCCTAGGTAAATCATCCCACAATTCTTTGGAAAACATGAATGCATTTTCCCTGTGGTCCACAACATCTGAAGTATCCTGTCATTATTATTAAGTGAAGGAGATCCTTCAAAGGCTGTGGTGTTGTCCCCAGGTACTTCAGTGCACAGTGTTAGGCAAAGGGCCTAGATCAGCACAATGTTTTACTCAGTGTTAATGCCAGACATTCAGGTCTCTAATTTCCAGCACAGAGCCTACTTGAAGAAGTTCCTGGTCTTACCCAGGAGTGCAAAAAATGGGCTTTTTATGGAGTATGAAATCCATTTTTCCCAGGCCTGCATTTGGATTGTGCTTTATGACATGAGAAGATGCAGTAAGTTCATAAAGCACTACCTTCTTGCTGACTGATGGACAGATGATCTCAGCAGTCTGTATCTGTATCTCCCCCTTCCTACTGCTGTATATTTGCTGGGCTGTCAGTCTTAAAGCCAAAATAACTTGGGAAACTAAACTTTCCTGATATTCTTCCCCCTGCTCAATCCAGAGAAGGATCTGGAAGTTAACATAGGACTGAAGGCAAGAAGAGGGAGAGATATCAGCTCTGACACCTGTAAAGCTTAGGTAAGAGGAAAAGTGATGAGTGAGGAGCTTGGGCTGAGCTGAACTATAAATGCAGCACTGCAGCCAATGCGAGCAGCTTCAAGAGAGCCTGAACCAAATTCACAGCAACACCAGACAGCAGGAGTGGGAAAGTGCTTACTAAATTCATTCTCTTGACATCCAGGAAGGCAGAGAAATGGGGAGTGAGGCAAGCAGGGTCTAAGGTCACTTGCCAGGACAAGAGAGAACAAAGAATAAGACCACGCTAAAGACATTCCTCTAGTCCCCTTCTCCTAAACCAAACATCAAAGTTTGCTTCATACAGGAGGGAAACAATCATGTAAGAGGCAGAAAACCCACGAGTTGCTCAGTTACTGGAGCTATGACAAGCAATTCTGGGAACAGCTGCATTTTTTTCCCTTTCATTCAAAATAGAAGTTAAAACAAAGGATTTTTTTTTTTTTTTTAACCTAGAGGGATAATCTGCTGCAGGAGAGAGGAATATCATCTGTTCAGAGCACCACTGTTTCAGAGAAAGTCTAAGGAGGTCAATGGAGTCCCTTCCAATTTGAAGACAACTTTCCTCTCCTGGTCATGTTCACAGCTGGCATCACCCTATTTGGTTTGAAGACACCAGAGCAATTCACAAGGTTTGGGAATCTCACTTACTGTGTTAATGAGTTTCCCTATTTTCCAACAGCATCATATATGGGTTCAAACAGTCAATACTTCACCAACAGAAATGCAAGAAAGGAGGATAAAACACAAGAGGAAAGAAAATAAATTAGGGCTATGGAAGGCTTCTTTTAAAAGCAGAGCCCCCAGTCTAGCTTCTCAGTGGTATAATCTCAAAGGCCATTACTATCAGGCTAGGGCGAGTAGCAGCAAGGAAAATGGCATAAAAACCTACTCTCTTTCTAGAAATAAGAAACAATATTTGGCCAAAATTCAGAGGAGGAAGGTTGTGGGGTAAGTAGAAAGAGAGGTGGACAAACTCCAAGTAGTTTGTCAGACCTCAAGTCTTTTTTTGCCTGCTTAACCTTTACTCTGCACACACGCTGACTGGGGGTGTAACTGGTTCAATATGAGCAGTGTGTGGAGCACAGGTATTAGGCCAAATCTGTCTCTTGTGTAACTGCCAGTGGGCAAGGGAATCCATGACATGCCCTCACCTCAGTGCAGCTGTGTCATGGTGAACTAAGGAGCTAATTCCACAGGTGAAGGTTGTTGCAATCACATCTGTTTTCCTATGGGAGAGTGCACATAGAAAGTTTTCTTACCCCCTCTTCTTGTTTCAGCAAGAATATCCTCAAAATGGAGATTTTTTTTTTTGTAATGAAAAGAGGATGATTAGGCTTGCCATAAATCTTTATGATGTACTTTCAACAATCCCTGCACCCTGAGTGGCTCAGCTTGGGAAGCACCTTCTAAGTAGCAGCAGCAATATGTACTATTGGTGTAATAGTATTTGGAGCACCATAAAGCAAAGGTAAAACGAGGGTACCACACAAAACAACTGTTCCAGTTTTCAAACAATCTTATTTCAAACTTGTGGCTCAGCTATTGAGTAGCAGCCAGGAATGATTTCCATAGTTGCTGAAGATGATGGGGGCAGATGGGAATTGCACTGTCAGTAGCACAAATCCATCTGTGTCCTGGCCAAAGGCAGACAGTTGGTTTCAGACCTGTTTCTCTCCTACAGCTGAGAACAACTGGCTGCCAGGCCAGTTCCAGGTTTGAGCCCCAGGATGGGAAATCATCAGACAATTAGCTGACATCTGTAGATTTGATGGGATTACGACTATCTTCCCATATTTGCGTTACCTACAATCAGACTGTGAGTAGCAATCAATAGATCAGCAATGTATTTATCTAACAGACTGGAAATCCACTGGAAAGGGCAGAGCAGGACATGTGTGGAGGAGTGAGGGCAAGAAGGATGTGAACCAAATGAAGCATCCAGAAAAGAGCAGGAGAATGGCCAGATATTTAGGACACAGAAGCTGCAAAGAAAGACAAAACCAGTGGGACCTTCTTATCTTAAAAGAGACTGAAGTAGGACACAATACAAGTGAATAAATACTGGACAAGGTTCCCACAAAGTAAGGAAAGTATCAGATGATTGCATCTGATTCACAACAGGCTCAAACTGGAGAAGAGCCAGTTAAACCTCAGGAAGAACATAAAGGATAATGAAGCACAAGCATAGTCCTGGGAGGGTGTGAAGTCATTCAAAACAAGCTACAGAGGCAGTTATCAGGAATGTCTTGGGAAGAGCTGACCCTTCCATTAGCAGAGATATGGACTAGGTAACTTGTGAGATCCTTTACAGACCTTTGTCCCGTGCATCCACTGTAAGATTGAGCATTGTGCAGCCATGATGTATTGACAACAGCAGAGTCTTTCCAGTAGCTGCCAGCAGCAGCGTTTCACTGATGGTTAGAGCACAAACAGGGAAGAAGAAAGGAGGGAAACAGCATACAGGAATTCTTATCATTAAAATTGCCAGGATACATCAATGCACTCAATCATGACTGAGAAGGATTTCCTTGTTACCATAATGGCTTCAGCTTAGCACACATCCCCAGGAAGCTGCTATGAACCTGCACCAGGGCTTCCCTCATCCATGGCTCCTCAACCCTGGCCTAGCCAGGCAGGGGGATGGGTGCTGTGATGGAGTGCTATGGGATGGCCTGCAGCATCAGTCACACTAAGTCACAGGACATCACCCCAGCTGGCCAGCAACTCTGCAAATACGTGGCAACCCTTCTTCCCAGGTGGCAATTTACAGGCAGGGAAGGGGAGGAGGAATAATACTGTCATATTTTGTAGTAACTGAGGTTGTGCATGACACCTCCAGCTAAAAGGGGAACAGGACCTTATCAAGGAAAAGGGCCAGGATGGGCCCTCCCTGCTTTAACTAGTAACTTATTGTCAGATTGTCAGGTGCCACGGGTCCAAGTCTTCTCTTGGATCCCAACCAAGCAGACATACCCATTTTCACCTGTGTTATGACATGAACCCGATGACCTCTTTTTCAGAGCTAGCTCGAAGCTTCTTGCTCTTCAACATGTCATTAAAAAGTGAGGCTGCTGTCTCTAAAGTGAAAAACTGCATTTTCTGATCACCTGCAATAAAACTCGCTGCAGTCTAAGTCCTTTCTTGTAAACTTAAAGGGGTCTTAACCGCAATGTGATGGTCAAGTTCCCAAGTAAGGGTGTAGTTACTTTCTGACTGTCTTAAATTTACCTCAGCAGTTTAAGACGGGGCACAGCACACATCACTGAAGACAAATGGTTGCTGTGCCAAGGCATGGAAACAGGCAAAGCAAACCCTACATAAACAGCTTCTTTAGTGCCCTGCCACAGAGCCTGCCATATGCCAGGGCCTAGATTGAAAATTATGAGTCAGATCCCCAAATGGAGCAAAATGACTGTGCTCCAAGAAAGCACTGATTTATATCAGCCAAATTCTGGCCTGCTGATCTCAAACTGGATCAAATTATTGGAGTTTCTGGACTCTCTAACACATGCCCTGATTGGTATATGTGAATGAGAAATGACATGCTCACAAATATGTCAGTTCACGGATACACACAGATTGCAAGGACATCTGGCTGACAGAAACTTTAGGAGATGTAGAACTTATGGCAATGGGAAGAAATCTATTATCTGATTAAAAGGTTAGATAATGTGGGAGAAAAGTACTTACAATGAGCCTGTTGAACAGAGGCCTCTGTGGGGAGGGCACAAAAAGCTCACCATTAGCTAGTTTCTATTAATCAGTTTTGATATAATTCTGCCTGAGTGTGCCTAATTCTTGCCACAGCAGCTTGAGCCATGGATAACATAACCAGGTGCCATGAAAGCTTCTCTAAAGCCTCCACTAATGCTGCTCCCTCTGGCCCTTCAGCCCCCTGGCTTCCTACACCAGCTCTGCTCCTGCCCCCCCGTTATCCCATCACTACCTAACCACCCATCACATTAAGGCATTAGATGCTCTACTTGCAGCTACCACAACTACTGCAAACCAAGAACCCATTTTCAGAGCCACAAACAGAGAGGCTGCATCCAACTACAGTCGCTTAAACTTTCCCAAAGGATTTTTTACTTTACATAGTTATCCCCTTTTTGGCTGACCAAACTGTCAGTTGGTGTGTATAAGTGAGCTGCTACTGAAAAAGAAGGAGTTAAGAATCATTTAAACCATTAGGTTTTCATCAGATCTCATTCTGCTTCTGGAGAGCCCTGGAAGCATCTGTTAATAAAGGGGGGGAGGGGGAGGAATAAAAACCCTCTCCCTCGTGTCAAGATATCTTTTTCCATCCAGCTGCACCCAGACTGAAAGAGCTATCAAAGAAAGCTCCCCCATTAGCCATCAATTCAGAGCAACTTCAATCAGTCAGTTCTGCTGGAACCTGTGGGAATATCTCCTCAGCAGCCTCCTACATGACGCACTTGAGTGCTCAGAAAGAGCCACATTAAACCTGCCTGCCATCAATCCAGGAGCCTCCTTCTCTGTAACTTAATGAGGTGAGCCAGTTGGCATCACTGACAGGGAGCTGAGGAGTTAAAACGAAAGCAAGAGTGCAAGCCAACCTGGCTTGGTGTGCACACAGGGGAAGCAGCTAATCCACCAACCCTCCCTTAAGGGGCTCTCTGCAGGGCTGAGGGCTGTTTCTGGGCTGCAGCAGACACAGGGGTGGTTCAGAGGGATGGAGACAGCTCCCCTTACCATGTAAGCCATCCCAATTGACATGGTCTGGACTCCCTACCCTCATCTGCACAGTCAGGGTGGAGGGAGGTGATCTCAAGTCCATCCCTTTCACTACTGACAACTGGCATGTCTGGGGATCAAGGGAGATCAAGCCTGACATGGGGAGGCCATCCCTGTTATCTGCTGCTCTAACGAGGGGGCAGGTGGCTATCTCTTCACATACGTTGCTTCCTCATCTGGCACAAATGCTCCCTGTTTGTCACAGTCAGAGGATGGCTGAGCCATATAAAACCAAACAGAGAAACTGTGTCTTTCCCAGCCATTTTTAAAGACTAGAAAAGCACACCACTCAAGGCTTCTCTCAGGCCTTATCTCCAACCAGACTGAGAGGGACAAAACTAAAGCAACTTTCAAATACATCCAGTACATCACCATCATTTGTTCTAGGTCCAATTTACGGATTGGACCTGGCCATCATCTATCCTCATGACTCCTAAGGTATATTTCTTCATCAGGTGTTCCTCAAGAGCAACATCACTGCTGAGATATTTTTTATTTCTCTTCCTTGCCACATATTAAAACAATTTTATTTCTTCTTTCTGAGGAGGAATTGCTATTGCTCAAGTGAACTTTCCCAAGACAAAAGTACCTCCCCTTTTCAAGTTCTATTTGAAACTTGCTCTTCCCGTGTATCAGAGTCTATACTACCAAGTGGGAGGAGTGTTCTGGTGGGAAGATGATAGTTACAGATTGAGTACTGACCATCATGGCTGCCCAGACCTGCTTTGTGAAGCAGATCTATTGCTTCAAAAACCCAGAATAAAAACATGAATTATCAGGAAGTCACAAAGCAACATTTCATGCAATGTATCCTTTACTGCTTGGATTATGAGGTTTTCACCTTCAGGATAAATTGTTCAAGGTAAGAATCTGTGTATGGCCACCTCTACAAGCATAGCAGCATATTTTCCTTGATGTTTTTGTGATCTGAATGCTCAAGAGTAGTTAGCAATTCAGGATGACCAGAAGGAGAGTGTGTGGCGGCTGGTAGTCAGATGCCTCAAATTGATGACATGTTGTAAGTATGCCTCTCCTGTCACAAAGACTTCCACGATCTCTGTGCTTGGTTGGAAGTAGCCACCCTTCTTCAATCTGCTTCTTTTCTCCAGGCAAAGAAACATCTGGGTAAGGCTGTCAGAGATTGCCTCAGTAGGGAAGGGTGTGCAGAACTGAACCACGTCAATGTGTTATTGGCAAAACAGCACATTGTGTCTCACATCTCTAAGCATTCTGGGACTGTATGCGCACAGAACAGAGCAAAAGGGAGAGAACAATATTGACTCTTCTATCTGTCCAGCAAACATGACCTCTTACTGGGTCCTTGATGCTGCTCAAAGAATTCTTTGATCAATACAATCAAGAATACCAACATATCAAGGAGCACCAGCATGGAGCCTTGACCTTTGTGCATGCCTAGAAACATGTCACCCATCACACCTTGGCCATGGCAGCGTCCCAAGGCTGATCACACAGGGGTACAGACTATGTAGGAGGGTAAGTGCTGCTGTACTCAGCTCATTGCTCACCTTCCTTAAGGCACTCACTCTGGAAGGTCTCAGTGGGAATAGGATAATATTTAATAAAGGAGCAGGTTGACAGCTGATGAAATCCAAGGCCTTCAGCTCCAGGCACTGACAAGGTACTCTACTCTTGCGGATCTCACATCTTCTTCAGGTGGGGCAGGAATACAGTTTAGCTCTGACCTCCCTAACCAAGAGGGGAGAAAATCAGCGGGACTGCTTCATACACTGACTGGAGAACATAGCTGAATATGAGTATTTTTCTTATCCAGAAAGGAAGGACAACCCATAAACATGCATGCAAGGCTCTTTCAAGAAGGTACTATTTGTAGTCATAGTGTTCCAGCAAGCCAGTATGGGTAGCACATAAGCAGTTTGGTGGGTCAGAGCATGACTTAATACAGATATAGAGCAACATAAGAGTGATTAAAGTACTTGTGCAGAACCTGCCCTGTTCTTTGGCTGGTTCCTGCCTTAGCAAAGTGCCCAGAAATTCTTGTGAAGTCTCTGCTTGGGGGAGCTCCTCCCCAGTGCCACATTCTGGGGACAACAGAATATAGAGGTGTGTCTCTATAAAAGTTCTGACCAGGAGCCTCAGAGACTGTCCCTGCCTCATTTACATGTTCCCTTGACTTCATGGTCCACATCCCTTCTCACACTGCCTGTTCAGGGACTGCAAGGGGTCTATTGACCATGGTCACACTGCTGTGCTTGCCCTGCTCCCACTGCATCCCTACAGATCATAGACTGAAAGAAAACAAAAATAATTAAAGCAGGAACAATTTGCAGGGAGGTCCCAGTGCACAAGTGCAAACATTTTTGTTTGTAAATGGTACGTTCTACAAAAGACATTTCCTTTCATCCCTGGTGGCAGCTTCACCTTTCTGTTTGCCCAAAATGCATCAGATGAATAAGAAGAAATGCTTAAAAAGTAATTTCACCACTGCCAAAGTCCACAAAGTAAAAATAAATATAACAGCTTTCCCCTCTTCCTGAAGCATCTTTCATTGTCTGTGGGATCTTTAAGGTCTTGTAGGCATGAAAATGATTATACCACTGCTACTACCAACAATGCCTCACTGGTGCATTTCACTTGGCATGCATGTGGACGCCTGTCAAGGGAATATCTCCACACTCACACAGTCATTTACATGCAACAGTCTGTTTTGATCGCAGTTCCAGTGCAGAGGCCACTCAGTGTGCATAGCTTTCTGTTTAGGATGTATAATAAGACCCTTCCAAATGTGCAATAACAAACAGCTTATGCTAGTGTCTGATTGGATAGAAATAGTCATTGATTTTTGTATCATTTGTATCATTTAACTTGCACTGAAATGATTCTATTGGGGTATTAGGCTTGGTCTACAACTAATTTGACTGTATAATAATGGCCCGATTAACATTAGGAGGCTGTGGTCAGACAGTACTCACTCCAGGCCCAACATCTGAAGACACACTATCCCTTCCCCATGCTTACTCTTACCTCTTGGCCGAGATTATTGCTCCCACTGACCACCTCAGCACCTCTTGCTTCATCTAAGGCAAAAAGCCAAAGCAACCTCAGCTGACTTTACATTGAAGCAGATGAGAGAAGTATGGTGCTCTGCCCTATACAGAATTGCAATCTTGGGTAAAGAGAAGGTTAAAAAAGAACACAGGTGAAAGAGTGGGCAGTACTCTTGCATCTGATGCTTATAAAGTTAATGTCTGGAACATGTATGTGTATATATTGGGATAGTCTTCCTGCTCCTGTTCAGCTGTGCTGTTAGTGCTGCTTTAGTACACTGTGCATTAGTTGGTTATGCACTGCTTTAACTACAGCAATGCAGTTACACTTTATGTGTTTGTAAGGCCTCAACTAATGAGGGCATTAATGACAGCTGTAAACTCAGTCCATACTGCTTTCTCTCTCCAAAACAACTTTAATTCCATGATCTCAAAGCACAGGAGAAATGCCACAAAATAAACCCTCCCAACATGCACCAATGCTTGTGAGGTATTAGAGCTGGTTTAATTTTCACAGCAAAGATCTTACATGAATAATGAATCCTTTTATTATGCTCATGAATTATCTGTGAGCAGGCTGTGAGCTTTATGAATGTGTCTGCTGCTCCAAAGTTTTTAATGAACAGAAAACGTTAACAAATGTCACTGCACCAGAATACACCGAAAGTCTTTGCCCCAGGAGTTTGAGGACTGTGACTGGTGGCCTGGGTCACAGGACAGCATTTAGCCACCCTGGTGGAAAAATGGGAACCTCGTTAGTGAGAATGACTATGAATGGACCATATTTGTTCACACTTGCTCCAGTCTCATTTGGACAGGTGAACAAAGAGCAATCACACACCAGCCTTAAGGTGAGAAAAAATTTATATGCCATAAGTACTGAGAACTGAGAGTAAAAAAGGTAATGAAGAGAAGCAGTTAGTTTTATGAGACACTCTCAACTGTTTTTTGATGCCCACCCAAAGTATTTTTATCTGTATTTTACTGATGGAGTAAGTGGCACACAGGGCACAAAAGCAACTTCCCAGGGTCATCTAGTCAGACAAATTGTAACTTCCTATCCACTCTGTATCATGTCTCCACTAAAAAGATGAGGGGCCTCAGTTTGCAAAACAGAGCTAGAAATCTCAGTTGAATGAGCTCTCTAAGGGGATTTCTTGCTTGAGATGAGGAAGAAATAGCTTAAGGTTGTCTGTTTCCTTCTAGTCAGGCACTTCCTTCCCCTGTTGAATCTGAAATCAAGAAGCACCTAGGCATGTAAAAAGGAGTGATCATTGTAAGAGAAACTAACCCCCAAGCTTTCAAATCTTCTAGAAAATTTGTGCTTGAAATCACCATCTGTGTCCAAGTTCTGAGTCAGTTCTTATGTCCACATCCACTCACCGTGTCCAAGGTAGGGATTAAATACATTAGCCTACTGAAACCCAGGGAGAGATAAAAACAGCTAAGATTTTCAACTGAAATGCAATGCTGAGCTCGGGAATAACAAGACAGTTCCCCCGAAAGCTGTATTTTACCTTGGATAAACAATAGCTGTACAGCCACAGATGTGCTCACTGAAAAGGAGGAAGGGGGCCAGAAGAACAAAACTAACTGGAGCCATTTGGTAGAAGGGGCTGGAACCATTTTCTTCAAATCTAGGTCTTTATCTCTCTTTATTTCCTTATGCCATGCCTTCTTTCGGTACATCTATTGTTAAACCCATCCATCCTCCTCCTGCTCCACTGCAATTAGATCCAAACATTTCTTTTGAATTAGTACATCAACACTCCCCTGTCCCAACTAAAAAGAGTTTTGCCTCAGGGCACTGAAAAATCTTCATTGGCAGCAGCACTCTTTGCCGTAGGCACTACCTTGCAGTTTTATCCTCATCACACAGCTTCATGTAGTTTTCCCAAGGCAGTAGGAAGGTGCAAGGGACACCAGAGCTATTCCTTACTGGGCAGAGTAAGGAATAGCTTACTGCCTTGCCAGAGCTTTGCAGGGAGGCTCCTCATGCAAAGTTAGCCTTACATATAGACAGAAAATGAGAGACAGTATGTCACCTTTTTCCTTTGGTCCCCGGTGTCCAGTTTTAAATCTTTGCTTACAGTGAGAACATAAATTGTGATGGCAAAGGCTTATTCATGTAAATAGACCACACTGCACATTTCTCAAAACTCCGTTTTCTCTGGGGTCTCCATACAGAGCTGTGGAGCTGTACTGAACCTGGGCACTCCTCCACCATACCAGACTACTGGTGGGAAGCCACACAGATGTAGAACTCACAGGGCAAAATTTTCACCATAAGAGATCCTGTTGCTGGCATGCACTAATGAAGCTTCAGACTCTACCTTGGCTGCAGTATCTCAGTTTTTAACTCACAGTGGATCAAGTCATGTTGATTTTTTTTAAAAAAGTAACCAATCCACCAAATCAAATGGAAGTGAAAACAATCATTCAAACAACTCCTCCCACACTCCAACACCAAGGACAGAAGCAAGTACTAAAAATCTGATTGTGTGAAGTACAACCTATGCACATCATTCACGTGCTACAATTTTGGATGTTTCTGAGACTGGGCAGGTGCTTCTGCCTGTAAATAATCTGACAGTGTGGACCAAATGTAATCTAATGCAGACCAGACTTGGATGGGGAAACCGAAAGATAGCTTTGTTCTACTTAACACAGAAGTACCTTCTTAGTTTAAAGGAAGTGGTTTTTATCATAGTATTTAATCCAAATGCATAACCTCAGTCTTGCCATTTCATCTGTCCTTGGGTAGCACTGAAATAGTTTTTTCTCAAATCAAGCTCTGAGTGAACGTCCAGATCTCCAAGCTTTCATCCTCACTACACAATCACATTCTCAAATGGAACAAGAGCATGAGCAATTTCTCTTGAACACCAAGACTATAAGCACATGGAAAATGAATCTCTTCTGTTCTTTAGTAAATTAATCACAGGATCTTTTATTTTCTGATCTCATCGTTTACTGTGTGAGGGATAACTCAAACGCTTTACATTCAGCATCTAGGCAAGTCTATTAGGAACCCAGTTTGACTCAGTATATGCTTATGCCAATGTCAGGATATTGTTATTCCAGTATCAGGACTCCTAGTGAGTGAGTCCCGTAACTAATTCAAAAATGAAAGGATATCTGCTCCCCTGCTTCCTACGCCCTGCTGTCTCTAAGCAATTACTTATGAGCCAGCATCACTGTAAATCTGTGCTTTCGTACACCGTGAAAAGCAATTGAAGTTATGCAGCAACTTAAACATAGAAACACTTACTAATACCTGCACTTACAGGGAGAGGACTCAGGTCTGCTTTGTTCAAGTGATGAAATAATTTGCAGAGCTTTCTAGTCAATGTGAACCTGACTGACAGGTCACTTAGGCTTTCAATTCATCCCAGCAGACTACTGATGTGTCTAAACTGATCCTCTGATCCTCAGACAAGCAAAAAGGCAATAGCTAGCACTTTACTCTTGCCTTTGTAAGGCTGGTGTTCAGGCATGGAGACAAGGCCTTCTCCCTAAACCCCTGCCAGCTGAAGGAAGACTTTCACATGAGTTATGTTAGACTTTGGGGAAGATCTGATATAAAATTTTTATGAGGTTCTAGTTACCCCTCCTAAACGAACTTCAACAGCAAGCTCACCCTTTGAAAAAACTAAGAGGTAAACCTTCCCTTAGGCACATGAGTAAATATTTTCAGTGTCTTATTGACGAGTCTCATATGCCTGAGTAGTTCTTTTCCTGATCTGTAGGAACACACTCACTATCTATACCAAATTTTGCTTACAATAAAGTAAGGAGGTGCTTTTATAATGTTTTGCAGATAAGGAATGGAGGCCAAAAAAATAAAATTAAAAACTATATTCTGTCCAGGTACCAGGACAGCTGATGTGGACTTGGGGGTGTGCTGGGCATCCATGTTCATGAGAGCAGTAAGCAAACCAGAAATCCTGTCCTCCACAGCTGTCATGCCTGGCTCTCTCCACACTCAGTGGGAAATGCTGCTCCCGTAACACACACAAAGCCAGTGTGCTGCACAGATGGTGATTTAAGAACACAGAGCCAGAGGAATGGAGCAAGGGAGCTCATTTTTTTAAAAGACTCTTATTTCCTAACAGGTAGAAGTCTATTTACAACATGACTCACCGTTCAACCTTCCCAAGTTAGTGCAATGCTTTATTTTAATATTGACAGTGTCCTGCTTTGAAAAATCTTATATGCACGCAGAAAGAGTGACTTAGAAGCTGCAGGAACACAGTTATCACCAGTGTATTTGGCCCTTTCCCTTGGTAGTAACCAGTCAGTTAACACCCCATTACAATAAGCACAATTGGGGTTACCTGATGATAGATATCCTGTAATCAGGGCTCTGGAGCAATGGGTTAAAGATTCAGAAAGATCTCTCAGAAATGCAAACTTGTAATGGCTGCAGTACAGTGCAGTGATGTAAAATCAATGCAGATGCAAGCTTTAACACAAAGGTAATGGGGAGGCGAAGGCATAAATAAGGAAAACTACGAGTGAAGAAAGGGCTGATAATAGAGGAAAGTGCATAGCGAACATGAGGTGCTGTCATTTAGGATAAATAATTCTTAGATAGCTCTTGCACAGGACTTTTCAGACAAGCAGCTCAAAGTGCTCTAAAGATGAACTAATACCTTTTTATGGTTGAGGAAACTGAGGCACAAAGAAAGGGTGCTGTTTATATGGGGTCATGTATTCCATGCCAGATGCAAAGGCAGACATCAGGATTCTCAGCTTCCTATTCCAAGCCCCACCATGCTACGCTAAAATGATTTGTTCTGCCATTGCTGCAATCTTTCTCCAGATATACTTCTTTTGGCAAACAATAAAGCCAACTTGCTGGTGAGGTATGGGTTTCCCTAGTCAGGAGGGCTATGTCTGTACTGATGTACTCTTTTTCCAGACTCCACTTTCTTTTCATTTTCAACATCTGCACAGGTACAATAAGGTTTGTTACCTAGTTCAATACCAGGTACCTTTGCATAGAGAACATGTCACAGCTGAATGCACACTGGAAGGGCTTAGATATGTATTCTGAACAAGAAACATGTAGAAGTAAACCGTAATGCCTATTTCTGTCCTTTAACATTTTTAAAGCCACTTTGTTCCCAGAATTACTTCAGCCACTCAGATAGGAAGGCCACACAACACTTCTCGATTGCCCTTGTTGTCCTCTTCTACAGCCAGACAAAATACTCCAGCTGAAGGGTACTCCTGAAAAACCTGTTTTTCCACAGCTGATGTACTATTCATATAATCTTTTTTTCCATGAAGAAAACTATTTCTTTTTCTATGAAGAAAACTTTTCTAGCAGAAAACTTTGCTACAATTTCAAAAGTATTTTTAAAAATACTCATTAAAAAAAATGGAAACATATTGGTTTTGTGTTTTTCTCCTGCCCTTTGCCCATTTCCTCATTCTATTTGATGCTGAATCTATACATATCTATTTTTTTCACCTTTTCCTATGACTCTCTTTTTTTTGTTATAGCTTTCTAGCCTTCTTAACTTCTGGAGTTATTGTATAATAAATGGATAAGTTTTAGCTCATTCATAAATGGAGACGTTCCCAAAAATTAGAAAGTGAAAATATATACAAACACAGAATACATACAGCATTATCATTTTACCACATTCAATGATAAGGGAGAAAAAAAGATTTATAGGAAAATACATTCTTCAAAGTTCCTTTTTAAGGTATTACAAAACCAAAGAATCTGCTCAGTTTTTAATTTTGCAAACCAGAAGTAGCTTTTAAGAAAAGAAATTAATCTTCTTAAAAAAGACCAACCAAACAAAAAACAACCCATAACAAATTACCTCTACTACATCTCTTAAACTAAAATAGACGTAAGCACCACTTATCTGCCACCAGACATTGTTTCTGTGTTCAGCTTGCTGGCAATCTGCTACAAGTCCCTTTTGGGATTTTGCTTCTCTCTCAAAGCGAGTCTTACTCTCCTGCTTCTCTTGGTATCTAATGAATTATTTCTGGATTGAAGATTTTATGTTTTTTCCTCGTTACCTGTCAAAGGCATTTCCTTCTCCAAAGCCACCAGCCTCTCTTTTCCAATTAATCAGTTTCATTTATTACCTAAGCATTCAACAAATAAATTCTGATCACTTTCCTGGGGAGGCAGTGGTGCAAGTCCAAGGGATTAGAAAAAAGTAATCTATTGAATGTAAAGTTCCATATCAAATTCTAAAACCCACATTTGCCCAGAACTTTTAGGTTTCAGAGGTCTGCCTAAATAAGAACAGGTTTTCCAGGGATAGCACTGACAGTTGTCAGAGTTTATCATCTACCCACAGCTTTACAAATTATTGTTAGTACCTAAAGGGAAGGTGACCATTTAAAAGAAATTCCCCACTTCAAAGACCCAAAGGTTCTTTCTAATGCTGTCCTATCTTTTCAACGGCTTCTGGTGCCATGATTAGCTTTTGATTGATTACTCACTTACCTAATTCTCACACAGTAACTCTGCTAACACTGAGAATCTTTTTAAATCAGCAATTTCTCCCATGGTTCTTGGGACAGACACCTATAGGATGCTCCTGAATAGTCTGAAGGCTTCTTGTAAGTCTGTTCAAAATGCTCTTGCTGGAATATCTGTAGCCATGCAGCAAGGAAAAAGTCCTCAGGTGGGAATACTGGCCACCTCGTTCTATCCAAGTTGTCAAGCATTCCCCATAACTACTCAGTTACAGAGAAGTATCTGTAGATTTTAAATTTCAGTTCTACAAATATTACTCTATAATAATATATCATATTTCTTGCCACTCAGCCATCTCCCTCAAAGTCAGAAGAAGGTCTGGGAGACAGGGAGTATACACATTCAACACCTGCTCTCTGCATTGTTGGTATGGTAACATGCATCTCTCCTTGAACATCCTTTTCTACTTCTGATTTTCAAGATCATTTTCCTAACGTGTGACAAGCCTTTCCTAAATCCAAATTTTAAGGAGCTTGGAGTCTTCAAAATACATTAATTCCCAAATTTGCCAATCCCCCTAAAAATTCCAAATTAGCTAACAGATTTGTATTAAGTCTATCCACTAAATTGCATTATCATACAGTAGAAAAAAATACAATATAAACCCTGAGATTAGAACCTGCTTAAGCCAACAGAGCTTATATATTAAATGTGCCTGTGTACAACTGGGCCTATCTAGATACATTTGTTCCAGTGTCTTCACTGTTTGTCCCACTGGGCTTAGACTTCCTGCATAAACTCCAGCTATGCTCCCTCCCATGAGGTCCAAGGCACTCCCCAAACCCAGGGAACAACTGTAAGCATAAGGGTGCCTCTGTGCTGGCTACAGAGAGATTATTCATGTGCTTCAAGTAGAGCTGCTCCTTTGGAGCATCTCACTTTCCAAAGGATGGCCACGAGCTTCCACTCTCTTCTTTGTAGTTCACACTGCTACAGAGGCAGTTGGATTTAACTATGAAGAATAAGTGGGACTTCTAAAAGAGCACAGCTTCCAGCTCATGCTTATTCTGTACCAGCTGTGCTAGGTAGTAGAAACATGTCCTGCCTGATGGATCTGTGGTCTCTACACAGATGCAAGAGCACAGACGCTGCTTTCAGAGGCACTAATAGGGGAAGAGGTTTGTTGGATAGACACTCCAAATTTGGATAGGGTTCGAAACACAATCAGAATTGATGACTCTCCATCTCATGAATAACAGCCAGACAGCATACTATTGTAAACCACACTGAGATCCTTGGATGACAAATAAATGGGTAGGCAGTATCAGCAGTAAACCATGACAATAGTAACTTCCATCCAGTGAGATCACAGAAATCCAGGCAAGCAATTTTCTCTGCCTTATAGTGGAGATCAACCCAAAGATTCAGAAGAAAATTTGTAGAGTACTTTGTAGTTGCCCTGTTTCTTTAGGCAAGTTGGAACAGGTATCACCTGAGTCCAGCTGCACACAAAGGAACATTTCTTCAGAAGATCTAACATATAGAATTTCTCTCCAACTTATACAAAGCCTTCTTGTCTGTCCCATTCTTGATGGACAGATTCTTGATTTTTTTTTTGTTTTTCGGTTCACTGTCTGATCACTGTCTCTTCAGGGCACAGCACACATCCAACTGCACTTTATTTTCTTATTTCTATTATATTTTTTGTAATGGATCTCATTGCTCCAAAGTTAAGACACATGAAGACATAAAGTCAGACTCTCAAAAAATGCACACATGTTAATGCAGTGAAATAACACAAAACACAAGCAGATGTTCCCGTCAGAATGTTCCCTTTCCAGCTCCATTTAGTGTTCACTTAAAGCAGACACTGTAACTTGCAAACATTACATGAAGTTTTGTGTTGGCTACATGAGACACCCCTTGGGGCTAGGATTTCCTGTCCACACCTATTTGCAGGGCTTTGTCCTCTCTCTCCAGAGCTACATCTGGAATGCTAAGAAAGAACAGTTGCCATGGCGGAGCATTTGCAGTAGGACAGAAAGGTGCGCATTCCCTGGAACCACCTCTCCATTTCTCCTTTCCTTACCCTATCCACATTCTGAAATTCAAGCTGTTTCCCTGAGCAGGCAAAATGCAAGAAGGTGCTTTGCTCCCCTATGGGACTATGGAAAGGAAGCTGTCTGCACTTCAGCAGTTGCTGAATACAAATCCTTTCCTTGGCTGAAGTGGCACCTCCCCAGTCCTTCAACTGGACAATGATGTCCTAAGTGCAGTGAAGCTGTTATGCTTCTCTCGCCTAAGGCACTCAAATCACGGGCATTTCAGTGGGGGAAAGATGAACCAGTTCAAGCCAGTTTGGAAGAAAGACCAATGATAGCCCATCCCCAGAACCTGATCTGAGCAGCTTGTGAGTATGAAGGAGTGCTACGATTATATTTTACCTCATTAGTTTTCATTCCCCTGCTTCCTCCATACACCCCACAGGTTGTATGAAGCTCTCCGTGTAAAGGAAACCTCACTCAGGGGAGAAATGGAGCAGGCTATGCCCTCAGGGTGCCAGGTCTAGTGGAGTCCCTTGAGAGGGGACACAGTGCTTGGGCACTCTGGTGGAGCACGCACAGGCCATGGGGAAGGGCCCCAGTGGTGCCACCTATGCCCTCGCGTGAAAGATGAGCTGTTGCTCCAAGGGATGTTATGGACTTAATGCAGAAATTGCCATGCCAGGTTCTCTGGATTGTGCTACAATGAAACCAAACTAGATGATCCTTCTGGCTTTAAATTTAGCTCAACGTGAGAAATACTTCTCACAAAGCCCAGCTACATTTTTTTTTTTTTAGTTCAAGAGATCCATTTTTTTTTCTGCTGAGAAAATTCAGAGGTCATTCCTCTTCTCTGAGATTTACTACTTTTTGTTACTCACTCTTTGAGCTGTGAGAAAGGAAAGTGTCTGTCTTAAAAGCTGCTCTCACTGACTAAAGCACAAGCTATTCTGGGTACCTTGTGATAATGGCTCCCAGCTTTTTTTGGACAGCTGTATCCACCTACAAACCTGAAACCTTCTGTCTGTGCTAGTTGTTGTCTCCATCTTTTTCAATCTGGTGGTTTGTCATTAGCAGCCTAAATAATAGTGCTGGTGAGATCACACAGATGATCTTTGAGACAGGAATTGGCATCATAGGCTATTCCTCATATCAGAGATCAATAGCAGCAGTACAAATGCCTGGGAACCTATTTTATATGTTGATGTTAATGATTTATAACATTACCACAGCTGTAGTCTCTCTGGAGAAAACAGTTGAGTGTGTTTTGCTAAAACTTTAAACAGCACAACTTCAGCCAGTCCTAATAACAGTCTCCATTCTCATCCTCCCAAATGTGAGGGAGTCAGGTCATCCAGTCAAAGGTCAAGTACAGGCCGACTCCTGAGAAAAAGTGCATTACTCTGTGAGATAAAGGTTTGACTTAAACCTTTGTCAGGCTGGCAAGGATGTAGATGTCCAGCACAAAACCTGGACATGCTACTGAGAGGAGCCAGGACTGACAGACAGATGGAAGACTTTGCCTCCCACCCCTGGGAGTCCAGACATGGTGACTGCAAACAGGACATCTCAGTAAGAGAGACCACCATCTCAAAGGACTAAGAAAAACAGTGGGAATGAACCACCCTATTCTCCTCTGCCCCAAACAGTTAAGAGGCCAGAACTTTTCTCTCATTTCATATGTGCAAACACAAACCAGACCAAGCATGTACAGTGATGTCCACACAGTCAGCAGTTTCCCTGGGAGCCAGTTGGTCAGCTAAGGAGAGGCAGGAACCATGTTACATAATATTTATTCATTTGATGTTATTTATTTATTCCTTTTATATTGAGTATACAGTACTCTTAAAAAAAATTATCAATTCAGAAGATGAAAAATACATTTTCCAGTCTTGTTGACCCTTTGGCTTTGTGGAATCACAGTCTGATTCATCATCTGATAATCATATTACATACCTGAATGATGCCTTTCATCCATTCCCTAGTGCAGGTTGGTTATGAGTCACAAAAAATGAATACTGATTGGGTGGCATTTACACACCAGGCATCCTGACTGGCTACATACGCAAGACCGTGAAGGTCACCCACTGAATTGTTTTGAGCTTCAGTCAATATTGTCCCATGTACTCCAGCAGTCCTGTTTTCAGAGAGCATTATCTAATTGAAAACCAAATCTCTGCATCTGAATGCCAGACAGGAGGCTCACCCAGGTCCCTCTTTTTCTGTGTGCCACAACCACTTGTATTAGATACTAATGAGTGTCATCTTTTCCAGGAAGGAAAAAATAACAAGAGCTTATTTGAGCATTCTGCACAAGATAGGTGGAAGCTGAAATGGCAATGATGGGAGGGGTAAGAGTGGTTTCCAAGGAGTTGGAAAAAAAGCTGAGGAAAAGGGTAGCAATAAAAAATAGTTCCATGAATATTGATGCAGATCTTTAAAAAAATACTTTTTTTCCTGTTTGTGCTCTTTTTGTGGTTTCTATTCAGACTTATTCTTGTGCCTCAATTTGACAAATGCTATGGAAGACCTGAAGTAAACAAACTTCCTATCTGTACATATATTTGCACCTGCAACCCAACCCTAATCCATTTATGTGCTTACCATAAACGCATATCTGTTCTATTCCATCAAAAAGACCAGAACTGCCTTAGAAGTACAACAATTCTAAAATTCCCTTGGCTGATGTTGTGGAGACAAATTCTTCAGGAAAAAAAAAAAAGTGCACAGAAAGATCCTTCGTTTATGCAGTGTTACACAGGACGGCAGGGACAGCTATGAGCCCAGAATCCAGGACATGAGTGCCAGCGTTTCAGGGAAGGACTATGGAGGATTGCTTGCAAAACAGTCCTCAATTACTGAGCATGGGAGCAGCTAAGAAGAATGATGAACCCTGCCAAAGATCTGCCCACACACTTCTGCCTGGACAGGCCACAGCTCACCCCTGTGCTTTGGCTAACCTCCCCTCGGCACAGCAAAAGCAGTCCCATTCCAGCAACTGCCACTCAGCTTCATCCCAGATACAGCTGAGGCACAGAAATTATAGAGAGGAAATTCAACCATCTTCTCTGATTTCCTCTATGTGTGGGTAAAAAATCATGTACCAGGAAACACAGATGATTGCATAATTGGTTATTGATGAGAGCCAGGGGCAGCAGTAACTGTTTGCACTGAGAGAAAAATCTCTGACGGTGCGTGATGTCAGCATTGATCTGCTTTACCAACAGAAGGAAACAACCTTCCAGCATAGCATCAGGCACTACATCATTACCCATCAAACATGGAGCAGGTGAGTGACTGATCTGCCCAGCCAAGAGGTGTCTGCTGCTTTCCGTGCTGGGGTCATTACGTTGCTATGGACATGAAACCCACAACAAACCTGCTTGCTGCCTGCTATGGGTGGTGGGGCTGCAACACAGGGCTCAAAGCTTTTCCATCAAGTCAAACTCTGCTTACCCAAAAATGACATGCACTTCCCTGGAATTTACACTGGGATCCCAAGCCGCTGATGGGGACTGGTGAAGCCCTGGAAAAGCAGGTACCATCAGGTTTTCAAACCCTGTTCTTTATGCCTCTGGTGAACTTTATTGGCATAGGCCTGGGGCTCTTCAATTTGCTCTTCTTTAACTCCTTCCCCCACTTCTTTGTTCTTCTCTCCCTCTTCCTAAGCCCAAATACCTTGTTTTCTCTCGTTCTTCTACCTTGGTTCAGTTCCCTTTCACTTTTTCTCCTCTGCCAATGAATGGATCTCTTCGCCTCCTTGCTTCCCCACTTCCCATTCTGTGCCCATTTTCTTTGGTTAGCTCCACATGGCCAACTTCTCCATTTTTCTCTTTTGCTTTCTACATCCACATCTTCCTTCCTCCATGCTCTCTCTCTCTCTCTCTCTCTGTTTTTCATCCTCTTTCTTTGCCACCTGCCAATTCCAAGCCTGTCTGTGCTTTCCATTTCTTTTCTTCCCTGATGCCATTTTGATTATTGGCCGATTCTCTGGTCACTTCCCCCCTCTCTCTCTCGTTTTCCCTCTTTCCTCCCTCAGGGACTCAAGCTTGTCTCTCCCCATTTGTTTCAGGGATGCCATTGCTGTGGATTTTTAAACATTTGCAGATTTGTTTGTTTTTATCATCGCACCCCTCTCTTGCTGTTTAGCTGCTTGTCACTTCACTTTCCTCTTTCTGCCTACCCCAGCCAGAGCATCATTATGTCCTTTCTCTGTCTCAGCCCATCATTTCCCACAGAGGCCATTATTATTAACCATGCTGGGAGATGTGTGAGCAGCGGTCAGCAGGGTCAGCAGGGCTCTGTTTCAAATTGATGGGAATCAGAAATGGAAGTGGCACAGCAGGCAAGGGGAAGCGCCATGTGGAAAGAAAGCAATGGCACCTCGCAGGGTGATGCTGCAGGGGGAGAGGTGGCAGCTGAGCTAGAGGGGTCTCCAGCACCCACACCCTGACACACACCTTAATTAATGCCCCCCTTCGAAAAGCCGCATGCAGCCAGCAAGTGTGAAGGATTCTCAGTGATCCAGACACTGCCTGTTGCACTGTAGATCAAGCCTCATTTTATAGAAACACGTCTCTGTCAGCCTCCTGACATCTTCAGGCCAGACAGAAATTCCTTTCAATTAAAGAGCTTGCAGGAGGATCCCATTACTGTGGCAGGTATCTCAAGTGCAGGAAGGGGGTGGGAGAAGAGCTGCCAGCACTGAGCGGGGGGAAAGGATATAAGAGGCTATGAATATTGGTTTCTGATGTTGATATGAGGAGAAGAGACAAGCCCCAGAGCAGTGCTTATTTAATGACCTAAAGAAGCAGAAGCAGAGGGAGCCTCATTCTTAGTGTCCTTGAGAATGCCGATTGTGAAACGTCAGTGTGCTGGGTTCCTCCCTGAGACAGGCATCACACAGGGCAGCCTTCTTCCTCCCCATGGGCATCTGCTCCAAGCTCTTTGACAACTATTGCTCCTCCAGTAACCCCCAAACTTCCAGCTCCTGGCACAAGGAAGGACTCCAGCAACACTCCTGTCCCAAAAGCACCACATTTATAGGACAAACACTTTGGAGACTGCCAGACCCATCTAGGGAACAGCATCTTGAAGCAGCAAATGTTCTTATCTTCTTGTGCAACACCTCAGCACAAGCTGCACTCTCTTTCAGACACTTAAGGGGGCTGCATGGTTTTAATAATCCTGTTCCTTCACACATTTGCAAGTCCAGGAATTTAAAGTAAAGTTACCCCTTAAAATGGCCTTCAGAACACTGAAAAATGCTTATGGGAAAGGACTGCTTAAAACTGCTCAACCAGCCCTGTCTCTGCTGCCTTTCCCCACAGGCATCATTTAGTTATTGCCTGCATATAAATTAGGCAGGCTTTGACAGAAGACCTATTGACAAGGGTACATCGCTCCATTTTCTTTTCCTGACATGGGGAATTCTGGAGAGGAAAGAGCCTGCATTACAAATGGTCAGAAAAGGAACAATCAACTAACAGAGGCATACCTTTGGTATACCTTTATTAGGATGATGTCTACTAAATAACAGCTAGTAAAGAGTCTTTAGGTTTGCAGGCTAACCAGCTAAATGAATAGCCTTTGCTGTCATTTGTATTTTGACAGTATGTTTACATTTAAAATCACTTTCAGAAAATCTGTTCTGACCAACTCTCCTGAACAAAGCTGTCTCCTTGTGAAGCTATTTGCAGCACCATGAAGACAACGCACACCATTTGCCATAGCAATGAGAAGACAAGTCCAAGTGGATTCTATTTACAACCTTAAAATTGAATTCCCAATCTAGGGTTTGAAAGGGGGAAATAGGAATTTGCAACATTCTCCCTTAGATTTACTGATATTGTATAACCACTAGATTAAATAAAAGAATTGGCCACATGGAGTGATGTGACAAAGACCAGCAAAACCACAACAAATATCAGTAAGACCACAGTCACAGGGCAATGTTTGCCAACAGTATATTCATTTTTAGGATGGAAACATGCAACCTCCCCCATTAGGTACAATTCCCTGTACAATTTCCAGACACTAACATGCTGGCCACAAAGGCTATAAACTTTGAGGAGGTATTGAGGCCTTTCCAAACTACACGAAAATTACTTTGGTTATATAATTGAGTTTCCCACACACATACTTTTTTGTCATACAAGTAATCCATCACAAGAGAAACTGATTAAGATGCTTAATGTTGGGGGCTTATGGATCAAATTATATTCTGTGGTAAAAATTGCTGAGAAAAGGTTCCACATGTGAAACCCGGATCAGTTTTTGTCTCATTCTCTCCTGCAAGCGCTGTAGTACATACTTTCCTGAAAAACTGTTCCCTGAACACAAATTAAGGCCTTCAAGGCATCTGGGCTAATTTTTTTTCTGCTAAGAAGTGTTTCCATTGAGAAAGCTTAATCCTCATGTGATCTGCGTCGCAATAAAAACACCCGTAGTGTCAAGTCCACAGACAATGGCAACGACAACCTTTTTATATTTCAGCACAAGCTAGACCAATAATATTGTAAGTCTTAGACAAATTTATTCATAATTTCAGGAGAATTTAAATGTTGACCTTTTTTTTAAAGGCCTACAAGCTACTGTGTGGGCAAAGAACCTCACAGTGGTCACAGTGTTTTCTGGAAGAGAGCTGCAACAATGAAATACTTCTGCATTCCTATGACCAGAATTTGTGAAAATATTCACACTTACAGAATAATAATTTCCAGTACACCTGGGGAATTAACCCAACAACTATGTGTAAATTGCCAGAAGCCATGAAAGAAAGTTAGAAAAACATCTAAGGAATGAAATCAAATCGTTTTCACAGGCTATCCTCTGATCAGCACGTCAAGAGTGGTCTGAAACTTTTCAGGATGCATCTAAATGTTTAAATTAACACCAGATGTTTTTCAGACAGATCAAATTTGCCTTAGGTTTGGAGGCACAGGTAGGTGCCAAGAGGTGTCTTACAACTTAATCTCAGTGAAGAGTGCAGCCCCTTCAAAAGGCAGAGATAGTCGGCTTTCCATTTAAGACATGGTGCATTTTATTTTGACTACAGTAGCCATAGGAGTACTGGGGAAAAAACAACTTCATATGGTAAATCAGCTGACTGGATGGCTCACACAATCTCACATAAATATGCAGATGACACTACTTGTCTTCCGGGATATGCATAATGCCATAAATGACACACACAGAGAGTCTTTTCTTAAAAGTGACTACTGCCTTAAATGACATACTCTGATACCAAGCAATGTCTGATCATTTCTTAAAGGCATTTACTCTACAAACAAATCAAGTTCCTGAAAGATACTCAACATCAACTGTCACACAAGGAAGGAAGGTGAGCAGACAGACAGATGAGGGAGATGAATGGTCAGCGGAGTTTTGGATAGGATCTGCTAGTACATTACACATCTCATGCAGGAGTAACAGAATGTAAATACCAGCATATCCCTAGTGACCACTTAGTTTTGACAAGAGAAACAAGGATTTGGCTCGGTGGCTCAGTTAGCGCTCTCCTAGAGAGAAGTGCAAAAACCCAAGGAGAGCAGAGGGCCCAGAGGCTGAAATAACTGACCACCACTATTACTCTTTCTAAGGAGGCTGTAAAACTCATCTAGGGTTGGGGTAGCAGCAAAGAGGGAGTGTTGAAGTTAGAGGGGTTTCTCTGGAGGGTCCTGCCGGCCGCTCTGTGAAGGTTTTCAGGGCTGAGACCACCCCCCCGCCGCTCGTCCCACGTGGCAGGGACAGGCGGC
>JAWWES010000001.1:22100576-22110929 GCA_035583135.1 Lophotriccus pileatus
CAGGGACAGGCGGCGGAGGCCTCTATGCCGAGAGACAGAAACCACGCAGTACGCAGGGAATGCAGCAGCGAAGAAGAAGGACTTTATTCAAATCTCCCGCAGCTTATAAGGGCTGCTGCGGGAAGGTGGGGATTGGCCACTCAGCTAGACAATGCAAGGAGACAATATAACAACTATGGCAACACAGAGACCAATGATAGACGAGTTAACAACTTCCAAACCCCAACAAGGGAGAGAACTAAAAGGAAAGTAAAATGAATAAATAATCTATTTCTGCTGAAGGTCTGCGCAAACCAGGAACATTAGAGCTTTAGAAAGTCTGGGTTGACTGAGTTGTGCTTCATGCTTTTATTCTGCTCTCTGTCTGTTGCTATTCCAGGCTTTTAATGGGAGAAAAGCATTTGAGGGGTGCTCCAAAGCAACAGTGAGAGGTACTGGCTCAGCTGGGAGACAGATCTGGGAGAGCAGAAAGTGTGCAAAGCACTGGTCTCACCCTCAGAGTTGTCCAACAATAGGAAAGTCAGCTGCTATAAAGGCAAAAGGCTTCCTATTTTTCACAACCCTTCCTGCCAACACAACTACAACACCCTATGCTCAGCAATGTGTAACAGCTCTGCAACTGTTCATTCAACCTCCTCGCTCACTTGCATAGAGTTCCATGGATACTCAGTGTTCCCTGTCCTCTTGTAAACAGTGACCAAAAGCCTAACACTTCATTTTTGCAATAAACCTTTGTTATACTGCCTCCTAGAAAGCCTCTCTCCATGGCATGGAGAAGAGGCCACTGGAACACCTGAGGATTTCCTAGAAGAAGAAAACATACCTGTGTCTGCAGCACTCCCTGAGGACTTCAATCCCTCCCTCCCAGAAAAGGCAAGAGTGCCTGATGAGCTAAGGTCATCAAGGAAAGTCATGCACTGGACCTCACCTTAGCAAACAGGAGGGAGAGACTGGATAATGAAACACAATCTTATGCAGTGAGGGGGACTTTGGGACATGCAGTCTCCAGTTCTTGTATCAGCCTAGGACTGAAGAAACGCCTTCATTTCCACACATTCATGATTCCCATATTGTCAGGAGAAAGCCAGACAAGGGGCAACCCTTGGATGCTTTTAAAACATTTCTACATTGATTCCTTCTTGAGACACAAAGCAGCTAGAGAGATGATATCTCCTCTTACTCAAACCTTATTTTTCATAATTATGCATCTTTAGCGTTTCATAACGACCAGTTTAATCACTTTTGCCGTTTAGAGGCTACAACAGCCAATCATGGTAATGGGCTAGGTATTTGGTAGGAACCATTTAACGCCCAAGAGCCCTTGTTCTGGGCCACTTGATGCCACTTAAGTTTGACAGACAGACTCTCATTAGCTCAAGTTGCAAAACCTCTCAGATGAAGCTCATTTCTTTTAAACAAACTCTGCTCAGTGATCCCCAAAGTGTCTGAGTGAGGAAATTTTTATCTCACTTCAGACCTGTGCAGGTCTGTGGAAATTAATCAGCATATTTCCCTGTGCTGGGGGCTTTCTATGAAATTCTCTACCTTTCCTCTTCTTAGTTGTTCTCTCGTACCTTGCACATAAGATCTGTTCCCACTGTGGCCACCCTGTCTGTCTCCTGCAGGGTCACCTGGGCTTATGTGACCTTTTCTTTTCACACGTAACTCTCTTGGTGAGTTTCTGCTCCACTCAGACCAGCCTGCACCTGCCTCTAAGGGACAGCTCTCACTACGCAATTGTTTCTTGCTGAGGACAGTTGAATACATATTTGTAAACCTTTAAAAATATCTACAGATCTCTGGCTGCTGCTAAAACTGCTGCCCTTTCCTTTGCCATTCCTGTTACCCCATCTGTTCTTTAGATAGTGATCCAAAATGCAAAAAATAAAGCTCAGGGCATCTGAACAGCTTTAGATACTCTCAAACTCATAAGCAAGTCTGCGCCCCAGCTCACATGAGGCCCAACAGGTTTGAGAACATGGTAGAACAGAGCTGAATATTTGCTTCAAATGCAACCATAGCAGGCCTCCCTATGTAGCTGCAAGGATGAGCAGTGGGACAGCAGGAGGTGCTGCAGGCTGTGTTTGACAGACACATGGACAGTGGCTTCTGAGGAATCTCAGACTACTGCAGGGTATGCAGGGAAGGACAAAGGTTTTTACTCAAGGACTTACACAGCAGAAGAGTTGGCCACCCCTCAAAGAGCTTTGTGTTCTGTGGGCAGCACCGTTAAAGAAGGGTGTCAGATCTACGATGTCTGGTTTAAAACCATTGAATCCATTCACTTCTGCAGTGTTCCCCAAGAAAAGATTTGCCCTTTACATTTTCTTTTTTTTCCATTATATCACAGCCATTGTCCATGCAGTGGGACTCAGAGTTATAAATGTAGAAGTGCTAAATGGAAAATACATTAATATATGAACAGTTACCTCCTAGGTGATAGACAAAAGGCATTATTTTGTGGGACAGGGTACCATCTCACCCTGTGAACAGTCAGAATGCTTCAGTAAGGCAACTACATAAAAAATACAATATGTTGAGCTAAAGGAGTAGAAATCTTTCCTTAGGAAGGAAACCCCCATTTTCAACATAACTTGCCCCAAATGTCACCATCTTCCACGACTACTGCTTTCTGACATGTCAAATGGTGACCCGAGAGAATGGGTGGTGGGTTGCCCTGTATCTTAACAGTCTAAATGGGCCTCATGTTCTAAACCACCATGCTTTGTTCCAGTACAATGAAGGCAATATTCTCAGTGCCATAATTAAAATGGAGTCTGTTTCACCAGGCACACACACAGACAAAACCATAGTACTGCAAGACTGTGTGCACCTGTCCAAAGCTGAAGAGAGCATTAACTGATGTTATGACATATTACTTGGGCAATAGCCCAATGTCCCTTAATTAGAGGCTGCCTGCTAAGGTACCCACAGCAGGAGAAGAGTTAAGGTTGCATTTGTAACCTTAAATCTCACCTTACCTGGCTTGTGAGTGCTTAACTGTGCAACTTTAATGTGTTCTTATCAGAGCATTTTTATTGAGCCATTGTTAACACTGGTAAGATACAATCTAGTGTTTCCCAGATCCCCCTCATCCCCAGCCATTACCTGAACCACACAGAACATGAGATTCAAAGGAAGCATTTAAGTCAACTCCTGCTATCGTTCTCCAGACATCCACTGCCGCTAATTCCTTAGCAACTTCTTTAAATGGGGCTTGAATTTTGGTTGCTATCTTGCATGCCCTCGGCCAGAGTGCATATTGAAGGAAATCCTCTACTGATAATTAATAAGTTCCCCTGACACTTGCTGCTCATTAATCTATTCTTTTACTCCTCTAATTACGTCTGTCTGTTCAAGTTAACAGTCTCCTTCCCTCATCTTCCCCGGGTCTCATACAGGAGATGCTGCATGGCAAACATGACTTTCCTTTGTTCCCAACTCCCTTAAAACCTCTGCTTTGTGCATGGACTCCAACACCCATCCCAGCTTCTTGCATGGAGTGAATTGCCTCCCCATGGGTCTGCATTTCACTCAAGTGAAATGAAGCTCCAGGCATCCAAGATGGAGCTTGCAGAAGGAATATCTAGGGAACACTGGCTTCTCTGTGTTGCCCCCTTGAAAGCTCCCAAGATCTACAAGGAATCCTCCTCACAGAAGTCATATGGTTGTAGTTCTCCCCACAGGAAATGGGGGTACTTAGAATTTCACAGTGCAAGGAACATCTACGTATATATGGCCTGACTTCCTTCTACAATAACAGCCTCTCCCCTGCATTTGGTCTGCCTGAGATAGAGTTCCCTTTCCCCACAGCAGATCTCATAGCACCATGCTTTGCGTAAGGAGCTAGAAATGTGTGGGTAACACACACCAGTGTTTTGGCTACTGGTGAAGAACACTGGCACAGCGTCAAGGCTGTCTCACCAACATTTCCTCCTCACCGGTATGCTAAGGGTAAGTGAGATCTTGGAAGGGGACACAGCCAGGACAGCTGAGCCAAACTGACCAAAGGAATATTTCATACCATATGGCATTTGCTCAGCAATAAAAGCTAAGAGAAATGGGTAGGGGCATTCATTATTATGACATTTGCCTTTTGGAGAAACCAATGCGTGTGCTACAGCCCTGCCTCCTGGGAAGAGGCTGAATGTTGCCTGATGGTGGCAAACAGAGAGTGAAAATAATTATTTTGTTTTCCTTTGCTGCTGTGAGTAGCCTTTGCTTCTGCTTTATTAAACTGCCTTTATCTTGACCCACGAGCTTTTTCCATCTTTTTTTCTCCCCCCATTCTGCTGAGAAGGTGAGTGATGGAGCAGCTTGGTGGACATCTGGCATCCAACCAAGGTCAACCCACCACATACCCAAAGCCTAACAGTCAGCACAAATTAACTTTATGTCCCTTGGGCAGAAGGGAAGACAGAAGCAGGAACCAATTATTTATTTGCTTGGAAGATGCCCAAGTACAGCAGAGATAAATGCAGTAGATACAAGTGAGCATGTCAAACAGAGGCTGGAGTTACAGAGTTTGCGGCTTGACCTGATATTCTGCAGTTCAGGGAACTTCTGAAATTTTGTCTCCTAGCATGATTGACTTTAAAAATACTATTTCTCTGTTCCCATTTTGCAGCTATAGTTGAGGTATAGACAGCCTTTGGACAGACCCATGCCACACAGCCAAAGGATGGCGGTACTCTGTCATTTTTCATGCTTACTTCTATGTTTCGCAATTTTACCTTTAAGGTGGAAAATGCAAGCCTTTGAGGTTGGTAGATAAGGCTGGTAAGCAGCAAAATGCTGCATATTTTGTGCAGTAAAATGGATGGACAGACACCAGCACGGGCAACATACAAAGGAGCACATAGTAAAACGTTCACAAATAATGCATACAGCAGTGTGCACCTGCATACTCAGCCAGCTTTTACAGATGTACAGGCTGCACAGCAGGTAAGGATGGCGGTAAGGACATATGGTGACCATTACAGTGCTTGTAATTAGATGATCCTGCCAGCAGTTCTCAGCCAGGCACGTGCGACAGGGCAATGACCCACAGGCACCCTTAGGAGGAGCCTCAGAAACCCCTGGGAAGCTTCATCGCTCTTCCCTTTGCCTACCCCTGACTGCAGCCATCTCATCTCCCCCTGGTGTCTTTCCTGGGACACAAGCCGGGACAAGGTGTGGGCTCCATGAGTGTGCTCTAAAGTGTGCCATAGATGCAGTCCTGTCCTCACTCCACGACCCTTCCAATCTGCCACAGCCCTCAGTCGATACAAGAACTGAAATCTCTCATGATCAATGTCTTTCCCAGGCCTCCATTACACTTTTCTTCCTTGCAGCTTGTGCTGATCCTTTGGCAGGATATGCTTATCTTTCCAATGGCTCAAGTCACTCCAAACTGGGCGTGAAATTCAAAGGCTGCATCAGAAAGCAGCTCTTGCTTTCCTGGATTGGGACTCACCAACCCCTCCCAGCCCCCTGCTTTGCTCCTGTGCCGCAGTAACACTGCGGTGGGCACTCACTGCGAGTTTATGAGAAAGGATGATTTGTTCAGCCAGTGCATGAAAGAATATAGAGTACATGAGAAGAGTCATATTTTTCAGGTGCTGTTCAGAAAGAGAGAGTATCTGAAGAAGAAATAAGAAAGAAAATGAGAATCATACGAAAGAAATAAGAACAAAGCCTTTGAACATGCACCTCCCCCCAAAAAATAAAATCCTTGAATCATGTTTTTGATCTCTCGTGTTTTCTTCAGACAGGAAAGAGGGGGGATGGTCTGAAGACACATTTCTGAAATGCTCAGAAAGGAAGCTGAGGAAGCAAACAGAACACAAGTGTTCACCAGGGCCTGTCGCAGCCTTACATTACCAAAATAGTTCACTGCCTTCAGCTGGGAGACTCCCATTTTCACTACAGCTGTATTCAGACCTGGGAGAAAAACTCCACACCACAGGAGGCTGAGTGACCTCTGACCTTGCTGTGGTTGTAATGGCAAGCAAGTTCAGGATGTCTTGTCCCTAAAGCTGGCTTTTTCTTTGCCCTAGGTCTATCTCTGTATACAGGAGATTCTTGCAAATAATGCTGCTTCTCACTACACTCCGCTGTTCTCTCTCTCACTATTTCCCAGCTATCACTAGAACTGAAATACAGAAGCCAAGCTGTTTCATCAGTGGAATTGGTGTGGGGGTGGAGGCAGAAGGAAGAGACAGTCAGATAATTGTGCAAGAGATGCTTTGGTAGTAAAGGGGTGAAGGCTTTGGGGCTGTACAAGAAACTCCCTCCAGACATCAGTGTCCTGGCAGGACCCATGTGCTGCAGAAGATGCTGTCCTTCATGCTCACTGGGGTCCTTAGAAGAGAGAAGACAGTAGGTCTGGTTCCAGTGTAGAATATACCAGACACTGAAGTCAGCGGAGCCACTGAGAGCAGTTGTAGTCACATAACAGCATAATAACAAAATGGTGAAGTCTCTCTCTTTAAATAATAAAAAAAAATATATAAAAATGCAAGGACCAGCTATAAGTTACTACTTCAACTTTCTCCTTTTATTAGTGTTTCTCTCTCCTACTGTGAAGAGAAAGTGAGAAATATGCTTGCCTAAAGTAAAACTACTTATAGATTACAGCTACAAGGGGAAAAAAAAATTCAGCCTCCCCATTTTCTTCTTAAGGCTAGCTTTCTCAAGGATGTTTGAATTGAAAGTATTCCATTTAACATGCTATGAAATTTTTCTCTCTTTAATTCACACTCAACCTCTCTGCATCTTTATAAGCATATTTAAATTTTCAGATGCAAACTACAGCTGCAACCACGGAGTTGCCAGTGGGAAATATGACCTCCAGATGGCAGAATGAATGGGACCCAGTCCTAAAATATTTGCCCTTTACCCCTGTGGACCCAGAGAAGCTCTATCACCGAATGAGCAGCTCCAAGCACGAAGGACCCAAAGCAGACTCCTGAGTTCAGATCACTAGAGGGAGACACAGTAACACAAACACATCCCATCAATATCTTGCACTCAATAACAATCTGTTTTGGTGTAGTTGACTATACAGGTAGGATACAAGAGTGTTCAGTGGCATGTCTGGAGCACAGGAAAGGCTGGCAGAGAAGGAGGGTAAGGTAGACTGCATCTACAGTGCTCAGAATGGCAGGCCTAGCAGATGCCTCCTCTCTTCATTCTAATCAGGGAAAAAAAGTACTGGTCCCGGTTTTGCGATGGTGGGAAAGACACAGAATTGGTAAGATTCAGTAACCTGCTGTTGAGAACTGACTTGTGGCAGTATATGGCACTTCCCTTTCCTGTCATCATTAATTATGGAAGATTTTGAATTCTCATCTTCTGGGGTGCTGAAGTTTTCACTCCCACATCTAGCCCTCTGGGATCCTTCATGACTGGTTCATGGAGGTAGGGGAGGGAAGTAGGTAGCTATTCCTGAATGTCCTGACTAAACAGCCCACTGAGAAGCACTAACCTTCAAGACAAAGGTACAGCACTAATCTTGAGGGCAGACTGTACAGCACTGCACAGACAGCAGTATTACAGCATGCAATGAGATGAAAAATTTCTGCTTTTCTGTAGGTGGAGGAAAGTTTTCATATGGACACAATCCAGCTCAGCCTTTAAAATGCCATGGAAAAGACTTTACCAGCATGACCGACTAGAATTGGTACCCATCTGAGAGAAGGAAAAAAGGAGGTAACTACCCAGACTCCAACTTGATGTAAAGAACAACATTTTTATGTGGCAGGAAGGCCACTAATTGGGTACACAATGGCCACATCTTCCCAGCAACAGCAAAGAAAATCTTGCCAGAGGTGGAGCAGCCAAGCACTGACCAGAAGACTCTACATGTTCCCCTCCAATGTCTGCTGAACGCTGCAGAGTAAATTTCCTCCACGCAGCAGCTTTATTTGCTTGTTCCCCAGAAATGCCAAAATACTCATGAGGCTTTGCTCTCCCTCTCTGACCTGGGCCAGGAGAGAGAAATCAAAGCTGTTAAAAAAATGAATGTTTCATGCATCAACAGTGATTGTGCTGAAACAGCATCACAGACCACGGCAAACGAACGGGGCATTACTACAACAGGAGTGATCTCTGGGCAGTGTATGTGCCTCTGGGTGTAGAAGGAAGAAAGCAAAGTGAGAGACCACCTTGTTACAGGTGAGGAAGGAGGCAGGGGGATCCGGATTGTGGGCATTAAGAAAAGCAGACTTCTAAAAATATAAGAAATGTGGAACAAGTGTAAGTGGGAAGCAAATAGATGTTGAAAGCACTTTGGATGCCTTCTGGAGAAGACCTGAAAAAGTTGAAAGTTTGGCTTGTTTCCCAGGCTCTTTGTGAGCCAGCATCCTCTTTTTTTCTTTTTTCTTTTTTTTTTTTTTCTTGGATAGGATGAAGACTAGATCAAGAGAGAAAAATACATCTCAGAAAGTGTGCTAAAACAAACTAGGAGTCTTTAAGAGGCAAAATGAAAGGTCTCTGTGGAAGATGAGACCACATTTTTACCAGAGAGTATTTTGAAGATGTGAGAAAAAAAAAGGAGGAAAAGAAGACCTGGTTAAAAAATCATCAGTTGCCCACCCAACATCCTAAAATGCAGGGTCAAACAAATACCTTCTGAATCTTAAATTTCCTGATGAGGCAGAGACAGTTACGTGGGGAGAAGACTGTGACATGAGATGAGCTGGCACAGTAACTCCACAAAATCCCCGCCAAATGCAAACAAAAAACCTCACCCTAAGCCTCCCAAAACAACACTCCTCTCCACAACCTTGTACTGAGGAATGCACCAGAGAGGTGGGCTAAATCCAAATGGTTTAGATAACATGAAAATCTGCTTCCCACTTATCACTACCTATTACCCACAGAGTTGACTTGTGGTGATTCTGGCTGAGGGTTTTCTGTTTGTTATTTTCTTTGGTCATAAACTGGCTTTTCCTGTGCTACTTCAAGGTGAAGTAGCAAGGTTTTGGACTTAGACAGCAATAAGAAGCAAGCAAACATAGGACATAATGATCAAAGTTGCCCAGTGTGAATGATATGGCCTTCTTAAATCTCATACCTTCAGAAAGCTCTCTGTCTCTGCTTCCTTCAGAGCTCAGCATTCAGCTCTACAAGGAGACTGGCATGCACTGAAGGAAGATACACAAGTGAGCGGGGGCGTGAGATAATCTGTCTCTTTCACTTAAGGTCTTATCCTGATCTCTGAGCCCCAAAGCATGAAGTTTAACACCCCTTTCAGTATTTTTATCGTGAATAACAAGAATATCCAGATTTGTTCACATTATCCTCAGGAATACATAAGCTGTGTGAGTCTTGCCAAGTTCTCATCTTTAAATAACTTTGCATGGCAATGAGTTCTACAGCTGTTTATAAACATATTATATATATACCATCTCAATTACACAGAGCATGCAGGCACATTTCTGTATTCTCTATCCCTTCTAAACTTCCCTAGCTATGGTAAATTCTCTAAGGCTCAATGGGAATTTCTAGCACCCTCTAGGGAGAATCAGACTGGCATATTTAACAAGCCTTCACATCTCCTTTCATTTTATGCTGTGACATGAAACTTGGGTGTTGCAATCAATACTTATCTGCTTTGCTCTAGACTGGTTCTTTTTATGCTGTGATTACCACTGTAACAACTAAGCTCCTTTTCTGAGCCAAAGTGGGTATCTTTAGATTGTCAGGTGGAATTTGGGAGAATCCAGACTGTTCTCTTCTCCATCAAATAGCCTTGATAGGCTGAGGCCAAGGAAGTTGGACCAAGAATGAGGTACCTAGTGGTTTTACACAGGTTTCACTTTCTGTAGGAAAATGGAATTGCTTGCTCCTCAGCTGGCTGTGCACAACCAGTAAAAGCCTCAACTGTTCAGCTTTGATCAATATATCTTTGTCTCCCTGCCACCTCTCAGGTCGTCATCAACATGGGTACCAATGCCACGGCACTTGCCATAGCACCCCATGAACAAGGCCCTCAGAAAGGTTTCAACCAGTGATGTCTTGTGGTAAAAGAGCAGAAACGTGAATGGGTCTGCTCCTGTGAGCTTGAGTACAAACTCCGCAGGACAGGAGCTGCCTTTTTCTTCTGCATTTGTCTGCCCATACATAGCAAAAGGATTGGGAGTGAGACCTCTGGCAATGTAAAGACCTTGCAACAACTCTCCGTGTTCATATTGCTGCTAACTCGATTCCCAAGAGGTACTCTTTAGGGCTTCCATTGAGAGGGAGTTTACTGATAAGAATATGAACATACAGGCAACTGCAAGAGAAGTGTAGGGAACAGAACAAAAGTCTTTATGTAACCTTCGTTGATCTCACCAAAGCTTTTGATACTGTGAGCAGAAAAGGCCT
>JAWWES010000001.1:22111029-22132119 GCA_035583135.1 Lophotriccus pileatus
GAAAGAATCGCGTCTTGTTGACATCACCAGGAGAGTCTTTCTGCTGTGCCTTTTGCAACCGGACTTGTCTGTCTCACATTGGCCTTTTTAGCCATCAGCATGCTTGTAGCAAGTGTGGGTAGAGCCCTTCCCAAATCTTCGTTCGCGAAGCCTAGCCACGATGAACATACATGAATCTTTACTTTCCCCAGGAAACTCTTTTTTTCAGTCAACCAGGCATCTAGAATGGTTCTAAATAAGACAGAGGGATGAGCAATGATAAATTATAAAGCCTCTGGACTGTGATCTCAGAGAGAAGTCACGTTATCCTGAATAAAAGTAAGTCAATAAGGACACAAAGATGAGCTCAAAAGCAGGCACTAGCTACCATGTCTAATATACCTTACTGGATCTTTTTCTTGCCTGTGTTAGTTGTTATCTTGGTGCATGGTACAAATAGAAGAGAGCACCTGCTAACATACCTAGCCATAGATGGGTAGCCTGCACAGACCACGTCAGTGTGATAAATAATACATGGGCCTGTGCTTGGACCCTGTCCAGACTGTGGTGCAACTACTGGATATTTGAGGTTATTGTATTCTGTGAGGAAAATATAATCTATGCCTTTGTGAGCCATGGATCAGGCAGGTTATGATTTAATATTAAGGAGCATGAAACAATAGGGTACCATCCACTATTTGTACAAAAAGTCTGGGGTTTATCCCTTTCAAGAGATGAGAGACTACAGCATATTCCCTAGTGAAGTATTTCTAATGCTGACAACTGCTAACTCATAATGGTCTGTAAAGGACATCATTAATACTCATCCCCACTCTAACTGAACAAATCCCAGTTTCACGATAAATCCAGTTCAGAGAGCTGCTACAACCTTTGCCATGGATTATCATCACAAACAGGGATGGCAAAGGTCATAGGGCATGGTGAGCTTAACAAGCCTGCAGCTGTGTCCTGAATCACAGGAAAGGGATCAGGCTATGAGCAGGGAGGGATGTGTTGGCCTGCTGGAAGCTGCAGGACCGGCAATCCCAGAAAAGTGCTCCGCTTGCTGAAGCTGAACAGCTAATGAAGCTGTTTGTGCTCCCAGGCAATGCCTATTAAATTATCCACAACTACTTAGACCAGGTTGCCAATGTCCTACAGAACAATAGCCTGTCAGATAAGAAAGAAAAGGGTCTGGGTGACTCTCTCCACCTGCTCTATCAAAATACAATCCGTCAATCATCTGAAGAGGAATGGAAGAGGAGAGCAAGGACTTGCATCATTCCAAAGAATGTCATTCCTGCTTTCACCAAATTAAAGCTGATCTGTATTGTCATTTGCCATTGTAATTATTAAGGGTTTTTTCCCTTTACCTGCCTTCCTCCCGAGGTGTCACTGCTACAGTCATACTTTAACTATCTCACAGGCTTAGGTGAAGGTTTTTTCCTAGGGGCTGCTTCAGGGCTTGGGGACTTAGAGTTGATATGAAAGGCCTGGTTCAACTGCTCACTGAAGGACCAGCAAAGGAAGTGACATAGCATTTCATAAATAACTTTTTTTTAACTTCCCAGATAGGCAGATGAGTAGGCTATGATCACAGAATTTAAATGAACATGCATCCCTGCCTTCTCTGCATAAGTAGCAGCACCGCTTTCCCTTTGCATTTGTATCTTCCACTTCTCAGCCAACAAGAAATAAATCATTTCTGTGGTCTTAACTCGGGTAATTAGCCAACAAACACTATTGACTAAGTCAATGAATGAAAGAAACAGCGAACAAAGTCGCTAATGAACTCCTTGAGTAGAGTGCACATTGAGGAAGTAATTTGGCCCTCTCGCCCCCCAATACGGGTTTAATTTCACTACCTGTCCATTCAAAACCTCCCACACAAGCTCAATAACACTCTGTCTTCCAGTTCTGCAGTCACGAGTTTAACCACAAAAAAAATCAGCGTGAGATATACTTTAAAAAACCTTTACAATGATCTAAAATAGCTCTTTGATGCATAGCAAATGTCTTCAAAACTCGCATAAATGGAGCCTAAATGCCTTGTAGTTTTGGAAAAGGGAGATTCCAAGATAAGATGCGTTTCCAACTGCAGCAGCTCTGGAATAGATATGGAATTTATATTAATTGTTAACCTCAAGGAAAACACTTTAAAGAAGGCCTTCACTCTCCAATTTTGGGACAAGTGTCTCACTGGGCTACATGCTGCTCAAAGACCTGATGTCTGCCTAAAAGCAGTTCCTCTGTGTCCCTAAAAGATAGCTGATGGGTTCAGGTGGGGAAAAAGAGAGAGAACAACCATCAGTGAGACATGGAGGTGACAGACTGAGGACTGCCTGCCCTTCATTGTAACCTCTAGTTCATTACAAAGGGGGTCATTGGTAGGCATCACTGAAGGGAGGAAGACCGAGCAGACACTGGAAGGAAGTCAGTGAGATGGTGCTGAGGCAGGCTCTGAGACATGTAATGGGAGTAAAAATGTGATGGGACATGTTGGAAAACTGAACAACAAAACCAGGCAATCTGACTCCAGAGTTGAAGTGGGGATGGGCTTCTCCAGTTCTGTTGCTCACTGGATAGGACAGCCAAAAGGAAGATTTGGTCTGAGGAGACTTTTATAAATGGGAGAAAACAAGTCTGTGTCTGATATAATGGAGTAGGTGGTACAATAGGAAAAAAAAAAAATCAAAAGTACCAACAGCCAAAGTGATGAGTCAGGAGCATCCGTGGAACGTCCTTAACTCAGACCATATTAGAGTGTGCTCATTGAATAGCTAGGGAATAACTTCTGCTTGAATATGAGAAAGAGAACTGAAAGACTGATGCAGCAGTAAGATGGAAAATATGATATGAAATAAAACTTTTATATATATATATATATATATATATATATATATATATATATAATTAAAGGTGAAAAAAATAGGATCAATTTTCCTATAAATGCAAATGGCACTATCAGGCTTAATGCTGAAACAAGCTGAAGACGAAAGTCAGGTAGTGATGGAACATAGAGGAGTAGTGTTCCCCTCATCAGCTCTGCTCCTTCCACCTCTTCCTGGCATTCTTTCTCCATCTTCCTTCTTTTGGCATTGCAAGAAATGGGCCAGAAATACAAACTGCATATCTGCCTTTTGTATGCATGAAACCTCAGAAGGACTTGGGTTTGGCTGAAGAGACAAGAAAGGAAATCTGAGGAACCCCAACCTGAACCACAAATTCCAAATTCAGGGGGTTCTGGATGCAGCCCTAAGATTAGGCTCTCTTCCAATGTGTCATTCTACCTTTCAGATCTTCTTTCTGCAAATCTCTCATCTTTTCCGGCTGCTGAACTGCAGTAGATACTGGACTATCTGTAGCACATGCAGAATGTTTGTACTCTGCCTACCTCAAATCCTCTTTAACCCTTTACAATATATGGGAGTATCACAGGAGACCATTCATATGGAGCTAATCAATGCTTTCCCCATGCATTCTAGATGAAAGAATATCTGAAAGCAAAAGAAATCACCTAAGGAGTTCTCTCCTCAAAGGACATGAAATGGAGAAAGAGAAAACCACCTCTCATCCTACTATAAATCTTCAGGAGGTGAGGTTTGCTTGCAACCCAAGTTGCTAACCCCACAGAGTCTGACTACTGAAAGGATATTCTCCTTCCAAGCTTCTTACATCCTTGAGCATAGAAGGCACAGTTAGATAGCAGAACAAAGATGGTGAGTTCTCCTTTATTGTCTCCATCCTGCTCTTCACTCACCTTGAAGATCAAATGCCTTCTTTACTCACTTCACAAGACTGTCTGCCAAAGTGGAGCATAATATGAAATCATCTGTGCCACTGTTTGCCTCTCCCTTTTAAGGCAAATCAGTAGGAAGCAAATTCCATGGTTTTTAGAGAGAACCTCTTTTATGTAGTATCTCAACAGAAATCCTTCCCCCCCTGTCTGGCACCAGGAGCATTTTGTCTCCACTACTGTGCTATGCATTACCAGCAGTAGAGACTGGGACAACTCAATGAAGACCAAAGCTAAATAGAATTACAGGTCCAGTTCTGTAAGCATCTACTGAAATAATTTCATTTGTTCACTTGGAAAACCTGTTTATTGTGCCTGGGAAGTCATACCTCAAAACAAGTTTGAAATGCATTTAAGATTCTTGCCACTTTTCTACAGCTGCCTGTATTGCTACTAAAATTTTCTCTTGATGCTGGAAGAGAAGGAAACCACTGAACAGTTCACAAATCATCAGCACAGTGGAGTCCAGTTGGATCTCTTACCTGTTGGGGTGAGGTGCCTCCAGGTGATGACAGGTTCAGGACGCCCATTTGCCATGCAAACCAGAGTCACATTGCTGCCCTCATTCACGGTGATGTCTGAGGAGATATTGGAGATCTTTGGTGGAACTGTGAAGACAAAAGAAAGTTGGACCTTGTTAGAACAAGAATTATGGAGGGCAGTCTGTCTGGCTTATTAAGCTATCTAAATACTAACCAGAGTCCTGCCACAGGCTGCACTCCTTATTACTACCTGGGTTTCTGAAATCACATCAGAGTAGTATGTACTGCTGTTTTAAGGATCTGCAGTTCAAAATGGCCTTCGCTGTAACTGTGATGCTTTGTGTTTGAACAGGTTAGGAAATCTTCATAAAACAACCTCTAAGAACTTGCCTGCCTGTCCCAAGGCTACATGGAAGGAGCCAGGAGGCTCCAAGCACCATCCCAGCTCATTTTTACACTCCAAACAGTCCCAGATGAAGTTCTACATCCTCCTGCAGGATGCAAGACCTCAAGGCACTGACTCAGAGGGTGTATTAGTTACTGCTACCTCCCACGGGCAGATAGGATCCATGCTGCTGGCCAGCACCCTGCTCTTCTGTTCACATAACCAAATGCTCACTGGGAATTGAGTCAATAAGCTTCTTCCTGTAGATACTGTGCAATGGCATGAGAAGCAAGGATGTGCACCATGGCTAATGGGAATTTGTAGGAAGGCAACAGCAGAAAGGTTTCTGTGACATCTTTCAGGCAAGAGAGATACCCCATGGGTTACCTGCAGCAGGTAGCTTCTGGATGACTGCACCTCACAAAGCACAGCACCAAAAGCACAGTAGGGTCTTTAAAATTCACTAGACCAGCCATTGCTTGGGCATTCAGGATCCTTAAAGACCTTCCAAGCTAGCTGAGTTTGTGTCACAGGACCAGAGTGACCACGCTGGGACCTGAACACATCCAGGTGTGGAGTGTGCCAGCCGTTGCAGTCTCTCCTCTCTCATATCCATGTCTTGCTTCCATGCTTCAAAACCCAGAGGTAGTGAGGGAGTTTGACTAAAAAAGGAATCTTCTAATTTTGGGTTTTTTTTAATATATTTACAGCTCCCAAATTTGTGTGTAGCGAGGAATGAAAGAACATCATTTTCTGCTTTGCTTACCACAGAGTAAACAGACAACATTCCTTCCCCCTCCCTGCTAGGAGTGCCTGATGGTCCTATAAGTGCCTATAAGCTAGGTGGGGAAAAAGAAATGAAGTCTGAAGAGAGCAACTTACTACTTCCAGCTGTGTTGCTGGGTTCACAGGAATATTGTTTACAACCCACAGCTCACTAGTCCTTCTCTGTGGGCCCTAGACTCATGGAAAACACTTGAGTATCTATGACCCTGGGACTCCCTTGGAGGAAGAGGACCCGTTAAAAAGAAGTGAGGCAGGCATGTATTTGCTGACACTCTCCCTCATCCTGGCAAGGAGGGATTTAAGGCAGGTACACTGGAGAAGGATTGCCATAACCTGTGGAGAAGTGAGAGTGCAGAGGGCAGTAAGGAATCAGCTGAGGGTCAACAAAATATCCCACATGGGTCACCAGCAAACATGGGTAAACAGAGCCTGGGAGTAAAACCGGTGGCTAGACCACATTTTGGGAATATTATCATAACCTCAAAGGGTTAAGGTTTGCGTGAGGAAAAAAAAGCTGTGCAGCTAACCAAGAAAAACTAAGCTCAATCAGCATTAGCAGATGGAGCTGTAAGCCAGTGTGGAGTCCTAGCAGAATGGTGCAATGCCAGCCAAGGTTGAGGAGAGAGCAGCAAAAGCCACCACAGGGCAGCAGCAGAGCTGCAGTTAGGACATGTGTAACCTGCCACTTCCCAAAACCATCAAGACATTTTAGTTCACACAGGATCAAGTAAACTCAGCAAATACAGATCTGAGCATGCCTATCAAATGCCCAAGGGGAGGAGCATGTGTCCAGATGGTCATATATTGCTTGCCACTTTTTCAGACAAGGGAGAAAAGGGCATCCAAGGCTGAAATCCTGTTAGGAATATAATGGCTGGTTCCTTTCAGCTGGCACCTCGGTCAGAGGGCATGGAAAGGCTGAGAGAAGGGGGAATAGGGCAAGAAATAATTTCCCTGTAAATTTAAAACCTGGTTTGGCTTAGTCTGCTTAGAATCCAAAGCCAATGGACAATAATTTCACTCAGATAAAAAGTCAGAGACTTTTAATTTTCAGGGTGTCAAGCCAGCATGTTAAAATGCCCAAACTGTCAGCACCAGCAACAGTTAGCATTGCCTCCTTGGCACTTGTCATTACTTTGCATACACCTTTTTAGGACAGTCTTAAATGAGAAGCTTTGACCTTATTATTTTTTCCCATGTGTGGGTTGTGTTATGTTTTCACAGATTCTGGACTGCTGGATGAAGGATTGCTGAGAATAAAATCTCCTGGGGCCAGGATCTTCTGGGTGTCACAGCCTCCTTTTGCCCAGCCATCTCCTGTTGACCTTCAACTGCAAAACTCTTCTGTGTCTGGCCTCTCTGAACCATTAGCAGAGGCAAACCTTACAAAAGGGCAAGTACTACAGCTGAACAGTGCTTCCCGGAACTTTTATATTCTGTCTTCTTCCTCCAGGAGAGACCAGGCTGCTGCTGGCCCCCTCTGGCTCCAAGGACCATGGGAAACGACTGCCAGGGTCTCTGGTACTGCCAAAAAAGATGAAATTGCCAGATTTTTTTCCTCCCTTTGTGTGTAAATATAATATGGGGTATCCATTACACTGTGCTTAGGATCCCCCTGGCTGAGGTGGGGAGCAGAGACAGACAATAAAGCAAGCGCTACTCCATCTCCTGAGAGAGAGAATGCCCCACCCACATGAGGGAGTGATTCTGGAGAGAAGGAAATGAATGCTGAGAAAAATGGCTTGAAACTCACGTATTTGTTTCTTCTACATTTCACATCTACAGGACAAAGCTGATGCCAGGTCAGCATCTCATGTTCCACGTTACTGACAGTAAATAACAAGCCCCAAAGTAACCAGTAGCCATTCTCTGTAAAAAGATTGGATTGGAAGAGCAGGGTTGCTGCAAGGCAGGAGTGACACAGGGGCAGAGATACTGAGGGTGATCTGGGCTGGGAAGGCTGCAGGGCAGGAGGGGTGCAAGGTCAGAACCAGTGTGGGAATTCAAGTCCCAAGCAAAATGCAGTGAGGGAGCTAGGTAGGACAGGCATGTGCAGAAACAGCTTGCACTGAGCCTGTTCTTGTTAAGTGCCGTCAATCCTTCACTTCATGACAACTGCAACTCACATTAATTTAAATAATAAGAAAGACTGAGACATGAAAAATAGAGCATGCTTCCCCAGCACAATCACTGTTGCTCTCCAGATGAAAGCAAGTGATTTGTTTGCACAAAAACACCTGCTATAGCAGTTATTACAGACCAGGGGCTGCATATGGGTGGCAGCAAGGAAACCACAAACAAGAGAAAACGCAAACATCTGCTGTTGTTATCCCTGCCTTTTATGACCAAAGGCCTTCAGAGCTCAAAACTCCTCCTGAGATATTTACCTGGGAAGGTATGTGCGGGCTGGATCAATATTATAATTCAAGGCTATGGAAGGAGACAAATAGTAGTGCTACACCCCTTTTCCTAATTTAGTTTACATTGGAACTGGTCATGCCACAGCTCCCAGACAGTTCAAATAAAGTGGCACAAATAGGAACCACTGCTATCCACAAGTGGTGCTTATAAGCAAGGGGACTTAAAGGCCCCCGGCAGTAGTTTCCGGCTTCTGCATTGATGGCCCTCCACTTTCATGATGCAACACACAAGATCTCAGTGCAGGAGGAGGATGGGTTTGAGAGACAAGGGCAGCAAGCACGGGACTAGGACGTCAAATCAGGTATGATAGAATAAAAAAAAGGAAACAGAGAAGATCTAGTTGGAAGACAGCTCTGAGCCCTGTAATGCATACACAAGAAATTCACAATGAGATATTCTGACTGTTCCCTAAGGCAAACAGAGCTCTGTGTAAGACCCTTCAATGCAGCCTTCTCCAGTGGGGCATCTACTCCCCAGTCTGAAATTACAAGACTCCTTAAGTCAAGTATTCTGTCAATAAGTCACAAAATACATTTTAAAAAAGACATCTCTTATTCCCACTCTACAAACCTATGATACAGCAAAAGTTATTAATACCTTCAAGACACATATGCAAACAGTATTGAAACTTCCTAAGAAAGCCCATAAGCTTCATTTAAGTGCTCTGCTTGCCCCAAGAAGAGCACCTTGGATACAAATGGAAAAAGTCACTGCAATTCCTTTCCATATATCCTCATTAGTTGCTTCCTCCAGCCCATTTCCTTCCTCTCTATTGGCAAGTAGGACCCCCATTTGTTGGAGAAAATTAAGACTCCCATCCACTAATGTACAGGAGCCCCTGGTTCTCAGGGCAAAAAAAGAAAACATCAGGATTTCACTCCAAAGTCAAAGGAACTTTGCAGCCACTAAAGCCCTCCGCAGGTGCCTATCAATTAGCCTTGAGAGTTCTCATTTCCTTGTCCCCAGCTCCCAATTAACAGCACTTTGCAACAAACGCAAAGACGCTAATAAGCCCCAAGGCAGAGGTAGGGGGGACGCTGCCCATCATACGGTCCTTGAATGCTTTGGAGCAGCCACCTTGCTCACCACAATTAGGGGTCTTTTCCTGGGGCAATTAATTGACAGCAAATTGGCCTCATTAGTCATTGTTTAGTTACAGTGTTTAGTGGGGAAGAGAGGACCTGAAGATGGGGCTGAGCTGCTAAACACAACTAAATGGTTTAATTTCCCTCTTATATGTACAGCAGGCTAATCACAGCTCTTTACGGCTGTGAGAAGAAACAGCTTGTTGAAGCTAAAGTCCGCAAAGGGAGCAAGCTGAGAGCTGGAAAGTAAAATCCAGACATCCTTTGGGATGAGGCATGCTAATGTTTCTGAAGCATTTTGCAGAAGAAATGCGACATGAGACCCAAGATGTGTTTTTTACGGTCTGATTCACACTGCAGCCTCAGCCAGAGGGAGATGAAGCTGTCACCAGGACAAGAGGGCAGAGAGTGAAGTTGTTGAACTTCATTAAAGAGAGTGGACTCTGAAACAGCCTTCTGACCTTCTGCTTTTCTAGGCTTGGTTTCACTCTGCCAATGCCTCCTGGCATTAAACTTCTGTGAAGTAGAAACAAATGCTGAAGGCTTGGTTTTGTTCTTTAATCTCCTGGGAACAAAAACCAACCCAAAATACACTACAGTGTTTTTACAAGGTGTAAAAAGTACGTCTTTTTATTGTCTGAAAGGCAGTGCCTTATCACGTGGCCCTTAGGGAAGAGTCTATCACAGCCAGAGCAGGAAAACCACTTACAGAGATCTGCAGTTCCCAAACCAGTGTGCTTCCTCACCGCTCTGCAGCAGATCTCCATCGAGCACCACTGCTGATGCCAAGAGAGGCCGGGCAGAAGGAGTCACAGGGACTTCTACCTTGGGCCTTGAATCTTGATGAGCTTCCCCTACTGTGCAGTTGAGCCTCACCCAGAGACGCCAGGCAGGAAATTATTTAAAATCCAGATAGGGACTGCACATATTGCACTGACTGGGAGCAGAGAAGCAGACAGGATGTTGTAAATCAAAGCCATGTGGCAAGCAATCCCCCTTTTCTGAGGTGTGTAGCATGTCAGAGCTCACCACACTTGACAGAAAGAGCTTACAAGCCAAAACATGTTGTCCAAAGGAATGCTGTGCCTCATCCAATATATAGTTAAGTGTCTGGACTATTTTTCTGCATAACATTGCATGGGAAGCACCACCAGAACATTCTTTCTCAGCAGAGAGTAGCATAGAGTTCAAACCTGTTGGACTGTCCCATTCCTCAGCTGTTGGGAATGTCAGCACAGAACTGAGCTCGATTGCTTATACTCATTCCCACTGACTCTACATTTTTTAAATTTCTCTCTATGAAATTTTTCGAAGGGAAATTTTTTACCTTTGTGACTCAGGGAGAAATGGACAGGAAAGAGTAGCTGAAGTCTCAAGCCAGCCTTGTTTGTCTGAAGGTGCGCTCAAGGTGACAATGTGAGACAAGGTTAAAAGCAGTCTCACTCCTGCTCCTAGCCGAGTATCTCTACTTTAAACTCGGATGCCAGCCTTTCACTTTAAAGCAGCCCCAGCTCCAAGCCTGAGCCCCACCTTTGGCCCAATGCTGATAGCATTCCACACACACTTGGCTTTTTGGTGTTCCCTCACTAAGCACAAGGTTACGAAACCCACATTTGTGGATCCTGATGCAGTCCAGAAGAGCAGGTTCTCAGTTATGTGGTCCCCTTACCACCAGATTTGCATATCTAGATATGAGGTTCTTTGCTACAAAACTTCTTTTCCTTTTATATTAACATATTAAATGTATGCCACTTATCTGCTGTTTGTGTTTCTCCAGTTCTTTCAGCTTGTAAAACTAACTCTCCTAGAGAAGCCTGCTGTGAAAACACAGCCTTCCTCACAGGACATGTGTAAACAACAACAGAAGTGCTTGCCATGCTAATCCCCAGGGATTAACTCTTGGAATGCCACCTAATCCCAAACACTTTAAGGACTACAGATGTACACAGCTTTTGTTCTTTGTTTCAAGTGTATTTATATATTCCCTTACACTGTTCTTTTTAAATCTAGGAAGTATTTACTTATGGGACTGTAACAACCAGCCATCCTGGAAGAGAAATTCTGTGAGAAAAGTTGTCCTTAGTGTGCAGGTCCTCCAAAGACATCTCTGAGAATTTTTAAAGAACTTTTCCACAGAAGCATTAAGCATATTGGATATATGGCATGTAGGGGAGTCCTAATACACAGCCTTTCTAGGGCTTGATTCAGAGCCCAGGGAGCTCCTCTCTGATGTTAATGGCCTTTGGACAAATTCTTATACAGCCAGAATGGGTGATGGCTTCAAGGAAATGCTGCAGCCAGAACAGGGATGCTTTATAAACCAGTTGAGAGAAAAAAAGTATGATTATGGGTTTTTAGCTGAGTCCCAGCAGTCCTTGGCTTCTGCCTATTAACTCTTTCTTTGGGAAGTAGACTGGGGAGCACAGGCCATGTATGAGGAAAAAGAACAGAGAAAAGTCTAAGTGATTCCAGGTCAAGAGGTACAGGTTCAGAGAAGGTTTAGGAAAATGACTGGGATTTTCCTGATTAGGCAAGCAGGAAAGCTAATGTTAGCTAACACCACACTCTGGATGAAGATGAGGTTGTCCATCATAGCTTTACATGCTGGAGAGACAGAGACAAAATGTTTGGGTTTTTGTTTGTTTTCAGATCTTATGTTGGTGCTTATGTTCAGCTCATTAGGGACAGGCAGTACAACCAACAGAACAGCCTTCATGAGCCACCTGACAGACATCCACATACAGGCTGAAAAGAAAAGGCATCTCTCTCCAAACGCTGCTCTCAGATTCCTTTGGCTGCCCATGGTTTATCCCACAGCCTCTTTGATAAACCATAGGGTGGTGAACTCTCCTAAGTGTCTCGTGCATACCATGTACCCAAGGATCTGTCTCAGTTTCAACTGAGACAGCTTCTTAGTGACAAGCCTCTCACTCTAATAAAATGCATTCTTTTATTAGCAGGCTTTCCTTTCTTACACATTGAAACGAGCAAAATGGAATGGGAGAGCTTGCTGTAACCACCTTTCAAGATTGCTTTCAGGCTTCTGGGGGGAGCAGAAAGCTAGCATAGCACTTGGAAATGCTGGGTTTGCTTCCAGTCAAAAGTATAAAGAACAAGGATAATAATCCCATACTAGGATCTTTACATAATGTTGGAATCTGAAACTCGGCTGTCAGCAGAAAAGGAACTGATAGGATTATGTAGCAGGCATGGACAGCAGGAGCTAAGAGAAGCTCCTTACTTTGAGAGCCAAAAGCCTCATCACCTGTTAATATTTAGCTATGTTTGATCGTCCTGTCTCCTTCAGCAAGATATGGAAAGACGTTTTGGTGATGTTGTCAGACAAGAAACCCCTTTGTTCTTTCCCCTCATGTGGTTCCTCCCTACGGGAAAATACTAACCACTTTGTGTACATTACACAATTTGTGTAATTGTAATAAACAATTGTGTAATCATTTAGTTAGCATAATGCATCCCCTAGTTAGCATAATGCATCCCCTAGTTAGCATAACTCATCCTCTTCATTAACATGTCCTGCCCACCGGACCCTTATATTGTAAAGCGAGTGTTCAATACACATTCCAGTTTGCACCCCCCAGCTGGGATCTTTTAGTTTTTTGACCATTACAACATAAAATCGTAAAATGTCCTGGGTTGGAATGGACCTTAAAGCATGTAGTTCCAACTCCCCTGCTGTGGGCAGGGACACCTTTCACTATACCAGGTCTCTCAGAACTCCATCCAACCTGGCCTTGAACACTTCGAGGGATGGGGCATCCACAACTTCTCTGGGCAACTTGTTCCAGTGTCTCACCCCTCTCATAGTTAAGAATTTCTTTCTAATATCTAATCTACACCTACCCTCTTTCAGTTTGAAGCCATTCCTCCTTGTTCTGTCACTACATGCTCCTGTAAATATTCTCTCCCCATCTTTCTTTGAGGATCCCTTCAGGTACTGGAAGGCCAAAATTAGGTCACCTCGAAGCCTTCTGTTTTTCAGGCTGAACAATCCCAATTCTCTTAGCCTTTCCTCATAGGAGAGGTGCTCCACCCCTTTAATCACCTTGGTGGCCCTCTTCTGGAGTCACTCCAACAGGTCTATTCCTGTCTGTGCTGGGGACCCCAGAGCTGGATGCAGCACTCCAGGTGGGGTCTCACCAGAGTGGAGTGGCAGAATCACCTCTTTCCATCTGCTGGCCACGCTGCTTTTGAAGCAGCTCAGGACACATTTGGCTTTCTGGACTATGAGCACACATTGCTGGGTCAGGTGCAGCCTCTCACCTATCAGCACCCCCCAGTCCTTCTCAGCAGGGCTGCTCTCAATCTGTTGCTTTCCCAGCCTCTACTGATACTGGGGTTGCCCTGACCCAGGTGCAGCACCTTGCACTTGGTCTTGTTAAATCGTAGGAGATTTCCATAGGCCCACTCCTCAAGCTTGTCCAGTTGCCTCTAGATGGCATCCCATCCTTCATGCTTTAGATAAAATTTACTCTTCTGTCAAGTGCACAGATTTGGAGAAGACAGTAAAGTACTGTACACTGTCCTTGACCTGTACATTCCAACTTATGGCCCACATATCTGTTAAGAATACACAAATTTTTAGTGTGAAAAAGAGTGAAAATGCAGCTCCACATTTTTTCAGCTTGGGCTGCTCAGCACATTTCTGCTTTGTCACTATTGCTGGATCCACAGATGTTGGCCTTCCCCACCACACACAGTTATGAAATGCTAACTGTGAGACCTTCACTTGTTAGCTTGGTGATAGCTGCAGCAACCTATTTTCTAAAGGCCAGGGTGTTATCATCATCTGAGAAGGGAAAGCCAAAGAGTTCAAGGCAAAGAGTGCCTCTTGTTAGAAATTCTCATCTACACAAGTCTGATCAAGCAGAAAAGAAGAAAAAACAACTACAGTACTCCTGAAGTAAAAGTATCTTTGAAAAAAGTAAGCAGCTGGCTAAAGCTGAGATGTGATTGTGGTGACTTCCTTCCCACAAACCAACTGAAAGCCAAGGTTTCCTGAGGAAGAGAATTTCTGCTGTCAGAGAGAGTTCCCTGCCAAAAGAGAGTGCTCTGTTTTGGTTCAGCCACGTGCAGCAGCACCTTGATGTCTTGGAAGTTTCCCACTGTTTCCCTTTCCAAGCTTTGCTCTGTTGTAAAGATGCGCTGTATACATGCAGACAGCCTCAAAGGGGGAAAAAGATGAATTCCAAGAGCTTTGCTCTGTAAACACATTACATTGAATTGATGCCATTTCAATTACAGGAGAATCTCTCCCAGACTGCCAAGCATGAGGCTTATTCCATGTGGTCTGCAGTTTTACCAAGACACACAAAAACACTGTCTTCTTCCCCCAGGGACATTCAAGTCTGCCGTCTTCAAAACTGACAATATTTTTCCTGGTCTCTTAGTGTTATTAAACTGAGGGAGAGTCACAGAATCAGAAAATGGGTCACATTGGAAGGGACCACAGTGGGTCACCTGGTCCAACCTCCCTGCTCAATTATCATCCTAGAGTACACTACGCAGAATTGCATCCAGACAGTTCTTGAATAGCTCTAGTGAGGGAGACTCCACAACCTCTCTGGGCAGTCTGTTCCAGTGCAGGGGCAACTGCACAATAAAGAAATTCTTCCTTATACTCAGATGGAACTTCCTGTGCATCAATTTCTGCCCATTGCCTTTTCTCCTATTGCTTGGCACCACCAAGTAGAGCCTGGCTCCATCCTCTTGGTATCCTCCCTTCAGATACTTGTATACATTAATGAGGTCCCCTCTCAGTTGTCATTTCTTGAGACTGAACAGGCCCAGCTCCTCACCTGTTCTTCCTAAGAGAGATGCTACAGTCTCTTATTAATCTTTGTTGCCCTTCGCTGGGCCTGGTACAGGAGCTCCATGTCTCTCTGTACTGAGGAGCCCAGAACTGGACACAGCACTCCAGATGTGGCCTCACTAGGGCTGAGTAGAGGGGCAGGATCACCTCCCTTGACCTGCTGGCAATGCTCCTCCTAATGCACATTAAATTTAGGATTGCAGAGAAATGAAGGATCAAGAGCCTCAATTTCCATCAGAGCTGAGCTGGATTACCCCCCCAAATTATTCTGAGAGGCTGGGAGGAAGATGACTATCAGATGCCCAGGGTTAGCTATAAATGCAGGTGCCTACAAGAAAGGAGCAGCAAAATTCTGTAAGTTTCAGAATCTCAAGTAACAAACTGAGAAGAGCACGGTAGACACTGTCCATTCAGGACAATGAGGTTACATCCAGAAAGGTTTTCAGCACCTTTATGTTCAGTGGGACAACAGCTTTACAGACAACTTTTGTCTAAGGTTCTGCACCCCAGAAATCCAATGCTGCTGGCTGGAGATTAGGAATGAGATACCTCCTCTAATTGTCAACAAAGAACATTAACAAAAAAAGCTGCAAATAATTCCACCACAGTAGGGGAATCAAATACTAAGTCCAATGGAAAACGTAAGCCATGTCTCTCTGTTTAGCAGCACATCCACATCTGTGCATTTGTAGTAGCACAGTTAGCAGGGTAAGCAACATTACCAAAAACTGAAGGAATCACTCAGGTACTTCATGTTCAAGCAACTGTTCTGATACACACTTGTGCTCCACCTTTCTAAGGCTCAGTTCCCACTGTCACTCTTAGGGAACTACTGCATGCAAGATATGTGGCATTCCCCTGAGACTGACACCTGACTGGTGTCACCAGAGGTATGATGCCTTACCATCAACAGCTCCAACAGGCAAGTAGGAGGAGTAAGGGAAGAATATCTGCAAAGCCTCAGGCTGTTCCTTTTGAGGAATTAACACACTGCAAAGTTCCTTGGCAAAGCAAAAAGGGCAATTCCAAGGCAGAACTATTCGTGGGCACATGAAACAGGCCTGATCCTTCACTGATGATATAAATTAAAGAGAATATACTCTTTTACATGAAAGGGAATGCAAAGAAGGGGATAATCAGCCTTGTGATTCATAAACCCAGCATAAAAAGCTGGACTCACAAAATACTGTACAAACTGAAGAGGAATAGAAATGTAATCAATATAGTTAGGGATACTGATGAATGATAAGGATACACTCATGCACTTTCCATTCTGATGGTCACGATATACTGGAGTCTGCAAAAAATGATTTCCTTAAAGTACAAAGAGTGTTAAAAAAATATAAAGAAACTTTGCATCAGAACACGATGATGAAAACTCTGCCAAAGCCTGAGGAAAAGCAGAGATATAGCTGAGATGGCATCAAACTATGGATCAACCTGCCACTGGATTGGGCTCAGACACTTGTGACAAATAGGCACAAGGGATGCAGCGCAAATACAGTGTGACACTATATCCTGGGCATACGCTTGACGTATGGAGGATTAAATGCCACACACACACTGTCCTGGGTAGATTGTATCTAGTGCTGACAGATACCTGAGGGATCTGTCTCTTTCTTTATACACTTTGGCAATTGCCATGCCAACAAAGGATTATGGGACTGGGGGGGGTGAGAAGGAGAGATCATTTGCTACTCTGTTTAACAGAGACTTTATCCTCTGGGGGGATTTTGTCAAGATGTTGGATTTCTTCTTAAATGATATTTCTACTTTCCTGTACACATTTGAGGTTGATAGGCTTTACTCCTTTCCTCTGTCCCTCTGACACAACTTGCTCTTCCGGAGTCCCAAACCAACCTTTGAGCCAATGTGGCCTCTCTAAGCCAGTTTGAAAAGTGCTGCCCTCAACCCTTGCATCCACACATGCTGCAAAGTTAGAAAATAGCCAACATGCTGCAAAGACCAATTCCTTTCCCTCTCTCTGGTGAGCCCTCTGATTGATGGCTCCGTTTGTCAAGAGAGACAGACTGTCTGGAGTGTGAGATAGCTAACTATCACCTGTGGAGGCTATTAGAGGGAGAAGGAGGGAGAGAGGGAGAGACAAACAGACAGACTGAGAGACAAAGACAGACAGACAGAAAGGAGAGCTGAGGAGGAGGAAAGAGGAAAGGAGTGGCAGCACAGTGCAGATGAAAAAAAGACAGTAGCACTTGATGAATTAAGTTGTCAACTTTGGCATCACCTGTGTACCTTGTCATGCCAATAAATTCATTGAAGCTGAAGCTGCACCGTGAGTCAAGAGTGAGAGAGTGCTGATGGAAGGAAGAAATAACAGCCCATTTAAAGACTCAGAGCAATTTATTAGTTACCTCAGGAGGAAAGTAGTGACAATGGGGAAGGAGAGGTGCTTCCCCATCATGCTGGGAAGGAGGCTCATTTTGGATTCAAGCTGTCCACCCAGTCGTGCTGCAGAAAGTAAAGAGATAGAGACCTGGTTCAAGAAAGAGAAAGACAGGGGAGAGACTTGCTGGGGTTCAAGGGAAACAGGGCAGGCAAATGCCTTTGCATAGTACTATATGCCTTGGGACATCCCCTGAGTAACTGAGGGAAGATATTGAGATCAAGCAGCCAGATACCCCGGTTGTGAGGGGAGACAAAGGGCATGGAGCACAGTCAGCATCACAGCACTGAGAGAATGTGAAGGAAAGTAGAAATGGAAAGCACAGCTCTGGCATAGAGGGGTGATGTGCTGGAAAGATAGGAGGGAGACAAAATCCTCTGCTGAGTTGGAAGCATGGCACTGAGATGCAAACAGCTTTGACTGACTGCACCAGGGAGGCACTGTTCCAAGGTGCCTTCCTGCAGAGCTAAGGAGATTGTCACTAACTTCTTAAAGGATCCTTCTTGTCTTAGAAGAGGAGTTCACAAGCTCCTGCCATCCCTCAGAACTCCAGTGAAATCTGTTGAACTGGGAAAACCAATGGTATGATGCCCTCACTCAATATACTTTTTCTCCTACTATTACAACTTCCCAAACTGAACAGTATCTGCCCCAATTGTTTGAGAAATGTGTCTGCCTCTTTACTCGCTTCCCTTCTTTCCCCCAATTCATCTTTCCCCACACAGGAGCTTCTGCAACCCCTGTGCTCCAAGAAGATGGTCAGGTCCTGACAAAAACTCTCCTATCTGCCACAGGGAATAAGAGTCACAGAAACTGATTTCCAAAGCAACCTCAGACCCCGTGACCTCATTTGTAGCCATCCAGAGATGTTTACATTTATGTGACAAGACGTGTTCACTGACCCTTCCTTGCAGTGAGCCAATCTCAACCAACCGCCAGGCATTGCACCAAGAAAGAGAACAACACCACCTGCTCCGAGATTCATTCCTCCTGTGGCCAATGCTGCTGCATGCTCCACTGATGCCCTAAGCTTGGACAGAGGGGAAGGAAGGAAGGAGAAAATAAAAAACCTAGATTCTTCCTTCAGACAGAAGTATTGGTGGTATTTCCTTTGATCAAAGAGAAATTCTGACTCAGCTACGCAAGTGGAGAAGCCAGTTTTTCTGGCTTGAATGAAACACTGAAGATTTACAACTGTTCAGTATTTGGAGAGTTTGGGTAGAAGTGGGTATACACATGCATAACAAATCATTTGACAAGTCCATGCAGAGAAATAACACATACAGCATAAAACTGTCTTATGTGGATGTATGTATATGTGTATGCACACAAGACATAAACATACTTAGAATGTGTATATATGTGTACATAGAGATACATACTGACATATGCATATATACACATATTGCCACTTGCTCCTGACATTCCTAGCCTCTTGGAGAGCTCTCGTTTGGCTGGTGTTTTTTGAGCTGCCAGGCAGCCATGACACAGCTGGCCTGACCGGGGTCCCCTAAGCTCTGTGGTGTAGCTCTGCTGGCCGCCTTCAATTCAATATCAAATGAGAACAGGGATCTCGCTGAGCCAAGCTCTGTTCTGATCTGACTGGTGCCCAAATCAGATCAGCTGTAGTGCCCTCGGGCTGTGGTGCTGTATTAAATTTGAGGGCAGCTTTAATCTGCTTCACCGTTTGCACAGTGGAAGCTGTGCTTGGCCTACTGGGAAATTACAAGTATGTCCCTCATTCAAGTAAAGTGGACATTTCTCTTCCAGGAGTTGTGATCTTTGTGTTCGTGTAACTTAGTTTAAATGACATAAACTGGTGGCTTCCAATCACTCTTGTTCTGAGGGCACCTTGCAACTTCCAGGGGAAGGTACATGTACTGTATAGCGAATATAACTGCTAACAATAGGTTTGGTTTTCCTGAAGTCCATATACTTCCTGAGAGTCACAGACTGTTGCAGTCTGATGGATTTTCACTTACTGTGGTAAAGAAAGGAAAAAGTCTCACGATTCATAGTCTTCCTCTGTCAGGGGTATTGAGTTGATTATTGACCCTTTGGCAACAGGAGCAGAAACACAAAGCTGCAGACATGGGGACCTTTTGCCACATGGGGACCTTTTGCCACATGTAGAAGCTTGCAGTACAATTAAATGTTCCTGTGTCTTGAAAGGTTACCAGGCACATCCTGCCCCACCACAAGAAGTCACTTCTAGCCACATGCCATGCCCATTATGGGTATTGTTGCTCCTGAAGGCACCACACTGACCCTCTGTAGTGCCTCACTGTCCCTCCCACGACAGAACTCCACTGAGATGCACATGTAAATCCCTGAATGCCATGCTCTCAGAGTAGGACAGCACCTACACCACCAGTAGTGTCCTGGCACCTGGGCATTGGCCCTGGTGGCAGTGATCACATCTGTAAGTGGGCTGTTGTTGCTTCCTATCTAAGCAGAGATTTGGTAGTGCCAAGTTGGGAAGCAAGCAGGAAAAAGTCCTTCAGACAGCCTCTCTGTCCAGCTGAGGAGGTACATGTGTATGGAAGGTAGACTGTTAAATGATTTCCACTCCAATCCACAAGGCTGAGAAAGCTCTGACATCAGGACCATGCCCAAAAAGTCTCTTCCTTAGGGAATGAGGGTTCCTCTGTCACACCCCAGCAGCTCAGGAGGAGGGCTGGTGTCACAATCCCAGCGAAAGGAACCCCAAGCACATCGAAGGTGGTATGACTTGACCAAGGGAACAGATGGGACCACAGCTGAGGCAGGTGGCTGAGAGGTTCATCAATGTGCCACTGGTGGTAAGGAGGGCTAGCTTTTGCAAAAACCAGGCCTGTATTCTAGGCCTATTTTTGGAAAATCTGATTTGTAGACATGAGGCCTTGCAGAGTAAACAGTATTAGCCAGACAAATTCCTTTCCTCAAAAAGCTGTTTAAAACCAACATGACCAACTTGCTATCCTAAACTGCTGAGGAGCCCAGGACACCTCAAAGGTGGCTTGCCTTTACCTGTGTGTCGTGGGTTAGCAAGGATTCCCCCTCCCCGGGGGACTGTAATTGGTTTGTCCAGGTGGATTTCCGGGACAAAACCAATCAGAAGTTTTAGTAATGCCTTTTGCCAATTACATCTTTAAGAAAATCGGAATAGAAGGTTGTTGCGCAGCTGGAAATCGGGAACCATGTGAGGGAGGACGTGGCAGGCCCCAGGTGGGGGCCAGGGCCTCCCTCCTCCCCTGGGCCTGGGCCGGGGCAGGAGCAGAGGAGCAGCCATGGAAGCCCCCCTGATCCAGACATGGAACAGAGTGAAAAAAAAAGAAAAAAAAGACTTAAAAGGACTTTGGAAAAGAAACTGCAGCCAGAGAGATAGCAGAGCCTTCAAGGTCACAGCTGGCAGCTGGAGAGAGAAGCCGCAAATGGGGGGGAAGAGACGGCTCCTTCTTCCCCCTCCCTCTCTCTCTCTCCCTTCAGCAGGGAAAAGACTGAAATTTACATCCCTGCCACCTCTGGAAGATTGTTCAGGAGCAGAAACAACCCCATCTGCAGCATGAGGAGCTGAGCTCACACCGGAGCAGAGCTGGAACAGATGAGTATATGCAGAAGATGTTGACTCTGTGGGAGATTTTGCTGAACTGTGGCTCACGCAGAGGGGTCTTACACCAGATCAAGGAGGCCTGGGTAAGATCTCGGGATCCAAGAGAGGCATCTGTGCAAGTGCAGCTGAGGTGGACCTACTCCAGAGCACGTCAGCTCAGGTAGGAAGCCATGTGTGGTCCCAGTGAGGGACCAATGCTGGTGCAGCTGCTGACCCCGAAGGACAGCAGAGAATGGAAGAACTGTTGTCCAAGGGGGTAGTCCCACGTTGGAGAAGTCTGTCAAGGACTATATTCGTGGGAAGGGACCCCACAGAAAACAGGGGTGGACT
>JAWWES010000001.1:22132219-22170512 GCA_035583135.1 Lophotriccus pileatus
TGTAGATGCATAGTGCTTTTACTTATTTAGTATTGTAGTAGATATAGTTGTTTAGTTTTTATTGTGTAGTAATAAATTATAATATTATTTTTTCCCCAGTCGGATTTGTTTTTTTGTCTGCGTAAACCTTCTCTCAACTTAGAACAATTTGATTGGGGGGTGTGGTAAAAAATTGTCACCTAGACAAACCCACAACACTATGTTTAGCCAAGAAACAGATAAAAGTATTGTAAGGTGGTGATGGGATCATGCTAGAGGCTACAGACAGGAAGAATGAGTGAATTTCATTTGAAAAGGCTGTTCAGTAGTAGGGATGCTGATTAATAAATAAATGAAAATAGGTGACATTCATTATGACATTTAAATTACTAGATGCCAAGTGTTTGTTAAAATACAACGTGGTCTGGAGGGAGGCAAACAAATAAAAAGGGCTTTGAGAAGCAGTGAGTAATGGTGACCCAATTCATTTAACTATTGATAAAACACAGGTGAGGAAACATGCAGGAGAAAAAAAAATCTCTGCAAATCATCAGCTAATGGATTAAATGCATCTGAGTGTGAGATGGAAATTAACTGATCAATTCATTCAACAGCTGCTAATTATATGTGACAAGGCTTGCAGAACTGCAGAAGTCTATGGAGCTCAGAGGAAAACAGTGCCAGTAGAAAAATTTGAAGGCTGCCTCTTGCCACTGTGGGGTACAACATTTGCCCCAATGAGAGAATGTCACTGTCACTGAATAAAATTTAACTCTGCAAATGTTTGAAGTCTGTATTTCAAAAGCATGGAAAGAGGGGTTCTCTCTTACTGCTTTATAACAATTTGCAACATTAGGTATAAATATATGGTATCAAAATTAACATGCCAATCTAAACAAAATTAAATGTAATGCTACAGTCAAAATGAAACCTTTTTGCCTCATTGCAGTCAAACATTTTGACGTTAATGAAATGAAACTAGAAAGTTAAAATGATTTGTTGTGACACTCATCTCTCCAAAAAATTGTTGCATCACCATGCTCCTGCAAAATGCTTTGATGCCAAGAGAACTGATCTTCCAACAGGAGCTTATTTCCCATTTTATGATCACTACTTTCACAATTTCTTTTTGAATTTTCCTGACCACTTTCATTTTGGCTTGCACCATTTAGGAAATGATCATGGGAATATCGACTACCTTTTCTCTCCCTGTAGGTTTACTCTTCTCCTTGGCACTCCTCTAAAGTCATGCCCTTGGAGAGTCAGCAGGTTGTAGGATATATAGAAAAAAATTAGTAATGATGAATTAATTGATCACCAGGGAAAGATTAGTACCAAAATGAGATTTTTCCCTGAAGGAGATCAGAATGGGAACCTCACTGGTGCAATTCTTACCCTGCACTGTAGCACTGACATTGGAATCCACTTTTGGAGCAAGAATAAGAGCTAAGCACATGTATCAGCAATTAAATTATTAATTCAAAGAGGAAAAACAGTGTGGATTATAAACTAGATGAAACTTCCAAATCAGGTGTCTCAGGCCTGACATTATGACACAGGCAATGTCAGTTCTGGAGATGATGAGATCTGAGCCAAGGCACACTTCCAGATTCATCACACTAACAATATTTATTATCTATTCTCAAACCCCAGCTCTGTAACTTGTGAGGGTCCACTATGTTCTATGCATGGCCTATGATACTATTTTTAGACTGGTTTTAAAATTCACCATGAAGGGAATTCAGAGGATGCAATGTTTAATACAGTACCGCATGAACTCCTGCTAGCAAATTTAATTCAGTCTTTCTTGGGTTAGGAGCACTGTCACAGATTGGCAATTGCCTGAAGAACCATAAACAAGGGATAATGACAAGGGGCATGTAAGAGCAAAATTGTAAGCAGGTGTAAGTGAGGTGCTGTAGGAATCCATGTGATGTCTGTTTTCATTTAACATCTTCATTAATGAGCCTTAAGAATAGCTTACTAATGAAAGTGGTGCATGATGCTCAACTGGGAGGAGCTGCAAACATCCATCAGGGCAGATAAACATAAAGGGGTACACAGGGATTAGTCATAGGGGCAGAAAGAAAATAATGGAACATGTTGTTTATTTCTACCAAAGTAAAAAAATCAGCTTGTGGTAAGGGAAGATCATGGGGGTTGAAGAGATCCCCACATCTTTTCAGACAAGGTGGGTGTGCAACTTTGTGTGAGATTTCTCAGAGCACTGAAGAATGTAAAACTGTGGGTTGTCTGAACTCAAGACAAGAATAAATGGTAAAGGCACCTTATTAACTAGATGGAAATGTCATCTAAGGCCCAATCTAGAATACATCTATACTGGGAATGGCACATCAGCCCATATCTATTTTCACAGATGGTTAAAATATATCAATTAAATAATGCTTCAAGGATAATGTTTCCCTCATTTGAGGCACAATTAACCACAGTGAAGAAGAGGGAAGAAGAACACTGAAATTCCTGGATTCAATATGCTTAACAGTAATGCTGAAGAAGTATCCCTAAGATCAAGACAAATGACATAGTTGAGGAGTAAAGTTTTAGACAAAAAGATACCATGTGGTGGAATAATGGTCCTTCTTAGCACTGCTAACAATACATATTCAATGCCACAAGTCATTCTGCTGCAGCACCCAAAAGATGTGGAAAAAAGCACGAGAAGCATTCCTTAGCTTGCTAAATCTGAATGTAAAAGATGACAATACAGCAGCTCCTGCACAACATCTCACTGCCACACGAAAACCTGAGTAGATCAAGGCTCATTTCACAGTATTCCACAACATGGCTAAGCCTTCATCTGAGACTGATGTGTACCACTTGCTGTTAGCCAGAGAAGAGCTTGATATTTAACTCCCCAAGTAACCACTACTGGAGTGTCCCCCCTGCACTCCTGAAAACTTGGCCAGAATTTTCTCTCCTTGCTATAAATGCAGAAGGTCACAGGACTGTGTTTTAATGTGTTAACTCTTTCATGGCTGTGAACCCTTGCAATTTTGCATTTCAAGACCACAATACTTGAAAGACTTATGCCTTATAGCAGCTCTATGTTCCCTTATTTGTACTTGTATTACAAAAAAAAAAAAAAAAAAAAAAGGGAAAACAAAGCAGAATAAGCAATCCAAATGGAACAACTTATCAGGAATGAAAAGTAGTAAATAATTTTGCTTGTCCCCTCTTTACATCACCTGTGGTCCAACTGTGCCTACTCCAACTCCTTAATTTAAGGTCTTTAAAACTTAACTGGGCAAAAAGAAGCCGAAAATGTATGTATGCTAAAAAATGTATGCTTATATATGCTAAAAAATTCTGAATGAACGGAGTGTCAAGGGACAGAGAAGACAAGGAAGTTATCAAAAATAGAATATTCTACTGATTACAGCAGTTCAGAACCAGGCCCTGCCACTCATTTGCCCTTATTCTGGGCAAGGTTCCATGTGCCTCAGCTCACCGGGAGTTGCAATCTTTTTTCGTACCGCTCCATTTTTATCAGGACCATTTTAACTGTAGACTCTGTAGGGCAGAGACTGTCTCTCAGGCTTTGTTCACAATCTTACCTTAGAACCTCTGGACAGTACACTAGTTTGAACTGGAATAAGCAAAATGAAATTATGTGGCTTAGTCTGTACCATAAAAATGTAAAACATTAAGTTAAAAAAGAAATCTGTTTTTTAGTTATATAAAAGCTAAATAAGTAATCTGAAGCATTAGTTCACTTACAGAAGTGTGGCTTTAATTCTGTATGGTGTTCATTGCAAACTGGCAAAATTAAATATTAAATCCTCCCTAAAAAAAAAATTGCAACTGAGTTTCAATAAAACATGTCCACTCAGCCTGATATATATTTTTTCCCCTCAGAAAATTATGTTCAGGATGCTTAAAATAACATTATTTGAGGTAGGTTAGAATAGTTCCCTTTTTAAAGTCGATGAGATGAAGAAAGGAGAAGCAATGGAGCCCAGAGAATTTAAGGGACTTGCTGAAAACCACAAAGGACATAAGTGCTTTTGTCAGGAGGCCTCAAATTTTCAATCTTGGGCTTAGATCCCAGGGTCACAGAGTCTGAGAAGAAGTACTTTTAGCACATGAAAACTGTGATGCTATGAACTGAGTGTTTTAACACGCACACACAGAGAATATCCCATAACAAATTCAGAACCTAACCCCAGAGGCCAGATTTCAGGCACACAGGCACTCCACAGGGCACCCAGCTGCAATAAGTGGACCACTAGTTTTGATAGCTAGGGTTTTCTTCTCCTTCTCAAGCTAGATTTCCAATTTAGCACAACAGCTCTCCTTGTCCTGACAGGCAAATGTGTATTGTCCCCTCTTCTGTCGACAGACAGCAGAGGGTAGGAGGAAGCGAGAGAGGTTCAGATGACTTCCTGGACAAAGGAGGTTTGTAGCTGCAGCCTGATGGACATCAGAGATAAGAGCAGCAACAGCAAATTGGCCCCAGTGGGAATGACAGCAGCAATCTTTTCACCTAAAGGCAAGCCAGCAATTACACTTGCAGTGCCCAGTGCCTGTCTGTCTGTCTGTTCCCACCGCAGCCCTCCCATCTCTGCCCCCTGTCCCCCCACTCACTAGGTGTGCTCAAGGCTACTGCTGCATTACTTACAGCTTGAAAAAAATTCCAGTCCTTTCTTTCTCCTGCTCAGGTATCTGAAGCTAGAGCTCTGAGCCTTATCACACTGGGTAACAAAATGGAGAATAAGGTTTGAGTAGAGAGGCAGGGAAACGCATGCACTGCTATGTGCATGTTCTTGTTCCGCCTAGGTAGGCACAGACCACGGCGGAAGGCTGTCTCAGCCCTCGGTATCTCAGGGAATGCTCTCATGTCTCTCTGGACCAGGACCAGAGCCTTTGGAGATCCCACTCGAGAGAGTATTGCCTTCCACCAATATTAGAACTGCTCCAGAAGCATGTCAGACCAACTGTGCATGAGCCTGCAGAGGGCTCGAAGCACTGCACTGCTTTCCAGAGCAAACGGGAGCATGGGAGGGTCTCTCCTGCATACAGAGTACAGCACATCAGCCATGGGGAACTGGGAAGAAGGAAGCCCTGTCCACAACTGACTTCCAGAAGAGCAATTGGCATTCCTGACATCCCGAGGATCAGTGCAACCACACAAGATTTCTGACAGCATAAATACAGCAGTAGTAGCTGGGGAGTACTTTCCCCTCAAGGCAGCAGGACTGCAGATTTTGTTGACAGAGGGCTCTGTCCCAGCCTTCAGCACGTGCTCCAAGGTTGGCTGAATGCCTGCAGCATCTCCTGGCACACAACAAGTTAATAAAGAGATTCTCAAAATTCTATGCATGCATGTGAACCTCCTCTCTGAGCTCCTTCCTTTGTCCCAGCTCCCTTCCCTATTTTCCTGAGTCAGCATGCTCATTGCACTCAGCTACACGAAAAAGGCTTAATAGGATAGCTGGACAAAATTAAAGGGGCGTTATTAATTTGACAGGTGCTGCTGCCTGGTGTCATGTCCCAAAGTTCGTCCTATAGCTGTGCTGATTATTTTCTCCCCTTGGATCAGGGATGTTTCATTTATTAGCAGTGAACTTCCCCGTCACTGCCTGCAGCCACTGCTGCTCTGATCTCCCCAATTCACTTTGCAATTAAATTTTGTCCTCTTGCGAAACGACTGTGCAGGAAAGGTCTTGTGCTTTGTTTTCTTTCTCTCCCCCTTGACCAAGTTCTACTTGGCCAAAATAGCCTCTGGAAATCCTAGCAGAATCCCAAACAGAGTAAAGCTGGCTGGAAACAGTATTACACAAAAAACAGTCTAGAAGCTGTAGCTTTATGTACTTGAAATACTCATCTCAGTGGGGAAGAGGGAACAGGGGCACAGGAGGCCACTAAGTCTTAGCTGCAGAGGTATAAATCTGATGGAACCATGGAGCTGCTGGAGGTTTACCATGAAGGTGTCTTGGAAGGAGACACAAGGGGGTTTGTGTTGGGAAAGCCTGAGACAAGGAGCATCAAAATCATCACATCCTTCACTTTACAAACACTGGATATCAAACCAGCTGATGGGCAGGAAGACTGGAGAACACAATTGCTCCCATTTAAGTGATTTACTTTACTTTCACTGCTGCTAACACTCTTTTTTTTTTTTTTTTTTTTTCCCCCCAGTAATCACATTAACAGCTATTAAACTGCAAATTTCAATGAAACCTGCTCAGGATCTTTTTTTGCTCCATAAAACTCCAAAAGTCACATGGCATTTTGTTTGTTTCTTCTCATCCCACTCCTCCTCTTCATACAATTCCCTAGAAACCTTCGTGTAAGTAATAAATGATCCCTTTGCTGTTTCCCATTGTGAAGCAAAATCTTCATGCCTCCCTTCTCTTTTGCTTGTTTCCCCCAGAAATAAATACCATCTTTCTCCAGATTGTTCATGCCAACCCGTTCATTCATTCCTAGGATTATCTGCTAGCACATATCAGTCTGACATTCCTGGTTTTGTGGGACTGGACAACCTCTCATAAGCTCTGGCTGTCTCACAATCTTTAATTAAATGCAAACACTTTTCTCTAGGCTTCCTTGGCATTCCCTAAGTCCCTGTTCCCTTTCCTACCACTGAATATATCAAAGGCTGAAGACAATAGAAGTGATATTACTCTTTCCTAGGAATTAACACTTTTTTCCACAACTAAGCTGGCCAGCGCTGATGCCAATTATACCAGCTTTTTTATGACTTCATTACTGCTAGACCCACTATAAAGCAAAGCACTGGAAAGCTGGACCAGCTTTTTTAACTGCATAGAGGTACTGATCATTTGTGCTTTTATGTACTTGAGATGTTCTTTCTGATCCTCCACTTCCCCAAGCCAGGGATAGCTCCCCAGGCCAGGCAGAACAGAATGAGGAAAAACCTGGGTAATGCAGCTGGCATAAGTTGCCCCTCTCTGGAGATCTCCATGTGAGAACCACAGAGCACTTTGGGCTGTTTTAAGCATAACAGTTGGCCAAGCAGCAAAGGTCAAGACAGAAAGGAAAAAAAGGAGGAGAGAACTCAGCATGAAGGATTCACAGAACATCACAGGATTTCTCTCCAGCACAGCAATCTGGCTATTCCCAAAAGGCAGCAGGTCAAAGCCTGCTCTTATCCACAGCAGCATGAACAGAGTTAAGTTCCCTGACTGCTGCATATCACAATACTAAATAAGTGCCCGGGTGCTGCATTAGGAGACAAATCAAAGGAACAGCAGGGAAATGCTTTATGAAGTGGTGGACCACTGTTGATCCCTTAACAAGGGAAGGTAAGAAAAAAAATCCAGGGTGCCTGATACCAGCTGCCTGGGAGAAGATAAGGACACTAAAGGGCTGTGATGTTTCTCAAACTGGGGGGATATTTTTAAGATAAGAGAATACATGTCCTCCTGAACTGGAAGGGCACGAGGGAAGCAGCTGCCTCCTAGAAGCCAGAGGAAATGATGCTGCTTTTCATGTGACTGGGGCTGCTGTAGTTGAGTCTGGCCAACCATAATGAGGAACAGAAAGCAGTGCTGGATGAACTCTCACTGGCATGGGCAATTCTCAGTACTGCTGTGAAGTGCAGCTCTTTCTCCCTCTCTCCTTCTCCCAGCCACAGGGTGCTGATGGCTGCCTGCTAGCCACCCCTCTGCTGTGGGTAGCCAGACAATGCCATAAATCTCAGCCTGATGATAGTGTAGTACATGCCCACAGGAACTCATGAGAGCATGTTAAGTCTTTTCTGTACAGCATATGATCCTGGGTACTTTATTAAAAATCCATTGGAGGTTCAGTTTTGATATGGGCAAGGGAATTGAGGTGGAGCACTTGGAAAGAGCCTGTTCTGACTGTTGGGCGAGGGGTATGAACAGTTAGATACAGGGTCCAACATATATGAACTTGCAACCAGAAAAGGAGGAGGATTTCAGCACTTCTGTGGATGGACTTGTGGGTAGGGAATGGCAAATTGTTGTAGGAGCTCTAAATAAAGAGACCATCTGACAAAGGGGTAGATAGCATGGGTGCATCTTTTTTGTTCTTGCACCCTGCCTAACCTTCCAGCTTCCCTTCTCATCCCTGTCTTGAGTTCACCTCCAACTTTCGTCCCTTAGCCTTTAAAGCAAGAGGAGCACCAGGTTTCCCCCAACTTTGAAGCAGAGCCCATAGGACAGGAAGAAACATGCTGCCTTGGGACCAGAGGAGCACTCTACCAGCCCTGACACCAGGTCTGGGGGAAGCAACTGGGGCACTTACGTGTTCTGCTGCTTCTGTTCCGCGTCCCCTCTACCAACAATTTCACTTGCCTTATTAACTATTCCCAACAGCTCCACTTTCTGCATGTGTGCTTGTTTGGGTAATTCTTGTTTCCTCCCATTTAGCGCATATGAAAAAAAGTATTAGCGACACCCTTGGTTTAAAATGAACCCTAATAATATTCCACTCTGCAAGAAACTGTGGGATAATTTTGATAAATGTGACAGGGAAGCCTAGCTGACAGAACCAAGCACAATGCTAGTGTGTGTTCACAGCCCATTGCTGCACACACAGAAGGGGGCAAGAGGTGGCTGCAGCATGGGGCTGGGGGTGAGCCAGGCAGGAGGGAGAGCAGAGGCAGGGGGTCTGTTCAACAGGACAGATACAGTGCTGTAGGACAGACTCTTCAAAAGACCAATAGCAAAACAGGCTTAGTGAGATGTGAATGGGGAGAGGAAAACAAAACAGATGCAGTTTGGAAAAAGCAGGCTAGAACAACTAGAGAAACACAGACACTTAACTGTGGAGGGGGGAGAAGGAAGCCAGGAAACTGTGACAGCAAAATGGAGTTAAAGGTGACACTAGGCAGGAAATCAGACACAAGCTTGCAGAGAAATGAAAAAGGCTTGAGTGAGACCAAATGCACCTAGGCCACAGTTCAGCAGAGCACACGAATTATTTGAAGGCACTTCCTTTGGTCGATGTACTTGCCCACTTAAAGTAAATGCTTCTGTGGTTCACTGACTGGCAACCTCATGGAGCACCATCTTACAAGAAATGTACTGACAGTGAGAGGTAGGAGCAAACAGAAATGCACTCGAGGGGTATCAGCCGCTGAGATGAAGAATTACCTGTGCCAAAACTTTTGCTGTAGACTCTTAAGGACTGTTAGTTCTCAAAAAGGAAGGTGCAGCTAACGGAAAAGTGGTTGAAACTAGAAACGGGTTCAGAAAGACTCTGTGAAGATATTAGGTATATGATTATTCTGAATGGTATGTGCTTTTAGATATACCATCTCTGAAAATGAATAGTTAGGGTCCACTGTTTATTTCTATAGGTGAATGTAACTCATGCACTTGCACTAATGCACGACGCAAGTTCAGCTTGGAAAGAGAAAGAGAGTGCTGGGCATCCTCATGAATGCAGTTTAGCCTTCAGGAGCACACAGCAGCAGCTGGAATATCTCATAGCCTTTGGAGCAGTGCAAGAATATACACACTGGTAATGAGTCTTTTTTTCTTTTTTTTTTTTTTCCCAGATGTAATATTTTTCTTTTTTTTTTTTCTTTTTCTTTTTGTTAATTCTGTGAAATTACAAATTTATGTCCATAAGACTTAAGTTTCATGGAAATTAGACTTTCCTGGCCAGGTATATGCATTGTGGCTAGACCTGGTCTTCAAAACTGTGGCCAGCACCCAGGGTAGACCAAATCATCAAGAGAGTCCAGACAGGACAGTGAATGCTGGGAAAGATGAATAGTTATTCCTGCATACCCCTAAACCAATCTCTATGAGCACCCCAGTATTTCACTTGCAAACCAGACTGCTTATTTTGGGCTTGTGACTCATCATTTCTTTGACAAGCAACATGAGAAATTTTTAATTAAAAATGAAGGCAAAACTTATATGAGCCATCTGTAACAATCTGTCATGAGCTTTACTGCAAGGTCCTTGAAAAGACAGACTTCTATCACAGCACACAATAACACTACAAAGAAGCATGCCTCAGCAGCAGATCTTCTCTTGCCGAAGGATTATGGGAACTACATGTCCAGATTCATGTCCTCTGCTTCCCAGCATCTCCAAGAACCTTTCCCATTCCAAGTGAATCCCAGCCATGGTTTCATGCACTTCTGAGCCCACACGCCTATGTGTGCCATAGCCTGTTTGGAGCTCTCTGCAAGATGCTGCTCCACAAGTGGTTGATCCTGTAAAACTAATTTGCTTTTCCTGCAAAGCAGGCAAACATATGAAAAACGCCAGGATCGCTTAGCTGCCTGTGTTGTGCCGGCTGTACCCATGCTGCGAGGTTCTGGAGAAGCGTGTACCTCTCCTTTCGGAGAGCAGCTGCTCTTCGCCTGCAGCTGGTGGAGCCAGCTCCATCTGGAGACCAGATCAGAACCCATTAAGCACAGAGGTAGCAGAGTGCATGGAAGTGGAGCTTGCAAGGCAGGGAGGCAGGCAAAGCCTTGGCTGCAAAATTTCACCTCTTGTAAAGAAAGGAAAGGGATAGGGGGAAAAAAACCCAACCCACACAGCCTATTGAGCAATTGTTCCTGCATAGCCTCTCCAGTCTAATTGATTTGGACACCACAGCTAATTTTCACTCAGACATCTGTTAGCACACATTAGTGCATGTCATTAGACAGGGAAGCACAGATTAGATGGAGGGGCAGAATTCAAAGGCCCTAGTTTGGGATGCTGGATCAAGCAAGAGGAAGGACAACAGGGAGAAGATGTTTGTGCAGGGCTGGAATAGCTGGAAGGAGTTTGGAGTAAAGGGGAAGGATTTGGCTAGCTCAGAACATTCCCTCCAAAGAGTCACATATGTTCTGCTCGCTTACCCCTGCCACAAGCACGCCCCTTTCATTTACAAGCATGCCACAAAGGTTTTGATCCTCACCAGCACAGAGGCAATAAAGCCAGAGCTCCCATGAGGAACTGTAAAGTGTATTCTTCCACATTTTTGCTGTTTGCAGGTCCTTTGGTTATGACTGGAGGTCTCAGAGACAAAAGAAAGGGACAAGAGAAAAAGAAAATTACCTTTCTCACCTCACTCCAGCATGGTATCAGGTTGCTCTGGAAATGTTCTATATTTAAAGCTTTACAAATATGATGAGTCCTTCCACTGGAGAATCAGAAATATATATGAAAGGTACTGGCTAGAAGAATGGGACAGAAGTGAGATAGCAGGACATCAGCAAACCCAATAACCTTTACAACATTCCTCAGGGCTGTTTTGCAGCCTATGAGTGGCTATCCATTTTTTACCACCTGTAACACTAACAGGTCAGGAAGATGATAATTTCAGCCCAGCTACAACTGGGTGCACACCAAACCCACCACTTGATACAGCCTACCTTGTCCACTAGTGAGAAAGCATCCTCCTACCCAGCTTTTTTATTTCAGGAACAATGTAAACCCTCTGCCTACTGTCACTGCAGTAATATGGAGGCACGTGCTCAAATCCAAATCCATCCTGCATAAGCAATTCCCCAGCTGAAATCCCACAACGCAATGTTCCCATCAGGAGTGGCTGCCGCCACAGCCATCATGGGTTCTCCAGTGTACGAGGTGCTATGACTCTGCTGGCAGCACGCCCTGGCAACACCAGGGCTCTACATAACTTGGAAAGGAGTTATTTGGAGCTGTATTTGTTCATGTATGTGGAAGCAAAGGTAAAGATGAAGAGAATAATGAAGTTTCTCTGGGTATATTTCTGGTTTCCCACAGCTTTCCTGTGAAAGGTGGAGTTGCTGTATTGATTTGCTGATGTCTGAAAAAGAGTTGTACTCATTCTTTCATGGTTTTACTCCATGAAGGCAATAAAAGAGGCTTTCTTTCCTTTTGGGTCATATTTTGCACAAAACACATAGGAGCCCTAATAACCTTGAGGCTTCAACTCCTCCCCCAAGTGGTGGAAATCAGCCAATAGGCTTCTGGATTCAGAAGACTGACAGTCAACACAACCATGCAATATTAATTTCCTTTGAAACAACAAGCCAAAAGTTGATGAAACGGCCTTGTTCTGCTCTAACACACTGCCTGGGAAGGAGGGGAGAGGCAGGATTTGTCAACTGAAACTCCACTGATGGAGTGAAGAGGTCAACATCCATTACAGGGATGATACAGATGAAGGTAAGCCTGTCAGTCATAGGATGAAAAATGAAGCCCTCACCACCCTTCTAGTGTACAGTATCTCTGGTTGCTCACAGTGAGTCTCATACTCCATTCCCTTGCATTGCTTTTGCTTTGGCATAGTTCAGCTGACATTAGCAGAGTTGCTCCCATCCCTTCCCAGGGATCGTGCTCTGCCTGACTTTGACAGGCATGTCACTTCCAGTTTGGAGGAGGACTGACACATAAACGTCTGCACAGCCCTCTGCAAAACCGCCCCTCTCATGCAAGCATCTGCCAGCTGAGAAACTCCATCCCACGAAACAAAGCACTGATCAGGGTGGTGGCAAGAGGGGAAAATAAAAGCCAATATTCCCACCCCAAACAGGTGGGACCACCTGAAAAATACAAAGCAAACAGCTCTCAGTCCAGCAAACTGCTGAAAAAGTACTCTGGTTTTGATGCTCTGATGAGACAGAAAACACATGGGAAGAGCTGCAAGAGGAACCATAAAACTGAGCAATTAGCCAATGACCCACTCAGACTTGCTTTGTTTGCTCAGCAGCTGCACAGCACACACAGATTATGTATCTGCACCATCAGGAGTGAGCAGTGCTAGGCCAGCATCTTGCAGGATTGCCCCTCTTTTTGCCATAGACCCCTTTTTGGGCATAACTGTCAGGTTTTGGTTTTTGGGGGGCAGAGCACAGGGTGCCCTCTGTGAAGTAGGTCAGGGATCACCCCCTACTAGTCCTGGTTGGTCCCATCAGTTCTGCAACAGCCAGCATGGATACACTGCATCTCAATGCCACAGCAGCCAGCCAGAGGGGTCCCACCCCTACTGCCCCAGCACGAGTAAAAGAGGGGACACTGAGGGAGGGGGTTCCAGAGGGGACATATAGGGAAGTGTAAGAAGAGAAACAACAGGAAATGAGGCAGAGGGTGTAAGGATGCACAAAAATGAGACACAGGAGGTGACAGAGAAGCAGATACAGAAGGATGCATGTGGAAGGCTACATTGCTGGGGAAAGAGCTGGGAACAGCTCTTGGAGGGAGGCATGCTGTGCTGGGTGATAATTTGGAGATAAAGTTGTTATGGGAGACCCACACTATAACAGTGACATCCCTGAAGAGACTGCAGTTCATGCAGGAACCAGACTGTAGCAGGAAAAGAGTAAGAAGGAAAGAGCCGAGGAAAAAAAAGAGTAGGAAACCAGAAGCAGGGTGAGAAACCATACTGTCCCAACTCCATCTCCTGCACTGCCTGTTGTGTCACCCAAAGGACTTGCAGGGACAGAACGTAAAGTGGTCAAAAGAGGGGGAGAGGCGTCTCAAGGTGGAAGGAGAAATGTTGGTGTGAGGCTGAACCTGAGGAAGCAGTTGGAAAGCAGTTTCCCTCTGTTGCATTGTTTCTCCTCTTTTGTTTCTTAATAGCCAAACAAGAAATTAGGAGTTTGTGTTAATGAGCAGTAAATTAAATGAAGTTAATTTGCTCACACCAACCCCCAGCCTGTTCTCTAACAGCCTGTTGGTACTGACAAGAGGAAGTTTTATGTGGCTGCTCAAAGAATAGTAAGGTGAGGAAAAGTGTGTTCCTCCTCCTTACATTATGTACTTGGACACCATGGCTACCAAAGTCTATGAAGCCCATCATGAAAGGGAACTGAAAATGGGGTTTGTTTTAGTCTGTGCCAGGGGCAGCCTTTTTTCCACTATGTATCTTCCCACAGCCTGACTGCATGGGCTTCATTATCAGTGTTTATCAAGGACCTCAAAGCGTGCTGTTCAAGTCCTATAATTCCTGCACTGGTGAAACACCTAATTACCATCCTAAATATATCCGTGGAGAAATTGAGGCATTAATAAGGTAGGGTGGGGGAAGTGGCTTACCCTGGGTAATGTGAATGACTGGCACACTAGGAAGGGTACCCAGCAGCAAACCCTCTAGGCTTGTACTCTAGCAGAAAGTAAAAAAAAAAAAAACCACACACCAAAAACCAATAAAATAAAATAAAATAAAATAAAATAAAATAAAAAGTGGACAAGAGGAAGCGAGAGAAGGAAAAGGAAGAAATAAATGCAAGATGAGAAGGAGAGAGCACACAAAGTGAGAAAAGCTGTCAATGGAAAAAAAGGCTGTTTCAGTGCATGCCAAGAAAGAAATGGAAGTGACAGCCTGAGCTGCAGAGTGAAAATGCCCCAAACTAAATGGGAAATAGCCAGTGCGGCCTACCATAACAGTAGAAAACAATTTGTATTTGGGATGCCTGTAGAGTAGGCAGGAATCCCTCTGACATTTGCATGCCTCAGGGCTTCCCTGAAGGGCATGTTTCCATTGGCAAGGAGACCGTTTGGGACAGTTGCATAAGATGCTGTGAACAAGGCTTGCACCATTTAACCTCCATTAGGAAGTAACAATTTACTCACTCACTACCAGTTACCAGGTGCCAGGGCTGAATTGCACAGGAGATTTTAAAGGAAGGAGTGTCCATACATTATCACAGCAAACAAGTCAGTGTGACTTCCTTCAAGGGTATCATCCACCCTGGAACCTATTTCACATCTCGTTGGCCAGCTGAGTGAGAGCTGATTGCGCACACTCCCTTGTTTCTCAGTCTATGTATATGGTAGAGGAAGACCCCAATTCATTAAAAGAAACAGAGCGAGGTAAAGAGACCAGCCTCTGCTTGTTAACCTCCTCTGGAAAAGCAAATTCCTACAAAACCAAGAGTCTCCTAGAGAGCTTTTACATCAGCAAGAGAGGGAAAAGAACTTTGCTTTTCCTCAGTTTGTCCAGTACTGTGGCACAGCAGTGACATCACAGGATCTCTGATGTAATCTCCCTGCTACTTAATTAAGCTCTGTGAAATGCAGGGGTTTTCTCCACTGCCTTACTGAACTCAAGGTGACTCTTCTGTGTCTTGCCCCTGCATCCTCCCCATGACATGGATTCTGGCTGGGTTTTCCAGGTACACAAAGCAGGCTAGCTCTCCACACCTTTCTTTGATACACGATAGGATCATAGAATCATTTAGGTTGAAAAAGACATCTAAGATCGTGGAGTCCAACTATAATCCAGCACTGCTGAGCCCACCACTAAACTGTGTCCCCAGGTGCCATATCTATACGTCTTTTAAATATCTCCATGGATGGTGATTCCACCACTTCCGTGTGCAGCCTATTCCAAAGTTTGACAACTCTTTTGGTGAGGAAGTTTTTCCTAATATCCAATCTAAACCTCCCTTGGTGCTACTTGAGGCCATTTTCTCTTGTCCAACTCCAACCTCACTCCAACCTCCTTTCAGGTAGTTAGATAAGGTTCCCCCCGAGCCTCCTTTTCTCCAAACTGAGTAACCCCAGCTCCTTCAGCCATTCCTCATCAGATTTGTGTTCCAGACCCTTTATCAGCTCTGTTGCCCTTCTATGGACATGCTCCAGCACCTCAATGTCTTTCTGGTAGTTCAGGGACCCAAAACTGAACACCATATTCAAAGTGCAGCCTCACCAGTTCCATATACAGGGGGGATGATCACTGCCCTAGTCACATCACCATGCAGCCTCTCTTTACCTGTCCCACCATCCAAACAGCCTTAGGACCACTAGCACTCCTTCCCTGGGATACTCCTCCAATGTGAACATCTCTGGAGATAAAGGACAGGATGGTCAAGAACAAGAGGGTGGTATTTAGGTTGAAAGGGGAAGGAGGTTAGCCATCAGAATCCTTGGTTTCTGCTACAGCCTTCCAGTTAGGGCAGAAAACACCACCTGTTGTGCGGGTATGTTCATTACAGTTACCTGTGATAACATGGGATCACTTCTGAAAACCTGCCAGGTGCATACCCTGAGTCTACAAGCAGCCTTACAAGTAAAGAGTTGAGGCTCAGAGAATATAGCCCCACAGCTACTTGGAAGCCTGAGGCACAGCATAGGATGGGATCTACATACCCCAGTAGGTACCAAACACAGAACTGACCTTGTTCCCTGCTATAAAGGAGAGCAAACCTTTTTTTCCCTCCTGCCTCTTTTGCTCTTCTCAGTCAGGTTGGCCTTGGCTTTCCCACTGCCTTGTACTGGGAGTGGCCACTGCAGTTCCCCACAGAGTATTTTAGCAGGAGGGGTGTTGCGTGTTTTCATGCTGCCTGTCACACACTGTTTGTTTGCTCTGCTCCTGTACTCCCCTAGTGATGAGGGGAAGCTTTCCCACAGCTGGTGTGGCAGGATGAGCCAGGGATGGCCCGGCTGGCAGAGGAGCCATACCTCACCTTCACCCTTGATGAGAAGGCAGCGCCAGGTAATAGGATGACAACAGCAGCTGGAAGCCAACTGTGTGAGCTCCTCTCCTGGCCAGCCTCGGTTCCTCTTCTCCAAATCCCACAGCCCACAGCAGGAGGTGTGCAGCCATTATGAGACACATTATATTGTGATGCCTTCAGGCACAGAAACTCTGCCAACAACTAGATACTTGCTCTGGAGAAACAGGGAAAATGCAACTTTTTTTCTTTTCTTTCATTTTTTTTTTGCCCTGTGGATGAGGTGCAACCTATTTTTTTAACCTATTTAAAGGCTTTGATTCTGCTGTCACAGTATTTGACTATCTTTCACGACAGTCAACAGTAACATGGAAGTCCCCAACAGTCTTCTTGGGGTCCGAGACATATCAAGACAAGCTTAACATAAAGAGATATTTACTTCCCTCTCTTCTTTGTATTGGTTGTCAATCTGCAAAGCTTTTGAGAGGAAACCCAAATATGTGTGTGCACTTTGCACTTCTAACAAGCAAGAGGTCAAGCCGCTCAGGCAGTCCAGCTCCAAAGGATTAGAAAAGAGGACTGGGAGCCTTGTATTGTCAAACATCAGAATCCTATCAATCCCAAATCTCACAGGGAAGTGGAAACATGCTACAGATGCTTGGGGAGCTATTTTCCTGATCATTCCTGAGCCTGATTGCCAACACTGTACTACTGCATGTGTGGAGAGCTCTAGTTAAGGGTTTGGAGATTTATTTCTTCTTTTGGCCATGAGCTGCTGAGAGCCCTATTGCCTGAAGAAAGGGGATCCTTCTTCATATGTAAAGAGCCCAAACCCTTTTAAACTCAAAAGAGAGAATTATAATCCTAATTTCCACCTTGGACTTCAGCAATGAATCAAGTCCCAACAGTATGCTAGACTCCTTTCCCTGTGGTGAGTGTTCTATGGGCAAACTCTTGAGGACAGACAGCAAGACGGAGGAAAATGTTTCTAAGAATTCCTAATAATACACGAAGCAAGCTGCACCTCTTATACAAAGTTCCCTCTGATGCATAAATTAGAGCAGAAATTTTTAGTGTTCAGTCAAAGAAGGCCTAGGAGGCCCACAGGCACCTCACTAGTGATAGACTGTAGTGAGGAAGAAGTTGTTTTGTCTCAGGTTACTTGGAACCTTTAATGCTGATCCAGTTCTCCTCCTGCTTACACAAACATAACTCTATTTGCTCTTCCAGAGACAATCAGAATCAGGCTGTTGGTAGACAATTTTCTTAAGAAAACAAACTGCAGCAGAATTTACACATCAATTTTAAGCTGGTAAAGGTGGTGGTAATTCTCTTCAGTTAATTTACTCTCCTAAATAAGACATTTAATCTAAGTGCATCTCTGGAATTGTTCAAGGCCAGGTTGGATGTGGCTTTAAGCAACCTGGTCTAGTGGAAGGTGTCCCTGCCTATGGCACGGGGGTTGAAATTAGAGGATCTTTAAGGTCCCTTCGAACTCAAACCATTCTGATTCTGTGAGTCTATTACTTTTAACCTAACCTTAGAGCTAATGAATAGAGAGTGATTTTGAGAGGTCCATTCATTCCAAGACTACCTCAGGTTAGATACCTATTAGAAGGACACAGTTCAGTGAGGTAAGCCTCAGCACTCACATAGCTTGCACTGACAATGTGCTCAGGATGACCATGGCAGCGTCCTCACCAGTTCAGCAAAATCCCCTAGGATCCCAGTAGAGTGGGCAAAACCAGGTGCTGGTATCATTAATGCACTCACGCAGACAATGCATTTTCTGAAGAAGTAAAAGGGGCTCCCACGAGGGAGGAAGGAGTTGGACCTGTCCAGAAAACTGAAGAAGGCATATGACATCTCCATCACTATCCCAGCATCAACTTTTGTGTTAATAAAAATATCCAGTGGGGATGTATTCGGTTATACTAATGTCTTTCCACTAAAAGTATAGTCAGTTTGAGCATTTTATGTGCAGAATGACTAATTGGAATGAGCTGTGCAATTTTCAGCTTAAACCAGCTTCTTTATGCTCAACATCTGCCCAACATCTAATGACACATATATATTTTCATTGAGGATTCAGCATCCGGGCGAAACAGAGAAAGCTTTATGAGTATTCACTCTAAATCAATTAGAATTTAAATGTAGGTCGAATGCTGGGGAGAAGAATGGGACCTGCAGCAATTCAGATATCAGATGTTCATGCACTCTAGAGACAGAAGAATCATTTGCACACTTATTCCATCTTCCAGAGCTAGGGGCACATGGAAAGGCAGGTTTGTTCTCTGCTGCATATCTAATAGTGTTTTGGCCAACTAGTCTTTAAAGTTTCTGGAAAATTACTCTTCTACCTTTGCCCTTGGGAGGCTATTTCACAGCTGAATACATCCCATTCCTGATCTGCCCTTGATAGTCCTAGCTATGACCTCCATAGAGAAGTACACAACTTGTTTAAATACTTGGTGAGTCTGACAGTTGTTTGAGGGTGTTTTTGCACCTAGATCCAATCCAGCACACCCCAGCATTGGTTTGGAAAACATCAGGAGCAACTTCCGTGAAGTCAGTGAAATTGCACTGGTATAAACCAGCTGTCAAACACTACATGAACACAAGCATGCACACACATGTCTGTCATCCATTACCAGAAGTATCATCTCAAATCTAAACTACTTTCTTTTTGTTCCCTTCTCCACTCCCTTGCTGCTCATTAAAACACCCCTCTCCCACCTACAATGGTGAAGAGTCAACAGGCTGCCCAGGTAGCATTTGCTAATGGGAACTGACAGCCTGCCACCATTTTCTGAAGGCTTACGTTTTTGATACCCGCCTGTCTTCCAGCCTGACTAATTCTATGGAAGACTTTTATCACAGGGAGATTGACCTCAGGCAGGAGACATTTTGTGTCACTGTGAACAAATGAAATGAAGACTTGATGGGGATGGTGAGAACTCACTAGCAGCAAAAGAGAAGGAGAAGAAAACTGATGTATGACTAGAATACCTGCTTTGCCGTGGCACATAATTCAGTGATTGGTCCTCTAATGAACAAACTCACTTAAGAACCTGAACTGTGGCATACTTTGAGACCCTGTAAGAGGCAACATTAACTGATGATAAACTAAAATACCAGTCAAGTTATGAGAAGCATTTTCCCACTGATTTACAACAGTCTGGATCCAATTAAAGAGTTCCTCTGCCAGCTAGTGCCTTGTGAGGTTCATAGGCTGCCTCACAAAGGCTTACAGGGACACAGTCTGGAATACCTCTGTACTTGGGTTTTGGCACAGTAATTTTTAATATATTTTATTGCAGAGATGTGGAAATAAAAAAAAAGTTAAAATGTTTGCAGCATGGATACCCATTCATACTTAGAGAAGTAAACAATGCTTTTAGTGTATTTCCCTGCTGAGGTCCCATGTCCCATAGGAGCTTCAGTCTGGAGGACTCTCTATTCTGTATGTATTTCCCACGCCGAACATCCCTGGCTGAACAATGTTCTTCAAGATACACTTCAGTCTTCTCTCCAACTGAAAGGCACATCCTTCTCAAGAATCACAGTTTCTTCCCATTCCAGGTTTCTTAGGCTGCCGTGAAAAGAAAAAGCTATTCATCCAAAAAAAAAAACTACATTCCTTCTTTCTCTGCATGGTGGCAAGTGTGCCCCAGATAAATCTTTCAAAAAAATCAGGTCACTCTGCTGTTAGCTCAATAGGACTGGGTTGGAAAGCTCCTGAGAAGGCATGACTGTACACCTCCTAAGAGCTCAGGACAGCTCTTCGCATCAGTGGTCTGAGCTTCCCCTTCCAGAACAGGCCAATGGCAGAGTGTACCAGATCAAGGTACAAAAAACCTGGGGGATATAGCTTCCAAGACAATTTTCTATTTCATATGTTCCCTTCATGTCAGACACTGTAAATGCATTTTGCCTGTGTCCCCTCTAGATCCTTAAGAAGTCTTCCTACAAGTAAACCCTACATATAGTCAAGCCACTGCCTGTTGTGGGGAGCTCCAGATCAAAAATTTCAATGAGAACTAGTATAAGCCTTTTATGTCCCCTGACATCTCTGCAGACAGATGAATGCTATTGCCACTTCACCCCCACCTGAATGTGCCTGCATTGTACTTAACCCTTCTGTTCTGAGATTCTCCTTTATAGCAATTTAGCCCATCTGCTGGATTTACTTAATTCCCGAGGATACATGATGTCTCTTAGGTGGGCTTCTGGCAGATACATACAAGAAATTTAGCCTTACAGATTCTTTTCCTCAGGTTGGGTGACACAATCAGTAGTCTCAGTTTGCCCTCAGTAGCTGCTAATGAGTTTGCAACCCCTCACCAAGATTAGGTGTTCACTATTTCATTAGTGGGCCAGCAGACACATAGCAACATATATGGTGCACCAAACAGTGGGATTTGCTTCCTTAAAGATGGGCTGTAACAGTCTTTGAAGAGCCCAACTGCCCTGTACCAGCCATGAATAAGGAATAACCAAGTGATTGGGTAGAGCTGCAAAGCCTCAATTCAAATTCATACAATGCTGAGGGAGGCCTGTCTCTGGGACAGTGGTTTAAGCTCATCTTGAGATATGGGAATTAGGGTTAACATAGAAGTGAAACTGCAATTTCTGTGTATTACCCAACACTGTTCACTCATCCCTGCAATCATCCAACATGCCCTAATTGCTTCAGTATGTGCCTGCAAAACAGAAACTGAGAATGACTTGGTAAGACACAAAGACACAGATTTAAGATGTACAAAGAAGCAGTCGTCCGATAATGATGACCAGCTGTCATAGGCAGCAAAAACCTCCTGGCAGTTGGTGCCGGTGAATTTTCAAATACCCGCTGGTTGCTGCTACCCCATTAATCGTGGGCACTTTGCCCAGTCTACATTCCTGAACAGCTTTTTTCTTCTCTTCCCCCTCTCTCTTCCTCACAGACTTCTAACACAGTTAATAAAAAATTTATCAGGGCAATGAAATAAACACCAGTTTGATTTGATCTGGGAGCCAAAGAGAGGAGAGTTTCTTCTGTTCAGGTGCAGACTCAAGAGTTTCTCCAATTGCTGTGAGAAACATGCCCACAAACCCAATAGGATTGGATAAATGGAGATGGAGATATTTTTTTTGTTTGTTTTTTTAAAGGAGTGGAAAGGGCTGGGAGGCCAGTCAGCAGTGTGCTCTTGAACCCCAGGAGGAAGAAGGTAACACTTCATAGGGAAATCCATAGGGAGTAATGGACTTTGCAGCACCAGAGATGGAAACAAGCATGGCAGCACCCAGAACTGGTATGCAACGGGCATTGCAGCTCCCTAGAACTACATGTGCAAGTGAATAAATATCTGGAGTTTCTTTTTTAAATCTTATATCATTCTACCCCCAGGGAGAAGAAAGAAGATACTAAAAAACACTTGGGTCTAACACTAGTGATATCTCAAAGGAGTTCAAGGACTAGAGAGACAGGGCAGCATGAAATCCAGGAGAAAAATGAAGTACCCTGGAATAATTTGGGCTAGAATAGCATTATTCATCTTGTGAAAAATTTAGCCTGTGCCTCAGGCTGTGCTGGGCTGGTGGCAGGAAGTGCAGAAATCTTTTCAGGGGAGTCCCTTACCCTCTGGCACTGTGGGAAACAGCAGGCAAGAGTATCAAATCAAGGAGATAGCAACCTTCCACTGGGAGAGCTTGTATGAATTTATGTCAGGCTTAAAGCAAGAGATTTGGAGGGGAATACAGCTGCCCATTGCAAGGACAGGTAAATATGTCAGGGATTATAACTGAAGGCATTATCCAATGAAGAACAGATTATAGACTAAAACAAAAGGTATTGTTATACTATTTAATATCACACAATCCAAGCTATAGCAAGGGGAAGAGTCAACACCTGTCAGTGCTGAGGACACAGTATTAGACTGTGCATAATGCCAGAGTCTCTAGAACTAGTCTTCTACACACTTTCATCTTTCCCGCATAAACATGCAGGGTGGATTCATATCACCAAATTTCAGGCATCAAAAAGTTTGCTGTGTAAATCTAAGTTAGTCATTCTCATTCCTCTTGTAGTCCAAAGTAACAGGGACTTCTGGAGGATGATCCGTCACATTATCTCAAGGCAGACAGCAGAAAGAGTAGGACGCCAACTTCTCACAATAGACTATAGATGAGGGCCAGATGACTAACTTAGATGTGTGCTACTAACACTCAGATGTTTAAGTGTGATGAATCTCACCTGCAGTATATCACTTCTGTTGGCATGACTTTAGGCCCATACAGACAAGAAATGCTACACAATAAGAGAGTCACACTTAAAAGACTCAGTGACAGAGATGTGCAACTCTGGACTTGGATTTTAGTCCTGTCTCTGATAGGAGCCCTGTGCAATTTATTTAGCAGCACCATGTACACAACCTGGATTTGTTAAAATGAGGTGAACCTTTTATGACCTTGAATGGCAATGCCTGTAATGCTAAAGTGGTTTGTTCTCTTTTGCTCCAGAGAGCAAAGCACAGTCTCTTGGTTTTGCTCCAGTCCTTTGGACAGCCATGCACACAAACATGAGACCACTCCCGGGTTCTTTCCTGGAATTAATTAGTGCATCCCCTCTCAGAGGAGGAGCAGACACAGCTGATATGGACAGCATGCTCTAGACATGCAGATAATGCCAAGTTTGGCTTCCTCAACCAGTGAAACTCCTCCAACACCAACTCCGCAGGGCCTGGGCTTTCGAATTCCTCCATACTTTCTTCTGCCATGTAACACACACTCTTGGCATCAGGTTACAAAAGAAAACAGTTTGCCAGAGTGTGTTCCAGCCCTCACATAATTTCAGGCATTTTTAATCAGAAAACATAACAAATCAAGAAATCAAAAAAGAAGTACGTCTCAGGGCCAGAGGGTCACCACATGGAGCATGGAGGAGACCAGCCCTCCCCATCAGTGCCCACTGTAGTGTGGACATGATCTACCCATGCCAGAAGGTACTACTATCAAGTGGCAGGAACATGAGCTGATCTGTGCCATCTGGCCTGGAGTCCAGGGCTTTCCCTGATACTATCCACAGAGAGTGTATAGGCAAAACCAAGGTGCCAACCTGAATTTCCAAGGTGGTCCACAGACTTTGCACAGTTATAAATATTCTCCTGGAATATACGCATGCCATGAATTATGTGAAACATATTCACAATAGTTAAAAACACAGTAGGAGCAGCCACTGACATTCTGTTAACAGTCCCTTCAAAGAGGTTCATGAATGGTGGTCTCCCTATGAATTCTGGTTTTAACCTCATTCCTACAGGTCAACAAGTGGATTAATCCTGCAGGTAAAATCACGAACTGGGAGCTCTATGCATTCATAATCCCTAAAATCATAGTTGGATTTGAATAGTCAAGGTCATACGGCTTCTACCTTGCACAGGCTGTTCTGTAGCTATTTGGGGAGATTTATCATACTTCTTCTCACAGAAATTTTTAATTTTTTTTTTTGCATTCAAAACAGGAACATACCCAAAAGTCACATTCCCATCAGTTTAACAAGGGGACAATCATTTTGAAGAGGCTCTCCAGACTACAGCTGCTGCCATGGCACCTGCGTGAGGGCCATGTGGAATTGAGGTTTAGGATCTTGCTTCTTGGCTTCTCTCCCTGCAAAAGGCTCCTTACTCAGTGGGTTTTACTTTGCCTGTCTACACTTAGATATACTTGCTGCATACCAAAGCTGAGAGCTGAACTTCCCAGCTAACAAAACATGAATAGCTGCCCCACTCACCCACTAACTCAGAGCACAGTTTACAGAACTTTAGCCCTAACACAGAATTTTTTCTGGTAGCATAGTTCTGGTCTCCTTGTAGAGAATTTTCTGAATGCATCCAGCTCATGACCACCCTCCTAGGCAGAGTGCTACTAACCTCACTTCTGCCCAAGCCAACCAAGGGCAGAAGCCCCAGGCCCACCACATCACCCACACCCTGTGCAGAGCTAAGGATTCATATGCCCAGACAATGTGAAAACAAACTCACTGGTCTTACAGCCTGAGCATCTCACAAGCTGAGGGCACCTATAGGTGAGATACCATTACAATAAAATCATTGCACCACGACAGTCCTTTCCCCACACATTCAAAGGCTGTGTCTCCTTACCTTATTAAAGGCAAAAGGCTTTTCTTATACTACTGATAGAGAAGACTCAGAAAGGAATAAAGAAGATAATAGGCTGCCAGAGGCCCAATTTACGCACCCCCAAATTAATGAGTCATTCCAATTAAATTATTTGCCCTAAATTAAAACTTATCACCAAAATCCAATTCTCATTTTGTTAAAGAGGACCTCCCTAGTTATAATTTTTTTTCTCCACAGATTTTTTTTTTTAAGGTAACCTTCATGGAATGGGGAAAAAAATGTAGCTGTAGTCTACTTTTGTATTTTAGGAGCCCCAAAAGTTTTATTTTTTAAGAACTATTCCTCATTCTTATATGTCCACATAATAAATTAAGACATTCCTAGAAGATTTTATGAAACACTTGGGAAGAACAAGATCATGTCATCAAACAGACAATGTAAGGGAAATCTGATACATGAAGAAGGAGGGAGTTTTAACAGGAGTGTTCCTCAAGCCTCAGCAGCCTCCGCCTTTTGATATCAGAACGGAGAAAGCTCACAACTCCCATTTGGGGATCTCCAAAGGCCCTTTCAGGAAAAGGCAGGCAGGCAAATGATGGCACTCCCAATGCATCTTGTAGAAAAAAATGTGATCTTTTGATTTTATTCTCAGATTTTCACACACCACTACAGCTTCTCATGCAAGGCTTAGTTTCTGCTACCACAGGTCTGCCCACTGACAGCCTGAGCTGGGGTATGCAGAGACCCAGCTCTTGCCAGCAAGAGCAGCCACATGCTCATGCTCCCTCAGACTGCCAACGCCAACCTTTGTTTCCTTCCCAGGAACGACCTTCTTACTTTTTTTTCTGTTGGAGAGTAACACTTTTTAACCTAATATTTGTTTTCTCAAAGACATTTTCAAAAGCTGTGGTTGGGTTTTGAGAAAGTTCTCACTGTCTGAATAGTCTGTAAATGGAAGCCATATGTCTAAGTATCTGTTTCTTTTTTGTCTATTTTGTTGTGTGCGCATTTGGCAAGTTATTTTTTCCCGTTAACTATCACATCTCATGCTTTATTAAATGAAACTGCTATTCTGTTATTTTGTGGATTTCTTTTTCCCCCAGGCAACCAACTACTGACATTTTAGCAGCTATACAGCAAATGTGATATTAAGTAATTATTTTCTCAGAATGTTTCTTCACTTTCTGGTGACTAAGGAGCTGCTACTGGGGTAGCAATTCCAATGTTTCTAAAGATAAAAAGAAGAGTTGCAGCTCTGAAAAAGCCATCAAAATCCAAACCCTGAAAACCTATTACCTAATATGATTTATCATTCGTTGTTTTTGTGGAAAGCAGCTGGGGGCTTATCCTACAAGGCATAGCATGCATAAACACCAAAAAGAAAGAGTGTGCATCCGTTCAGGACTGATGAGGGTCAGCAACTGCAGAGAGATAAATGGTAAGAGCACACAGTTACTGTGTGTCAGCTGGAGTCAAGTTCCACCAAGCAGACACAGGGATGTGGTAGGAAGGCACAGCACAGAGACCATGCCTACCTGCTTCTCCCCACTCTTCAAATCCTTGAGCCACTTCTAAAAGGACAGTCTCATTTTAAAAATACTGTCTCCTTGTTCCCCTTCCCTGAAATGCTGATTTCTTTCTTTCTTTCTTTCTGTAATTAATTCATATTAAAGAGTAAAGTTGAAAGCTTTTAAGATAGGAAAGAACTTTGCTTCTTTCTATACATCTTGATGTTATTTTTGAACTGCTGGCTCAATTTAGGTTTATTTTACAATCTGTTTCTAGCCAATTCCAATTTCAGATGAAATCTTGGTTCCAATGAAGCAAATTCCCTTATAACTTCAGTGGAATCAAGATTTTGATCCAGGTTTTCATCCACTAACAAAAAGTTACAATGAGTGGAGAGAGCAAAACAGCAGCCAAAAACAAAGAACATGAGCTGGTGGACCCCACGAATCTGGAACTTCATCCCATATAGAGTTCTGAGCATGGCAGATTTGCAGTATTGACTCCACTGGCACTGATGAAATAAAGTAAACAGACTAAAGGAACACACTGTTCCACAAACACTGGAATTTGCAAGGCCTGTTTTACCACAGCTGCGTGGTAAAACAGATCCTGGTGCTTCATGCCTCGGAAAATCTTCAGAGTTCTTGACCAGTTTTAGGCAAGGTGGCGCCCCACCAGCTGGCATGTGCGTGGCTCCAAACCAACCTGCAACCACAGAGCCTTTTACACATCCCACTGTTAAGGGATGCAGAAGACAGGGGTCCACTGGGAGAATTTTAGGGGCTCTTGTTGGGGCAAGGTCACAGCAGGTACAAGGGGTGCTGGAGTAAGCTGAGCAGAGGACTGCCAAGCAGAAAGGGAAGCAAACAGCATAACCATATAAATAAACCCATACACACTTCTTGTTTCCTCAGGAAGCCAAGCTGCTCTCAGTACCTCTAGGGTTTGGATATAATAAAAGCTCAACTGAGCAAACCACAAATCTGGCTAATCTCAACCTGGCAGTACTTCTTTCAACTGAAAGGAAGAAAATAAAATGGACAGTAAAGCTATGGAAAAGGTTGAGCTGAGACAGAGAAATGTGGTGCATGATTAACCTTAGCTTACATCCACATTGCAAGTAAAGAGACAAGCTGCTCCTTAAGTATCTAATAGAGACTAGCTATATATCTTTTGTCATTATTTTGTGTTAGAAATCCAAAGCTTCAGATCAGATTTTTTTGCAAATTTTTAAAAAGCAGATTTTTGCCAATTTTCAAGCCACTAAGCACTTACAGGCCTGCTACATAAAATTAATAGGATATTTATTCCTGATTATGCTACACGTTTTTTCTACGAAGAGATCTCAAGAGGATGTGGCAAAAAAAATAATTATTCACTCACTACTGACAATATGCAGGTCATGATGGAGGGAACAGGGAATGGCAATCTGTGACCTAGGATGTCCAAGAGGACATATCCTTTTGTGGGCAAATTGGGTCAAATTTCAAGGCTCGCAACAAGTCAAGGCAACTCTACTGTGCTACCACAGCTTTCTTCTAACAGTGGGAGCAGGAACACAGTTGGCTTTAAAACTGATGGTTATTTGCACTCTCTCAAGGACTCGTGGACTTGGTGGTAGGAATAAGTTCTTGTTGTGTTTGGATCAGAGAAAAAAATATCGTCCTAACTCCCCTGTCTTACAGTCTGGGCTAAGACATGGGAGTGTAGACTGAAACCATCAGACCGAGAAATAACAAGGCAAAATCTTTCAAAGGACTGGTCTGGGTCTAGAATCAGCTGATCTGACAAAATCACACAGAATCAGCTGATACATCTCTAAAGAGACCACTCAAGCTAAGCTGATTTATATTATAAGGACTTGGATTATCATATCAAGATCCTTCCTCCCAGCCATATGAAAGCATTCCATATATTTTGTGCTATACTTCTTTCTCAAAAATGAGTAAGCATTTTTTGAAGTATTCTGTTTTTGTCTCCGGCCTGCACCTGCAAAGCAAGCACCAAAATATTTCCAGAAAAAACTCCTGATTTATGCACCAGGAAGTGCTAAGATCCAACCAATATAATGAGCCAAAGCCTGTGATGCACAGTAACATTCCAGCCATGCCTGGAGATAGGAAAACAGAAGTTAAGAGTATCAGAACACTATGGGGAGGCAATAAAAATACTAGATGTGGAGTGGAAGGCAGTTCCTTGATATCCTATGAAACACCAGGTGCATTTTCCTGCAATTTATGAGTTTGGCAAAACAAACCAGCATGGAAAACCTAGAAAAATTGCTACCAATACTACTGTGTGCCTCACACTGTGGAATTATTTTGTGGTAAGAAATTAAGGTCCATGGTAACAGCAAAAGAGGTGCACCAAGATCTAACATCCTTCAGTTCCCCACGATTATTCCCTGTTCTCTCAGCTTATGCTCTCCATCAAACTGATCTGCTGTCACTTCCTTCCAAGCACACTGGACTTGCCTCTTGCAGTCCCTGTAGTAACCTGAATTTATCTCCTCCCTCCAATCTTTTTTTTCCTCTCCCCCACCATTCTCAGTAAAATGATTTTTTTTTCCACTTCCCAGAAAATTCATATTCCCATGTCACCTCATTATTGTTTGCAATGGCATGCCAAATATGCTGTCATTTTCCCATTGAGGCTATGTCCTGAAAAAGACAAAGTGGCCTGTGCCTGTTCTTACCTACTGCATACTCCCTGGAATGAAAAACACTCCAGTGTTAGCGCTCAGAAAGATCCCCCTGAGTTCTGGGCTCTGCACCCACAAAGCAGGGAAGCCAAAATCTCTCAGAGAACAGCATCTGACTCTGACATCCTTACTGTCTAGCTAGCAAAGTAAAAATAGCTTCAGCTCTCTTCAAACCACTCTACTTCCAGTGCTGGCCGAAGAGTGGGAAGGCCAGGCATGCCAAGGGAAAGTGGGCTCCCACCACAGATCTGCTCAGCTCAAGACCAGCCTGGCTCCAGTCTCCCAGTAACCCACTGCAAGTCCTGACAGTCACCAATGACATATTCTGGCAGGGAATAAACTCCAGTGAAGATTTGGTGAAAGAGGTGTCGAAAGGCTAAGAGGATTCATGGCACCAAATACATTGCTCACCCGGGGCTTCGTGCTACAGCCGGGGGGGGACCATCACATTTCCGTTGGTCAATTCATCTGATGAATTTTGGAGAGCACACATGGTTTGAACACCCAATAACTGGGAATCACAAGAAATGTTAGTGAGTCTGCAGGAGTCCAAGGCTCTGAGCAAAAATGTGAACATGAGTTCTTCATACCTCAGCTGAATGCTCCATTTTTTAGATAGGCTGTGGCAATGCTATACCTTTTTGTCTTCCCAAATTTGACTAGAAAAAGTACCTCAGACCTTTAAAACCTTCCTGATTAAATTAAAACTTAAAAGTCAAAACAGTGGAATGTTTTTGTTTCATTGAAAAGTTCCCAAACACCTCCATTCACAATGATGCTTTTCTGTAAAGGCTCTGGACAGCAAATATAGCAACCATCTGCTTCCTCCTAGTAGAGTTATTCCTTTAGATTGACTTGGACAGGCCTACATCCTTACTGCAGAACTTTTAAACCCTATGAATGCTAAAATCTCTGTGCCCTTGTGCCTGTGACCCTGATGAGACAAGTAAGGACATTAGGGAATTTCTGTACTGACATTTAATGCCTGAGAAGGGCATGAGGATATCACCCTAAAAGAACAAGAACCCAAGGTAATGCTGGGAAAGGGGCAGCCACTGTGTCCCTGTTACGACTCAATTCTCCTGGAACAAGTCACTCAACATACTGGAACAAATGATTAAACATCCCATTTATAAGCACCAAGAGGATAATAACAGTGAAGGAAAAAATGAGCAATGTACTTTTGGCAAGCACATATCATGCTACCCCAGCCTCATTTCCCTTTTTTTTGTAGGATATCTGGCATAGCAGATAATGCAGGAGCAGTTATGTGTGATTATGAGATATATCTTGACTTCAGAAGATCTGACAGTCTTCAGCAAGCTATGAGAATATGGTGGATGTTAAATTACCATCAGGATGCTTCAAAGAGCTGCAATCAACAGATTGTTATCCACCAGGGACGGAGGTTTTTGTGGGCTCCTACCACAGTCTGCTTTTGTGTCCTGATCTCTTGAATACTTTAATTAACACCTTCATGATGGAACAGAAAGAAGGCACCTGACTTTTGTTGATGACACCAAGTTGGGGGCAGCTGCAAGTACTTTGGAGACCAGGATCATAAGTAAATTGAAGAAGCAGTCTCCATGGAGAAACCAACCAGATGGCATCCAGCAACAGCGAGCACAAAGCACGGGGCTCCGGAAGGGGGGAAAAACAATTAATGTTCAAATATAGAAGTGGAGAATGAGCTTCAGACTGTGCTGCAGACCAGTGAGAGAGGGTTAGAAAGCTGCAGAGAGGCTAAGTGAAAGTAATGAGGCACTCTTACAAAAAAAAAGGTAAATCTCATTTCATTCTGGAGTTAGGTAAGTGAAGTGTGATATGGAAAACATGGCTGGTATTTGTATCTCCATGACTGAATCCTGAACTGGAACTCTTTTCTTGGGTTTGGACCATAAATTTAAGAAAACATGTACACAAATCAAACAGTAGTGAAATATGTATGACACAAAGATTGGAAAATAGGACTTGTGAGAAACAGTGAGCCTGTTAAGCTGGACTAGAGGCATCTGAGACACAGGAATTAATGGGTTTCAGGCAGATAAAAGGTAGTTCTGAGGAAGGGGAGGAGAAATTACCACCACATATCTTGGAAGGACCAGAAATAATTGGCAGCAAAATCAATTTGAATCATACATTACTAACGGCTTTCCGTTTACTCTCTGCAAGGAGAGTAAATAATGGACATGCACCAGCTGTGACACAGGGTGTCTTCAAAAAATACATATTAGGGGCAACCACTGTAGAGCTGGTCTTGTCTCACTGCATGAGGAGGGACCAGACTATCTTTTTCAGATCCTTCCAAGTGTTTACTCTTCTGATCAGACACCCTCAGAAATATCTGGGGAAGGAAACAGAAAGATTCGCTAGTGGCCATTACACTCCAAGTGAAGCAGCACAAAATGCTTCGAGTGAGGTAGTGGCTCAGAGCATTCTCTTCATCCATGCACTCCAGTGCAGAGAGTGCAGCACCAGCATCTAGTAAAAACTGAGCTGCGCAGACATAGCTCCCTCCAGTCCAATCCACCCTGCAAGTAGTTCTGCCCACCTGCGTCAGAAAGACAGAAGAGATGGCCACAGTTGCACTGATGAATCTTTTGGCAGTGAATGCCTACTTCTACCAGCAGAGTTGGCTTTGTGTTTGAAAAGCAGGAAAGACCAATGAAGAAAACTTTTTCTACTTTCAGCTGCCCATGAAGTTCTGATTTTTTTTTCTTCAGTGTTGTATAATTATGTCCTTTTAGATGTCTGCAATATGCCCCAGTTGAGAAGGGTACTATCAGTGGATATAAACACTTAAGACAGGAAAGGAGCAGACTGAGTAGGCTTTTATATAGAGACTGGTGCTGGCTGACAAACTAGAACTGGCTCTTCCCTTGGAAATACTCAAGGGCACAGGCACATACATTATAGAGGTGATGTCCTCCTTTCTGTGATATACTTTTGCATCTCTGGCCAGCAGAGGTTACCAAGCAGAGCTTGGAGAAAGCTCTGGAGAAAGCTGATTTTCTCAAGGAAGGAAAGGACCTGCTCTTAGAAGGCAACTCCTCTAGACTGCAGTGACCTAAATGCAGTGTATCCTCAGGATACACCAAAGCCCGTCTGTTTCAGCTGACATTGTGGACATGGAGTGGTCTCTAGTTATAAGGGCTCCAACAGCCTTCTAATATCTTCCTAATCATTTCTTAGTGTCTGGTATAGCTATCCCATTTGTTTTGAGGGGCAATAGAGGCTGGGTTTCCCCAACGGATAGACAAATGAGAGAGTTGAACCAGGGGAGATAAAGGACTTGCCTTTAGGATACAGTGCAGAGGCGATTAGAAAAATCGAGAAAAATCAGACAGTGCTGAGTGAGCAGAACGGGAAGCCTGGGAACAGCCCTAAGACAGTCTATTGTTTCCAGGGCACGAGCAACTGTCATTGCAGGATCTTTCACTGGCAGATCCAGACATCAACCGTGCACACAAAACCAGCAAGGTGTCTCTGACCCTGGCTTGTTTCTGTTTCCCTGGGCTTGTTTCAAGGGAATGACTGACCATCATTCTAGATATTCTCTTCACAGATTACTAGGCAGATCAGTTGACCACCCTGTCATTTAATATTTCAGGAGCTGTATTTTCTTTTTTTAAATTACTTTCTTATTTTTTATTTTTATTAATTTTTAATTTTAATTTTTATTTTTTATTTTTAATTTTAATTTATTTAATTTATTTTAATTTTTTAATTTTTAATTTTCTTTATTTTAAATATTTTTTCATTTGGGATGCTCAGAGCTTTATATAGCCTATGTTTTGAAATTTGTGAACATAAAAACACAAGAAGTAAATAAACTACATTAAATAAATAACAAGCATAAATAGCATGACTCAATATCCAAACTCCTTTAATTTGTACTAGCAGCAGACTATTTTTCAGGCAGACAACCTGCAAATCTGAGAAAAATAGCAATCAATATGCCTATATGATACTCAGAGACAAAAGGGATTATTTTTAACATACATTTCTTTTCTAATAAATTAGTTTTATTAGTTAAGATTATTTTTAAAACATGGTTTAAAATGAGACTAAATCTTCCAAATTGTAAAGGATTTTTTATTTATATTTTGCTTGAGGTTTTTTCCAGATGAAATTTAGTTTTAGAAAAATTAAAGCTATGAATTTCACCTAATTACAGGATTACAGTGAGCATGATACCGCAATGGGTCCTTGGCTAAATCTGTGGCAGGTATTAGAAGAAGATTACTCACAGATAGCTTGTTTACAGGCACCCAGAGTTTAGGTGTGTCAAAACTTAAATTTTCTTTTCTCAGAAAGGTGGCAGTAGTTCAGAGACAGATACCTATATATTTAGGTGAAAGCTAAGCTAGAGAACTCAATTTTGCTGCTTAGGCCCATACCTAATAGGCACAAATAAAATTAATAATACATGTGCATGGCTCTAAAATTCATTTATCCCTATATTTTTCTTGACAGGTAAATGGAAATTGTATGGTGCGAGATCTTACCAGCAATAAACCACCTCCAGATGGTTAGCTATGCACTGCTACAGCGAGCAGCGAGGCAGGGTACAGCTCCGGGGCTGCTGAGTGCATTTCATGCCAGGAGCACTCCAGTGAACACTCAACCAGGCCGGGAGAGCTGCTCTGTGTGCTGGTGTGTGCCACTCTCTGTGCTGCTGGGGGAGGATTTTGTTCAAGACAAACCAGGAGCCCTCTGTCTCACTACACTTGTGGTGTAAAGCATCACCTCTGACCATATGTCTGGACTTCTTCACCTTGCAGATAAACACTTGGTAAGCTAGTCAGCCCAGCCCCCCCCCCCCGCCCAGTTTACCAAGTAGTACCAGCAAGAGGAAAAGTCCCTTTGTGTATGCATTTATATCCAGAGCAATTAAAAAAACTTGCTGAGAGGAATAAAATCTGCGGGGTTACTAGACAAATCAGGAGAAATAACAATTCCCTGAAGATAATGTAGAAATCGAACATATCTGTAATATGTATGAAATGCATTTATACATACCCATCACCTAAGCTGCTCTATACATATTTTAGATAAATGGGCAGATAGACACAACAGCATGAAGATCAAAAGAAAAACAAAACAAAACTGAGTAAACTCACTTGTTTGATATTCTGGTCAGGACAGGATGGAACAAGTAACTCACTAATGCGCTTACCAGTAATTGGTGAACCCTTTAATATGTTTACTGTCAGTTATACCATAAATGCAGGCAGACAGATAGGACAGTGTTGGTTTGCCAAGTTTCCAGTTCCCTACAACACACACAGGAGGAGGGCAACTAAAAAAGGAGAGGGCAATATAAGGTACATGGCAGCTATCTCAGGTACCAGGTTTCACACATGCCTAGTGACAGCACACCCTGCAAACCAATGACCCAGCACAGAAAAACACCCAGGAAAATTAATTCCCCAGCCTTGCAAAGAGTTGACAATGGAAGGCCAAAAAACACGGCACAGTAGTTTGTTGACACAACAAAAAAAAAAGGAAACCTGAGGAAGGAGGAGGCGAAGAAACCAGAGGGCTGTCTGGGAAGAGATGAGGCAAGCACAATGTTCTGACAAGTGTCATTATGAACAAATGCTTTCCCCTTAGTGCCAAAACAATCAGAGCAAGGAGCCAGGTTTGCATTATACTAGAATATGTCTTGGCATCGCTGGTGTCCCCTGTTCTGTCACCACTTTTGAAAGGACAAACTGACAGCAGAGTAAAGCCATGCTGTGCTGCAGTGGAAGGGGACAGTCCTGCTGGCCCCTGTTGTAAACATAAGGGATACATAGGCTAGTGACTGGAGTTTCTCTAAGAAAGATACAGATCTCCCCACTCACTGTATTTTGCTCTTTGCTCTCTTAACAGGCAGGTAGCTTACCTTGCACGATCAAGTAAACCTGGGAAGTCCTGGGGTGATGCTGTGTTTGCACTGAACACGTATAGGACCCCTCATCATAGACATCCACTTTCTGGATCCGCAGGCTGTATTCCAGGGGGTTTCTCTTCTCCAGCTCTACTCGAGGGTCCAGGGACCACTTGTCCTCTCCAGCAAAAATGATGCCGGAACGGTTTAACCAGGCCACCTTGGAGCTTCTGTCTTCTACATAACACCTGCAGAGGATGAGAAAGGTGAGGCGGAGATCAACAACCCTCTCCATCATCTCCTTTTTGTCCCTTCCCTTTACTACTTTGCTTAGAAATGTCATAGCACATTCCTGCCTTGCCAGTGAATCACAGAATCTTCTTATCATTGCTGTCCCATGGACATGTATTTCACAATGATTTTTGAAGGGTTTCAGGAACTTTTGGTTAATGAAACAATGGGATTTGGGGTGGCCATGTCTCCTGTTCTCTCTTTACACCTGCACCAAAAGTTACTTTGGAAGGCCAAAAGAGATCCTGATCACCAAATCCCTTCTAACCCTGACAATGAGAAAGGTCAGAAGTACTTCTTCCTATGCTTCTCCCTCACCTTCAAAAGTTGAGTATACAAGAGAGTTACACTACCAGACCTCTTCCAGCCTGGAGGGCAAAGGTTCAGGGCTCCAGCTTTGTCAGCTCAGGGCACAGCTCCTCCATCCCTCAGTTTCAGCAGCACCAGGGGAGGGAACTACGGGATATCTCCCTTCTACGTCCCTCTGACCAAGAATAGCTTTGTGGAAAGAGCTGTTCAAACATCACCCTCCTTACACACACACACCCACCCTTGCTGATGCACATCTGCCTGTTTGTGTGGGCAAGTGCAGATCTCAGTCTGAAAAGGAGATGCTGCAGGAGTGTCACTGCCATCCCTACATGACACACAGCATGTCCTGTGAATGTCTCAGGTGGACAGGAGAGGATGACAATTCGGAGTGGCAAGCAGAGGAGGCGCAGGAGGAGCAGCAACTAGCATGGCCCCAACTGCCAACCATTGCAAGGCAGAGGACAGACTAACCCTGTTGCAACTGCATGACAAGTATTTTGTTTCTTGACAAAGCGGACAAGGTCCTGCAAAGACAAACACATTTTTGGCAAAGGTACCTGCTCTGCACCACTTCCTACCACCAGGAGACTTGCACAGAAGAGATCAGGAAATGCCAGTGACAAGGCACATCCTGCTCACTCTCAGATGCGTCTTATTCAAGAGGACTAGGGCTGAAGAAGACAGAGAGACGTAACTCCTCTTTCATCCTGGCAGCTGTACCCACCACGGTGGGCTCAGATAGATTGAGAGGGTTTGCCCTGCAGCAGCTCACACCACATTTACTTTGTGGATAAATGGGGCAGCTCAGTCTCCAGAGGTGTTGCTTCTTCACTTCTCAAAGCTCTGCCCACAGTGTCACAGCATCCAAATAAGCCAGCACCTCTCCTCACCACCGTTAAAAAGTCACAGAATGGGTAAGGTTGGAAAGGACCACAGTGAAGTCATCTGGTCAAACTTCCCTGCTTAAGCAGAGTCTTCTAGATCACATTGCACAGGATTGTGTCCTATTCACTATTCATGCATGTGTTGTATTTGAAAGAGAAAAGAGAGAGGATAAAGATTATTGCTTCAAGATAAGACAAATATTTGACAGTAGGCTTTCATACAGCCTTTTAGCATGGGCCAGACATTTTCCAAGTTCCTCTATTTGAATGCATTTCATTCACGTTGTGCTGCAGATGCCGTCCCTTGCGATGTGACCTTACCATTATGACTGGCACCTCTCACGCACTCCCTCTTGGCATGCCCATGGATGCTGTCCAAGTTGTTCTGGGGTTACTTGTGAGCAGGAGGAAAGCCAAGCTGTGTGGGCATCGATGAGAGGCTCACCACACTGCTGGCCAAGCTGTAAGCAGCTCTGTCTGATCCAACAAACATTTGCTTTAGAGAGCAGCTCAACAGATCCTGTCCCTTACTACTGCCATCCAGCCAAGGGTGAGGAGAGGATTTGGCCCTCAGGCCAGAGCCCACCCTCTGGGCCAGGCAGGCACTTGCCCCTGAGGTGAGCTCTCAGGTGTGATCTCAGTTGTTTTTAAAAAGATGCTCTTTGTCACATAGAAAGAGGCAGGGGAATCCATGAGCAGCCACTTACATGTAGAAACCAGTACCACTACAAGGGGGCATGGCTCCAGTTGCATTGGCTCTCCCAGGCTGTAATCATCATTGACAGGAGGTGAAAGCAAGGACCCATGGAGGGCAGTGTGTCCCAGGTCTGGGAGCAGTGGCCCTGTAGGAGCATCCAGACTGCCTCCAGAGCTGGCTGTCTCAGGGTCACAAGCCCTCATGCACATGCCTTTCTGCATAGAGTCGTAACAAGAATCAGGAGTTGGGTCTTTCGGTGGTGAAAAGCTAAGCAGTTTAACAGCTGAAGTCAGTGGTAGCTGAAGTTTCTCAGTCACTTTCAAAAATCCTCCATATGTACTGCTGGGTTCCAGCAGATCCAGGGCAATGCACCAGCCCCAGCAGGCTGCTTTCCAAACCTATAGTGCAGCACTCCATGGCTCTGTCTTGCACCTAGTCATTATAAAACTCTCTTCAGAGGCAGCAAAGATGCCCCTGTGATGTGCCTCATGTCAATAACAGCTCAGTGCCATGGTCAGAGCAAAGCCTTGTCCTCTCACTCCTGAGGATATGCTCACCTAGGGACCCTCCCTCCTCTCTGTTGAAAACATGTCATTACCTGTCCTACACCCATCAAGATGGTGGTCAATAGCTATAGTCAGAAAACCTTGCAAATGCCCTGAATAAGTTAGCAGGTACTACCAAAATAAAGAAAGGAAGGGAGGGCAGAAAAAAGGAGGAAAATGGAAAACAGAAGTGAAGTGGATTTGAGCTGTCTGCTCACCATACATGTTACTCTCAAACTGTCAGGGAAAATCAATGTACAAATGTGAAAACTCCCAGTCCTGACATGCTCTGAACATGCATCCACGTGGATGATGCATCTCAGTATGTCTGTCTGCACACATGCACCTTCTTAATCTGACAGAGATGCCACCCAGCTGTATGGATAACGCTTTAATAAGGATTTATGGTGATGATTTTCACAGTGTAATAAGTGCTAATTCAATACTAATAGAATATTAAATGGCATGTTAACTGACATTTTAACTGCAAAGCAATAGGAGCATGGCATCAGCAAGATATCAAATGACTCTTATCGTTCACTAATAATCAATAATCAAGTTCACAGAGACAGTCAAACGCTTCTCATTAGGCTTATTGAAAGCAATACCACCAGCATCAGTGAGAGCTAATAAATGATTTGTGATCCATTAATTTTGCGTGTCCTTACAGTTTCAGGTTTAATTTCATGACATCTCTGAGGTGGCTAACAAGAGGACCAGTGAGTGCTGATGGTCATGCCTTGCACGATCACTGCAGGGACTTGGGAACTACTGATATTGCACCAATTCAAACCACAGACACTGAAGGACAAAAAACCTTGCTGCCATGCCCCATTAGCCCTCCTTGCTCTCTCGTAAACAAACATTGCCAAGTATGGCACTTGAGTTTTTTTAATGCAGCACAATTTTTAGCTGCTACAGATGCATTTCCAGTTCTCACACAGTGGCTAACTGTGATGGCTGATTGGGAAATGGGGGAGCCCTCAGGCCTTGGTTTCAGGCCTAGTATCTGGAGGGCATGCTCTCCCACCCTGCCTC
>JAWWES010000001.1:22170612-22192456 GCA_035583135.1 Lophotriccus pileatus
ACCATTCTTGCAAACATGTGTAAACAACATTAAACCCAGGATTTTTCCATCCTGTGTGTGTGGACTTACTGCCACAGCTAACAACTGCATAACAACCAGACAGAGAGGATGGTTGGAAACTGGACACGGAGACAGGAAGCCATGTCATCCTCATGCTCTTCCCTCAGCCTCAGTTTCCCCACATGCAAATGAAGACAGCGGGGATGAGCCATGCCACAGGAGGGAGAGGAGGGGGTGATGTTTTTGTTGCAGGGGAATGCTTTTGGACCTTCATTAGGAACCATTGCCTTGAATGGGATGGAGGGCTGCCCACTATCATTCCTGGTCCCTGGATTTCAGAATGGGACAGGACATCTGGCAAGGGGGATGGGCAGGAACCAGGAGTAGGCCCTGCTGCTTGTCTTCACTTCTCCCACGTCTGCAAGTCTAATGCACAGCTCTGGGCCAAAGCAGCACTCCTGCAAACATGCCTTCGTAGGCTCCAAAGAAAACTCCATCTGGATAGAGAAGATGTCTTTTTTTTCCCCTCTTGGAAGTATTGCATTACATTACATTACATTATGCCTATTGATAGGTGGGGAAGTGAGCAAAGAAAAGGAGGGTGAGGCTCAGGCATCCACATCCCCTATCCTGCCGAACACCAAGGCTGGAGGTTTCACCACCTGTTCTGTTTCACTCGGGTCTCGGTACTCGAATCCCAGCCCCCGTGACTGCTGCTCCTCCTCCCGTTGAGGCACCACCTCTCAGTGCATTGATTTCCCAGCATGTTGCTGTAACACTCATCACAGTTTATGTTGTGCCTGTCACTCCAGCAGCTCTCGGCCCTAAGCTTTCCGCCCTCTCTTTCCTCCGGCGAACAGACTGGCACGCTGCTGAGAGGCGGCATTTGGTTGGAAAGCCCTTGCATGGGTTCCCCAGGCTGGCTGCACTGTTGCCAGGATGGGGGCTGCAAGGGTGCAAGGGTTGAGGAGAAGGAGGAGCATGAGAACTGAGGTGTCAGCAACATTTTTCCCATTATGCCTAAGAGAGAACAGAACAGCAGCTATGGCCCTAACCTATGGAGATAGAACAGGGGTATTTAATTTCCTTATGAAGGAGTGGATAATATTTAGAGCCTACAGTGATGAAGGGGCAGGAAGGAAGCCCTTTAGGATCTGGTGAAGCTGTTGTTTAAATTATTACTGTAACATGATGAGGGTTTTAAAGCATTATCAATGATGTATTGTGTCGTCTTGAATCTGGGATAATTGTCTGGGGTTTTTTAATTGTTGCTGTAACTCTAAATATTTATTTTTTTTTTACATCAGACCCAATTCCACAGTTTTCTACCAGAGCCCCACTAGTGAGAAGAGGCAAGCTTCTAGGATTAATGAAATATGGTATGCTGCAGCAAGCCACAGCTCTTACCTCATTTTGGGGGAAAAATAAATAGTGGGTTTAGGGACTGTTTTCTGCCCTCTTTCTCAAAAGCATGTTGTGGTGACAGCTCTGTGCCATAATTCCCACACTCCTCTTTAATCATCTTTTCTCCATTAACCTTTTGATCATCTCTTCTCCAAGACAAACTCTGTGCAGAAGGCCCAAACTCAGCAGTCTGCTGCACGCATAGTTAAGCACCCAAAACCCACCCCATTGCACTCACTGAGGGACGTGACCCCCTTCTGCCACAGGATGTCACAACCCACCCTGCATCAGATATCCTGCCATTGCCTCAGCTCTGTGATGAGCCTGCTCTAATCTTCTCACTTCATACACACTCACAGGATCCAGCTAACAACTCCCCCCACTGCCCTCTACCCCCGGGCAGCAAAATGGCAGGAGGGAAAAGAGAGAGGGATCAAACACGGTTTGCTCGGCACAAAGCAAGTCAGCTCCTGGCTGCCAGCTCTGAACGTGCAAGACAAATTCTCCGTTGTGTTGCAAAGTATGATCCTGGAAAGCTAATGCGGTGGTTAAACACAGCACTGCTCCCAGCCCTGTAAGGAAAGCTCAAGAGCAAATCACGCTCCTGCTGTTTCGTCTTTTCTCCTCGAGCAATTCAGTCCTTCCCTGTCTGGCAAGCAAGGACTGGAGCACAGCATGGTCAGCCAAGGGGGCAGCAAGGGTGCAGCCCCTCCACTATGGCCCAGCAGTGATGTGGGAGCAAGGGCTAAAGATAGACCACAGGTGTGCCAGCCCTGACCCTCCCAGGCAGGGTACACAGAGAAGAGTCCAGCCAGGCCCTGCAACGCCACTGCAGTGCCGGACCCTGCCAGCATCTCAAGAGCAATGCAGTGCTGCTGCTGCAGCAGCCAGCTCTCTGTCCCTGCCGTGCAGTCACCACCAGAGCAGTACATTGGCAGAGCACAAGGGAACACAGAGTGGAGCAGTGTAGGAGCTGTTGTCCCCTGGGTGGTTCCCACTGCTCCAGATCATGCTCTCCTCAGATGGAGATGCTACAGAAAATACCTATAGCTGAACATATCTTCATCACTGTGAAGGCAAGAGCCCATTAAGTGGATGGCAGTGGGTGACTACATCAACCAAGCATCTGAAACCTCCTTTCAGCCAAGCACCAAAAGCCTCATTTTGCTGAATTTGAATGCACATGGGTATCAGGTGTTGCTCAGAATTCTCCTTCCCACTGTCACCGGTCCACTCTTTCCCCAGTCTGGTACAGCTGCTACTCCTCTTCTTACGTGCCATGACACACAGCAGGGTCACTGTTTGAGAGCAAAAGCTGTTCACATCAGGATGGATTCCCAAAATGTGACATAAATAGCTCCTGAGTCACCACTGCCAGCATGATACACAGGCCCTCAGAGGGATTTAGAAAACTACTGCTTAAACCTAGTTCTGCACTGGAAAACTGGCAGGAGGGGGAAATGCTTCATCTGTTCAGCCCACGCTTTCTTTCAGCTGTATTATTATGTGACCTTGTCGTCACACCTGTCTGCAGCTCCCTGGGTATCTCAGCACTCAGGTGACAATTTTTGGCCACTCACCTATTGGGAGGGTGCATGGCTGATAGGATGCCTGCACTTCTGTTCATTCTCTTTAGTAAATTACCACTTTGGAAGCATGAGGCTAGGACAGGCTTACCAGGTCACAAAGCCCCAGACTCTGCAGGCACAGCCAGCTATACCTTACCATCTTTTCTAGAGATGTACTTTATTCCTACTTTATCCTAGTGTGTTTGACGGGGGGTATCCTCCCCGTGCTTCGTAGGTCAGGCTGCTCAAAGTCTTTCTGCTCTGCTGATTAAAACCTTTTTTTCTAACTCCAAGTCTAGATTTATTCATGCCTGGCTTATATCCATTCCCTCTCATGCCAACACCATCCTTTAGCTTAAATAGCTCTTTTCTCTCCCTGGTGTTGTGTTCACAGAGAGCAATCATATTCCCTCTCAGCCTTCATTTTGCTGGACTCAACAAGCCAAACTCCTGGTTTCCTCTTGTATGATAGACTCTCCATTGCCCTAAACATCCCAGTAGCCCTTCTCAGCACCTGCTCCAGTCTGAATTCCTCTTTCATGACCAGAATTTGTACCCATTTTTTTAGATGAGGAGTCCCCAGTGCCTTGTACAGAAATGTTGCTGTCTCACTGTGTCTCCCATCAACTCTTTTTAATGAAAGCAAAAAGAATTGCAAGCAGCAAAGATGAGTATCAGTGCAGAACGGCTCATGTGCTGTAAGCATCCTCGTCTCTCAGTCCATGTGATACAACTGGAAAATAAAACCCAAGGGAATTCACAAAAAAATATGCCAGCCGAAAAAGACAGCTAGCTGCATGGGCTCTCACTAGCAGACACACAGCTGGTCTCACATGGGCTTTCTTTCTGCTAAAATGACTATTTAAGAATATAGGTTCGTGTTTGTGCAGGAAAACAAAACAAAACAAAACAACAAAAAACCCAACAGAAATCAAGCCCCAAATTACAGTGATTTTTATGCCAGTACTCTCAGGGGGTGGATGTAACTATATCAGAATAAGGGAACTTATACTGGCATGATTTATTGCTCTTCCTGTCTTCTGGGGATCAGTATACTTGCATAAACAACTTCAGTCCACCTCCATTCCAGCAGAGGAACCTTCTTAAAAATATCAGTATGAGCTACTATGAACAAAGTTAACTCTATCCCAGCCACAACTTAGCACAGTTTAAAAATTCAAAATACAGAAAAGCCTCAGAGTGAGGCCTACCACCACAGTGCCAGCTTTTCTCGTGTTCCACCATACCTAGAAAATACTCTCCATTTCCTTACAGCGTAGTCAGGTAATCCTTGGACAGGTCTTTGGCCATTCCGAGGAATGCATCTGGAACGACTGTCTCCAGTCATGGGCCTCTTGCCAGAGGAGACTTACTTCCCACGTGTGTGCAGAGGGGATGAACTGCACTCTGGCTGCAGCTTACTGAAATGCCAAATGCTCTGACAGCTCACGTCAGGGTCTTGCACTAAGATCAGCTGGGAGGTTGAGGTTGCTGAGGAAAGAGATGTTGAGCTCCCTCTTTCCCTTTTGGATTAGCTGAGGATTTGTCAGTGTCCCATTTCAGTCCAGCCAGAACCCTGGCTCTGCTTTTGATCCAGCATGATTAGGCGATGCTCATCAGCTATTGAACACTTGGTCTTAGTGAAATGTCCCACCAGGAGCATATGCCTCACTCTGCTGTCCATAGCTTCCCGTGGCATCCCAGGTGTCCTGCACCATCAAAACAGGAAACCAGGGAATAGCAGAGATGATGCAGAATGACAATGGAGAACATTGCCAGATAATTTTCCTTTTTGTTGCACTGCATTTACACCAAGGGTCCTGTGCTTTTGCCATCACTGAAGACACAGACTGATATTTAAAAAAAAAAAAAAAAAAAAAAAAAGTGGTCTCTTGGGAAGAGAAGCTCACCAAAAGAAAGTAATAATTAGTCACTCATGTGAACTGGGTATTGTCTCTTACACCAAATCTGTAAAAGAACTAGAAACCAAACAGCTACTGATGAGTCTCTGAACCACTACAACTTTTTTTCCAGTTGAGGCATACACAAAAAATGAGAATAGGACCACAAATCAGGCACCATATCGGCTATCAGTCCCTTCATTTACCCTCACAAACTTCAGTACTGGAAAACATCTATTTCTTCTACCTGAACCCTCAGTGCCTTGTAGGTAACTTCCATGAACTCCAGAAAAGCTAATCCAAATGTTTCCCTTCAATTTCTTCCAATAAAAAAAAATAATAAGAAAATTGTGTTTCAGAGACGTGATCTCCTTCTCTGACAGGAGGGGAGGGAGGGTTTTGCTGGGAATTATACGTGACTCTATCTGGTAATTATACAGCCACAGAGGGAAACTGAAACGTTCTGTGCTGTCGCAGAGAATGACAGCACCTGGAGCTTCAGCACCCAGATAAAAAGCAGAGAGACAATCGGGCAGATGGAGAAAGGCAATGCTACATCATGGGCTGGCAAGCAGGGGGAGAAAAAGAGTGGGGGAGAGGCAAGAGCTGGCGAGAAACATTAAGGCAGCCAGCACAGATACTGGAGAATGAGATAATGCCACAGATTAGTAATACACAGGGCACCCCTGAAAGAGTGGGGAATGGAGAAAGAAAAAGAGTGAGGACAGGTCAGGAGAGAGCAGGTGCAGAAAAGGGACAGTGCAAACACAAGAGGGAATGGAAAAGTGATGCTAGAGTGAGCTTCAAAGCATTTTGTGTGGTCCAGGGTCCCTTCCTCCCACCCCAGTCACAGGCTAAAAATGCAGGTGATACCACCACAGGCTGTTGCAGAGCAAGGGGGAAATTTGAAAATCAGCATCTCACAGCTCAAGAGAGACGTAGAAGTGCAAATAGCACTTTCCAGCTTGTGTATTCCAGTGGTTTGCTCAGGGACTGAAATAATTAAAACTGGTGCTTTGGGGCAGCAACCCATGTATGTTGTATAGCAGAATGATGAGAGGGGGGTTCCCCGACTCTCCCTTTCGTGGTAGCGCACATAGAGGCATGTGTAAGCCTGCAAAACAGTCCACATGACTGATGCCATGGTGCCATGGCCCAGTTCCAAAAAGCAAAGGCACTGAAAGTGCCATTCCACACAGCAACATGGCAGTGGCAGCATGCTCTCTTGGGGCTGTCAGAAACAAGGGGAGTGCCCACAGGACCATCAGCATCCTTCAGTGGGTCAGGAAGAGCTGACTGCCAGGTGGCATGAAGCCCTGCACCACCCCTAGGAAGGTTTCTGACATGATTGTCTTCCAAACAGACAATCAGATTAGGGCTAACAGCTCATCAGGGACTAATGTCGGCCACCAACCTCAACACCTATTGGGGTAGTGCCTGAGGAAGATCTGCAGTGGCTGCACCTCTCCACAGAGGCAGGAAGAACTAAGTGCCCAGATGTTCACAACTGAACGTTTGGGGAAGAAAATGGAAACAGTATCACAAGGTTTGGGACGCATGGTCCAGTGATCACTCTCCCATGAATAGCGACAGACATTTCAAAGAAGGATGGAACACCTCCTAAAATGATAATGTAAATCACCTTCTAAATAAGACATGATCCTTTCCAGCTATAAAAACCTACAAATATAGCCCCAAGAAAATCACCGAATTGCATGGGTTGGAAGGGTTAAAGATCATCTAGTTCCACTATCCTGCCATGGACAGGGACCTTCCACCAGACTAAGCTGTTCAAAGCCCCATCCAGCCTGGGTTTGAATACTGCCAGCCAGGGATGGGGCAGCCACAGCTTTTCTAGGCAACTTATTCTAGTGTCTCACTACCCTCAAAGTAAAGAATTTCTTCCTAATATTTAATCTAAATCTACCCTCTCTATAAATTGGCTTCCTCTCCAAGTGACAGCTTGCAATCCACCTTGTAAGTTTGTACGCTGGCTTTCTTATCCCCAGGCATTTCTCAACCCCCTGCCCCCTTTTTCTTTTTTTAAACTCATTAACATCTTCATCTTGGTGATACTTTCTGGCTGAGAATTTCATCAGTTAACCATTAATTGGTACAAGGCTGTGAAAGAATATCAGATTTAAATGTTATGTGAAACTGGCAGGTGTCTCCTGTGTTTTGTACTGTATGAAATAGTTCCTTCCAATGCCTGAGGAGTACACTACCCGAGACATAGGAATGCGCTTTCCATTTTGTGGACCCTAATATTCGTTTCATCTCATATTGCCCCTTCTTCAAGAGGGAATATCACATCTGAAGCATTAGCTCTTGTCTTGGGGAGGTGGGAGAGAAGGGTCTGCACCAAGAAGGAATCAGTCACGAAATTCTTTGGAGGCAGATCAGAGTGGGAATGGGAGTGATAGCAGGGAAAATAAGTCTTAACTTTTCCTTCTTTTCTGAGGTCATGAGAATATCAGAGGTGCCCCAACCAAGTTATCATTCCCCCTTCCAAGTGTTGCCCTCAAGTTGCCAGCAGCAGACTGTAAAGGGTGGTATTTTGAGATGAGTGAGAAAGAGGGTCCATCCTGCCTGCTTGCTCCCAGCTGCTGCATTTCAATGAAGGACACCTTCTTGATGTGCAAACACTCTAGTTATTATTTACAGCTGACCTTTTCGTTCTCCAGCTCCCGCTGCTGCAGCACTCCTGGTGGAGTTGGGACTTGTAGAGATTGTGGAGACACTGTGTAGCAAAACATGTTAGCTTCCCTGCCTGTGCCAGAGATGTCATTAGTGCCACTGTGGATTGAGCTACACCCGTGCAAGCAACAGTGGGAAATACGAAGAAAAAAGTCAAATGTAGAAAAAGCCTTTGAGAGCTTAACCCCTCTTCCCCTTTTCCATCTCTCTCCCACTTGAAAGCAGAGAACATGCTCTCATTTCCATATCTAAAGCCAGTCCCGAAATATCATCCTGAAATAATGCTCTCAGAGAGCAGACCATGAAGCAGATTCCCTTTGAGAGACTCTGATGCTTCTTTTTTTAATTCCATCCAAAAACAACTGCCACCAAATACCAAATGCACCTGGACTGGAACAGTCAATCCAAGGCACCTTGTTACCAGAATGATATGGGGAAATTGGAGGGAATTCAGAGGCAAGCAACAACAAAATTCATCAAGGGCTGGAGAGGGATCAGTATCTAAGGGAAACTTAAAAACATTAAATATGTATAACTTGACTAAGAGAGGACTTAAAAGGGACATGTTGACAAGCCATACCTCTTTGAAAGCTGAAAGTACCGAGGGAAGAGAGGAATTATTTAGCAAGATGCGTAGGGGTCTAGAAAGGGGTAACAGGTCAGAAAAAGAAGAGAAATAAGTCTGTTCCAACTTGAAGAAAAACTTCTTGTCATCTGCAAGTGATAGTCTTGTAAAAAGTCTCCCAAGGAAAGCAAGGAAGTCCCTATCTTTCAGAAGTTTGGAACAAAGCTGGGATGAGGACCAGAGGATGTTTAAGCTATGTGGGCACCAGCCTCACAGGGGCTGCAGGGAGAACAAACTATAGTGACCTGGTCTCAGTACCTTTACCACCTACCTCACAGAATTCATCAGTATGTCAGGAAAGGACAACTCCTCTCACAAGTTTCTTCCAGATGAAAGCCATGTTTTTAGCTATTTTCTCTTCAAATACAGCTATATATCTCCTGTCAAGACCTTAGACCTCTACATGCTGTACTACAGTTAACTGGCACAAGTTTGGATTTGTGTTCATAAACTGGATCTTCCAGAAGTCATACATGGACAGGTTGAAAACTGCTGATACAAAGACTAACAGTGTTGTTATTTCCAAAAGACATTGGCATATGGTTGTATTCCCAAATGTGCCACGAGTAAAGTTGTCCAGCACTTAAAAGTCACAAGTGAGACTTTATTTTTTAAAGTGCTTAGCACTGAAATTAAAACCAGATTTGTCAAGTACTTTTGGGCCTACAAGCTACCAAACTAACACACAGGAACCAAATTTTCAAAACAACATTTGGCACAGTGAGCTCCTTCACCAATATAGACACTTCTCTTGCTGCCTAAAGTGACATATTTTTGAAAATCTGTCCCATGAGTGTTTTAAAATCATATAACAAAGCGCTGCAAACTTCAGACTCCCTTGCTGTATTTATCCTATGTTGAAGAATTCCTTTACATGGAAACCACACCAAAGTTGTAACAGCAAGGCAATGCTCAGCTTCACTTTCCTACCTTTTTTGCAGCTTTGGTAAATTTTGCCTTTCCCTAATTGCCTCCCTTTTGTCCACCATCAGGTCTTGTGAAACAAGGCATTTGAAAGACTTGCAGGGAAGGTAGAGAAGGTGCTGTGAGGGAGAACTCCCAAGAGCTTTGATCTGAGCCTACCTTTATCTCCACACGCACAATATGCCTTGCAGAGGAGGACGTGTTTATAAATAAATAAATAGAGGAGAGGGGGGAAAAGTGGAAAAAAAGAAATGTCAAGATATATTTGATGGAGTTTTTGCTGTTGATAGGAAAACCAGGAGGTGGCTGAGAACCTCATGGTCAGAAACAGAATGGGAGGAAGGTATGATGCCTTGAGAAAGGGGGCAGGAATAATTCCCAGAGCTAGATCTTCTAGCCATCCTATTAATCATACTAATACCTTGTGTTGTTTTTCCTCTGAGACCCTTGCAGGACTTGGTCTTGCAAGGCATCTCAGCACATGCTGAACAGCAAGCAGTGCTTTTTTCAAAGAGACTAAGCACTGTGGAACTAAAACTCTTGTCTTTGTGAAGAAGAAGTGTTATGGTGCCTGTTTTACACATACAGAGAGACACTGGAGAAGGAAAGAAATAAATTGTGCAAAGCCATACAATGAAACTATTTTACTGTCAGAAACAAAACCTGATAGACCTGACCTATCTCATACAAAACCTGGTTTGTTGTGTACTGGTTGCATGAGGATAGCAAGAGAGGGGTAGTGATGATTGCAAAACAGCCTTCACAAACCCACATGCCTCCTTCAGTCACATCTACCTTAGCTCTACTGCAAGAGACCATCATGCTCTTCTCTCTAACTGGGATCTGCCCAGGGATATGTAACCACAGCAGAAAGGACTGGCTGAAGCTCCTCCTCCCCAGGGTTTGAAGGCAACCAGCTTGGGTCATTTGGATCTGTGCTCTGGAGCCTGAAATCCAGCCTGGCTAATGACTTCAGTGCAGCCATAACCACAGGGACTGCTCTGAGGGCGTCTGCACCTTCTCACCTGCAGGCTTCTGGAACTGGCAAAACAAGCCGCACAAGTTGGCTAGAATGCAGAACATAAACCCCTTTCATTTCTTAGTGAAGACAATGTTGCTTAATCCTACTGCATTTACGCAGGGGTATCTTATCTGGATCCACTGACATCCCTACCTCTTCTCCCAGGAGCCTTCTGCATAACGAAACCTCTCCCCTTTGCATAGCTTATCCGCAGTACAGATAAACCATTTCCCCATGGAGCTCCCTTCTGGACAGCTGTCTTACTGGGAGTTTAATTTCTTACACAGCTGGGTCTAAGGCTGCACACTTGGGCTTTGAGTGGTCTGAGGCTGGATTTCTGTATCTGTTCTTCTGACAGGTCACTTGCTCTAAATAATTTCCAGAAGTCCAGTACCACACGGAGAGATGCCAAACTGCAACTTCAGCTGCCATAAATCAGGGGCCAACAGGGCACCACTGAAGTTAATGGGGAAGCCTAGATTTACCCTAGATGAGGATCAGCCCTTCTTCCTTTCACCAGACTCTAAATGAATTCATTAAATACAGCGCTTCAGTCTGCTCAGCTAAAAGAAGCTCCAGCTGGCAGGAGGTTTCACATCCAGGGAATGTTTAAAAGATGAGGATTTGTAGTCTGCCCTGAGTTTACACTTGGCTAAAGGTAGGCTTTCATCATCCATAAACAGGGGATGACATCATGCCCACCTGATGGATGCATCGGGTGCAACCCCAGTGTTTGTGCAAGGAGTGACCTTTCCCCAGGACCTCACAACCTTGGGGGCGACAGCCTAGGCTGAAATCCTGTTGTGAAGATGCTCAATTCAAAGTGCTACAGGGTAGCAGAAGAGAGGTTCTGCTGTAACTCCACCACAATGAAGGGCGCTTTTTGTTTGGTTTAGGTCTTTTAAATTTTCACTGGTGGGGGGCAGGGTGATCTGCACTGAATTTGAATCTGCACTAGGGCAGCACTGGGGGCAGTAAGAACAGTTTGGGATTTTTGAGACAGGAGTAAAATGTTAGTTAATTTTGACATTAAACACTAAATAAAAGGATGTTATTCTTGGCTTCCAAAAAAATGAGATGTGCTGTGATTGTCTGGCCTGTTCTCATGTATTGTACAGATCTTGTGATTCCTACAGTTTAATCTCTTATCCACTCACTAAAACAGATGGTGTTGCAGGCTCTTTGCAGACTCTGATAAATATGACTGCATTTGGAACGCTGTTCATATATCCACACTTGCTGTACAACCCTCAGGACAAGATACACTGGCTTAAGATGTAAGTTCACATCCAAAGCACAATCGGCAACAAAGAGTAGATCCAATTCTCTTTCAGCACTGATGCTGAGGTCTCTAATATGCACTCTCCCGCACAAAATTTCTTCCTATAGAGGCATATAAAGGTCAAAACAATAGGATCCTCCAAAACTTTTGCCCTGAGACTCCCGTCAAGTCCTCTTTCTTTGGACAGGACCAGGGTGCACATTGTTTTTCTTCAAGGAACAGTTCTGCCCACTAAACAACAATGATACCTCCCAGAAGATGGAAAATAAGAGAGCCCTAACTCAAATGGATCTGCCACCAACCTCTCTCTGACTTTACAGGTACTGTGTCTTTCTTAGGCTGGGAAAAGAGGGTTGGTCCTGGACAGCCACCGAGAGGCAGGGAGAGAATGCAAAAGTACTCGTATACGTTAGACTGTTACAGGTCTTCTCTTCACGTTGTGTGTGTGTATGTGTGTGATCAGCCAGTACTCGGAAAGACAAGTGAGGTTAACCGAGCTACATGCATTGCTCCCACTAGAGCAGTATAAAATGGTGATAAACCACAACTGGAACCACTCTGCAGTAAGTATCTGGCTAGAGGTGATGCATGAGGTTACAGCAGAAGCTCCACTCCCCTGTCCCCTCTGCCTGATGGATCCTTGGTAATATACCACCCTTCATCCTTTCCTGTCTAAAACTGAAACTGCTGGGATTCAGGGGAGATAAAGATTTCAACCACCCTTCAGAAGAGCCTTCACAAGAAAGTCCCTATTGGCATAAAAGCAGACATGTAATGGGCTTTCTCTGTCTCTGAAAGTAGTTTAGCACCACAGGAAAGTGCAGCCCTTTTAGGTCTCTTCTTTATTTAACTGGAGTCATTAAAATAAACTGATTTCCCAGCCAATTAATTATCAAATATCTGTAACAGCTTTCAAGCCCTGCCATTACTCAGTCTCAGAGGCCCCTACAGCCAATGTTAAGCTACACTCTCCTTACCTGAGTAACCACTGCTCCTGCAAGTCTGCTCCCTTTCCCTGAGCTGATAGCAAAAAAACAGAACAGGGGCCAGCAAAACCCTGGAGGAGAGCTGCAAACATCTGTCCCCTTGTCCTCTTTGACAGCAACTATGCATGTGCCGGGAGCCAGGAAGCTTTACCACGCTCCTTGACCAAGACTCACTTGCCAGCTCTCTGCCACCCCCACACAGACCCCAGAGCCACTGCAGGAGCAGATACACCCTGTCATGACACCTGATGTTGCCAGTGGGATCGGCTGGTACCTGGCAGCAGAGCTGAACCTCAGATGCCAAGTACCACGAGCTCAGTACCAGCCCAGTGTGGGGCATAATCTTCAGTTCAAAGCATGTGCCAGGAACCAGCTGCTTGCCCAGATTGTGGACAGGGACAGCTCCTGCCGTAGACATGTTACCTACTGAAAAACCAGTCTTTACCACTCTGGTAACTGGAAGGTTGTACTTACCACAGGTACATTAGCAATGGCCCTACCATCTATTTTATAAGCAATAAACTGCACTCATATGTGGTTTCAATTAGGAGATTTCAAATGAGATTGAAGATAATGCATCCCATAATTACTCACCCTTCTCCTTTCTAGAAACTCAAGCAGAATCATTTACAGGCCAAAATACGATCTGTCTTGATTGATGACACTAATAAAGTGGCTTTATTGTGATATAAATAGCCTTAAAAACGTCCTGGAGAGTCAATATCAGTGCTTGATGGCCTTATGCAAGCAAGGTCCTTATCTTACGGTGTGCTAAAGCTTAATGAGTTATGCTTCTGAGAAGTCTGCCTTTGGATTTGGGCACCCATTTGGGGAACTACAGAAGGGTAGCTCCCAAATTAGACATGCAAAGCGGGAACTGTTTAAATACCTTTCCTCTTCCTTGCGCTCCCTATTAATAATCTCTTCGCTTCCTAGCTTTCCTGGTGCCAGTTCAAACACAAACACCGGCTGAGCCCAGCAGGAGCCATGGGAACACTGTGCTCCAGCGCCTCGTTGCTGGAAGGTTACCAGCCACTGCTACAGTAATTGGAAAACCTGAAATTTCCTCCAAATTGTGCACACTCTGAGATTCTCACAGCCCCTGCAGAGGCGTGCAGCCATTTCCTGAACAAAGGGCCTACACTGACTTGCTCTGAAGCACATCTGTGGCCCCCATTTTGGCAGATGATATGTTTTCATTACCCCTTGTCAGGAGAGGCCACACGGCCATCCCCGTCATGCAGCTGGGAATGAGGCATTCAGCACCTCAGGCTCCACTGGAAACTCGGGGGTTGTATGTAATTTTTGAAATTAGTGCCCCCCCAGGCAGTGGCCCACTCCAGGAAGCCAAATACAGATGAGGATGAGGAAGAAGACCTCTGGGCGTTCACAAGAGAAATGCCCAAAATGTCCCTCCCTTTTCTGAACAGCAGTGAACCTCACTCTTCATAAAAAACCCCCACTGGTTTTAAGGCCTTATTTGAAAACATGCAGTCAATTCTATGAGGATTGTAATCTTCTGTATGCAGCAATATGAGATACTGTTGGCTGTGCTGTCCAGTAGTGCTACTCTGGCTCAGATCCGGCAGCAGACTGGGTGCTAAAGAGCTTTGCTGGGAGTGACAGAAACATATACACCTGTCAGAAAATGCTGATATCATAGCAACTGTGACAGTGATGTGATCAGGATCTGACAGACAGTCAAAAAGGAGAGGGAAGGATGCACGAGAAAGGGCAACTGAGAAACTTTAAGGGAGAGCAGTAAGAGTCTGCCTGTGAGTGGATATGAATACGTGACACTTGGTGCTTGTCTGTGCACGGCAGATGGGATGAGGACTCTGGGGCCATGTTCTTCCCTCCACCTGAGTAGTACTTCATGTCTCTCTAAAAGGCAAAGAGACTATACAATTTCCCAGCCCTGTATTGCTCCCATCTCTCCCCATCTCTGCCATATTTGAGAGCAATTTTCCCCTAAATAGCAAAGCCTTTGTGAGCATGTGGGTGGCCATGCACACGTGCTTATGTCTGTGAAAGTGCATGTGTGCCGGGGTCCGCTGAGATGAGAAGGTGGTTTTGTGTACGCGACAGAGCAGGAGTGAGGATGAGACTATCAAACATGTGCAAGGATACAAGAGAAATGGTGCTTCACAGAGAATCAGACAACGAGAGTGAAAATAAGAAGGTGCTCATATTAGACAGTATGAGTGTCAGAAAGGAAGAAAGAGAAAGGTCTTATTCACAGCCTTCCTGCATGTGTTTGATGGGTATCACAAGTTTTAACCAAGAAAAATATGTATTTATTCAAATCAAACACAAAACACCCCTTTTGCCTGGAGCGCTCCTGCCTTGCTTGTTTGTTCTGTTGCAAGCTGCTTGTTAAGAGGAACACAGGAAACAAGAAGATGGGAAAAAACCCCAGGTTGACATATTTAAACACAGTCAGCTACCAAGGCAGTAACAAACAGCGAGGAGAAAAACAGGTGGGATAGTTGGAGAGCTGCTGCGATGATGCTAGAATGAGAGATGCCTGTGAGAGTTTCTGAAGACCATCCCTCAAGTGGATTATAATCACTTTTACTGTTCACATACTGAGTTGATTCGGAGCTAGCTACAAGGAAACACACCCAAAAGCCTATTCCTTACAGCCATTTTGCAGTACAGAGTCAAAAAACAATGCAAGGAGAGCTGGTGCTCTTTCTCAATCCCCTGCAAAGCTCTCTACTCTGAGCCTAGACAGCCCCTCTTGTCAAAATTGGAATCAAGGGACTTGAGCCGGATTTATCAACAGAAGGAAAACCAGTAACAACAGATTTAGTCCCAAGCCTCCTGGGGCTAAAGACCTTTCTAGGACTGCAGGTCAGATAAACATGGATACAGAGACAGGGACAGCTTTGAAATTATTTTTCCCTGTTCTGTTATGCTTTGTTCTACCATGGTAAATTTAAACACCTTCACAAGTTTATGGCTCTCAATGCTATCATAATCCACAGGCCTACTCTGCCCACAGGGGAAATCCACCAATACCCATGTCCAGTCAGACTTGCTAAGTTGTTACGATGCCACAGGCAATGCATGGGAAGACAGGAGCATGCCAAGAACTGACTGCAGGAGTGGCAAAGCCACCAGACCAAAGACATGGCGCTGAAGAGATCCAGGAAAAGGGTCAGAAGTGGAGATGATGTTCTATCTCAAAGCAGCTCACCCAAGCTTCACCCAGAACACTGCAGATCATGGGAAGGCGACTCACAGATAAAGGCAGCTGTGAACTTTCTGTCCTTTCCTCCCCCTTTTACAATCAGAGTGTACAGCTCTGATTTATAGCTGTAAAACAGAGCTCTCATGATGCCAGGGGAAGGGAACTACCATCTTGATGTTGGAGTGACAGAGCTGGTGCAGGAAAAGTGCAATACAGAGTGCTAGAGCTTGGATGCGGCCCTTTCACCATCACCCCCCCAGCATCTAACCAAAGGAACACCACCTTTCTTTGGCTATGGAGAATAAAGCAACCCAGGTCAGGCTGGCTCCTGCTTTGGGCAGGCACTGGGCTATGCAGAAGGGATCCCTCTTGATGGGGGTCCCTCAGGTGCTACTGCATCCTCAATAACAATAGTTACTATTGTTAAAAAAATTACCTAGAAACTTGTACAAATTCTTCTGCAGCATTTGACTCTCTGACCTCGGGAGGCACTGTGGATTTCACAGACCAACTACCTGCTGTGTGAAAAAGTGTCTCCTTTCATGTGATCTAAATTAAGCCACCATTAGCATCTCCAAGTGACCTCTTGTTCTAGTATTACAGGAGGACAGAAAAAGGAGGGACTGATCAGTTTTCACCACACGCTTCATTAGTGTAAATAACTCAGTTATAAGCCTTTAGTGTGTCTCTTCGGGGAGGCTGTGGATGGCTGGTGCTTGCCATCTCCCATTGGAGTGGGCCAGGAGTGAGCAGAGGCAGTGCGAGCTCAGGGCCAGTAGAGGGCATGGCAGCAAGATGGAAGATGGGAGAGCTGCTAGAGAGGAGAAATGGCATTTTTGTGAGCTTTCTAAAATGAAAAAGCCCTGTTCAGTCCACCTGACTGCCTCCTTGTAGGTAAATCTCACAGGATTATGCTAACCATGCTTCATGGCCCTCTGGTAATTCTACATGGTGTCATAAATGAGGGTGTAGCCAGTGTTCAAGATAATGTCATTTTTTATAACATATTTCCTATTGTTTCCCTGTCCCTTAAAGGCAACCAAGCATCCTCCAAGCTTTTGGAATTGATGCAACCCACTGAAGAAGCTTTTATCGAGTTACTCACCATGACTCCCAATCTCTTCCCTCCAAGGAGTCTGGGAGCTCAGCGCTCATCACTGTATAGATGAAGTGGAGACTGTTTTTGCAGTCTGCATTACCATACACTCATCCATGTTACAGCTCATCTGTCATCCTGCTGCCCTGTCCCCATGGTGCCTTTAAACCCTGCTGACTCACAGAAGTGACAGCCTGAGCCTGTTTTTGGCTGGCAAGATGGAGAGGGATGCTGGGGAAGGGCAAGGACCCAGTTCCAGGGAGGAGACCCCAGAGCAGCCAGGCCAAGCCCTGGTAGAGGGTCCCACTGGCTCCCCATCACTTGTGCAGCAAGCCTGCAGAGGATGCGATGGGGTGGGCCTGCTCTTAACATCTTCCTATGGCTTTTAACAACCCTGATGCATTTCTCACCAGTCAAACAAAGAGTCATCACCAAAGTACCAACACACCAGCCACATAACACAGGGGAGCCTAAACACCTCCACAGCGTGTACTGACTCCCATTATTAACTTCTCTCCATGCAGAAGAGAAACTATTCTTTGCTAATTAACAATCCACTAGGTTTTAAACCACGACAAGATCTTGCCCCTTTGCCCATGGCTATTTATTTCCCTTTATAATTTTGTGTGAAAGGCCTTATCAAAGGCTTTATGAAAATCAAAGTTCATTATGTCTGCTGGGGATCACCTTTATCTTGTTTTATTAAACTTTTAAAAAAAATAAAAAAACCCAACAAAAAACAACAAAACCCACTTGCAGCACAAAAAGGCAGAATTTTCTTTTCCAGAACCCATACTGGATTGACCCTGCCACGTTATACTTACCCAAATGTTGTACTAGTCTATCTTTAATTAGCTTCACAATCAGTTTGGCTGGAACTCAAAGAGAGCTCATAGATCTGTAATTCCCAGGATGTCTTTCGATTATTAAAATAATAATAATAGTACTTAGCATGCCTGAAGCACTCCCTCTCTGAGAATCTCAGCACATTCCACACCAGGGTGAAGGCAGAGCAGGCTGGAGACAGCCTTTCAGCACCTTCACCTTGCAAGCAGGGAAGGAAAAGGGAGAGCAGCTTGCCCATGAAGTCCACACCACAGCTGGATATGGATCCATCCTGTTCTCAACCCTCTCAACCGTCATTCCTCTTCTAAAATCACACCCTGATGCTTGGGGGCGAGGAAGTGGCAGTGCATCCCTATCTGCATCATTTTACCTGAGTGCAGAGAAATTTCAGTATTTTTTCCCCCAATCCCAACCCTGCAATATTAGCAGTTCTGCATTCATTAGAGATGCTGTTTATAAGGATCTGTCAGACACTGCTGTCAGTATATTTCATGCATTATTTACTTCAGAGCCCTGAGACTAATGCTATACCCCAGTCCCAGTGATTTAATACGTTTGAGTTTCTCGAGCTGATCCATAACTTTGCGTAATAATAATGATAACAAAATACTTTGTATGCATATATCATACCAGTCAGCAAAAACCCACACAGAGATGAACATATGATATCAGAAGAGCTGCTTCTACAAGGTACCAGAGTGTCAGCCCTTTGCAGGTACAGCTGCCTTCTCACACAGATGTGTCTCCCACAACCCAATTCTGGAATACTTTGCTCTAAGTCCAGTACATGTTGACCCTTCAAAATCAAAGTTCATATCCAGGGGGTTTCCCCTTTTCCATGGAAAGTTCAGCAAGCCCTGCAGCACATTCCCCGACAAGGACAGATCTGAACCACATGAGCCTGTTCCAGCCCACAGATGGGGGTTTCTCTGCCTTGGTAAATCAAAAATCCCAGAGTGTCTGGGATGGGCACTCTGCAAGCAGCTTGGTGCAAGCCAGAGACTCAGCTTCTTGGCTTTGGCTCAGCTCCTTAATTGTATCCCCTGCCTGTGGCTCTCCTGCTCCTGGTATTGCACAGCCATAGTGCCCTTGCAGTTCTGCTCACTCCCCTCAGCTTCCTTCTCATTTACACCTCGCCTACGGTTTCATCTGACCCCCGGCAGTTTGGCCGTTCATTAAAAGGTGCTTGATGAACCCTAATGGAAGTCCACACTGCCATGTGGCTGTGAATCCTTCCTGTCCCCTTTCCACACTGCCCTCCTACGTCCTCCTTGCACACTGAGGCAGTGATGACCTCCAAGGCAAGTCCAGTGCTTTTAAGGACTGTTTTTCTGGTTTGTTTACTTTAATTTATTTTGCCCTTCAGCCTAGCATCCACTCATTCTCCTCGAGTTTTCCAGCTGCCCTGTTTGAAGCTCACCTACCCTGTGCACGCCACACAGGGGGCACATCTAATGATGAGCAAATCCCCCTGCCCTTGCCTATGTGATGCAGACAAGTCCTTGGCACTCACACCTCTGTGACTTGCTGCTACTGCCCATCGCACCCTCCCCATTCCTTGACGTCTCCCCTGACATGGCTGAAGCCTCGAGAGAGGGAGTGCTGTATCCTGGCAGGCTCTTAATATGCTGCAGGCCCTATTATAATAATCATAGTAATAAAACCCACTGAGAGATGTCCACTCACCAAGGCAAGACTCGAGCACAGAGGCCAATTCCTGCCACTGCGCTGACACAAAATCACTGAGATCAATGAAAACATCAACAAAGTGCTGCAAAGGACGCTCTTTTTCTTTGCCTTTCAATTTCATCCCTGAAAAAAAACAGTTTGTTTCTAGGAGCAGAAGTAACCCCTCCTGGTGGTTTGACAGCTTTGGCCAGATCTGAGCTGGGGCCACATGCCCTCATGCTACCAGGGTAGGAAGAAAGAGAGAGGGCTGCAGAGCTGTGTGGCTGTCTTTGAGAGGCAACAGCCCCAGCACATGGCACTGAAGCAGGGGGGAGGCTTCCCCTGATCCTGTCCAGGGTGCAGACACACACATCTGGAATGGTACAGACTTTAAGAGACCACACAGGTACTGGAGAGACAGGGAATGCCATGCAGGACTGCATACATGCTCCATCCTCGTCAAGACATGCTCACAGCAGCCCAGCCACGGCTGTTCTCTACTGTGAGGAACATCCCAGGAGTCCCACCTGGAGAGTAAGTACTGCTGAACACAACCTTAAATCATGTCTTCCCACATAGGCACCAAAACAAGCTGCTTGAAAAAGCCGTCATTTATGGTGTCAATAAATTGCCCCTCCAAATCATGCCCAGATGTGCACTTTGGGGTCCAGTCACCTTGCCTTTTTATTCTTGCCTGAAAAGTCTCTGCTCTCCTTACAGCACTCCCTGCCTAATAAATCATGGTAAAATACATTAAAAGCACCCATTATTGCTATTAATTACTATTATTGCATTAGCAGATTTTACTACTTCCTTAATCTCTCTAACAGCTGAAACCCTGCACTCACCATGCAGGGGGATAGTGGGTTGGAGTCCTGCTTCCAGGGCAGCTCTCAGCCATGTGACGTGCTATGCACTAACATACATAACCCAGCCCATGGAGTAGGGTTGATGGTGGCTGACAAACCTGCCCAAAAAGCCAGGTGAAGGGAGGGAGACAAAAGCAAGTTCCCCAGCTTATCTGCAGGCTAGATAATAACACAGCACAGTCAGCTGGGCAGCACAGAGCACGTTTATCATGTTGTCCTAATACTCAGCAAACACAGTTCTACTCTCCAGCACTGAAAATGTGTGAATATCAACGGAACCAGGTCAAAATATCCCCCAGTCTCAATTTTTTTACCTGCCCTTTTTCAGCTGTGTCTATTTAATTTGTATCCTCTTCAACATAGAAGGATTCTCATACTTTTTTGTACCTCAGAGGCTAGAAAGTTCTCTGGCTTTCCACAGTGTAAATCACAGTAGTAAAAGCATCATAAAGTTCTCTGCTTGTTCTGCACAATCAACCAAAAAGAAGGGTGTACCTGATGATCAGTAACGTGCATGATGGGACAGAAGACACACTCAACAACTTCAGTAAAGAAACCAAATTTAAGGGAGTGGCTGACTCACTGGAGACCAGAGCTGCCATTCATGTCCTTGAGGCCATGGAGAAATCAGGAGACAGGAACTTCATGAAGTTCAACAAAGATAAATGCAAAGGCTTCCACCTGTTGAAATGATCCCCATGAAACACTGGAGGAAGAGGATTTGCTGTCTGAGGAGTACCTCTCAAGAAGACCAGAGAGTCCCATTGAGTAGAAGTCGAAAATGAGTGTGCCAGCATGCCCTTGAAGCAAGGAGGGCTAAATGCATACCTGGCTGCAATGATGAGTGTGGCTAGCAGGCCAAAGTAAATTATTATTCCTCTCTACTCAGCACTTCTGAGGCCTTATGTGGAGCAATTTTGGGCTCCCAGAATATTTGGTTGGAGATAAAAGAAAAACATTTTCATAATGAGTGTGGATCAGCACTGGAATGGGTGCCAAGACAGGTTGAAGTATCATTGTCTTGGGACATTTCCAAAATTTGACTGAGCAAGCTGATCTAATGTTGAAGTTGGCCCCACCTGGAGTGGGGGCTTGGGTGTGAGACCTCCAAATCTCCTTTCCCACTGAAACTTTTCTGTGATTTCAAGGAGGATGCTGTAGTTCCTTCTTCTGTGTGGTAGAGATGTGGCTTGAAAGCTGAATTTGGAAGAGTAAATGGGAGATTTGCCCCACATCAGTCCCCAGAAGCCTCTTTTGAGGCTCAGAGCTCTGCCATCTGCCAGCACTATGTGTGCAGGGGCCAATACACAGCACAAGCACAAGTTCTGTTCACCCTGCTGCCATACAGTGTCACCAGGGAAGCTGTTGTGAACAGGCCGGAAACTCTCTTTATGCAACCAGAAGATTTCTGTGCACCTCTGAAGGTATATGTTGTCCCCAAAATATGGAGGGATGCCCTTCTAAAAGGCAGGGCATTTTCCTGAGAAGAAACTGGGATGGGCATATAGAAACTGTGTACTGATACTGAAACCCAGAGAGGCCTATGCCACAGTTGTTTCACTTAGCAAAAAGAAAGAGCCACTTCTGGGTTGTTGTAGTGGAGCTCCGAATACACTGGTTCTCTTCACAGAAGTAATCCACAGTGCTTCACTTTATTAATGAAAATACATGGCTTATATACAACTTTTAAGGCACATACATCATTTCTTGGCAATGTCATTGGCTAAAGGGGCACCTGTTGCTTCCTTTCTATTGGTACTT
>JAWWES010000001.1:22192556-22206935 GCA_035583135.1 Lophotriccus pileatus
TTTGTGGGAAATGGATTGTGCATTAAAAGGCCTGTAACAGCATCCCATGGCCTGTATTATTCAAAATTCTCCCAACACTGGGTTACATCACAGGAGTCACATAACACATTTCAGTTTAGAACGTGAGTGCCTAAAGCCACCAAAATGGGAGACCCTGAAGCCACCATAATGGAAATGACAAGTAGGTCAGCCTGCAACTAGCCACTATGAATTTAGACCTGACTCCTGGGATAATAATCTGAGCTTCAAAACAAACTCAGAGAGATATTTAGTAGCTGAGAGAGGCGAGAACGTTTATTTTATATCTCCTTCAAAACACAGCTGTCCGTTTTTTCTTCCTTCAAGTCATTACTCTCCTTTTATTCCCTTTTTCTTCCATTCGCAAACCTGAACTCCTCCTCTCTCCTCAATTTCCTCTGTACTGTCCCCTCTTTCAGCTGATTTCCGCAAGTTGCTTTCTTATTGCTTCATCTTTTGCAAACTTTTTGGCACTACCCTCACATCTCAGTAGCACCTGCAAACAACCACAAAGCTGCTTGCAGAGACCACTTGACAGGGACGGGTCCAGCAGTTTCCCCTGGCTGCAGGAGGGACATGTGGCTGGACTTTCTAATGTGATGAACAATATATGAAGTGTGGAGTGATGGCCATATGTTGTAGCAATTCCTACATACACAGCGGCCTCTGCAGAACAAACAGCTCCATGATGGAGGATGCTGACAGAAGTGCAGGCTCATGGCGGGGGCTGGCACTCAGGCACCTACTTTTCAGAGATAGATGGTAGAGAAGGACAGAGATAGATGGTAGAGAAGGAGGAAGTTTAAAATTGGGTCTTGGAAGTGACTTACAATCATCTCTGGTTAGGTCAGACTGCAGCTTCATATGTTCAGTAAAAAAATAAATAAAAAATTATAAAAAAAAGAAGAGTAACTTCCTTAACTGATAGGGGCAGATAGGGAAAACCAGGTGACCCTTCAATATTCCTGAACAACCACATAACATGACATTTCAAGGGCTCTTGAAAGCTCCTGGGCCCATGCCCACGTTTTGGCGCAAGTGCTGTGAATGACAATTACCTTTGCTGCTATTGGCTTTTGAATGACTGGCAAGGACCCAAAATTCTCCTGAGTCACCTTCCCCAGCAATTCAACAAGCCAAGGACCAGAAAAAGCACTTGATGTAGCTGGGATTTCTCTGGTGACAGCAGGCAAGGAGAGGAAAATAGAGATTCTAAGCAGATTTCATGGGCTGGACCAGCTCCAGTTCTGCTTGGAAGTGAAGGGTATTAGGGTACATTTTCTGTGCTGCACAAAAGGGAAGAGTCAGCACTTCCATCCAGATGCTCAGACCATGGGCCAGGCAGAAAGAAGACAGCTGCTCTGCTTCATACTTAAGCTTGCGCAGAGAAGGAGAAAGGTAGAAAAATCCCTTGCTGAAGAATAGGGAAGGAAGGAGAGGAAGATGTGTCATATGAAAGAGAAAAGTAGAAACTGAGTGACTAATGGCACCATAGCTTAGTTGTCTCAAGTTAGAGTCTTAAATTGCCCACAGTGGGAGGAAAATCACTTTAACATCTCAATATGGCACATAAAACTACTGTTTAAAGAAAAAAAACAACTGAATATTGCTGAAGAAGTGATGGAAATCAGATTGTTTCAAAGCTGACTGTACCAAGTTAGGGGTTGGAACTAGATGATCCTTAAGGTCCCTTCAAACCCAAACCATTGTATGATTCTGTGATTCTAAGCTGGAGTCTTTTGGTGAGAGGTAGGTGAAAGCCCTCATGTTAGCTGACATACTGGGTTGGTGACTGATGACCCTAGAGGTGAAAAGCATCCACCACTGTAGCTTCAGTACTTCATCAAGGATTGAAAGCTCTCATTTTCTGTGGGGGGGAAGAAATAGGAGTGCAAGCTCTAACATGATCCTTAGCCATCTCCAGAAGAGGTCCTGCAAGGCAGAAGAATGTATGGAGCCCACCTGGGTGAATGTTATTTGATCAGATATGTTCTGATGGCCCTAGGAAACACAGTATCAAGGAAGAAGGGAGAATGGACATGGCAGGTTCTCACAGAATCAATAAAACGGGAATGGAAAGGACTGTAGGACACCATCAAATGCACTCTCCAACTCTACAGCAGAATCAACTATGCATAAACAATTCCAGGGAAGAGCTTTTCCTAACCTCTTCTTGAACATCACTTGAATTTCTTGAACATACCCACTAAACAAAACTCCTCACCTACAGGAGTAACACACTCCCCTTCCACTTTGTGACTCTGTATTTGAAGAGCTACTGTGCACACTTCGTGAGGTCTGGGGTAGGTGAGACTGCTGTGGCAATGAGTAATTTTAGTAAGATGTTACAGAACGTACGAAACCATTCTGAAAATGAACAGGAGAGACTGTGCAAATAAATATGTTCTCAATCTTTTTTCTCATTTTATGTGCTAGTAAGAATTCTGTGGTGAGTTGGCTACTAGCAGATAAAGTTGTTGACAACAAAGCCTTGGACTCAAAATTAAAGCCAATTCTGCAGCTGTAAAAAAAAAAAGAAAAAAAAGTAAAATAAAAAGATGGCAGGTTAATTGTGATAACATCATTAAATTCGTACCCAGTCCTCAAAACACATCATAGTTATTTAGAGGCAAGTGATCTGGGGAATCAGAAATGCAAGTGATTACAGTATTTCACCTCTTGGGGTCTATTTTGCAATGCGACACAAATAAACTGAGTTTGGCAGTCAGAAATACTCACTGACAAAATATTCTCCTACACTTCTGAGCTGATTAAAGGAACGATCTGGAAGAGAGAGGTCAGTGGTAGGCACACAGATAAGCGATAGATGAGAGAAAACAGTGCTTGAGTCTATGTAGTCAATATCTTGGAGTTAATAAAAGTTTCTTACTGCAAACAGCTTCCTGAATGGCTTTTCACATCAGATCTCAGCAGACAGTGCTTATCTGTGACCACTTCTTAGATTAGGTCCCATAGCAGGTAGCATGCAGAATCTTGCATCTAAATCTCCCTGAATACCCAGTCAGACTGCCTACAGCTCAGAGAGGGCACAGGTAGGCAAGGAAAGGGTTCTCCACCCAGATCTTTCCACCTTTCTGGCAGCTGTCAGAGAGCAATGACAAGGCTTTTGATGTAGAGGAATGCTGAATTCCCTGTGCTGTCTGGAAAAAACACAGTTTTATCCCTAGTTAGCAGTTGTATTAGTCTTGCCAGGGTACACCTTAACCAAAGTGGTCCCCAGAAAAGAATGGGAGGAGGAAAATGGTTATGTAATTACAGCTTTCGACCCTCTCACACCGGCTGGGGATATAAGAAATGCACCTACCCTAATATAATAAATCGTTCCTGACAATGGATTTCAACAGCGACTGCATCTCTAATCCAAGTAACCGATAATGAGAACTGGCTGACAGCACAGGAGGGACTAAACTCTTCTGTAACATCGCTAAACATGGAATAGATGATGATTCACCAAGCATGGAGTTCATGTCTGGCCCCATGCCTGCTTCTGCCATTCAAAGCGTTCCCAGCAGCAGTGGAAGGGCACAGCGTGGGGTCCACTGCTGATAACCATTAGCATGAGTAGGACATTTCTCCCATGTGAATGTACTATATGTCTCTTTCTGGCTTCCTACCACCTGAGTGCTTCCAGACTAGTTGAGATGATATGAAAAGGGAAGAGGGAACAGAGCCAAATGCTGTGCTTATCAATTCTAGTTGCTAGGACTCATTCTAACTGAGCACGACAAAGGCTCTCTCTGGTTTGGTGAAGTTTCAGACATTAGCTCCTCTCTTTGGCATAGCATACAGGGGTAGCACCAGCACCAAGCTCCATGGGCAGTGTCTAGAATCCCTTCATTCCCTTGTTCCCTTGCTGCATGTATGGCAAGAAAGAACAATACTTCCCACAAGCAAATAATGAGATGGGATAAAAATAGGAGGCTTAACGGGCAAAATGCTGTGTCCAACATGGTGAAGGAAGCTTAAGCAGAGCTAGACTGGTGCTCAAAACATCTGAAGATGCCACTTTTAAAACTGCTAAAAAGGGCAGGGAAAGTTGAGCACAGGCAACGTGTGGGATAAAGCAAGTAGATTTCAAATGCAGTTCCTGACCACAGACTACAGTGGTGCCAAAGGGAGATCTCTAAGACCCAGAGCCAAGAAGACAGCCTTAAATAACCCACCCACAGACCTACCAAACAAACTACACCTAACCTTTCCCTCTGCCCTGCATTTTGCTTGGGGGACCAGCCACTCCTAAAAAGCCACACAGGGACCGGCAGCAAACACCCCTGGCAGAACACAAGGAGAGCAATGCAACATAGCCAATATGCTAGCTCTACTGCTGTGTCCCTTCTTGGTTTAAATCAATAGTTTATGACATCTACAAGGGGAAACTGTAAATTTAATTTTGTCCCCTGCAGTGCGATTCATATCTTGTTTGCTGGTAAAATAATGAATGTGTTTGCCCTCTAGACCCCCTGCCCAGTAGACCAATTTAAGGATAAAGGGAGAGAAAATAGCAAAGTACAATTAGGCAAGTCGATTAATGCTGGATTAGCCAGTAGCTCAGCTAAAGATAGCTTTACAACATACATGAGGGGCAAGGGAGAGAAGGAGACACAGGCCTGCAGAAGGAGAAAAAAAAACTCTTAGCAATAATAACCTTACAGGTGACTTGAAGGTGCATATTGCTTGCTGAACAACTCTAGAGCCTTGCATCTCCTGCTGGCCTAAAGTCACAAGATTGCAGATGACTTGCCCCACTCAGTCTCATCAGGCATGATCTAAAGTATAACCCAAACTGCCCCAAAGGCTACAGATACACAAGGTAACCCCTTCTGAAACTCATATGCTTAACTGCTCCTGGAAAAACCACTTGAGGTTGTCACCACAGTAGTTAGTGTGTGCATGAGCTTGGAAATGCTAAGAAACCTTGCTGGATATGCAAACAGCAACCAAACAGTGGGGGTAGAAAATGTGACAACACTCTGAAACTAACAGAGAGGAGAACATTGAAGAGCAACAGAGGTGACTCAGCAGATGGGAGTCCAGGGAGAGGGTTTCTTGCATCAGGGTGCTCACTACAACCAAGATTGGAGAGGTGGATGAAGGAACCAGCTCTGATTGTGTGCTCGCTGCTGCACAACAGAAAGCAAGACTTGATACATTCTTCTGAACAACCAGACCTTGCCAAAGAAACCTGATTTCATTGCCAATTCCTTTTTCCAGCTGGCATAACCAAGAAAACTCCAAATTAATTTGGCTAGGTAGATAGGGCAGAAGAAATAATATTTTTGGCAAAAATCTAGAGACAAACTTTGCAGCTAGGTCTTAGCTTTACAAAGGGATGAAGCAAAAAACCACCACAAAACCCTGAAGAAACAAACAAAAAAAGGGCCAACCCACTAACCCGAGGACAGGATATCCAAACGCCAAGGGATTTGGATCTGTAAAGGCATGGTGTAGAGCATTCAGTTCATGTCTCTCTACTTTGAGGTTACAAAAGATTTGCTAATGCAGTATTTAACAATACTTCAGTGCTTTTGCTCTTTGAATTAAAACTAAGCAGTGCAAAAATGTATAGAAATTAAAAAACAAACAAACAGCACAACAAAAGCAATAAAACTCTCATCTCTCAGAGAAGGCTTAGGTGAGGGGATGAGGACAGCCTTATTGTTTCTGCATTGATCTGCCCCTCTCTACTTTAAAACAGCTTCTTTTCCTGCTTTAGCTACCTTTTTAAAACGCCCTCCTCCATTCAGGTTCAGAGGCAGCTCCCAATGGATAGGCGTTTTTAGATGGATACAGTGTGATCTTTAACAGTTGCTGCAAATTGGCTCCGAGGGCACCTTTCTATGTCAGTTCTGCCTATTTTCTCTATAAACAGAGAGACAGGGATGGAGAGGCTGAGGGAAAAGGACTTTACAAATAAAACAAACAATAGAAGAGTTGAAAGCAAAGTCAGAGCGGAGTCACGCATTCCGACCTGAAAACAGGGCTCCTCATCCCAGCACCATAAACAATCTCCCTGACACCAATTACGGATGCTGATCAGACACGCATGCGGGGAGCTACATTCATACACAAATTTGCAGTTTGCACTGTTTGGGAGTGACCGGTTCGTGACACCCCCCTCAGATCCTAACTGACAGCTAACAAGCTGTGGGGAGGTGCCACATAATTAGGCGTGCAAAAAATATGGGCATCCCTCAGCTTTAGCTGCGCATAAACCAGCCATGAGCAAAGCAGCTCAGGTTCAGCCCTCTCTCCCCTTCAATTCATTGTGGTATCCTCAAATTCACCTCAAAATTTAAAGATAAGGGCAGAATGATGGAAAACCACATCCATATTTGGACTGCATAACAACACAATATTCTGGACACAGGTATCTTAGTCTGTGCTCTAGTATATTGTTTGAGGGCAAGACTGAAGGGAAGCATTATGGTTAGGATCAGAGAGAACAGAGAGGGAAAAACCTTTTAAGTGCATTGGGTTTGTAATGGGAAAACATAGCTCATCTCTACAGAGAAACTGTTTGGTTTCAGCTCATTGAAAATGTTGGGCATGTTACTAGACAGCAGATGCAATCACTGTCCCTGGGACTGGGGCAAACATTACTGTCCAATATGCTGCTACAGTAAAGCTTGGATGAATGATACAGCTTCAGTCTGTGCAGGGATCCTGCTGGGTTCATAAAACATTTTGGATTGGAAAAGACCTCTAAGATCATCTAGTCCAACTATTAACCTGACACTGCCAACCCCACCACTAAACCACATTCCTAAGTGCCACATCTACACATCTTTTAAATACCTCCAGGGGTGGTGACTCCACCACTTCCCTGGGCAGCCTGTTCCAGAGCTTGACAGCCCTTTCGGAGAAGAAATTTCCCCTAATATCTACTCTAAACGTCCTCTGGCACAACTTGAGGCCATTTTCTCTTGGCCTGTCACTTGTTACCTGGTAGAAGAGGCCGAACCCTGCTTCCCACAATCCTCTTTTCAAGTAGGTCAAGAGAGTGATAAGGTCCCTTTCAGCTCCTTTTCTGCAGGCTAAACACCCCCAGCTCCCTCAGCTGCTCCTCATAGGACTTGTGTTCCAGACCCTTCACCAGCTCCGTTGCCCACCTCTGGACATGCTCCAGAATCTCAATGTCTTTCTTGAAGTGAGTGTGTAGTGTTGTCAGGAACAACAGCAATGAAGTGAATGCCCAAAGTTCTGCCTTCAATGAAAATGCAGAGTCAGGGCATGCATCAGTACTGAAGAGCCAATGGTTGTCTGTGTATCAAAGTTTAACAGTGCAGTGTCGCTGCTGTCCTTGCACCCCATGCTGGTGCTTGCGTTGCCTTTACCAACACAAGGAACTCTCTGACCATGCAGTTACAGCACCAGTGCCAAGTTGTCAACACTGCCTGAATTGGCAGCTTCTGATCTGTCCCTGATGATATGGGTATGGGTAAGGATGATTTTGTGGAAAGGATTTAGTGGGGAGCATGAATTTTCTCTCCTGTATTACTAGGTAGAAAAAACAAACTCTCTTTTTCCTCCACTGGCCTCCATCTGTCTGTCCAGCTCTTGTTCCTCACGCGCACACCTTCCTCCGTCCTTACTCTGTGATTAAGTTTTGTAGAGTTTTGTCCTTCCAGGATAATGTTTCTTGCCCATTTTGAGAGCCTAACATACTGATTAAACACTTCTTTGTCTTCACAGTCCCATACTTTCTAGTACTGACAGTTTAATTTCCAGACTCCAAGTTTTTCTGATTCAAAAAATGCCAGATTGTGCATTGTCATGGCTAAAATCAAATTGTTCCCATTTATTTCCCTGAGTTGGACAGCTGTCTGAAGACTTTTTTTTTTTTTAAGACCCAAAAGATTATTTCCTAGTATCTGAGGTTGCAGTTTGTAAGTACCACTGACATCAAGTGTAGATTCTCTACAATTAGCCACTAAGAAATCTATTCAATTTTTGTTTATGTTAAGAAATATTCAAAATTGCTTCCAGTCATTATCAACCTCACCTATGATAAACTGTACATAATTATCAACAAAAGAACTAATGGTGATTCAAGTCAAGAACCAAAAGTACCAAAGAGGAGATACAAAGAGAATAAAAGCAAGGGGCACATTACTCTGACATGGTTATCCTTTTTGTGAGGTTCCTGAGGTCTGGTAACAGCTGCAGTTGGCAAGGGCTCCTATTTTACTTCTCTATTGGGGGATAATATTGTATTTGCCAGTATTAGGTGAATAGAATAATAAAAGGAATTGGTTAACAGCTTCAGAAACAAAAGAGCTGAGTTTGAATAGTTGTGGTTCATTCTCTAATGACACTTGTTACTTGTGAACATTTGACAGCTTGCTGGGTGTCACACGAAAACTTGTGAACTGCTAAGGTTTCATGATTTGTAACACAAAGGCTGATTCGAACCAGACAGCAAGCTAGTTGTTATTCACAGGACTGGCCAAAATAATTAAAATAAATTAATTCCCGTGCATGATAAACTTTGAAGTGCTGTAATTTGCCCCCATGTTTTATTACAGTCTTTTTTTATTTTTTCCCTGCAAGTAAGGGCCACTCCTGAGCAGATAACAGACTTGTCATTAAGTTGTTTGGTACGTGCAAAATACAGGTACAAGTTTCTCCCTGACTTCTATACAAGAGTTTGGGTAGAGTTTTCTACAAACAAAATCCCCACTCGCTAAGTTAGTGGCTGTTTTATCCCTGTTGCCTTTACACCAGAAATTTAAACACTCAGCCTAAAAAGCTGAAGATCACTGCATATAAAAACACATGCTTCTGTAAAATGTTTCCATTTTGACATACCAGTATTTCAGGTGGAAAAAAAATATTCCAACAACTTAATTAAAAAAAAAAAATCTGACCAATATTATAGTTACCCAGTTGAGAGAGACAACAATTAGCATGGTATTCAGTTAACCAATAAAAGAGTGCAAATACTAAGCAAGTAATGATTCATTGAAGCAAACATTTTTTAAAGAACAGCTGGAGGCCTAAAAATTACTCTTTTTTAGTGAGCGCTTACCAAGCCCTAAAACACTGGAAGAAAATCTAAAGCTGCTTACGAACAAATTGCTTACCACACAGTGACAATGCTTTAACACTCCTCTGCTTTTGTCATATCCTTATTCTTCTCACCATCACCTCCAAGTGAAAATTTTCCCTTAGTATTGGGCGCTGCAGGCTGTAACAACAGCAGAACCTGGCCCTGACAAATCAGATTTGTAACTAATATTTCAGGCTTCTTCAGCACTGGGCTAGAGGGTCAGTAGTGGCTTGTAAGGACATAGTGACCTCCCTGAATCAGTCCATGAGTTACCCTCACTTCAGCGATCAGGTCTCACAAGTAGCATCGCTCCCATTGGATTCTGACATAACAAATGTCCACAATCTTTGAAGAGGAAGAGACAAAAGAGCACACACTAAAATGGAGCTACCACTGAGCCTGTGGGCACAGGCAAATGGATTTTATCATGCTGCTGGGAAAAGACTATTACCCCAGGCCCTGCTCGCAAAGCTGGGATGTCTCACTTTCAGAGCACGTACTGAAAGATCACACCTCATACCATAACCCCTCACCCCAAACCAGACAGTTCTGTGCCTGTCTAATGCCAATTGTAGAAAGCAAAACCGCACAGTGGATTATTAATTAATGCTTCTGAAACACACTGGAAGGATGTGAAATGCCCCCACTGCTCCAGAGTGCTGAAGCAAAGAGGTTGTTCTCAGTCCCCTACTGCCTGCATGCACCAGGCTTCATTGTTTGCTGTTTCCTAGCTGAAGGGACAGAGGTCACTTGTTGTTTAAGGCAGGCAAAGCTTGATTCTTTACTGAGTTGGAGGAAAGAAGAGTCTATCCCTAAAGCACAATGAGAAGGTATGAGTGAAACACCTAATTCTCTGTCATGACTGTGTAGGAAGCCAGGGTCTGATATAAATCCTTCCTTGTCTAAGCCTCTCTCAGATGCCTGGACAACTGAGCAAGACCCCAGCTCACGCAGGATGATTGTTAGAGCCTGGAAATTAATGCAAATGTCCCAGGTCTCAGGCTACTAGTATAATCACCACCCTTGAAAATGTCTTCTCAAGGATGTTTGATCTGTACTGCAAGGCACAAAACAGGTTTTGGGACACGTCACCCGCTTTCTAAATCTCACTTCAATAACTACTGTGGAAGTTCAATCTTTTCCATATAGCTTGAGCTAGGCAGTTTCCCTGCTACCAAGAGGCCAAATTACTCCTGTGGCACTAAGTATACAAGTACTGGTTCTCCAGAGAAAAATGACAATGGTCCTAATCTGGATGGCTGAGACTCCAGTGATTGTGTGAGACCTGCCTACCAACTCAGAGGAAATACCCTGTGAGTACAAGCCAGTGCCTAGATGGAGAAGTGCCCATCTTGGAGACCCAGGAGCCTGCTAGACAGGTCGTTTCAGTGGCCAGGGCAGTAGGTAGAGTGGCTATGAAGTCTGGACCCTGTTCTCGTGTCAAAGCAGAGTAGTTTAGGTAGAGAGGAGCATAACCAGATGCTGGCTGGTTGCTGTGGAAAATGAAATGTGCTCCATCTTTGGCCTTGGTGATCTATTTCTGGTTAGGGTGAAACACATTTAAAAGTGATGTGGGGATTGCTGAGCAAGCCACTTGGAGTTACATGTGCCACTGCTGGCTCAGACTGATGTTTCATCTCCTATCCAAGCAGAGGTTTGAGAAACAAATGATACATGCTGAGGAGCTGACCTCCAGCAGCAGGGGAAATGAGAAAGAACACAAACCTCAGTGAAGAAGCTGCAGGAAGACAACAGTTCAATGTCTTTCCACAGCCAAAAGAACTCATAAAGAGAATCTTATTCTTGTGTTTGCCTGTGTTTCCTCCTTAAGTCGGCGATTTCTAGTGCTCTGTCAGCACATCTGTCTTACTCTTTATTCTTCTGTTGCCCTCCTGGTGTTTCACTGCTTCTACTCTGGCACTGGAGGCTATTAAGCTTCACCTGCTCTGGTCAGCAAATGAGGCAGCAGCACATCTCTGCACTTTCACAGCTAGTGACCGAACCCAACACTTTGATGGGTCAGTTTTGGAACAGAAAAGCAGTGTGGGAGAGGGAGAAGACTGAACTTAGGTCCAGAAGGAAAAGGAAATGCCATTGAAGGTGATAATCCTGGAGTAGTGAGTAAAAGCAAATGTGTTCCACCTACTGTGGGTTCATTGCAATTTTGGTGTCAAACACAAGAACAACTGGTGTTCCTCTCCTAAAGCCTTTCTCCTTGTGTCCTGTGGTCCCAGCCAGCTAGTTCATCATCCCCACTGCTTGAATAAACCAGGATAGGAGCTAGCTGGGTTTGATCTCTGAGGCTCCAAATATAAGCCCTTGCTCAGCATGTCCTGCATCGAAGTGTACCAGCAAGTTCTCAAGTGTCAACAAAACCCCTGCCTGGGCAGCAGCCCCCTCCTGTTTCCTGCACCATACTCCCTACAAATGGCTCATGGCTCTCCTTGAGGGGGCTTTCCAGAAAGGTGACAAAAAGGATATCAGAATCACCTGTCTCTGCAGCTGCTGCCACGCAGAGCTTTGTAGGAACAGCTCATTTTAATAGCTGCAGGTTAAGATTTGTTATATCCTCCTCAGTTTGCCTGTGTTCACTGCAAAGGCAAATGCAGAAGCAAGTCCCCAGGGCTGGTCATCTTGTGTGCACAGAAATAAATACCAGGGAAGGGGAAAAGAAAGTGAGCATGACTTTGTGTGGCAAAGCACTTGGCAAGGAAATGCAGGTGGGATTATGAAAGAATGGCAGCAATATCAGTAGGCAGGGTGTGCTCAGGGGCAGTTCTGGGAAGATGCACATGGACAGGTCCAGAGGGTCACTAATTCAGGTAAGGGTGTTGCTGTGACTGCCAGCAAGAGCGAGAGAAGATGACAGTAACATGTGGAGGGTGGTGACTGAGTGGGGTAAGTTGAACAGAGTGAGGCAGGGCAAGCATTTGTGGTGGTGTGTGAGAGGGAAAACTGTGAGCATGCAGAATAATTATGGAGAACCTTTCTCCATAAAATTCTGCAGGGAAGCACAGGTTACCTTTTTTGCTTAAGTTCTTAACTTGTGGGCTTAAGTTCTGAAAATGACCTTTTCTTTGAGTATTTCCAGAACACAAAAGCTGATTCTTTAGCTTGCATGGGGCAGAAGAGAAAAGAGGATGGGGAAGAGTGACAGAGCTCCAAAACATGCAAATTCTGGGAGCAATACAGAACATCAGGACAAAATTGTTATTTGCAGAATGGTACCCAGAGTGTTTTGCTCTGCAACTTTGCTATTAAATGCTATACTTCTAGAGGTCACCCTAACCTAATTAAGTTTCTGTATCTGGTTAAAGCAACAGCTGCACAATACAACATGAGTTCAGGGACGGCTGAAACCAAGAGACACGCCTTGTTTCTCTAGCCATAACTGAATTGCCCATAGAGAGACTCACTTTGGACAACTGCTGGGAAACCAGATTTGTGTTTTGGTACAGCTGGGCAGGCAGTGTGGCTGGGAATATGACACTTGCTGTTAACTCCCAGCATGCCAAATGGATATGTAGGCCTGTTGGCTGGAAAAAGCAACATGTAATGGAGAGCCCCAGACAGCTGCACTGCATCATTCTGTTCTGGCCCTTCAGGAGATGACGCTGAATACATTGTCTTTGCGTTCCTGTTGTAAGACACCAGAAGCTTGGAGCTCTTTCCATGTCAACACACTTGCTGAGATAAGAAGTCCTGACAAGGGAATTTCATTGTTCTCCAAAGAGAAAGACCAAGACTGCACAATCAGAGTTGCGTGCAATGCACTGTGTGACATGCTTAGCATTTGTAGGACATACACAGAGCCTTTTACATGGAGCACAACAGTCCCATCAGTGGGTTCCCATATGTCTCATTTGCATAAGTTAGCTTGGAGCAGATCTTGACATCCCTTTTGTCTCATCTTCTGTGCTGCCTTCTGCCCAGGACAAACACCAAACAAACTACCAGTACTATAATATAGGGTTTTATGTTAGGAGGTAGCTCAAGAAACTCTCTGAGCAACCTTGCAGAGTAATGCTGAGAAAACTATGATATGACCACAGCCATAAGCGAGTCTGCATTAGGATAGACCAAAACTGTCCTGTCAGAAACATACAGATGATGCACTGAACCATACTGGAGAAAGCAAAGGTAAGGAATGCAAGTAATCAGCTTCCTTGCAGCAGTTTCCTTGTCCTTATTTATAGCCACTCTATGATTCAGTCAGGCTGGAACTGTGAGTGCAAACACGTTTTCTTTGCTCCTGGCTCTCCTTGGACCTCATTTGCACAGCAAAGCATCACCCAGTGCCAGAGATTTACGATACACTCAAAGCCTAAAAAAGGCTGTATCTGAACAGCCACATATCCTCCAATTTCATGGTGGGAAACGTGCCCCTAGTGGGCTCCCAAGCAGCTCGAGTCATATTCACTGATCCTGACTGCACCTGTGCAAGTAGAGAGCTGCAACTCAGCCTGCTCCTAAAAGGCAGAAACTCAGCAAGCTTAGGCTCAACTGCAAACCTAGGAAAAGCTACTGGATGAATCTAAACTTTTGTCAGCAAAACTTCTGGGCCTGGAGACTTATAAGCTTGGAAAGACTCAGATCCAGTGCCAAATGTGGTAAACCAACTCTTCACTGTTTCTATATGATAGTGCCCTCTAAGCTTCAGTGCAGACCACGATTTTGTTGTCGTGGGGCTTGTATAAAGGCTCCGCAAAATGTAATTTTCGGCCCAGAACTAGATTTTGTACTACCTTGCTCTAATACAGTAATTCACAGTTCCGAATACTGCAGACACAAGCTCCTCTTTCTTCAATTTCTCCCCACAACAATCACAGCCCAAAAGTGATAAATGAATTTATAAGAGAGGAGTCTGTCCATCTCCTTTTTTTTTTTTTTTTTTTCTCTTCAAAGCCAGAGAGAAAAGTAATGATCTTGTTCTGGAAGAAAATCAAAGGCTGCCAACAACAGCATGATATGTCAGCTCTTTTAATTTCATTTATTTATTTATTTTATCCAGTTGCTTTAATCCTTGGAGTTTAAAGGCAAAGAATGAATGCAACATGATGGAAAATGAAGAGCATGTGACAGTATTAAAGAACGAAACCAAAGGAAAGGGTGTGTGTGTGTTGGGGGAGCCTTGTTAGGAGACACATTAAGGCAATCCAGATGATAGATGAAGCCTTTTATAAATGAAGAATAAAGTCTTCGTGTCACTCTTTATCTTTCTTTCTTTCTTTCTTTTTCTTTCTTTCTTTCTTTCTTTCTTTCTTTCTTTCTTTCTTTCTTTCTTTCTTTCT
>JAWWES010000001.1:22212283-22228124 GCA_035583135.1 Lophotriccus pileatus
TCCCCCCCCCCCCCCCCCCCCCTTTTTGTTTGTTTTGCCTGCCTCCACAAACACAGCTTAGCTGCTGAACTCCACAGCAGATAAATGATGTAGAGCTGGTGGGAACTTGTGGCCCTATTTAAACAAAGGTTAGATAGAGTTATCTGGATTGATTGAGCCAATGTTTCTTTGAGCACTAATTCAGGCCAGAAAACTGCCACTGAGAATAACCTCAGCTGACCTCACTAGGAAGTGACCAGGCAAGATGGAGATGTAAAGAGCAGCTTTGGACACAGGTGCCAACTGGGACAACTTTGCTTCCACATGAATGCTACTTTACATAAGCAGAGTGGTCTCAGACTGGCAGAATTATCTCATTACACCCCTACCTAGCAACTCAGCTTAAGATCAGCCCTGATGACTTGGAACAAGGGCCTCCCTAATCCTTTTTTCTGAAAGTAGGCAGTGAAGTACGCTTTGAGTAAAGGGGTTATCCATCCCCACAACATCCTCTCAGCTTCCAGCAATCTGCTCTGAGTAGGCCAGCCCTCATTTTAGCTGATACAACTTGGGAAAAAGTTTAAACTGAACCAAATCCTCCCATGCACCTCTATATGTCAGTATATGTGACCACTCTGTTACACAATCACCCAATTATCTCTATCTGGTAGTGTCTCCCTGTGTGCCTGTGTGAGCTGGGAATACACCCCATTAAGCCACACACTTTCTAAAGTGTCTTTCAGTCATTAGTGCCACTTGAGACTCGTCTTGCCACTAGTGTTGACTATTTAGAGCTCTGGAGCCTGAGTCACTGTCTCTAATTCATCGTTTTATGCAATTGTGACTCTCTGAGTCTAACGGAGCAGTGGTGAATCAGGCCCTATGTATCTCGGCTGGCAACAACTCAGTAGCTCCCCATTCTCCACTCTTTCACCTCCTGGGATCTGTAGGAAATGCAGAAAATGCTTAGCTTAAGCCAAGAGCTAAGCAAGTTCAAAGCAGGGGTGACCAACCACAACCCAAGGAAAGGAAGCACATCATGTGAAAAGCACAGGGTGAAGCTTATTTCAAACAATGCTGTTTTGCAGAATCCAACATTTGTACCCCAGGGCCTGATCCTTAGCATTATTACTGGTTCAAAGCAAATTTTACTTCTTACCAGCAACTTTCAAAGGCACTACCTCATCTGCTGAACAAAGGAAAAGTGCGGAGGCACCAGAAACATGAATCTCCATAGGTCAGACTAGCTTCCAAGACAATTGAGACTGGCAACCTTAGTTTAGCTCATCTTTGATTGTGATGGAAAAATCACTGCTGTGGCAAAATATTTCAAGAGAATAACTCTCTCCTCTTTCACAAACCCACTGAGAGTCTAAATGAAGGAAGCTTGGAAAGTTCTTTTCTAGAACAAGACAACCGTTAACTAGGGACTAGATGGGAAGAAGTCACACAAGATGCTGGCAAAGTCACAAAATAAAAAAAAAAAAACCTCCTCACAGAGAGCAGCTCTGAACTTTTGTCTCCCAGCAACTGATAGCAACTTTCCCCCTCCTCATCCTCACACATCCTTGCAGATCTGTGAAAGTGCAGATGAGGAATCAGTGACAAAAGCCCTTGCTCCTAAGCACTAAGTATGGTGCTGAGCTACACCTTTAAACAAGTGTTTAAGATGCAAATTCATCACAGGCTGTGGCAGACCCTTCCTCCAAGTCCCCTGTGGTGATGGGGACAAGTGAGCAGCCCCTTTGAGGTCCCATGACCTCAGTGGTGCTATGGAAAAAGTAAGAAGGAGGGATATGTGGGGAGGGAAGAGTGGCTTGGTCACAAAGCTGGTGTGTGGGTATGTGCACAGTTGTCCATCTCTTTCATGCTGTTGTTTTTAGGTAAATATGCAACCAAAAGCTTATCTGAAAAGTAGTCTGTGTTCCTTCTGCCTTGTCAAAGTCTTCGAGGGAAACATTATCGCCTTAATTGCTTAATTCCAATTTGCATAATACGGCACTCTGACAACTGCAAAAACAGGGATGCAAAAGGAAGATTAAGAACAACACATGCACACTGCCAGTCTTTCACAATTGGGAAAGCAAAGCTGAGGACCAGAGCTGGGATGAGCAGCCCTGCAGGCTCCCACCTCCCTACTCACTCCATGGGAGCCTTTTGCAGCCCTGCAGACCCCAGGCACCTGTGCACAAAGGCTTTTCGCTGCCCTCTGGCAGGGTTTCCAATCATACTTCTCCACCCAGATTTTTTATCCATGGACTGTCTGGTCCACAACCATTCAGAGGGTCCTGGTTACACAAGGTGTCCCTCAAAACATGAGAAAGCAAAAAAGGGCATGATATGCTGCATGCCTTGAGCAAGGATAATTGCCCTTGGCCTTGCATTGCAAACAATTGAGTGCAGAGCATGGTAAAATCTAAGCCTGGACAAACCAATTCCTCTTGGATCTCCTATTGTACTGACCAGTCCTGATATTTGAAAATTTGATTAATTTTTTACTTCATATGTCAGTGCCCTTCCAAACTCATGAGTGTTAGATGCTGGACTTCCTAGATACTCTTAAGAAAGTCTGTTATCCCAACACTTCTTTTTTGACTGGGATCAGATGTAGATGTATATAAGAAGACCTTCAGAACCAGAAGGTTTCCACAATTACACGCACAGGACATATCCTGCGAGCCAAACTCATTTCACTTCTGAAATAAAACAAGTGCCAAGAAGGCAGTGAAACCATTTTCCCACTTCAAAAAGCCAACAGCCCCAAACTTCCAAAACCCAACTGTGGTGAACATACAGCAGCCCAACAGAGAAGCCTGAATTTTCAGCATCAGTTTTGGTCATTTCTTATTTTACCTGCAACATCTTCACACCTTTATCCAGACTGCAATGTAACAGAAGTTCTGTGCATATCATGAGCCATGTTTTGTGTTTTGTGGTTTTATTATTCCCTCTCTTTCCCCAGACAGCAGGCCTGAAGATTTACACTGAAAATCAAGCTGGAGGTTTATGTCACAGTTAACAGAAACAGCACTGATTTCATGGAAAAGAAATGTGAGATTGATGACTGTGCAGATACAAATGGGATAAAAATCATAAGTTGGACTTTGGTTGCAGTTGAGCATTCCTGTACAGGAGAACTGCATAGCTCTCAGGTTTACACGCTACCTTTGGAGGCATCCTGCTCCTAGATTTGGCACTACTAAAGCGGCTTTGAATGGTATGGAATAACCCTCCAATGTAGGCACAGTGAAACTCCTACAAAGGTATTTGTTGCTTATCCCTCTTATATTTATATAGTTGTAGTGGTACAGAAAAATCAAGGCAGACAAGCCCATGAGATACCAACATCCGTGAATTTCTGATCTGAATTTGCAGCTTATGCCTGTCTACACGTAATTGAAACACTAACCGAGATTGCAACAATACAGAATAAAACTAAGAAAGGGAACATGTTCCCGGAGGCAGGATTTCACTGCTTCTTGACACAGTTTGTTGAAAAGCTGTGTAACAGCCAGAGGCTATTCCTGGTCTGGGGCACCTGGGAAAAATGAGCCTTGCATCCTGACTGATAAATTGGGCTCAAAGTTAGGGAAACAGCTCTAGTAAGAGTCAGCGGTGGTGTGACCTCTCAAGTGAAATAGAATAAGCAGCACACAGGCAGAAGTAAGAAAAATCGGAAGCCTGCTGGCTTTTCTGTTTGTAATGAGAAGCTACACTGTTTTAGTTGGACTACAAAGGAATTTGCAGTAGCAAAGTAGAAGATGGTTGTGGAAGAGGTGCAAACAGTTCTCATTTAGCAGCTGGGTATGAAAAAATCGATGAACGGAGATGTGAACCAAGCAGATAAGTCAAGATATACAGAGCAGGTAAGCAGAAGAGTTTTAACAACACCCAGTCTCCGAGGAAGGGAGAGGATCAGCAGACACTTGAGAATGAGCTGAAACAAATGGGAGGGAGATAATGAAAAGACCAAGCAGATAAATGTGAATGTCAGATGGCAGCAATCACTCTGCATCACAGCAAGAGGACTTCTTTTCTCTCTTTCACTCTAAAAGGCATAGGAAATAGAAGGGAAAATTGGACCTTTAATTTCTGTGGGCAGAAGGGGAGAGCTACCCTTGGTGGGTTATAAAAGCTACAGCATCAATCCCTGCCACACCAGAGTAGGAAGCAGCCACTGTCTTTGCTGCTAAGCCCCTTCCAGGAGAGCTAGACCTTCTTGGAGAGTCAGACAGTGTGTGGAAGAGTAGGAATCATGAACTTGGGTGGGATGGCTATTTAGGATGGGAGCTTTTCCAGACACTATTCAAACTGCCCATAGGTACAATCCTCAGTAGCTGTCTCCAGTGCCCTCCTCTCCTCTTCCAGACAAGACCCTGAAGGGCAGGAACAGCACCAGAATGGTGCCTCCTGCAGACAATGCAATGTGGCTGCCAGCAGTCAAGCAAGAAAAGGAGAGCTTGGGTTTTGCTTCAGCCTGGGGAGAAAGCTCCCTGGTCCCTGCAGCAGGCAGAAATGGCCCTGAGAAACAGCTGCTTTCAGTGACTGCGGTGGGACAGCACTACACCTCCTAGAACATCACTGGTTTAAAAATTAAGAAATGTCCCACAGGCTCTGAGTAATGAAGAGGCTTTGACAGTCTGGAACCATGGTAGGGTGCAAGTGGGGACATGGTCTTTCAAAGGCTCTGTTTAATTACAGCAGGCTTTCAAGAAACAATTCCCATGTTGGGATGAGAGCAGAATGAAGATGCACTGGAAAAAACACCGCTTCTAAGTGAGGCCACATAATATACACATTCTCACCCCTTGCACACAAATCTATTGCTGGCCCTGATCCTGTTGTAGTGTGTCTGTGAGGAAGATGTGTTTTATGCTTGAAGCTCCTGTGCTTGGTCTAAGGGAGCTCTGTTATTTTAGGAAGCTGCTAGAATACCTGTGAACACCTAGGGGTCGATCAGAAATGGAACCTAGCCAGACCACTGCTGTCCAAACATGCCAGTAAGGCTGGAGAACTTCAACCCCCTCCCCAAAACTTCCTTTCACCCTTGCATCTTTAATAAGCTAAAGCAAAACTCCACAGCCCAACAAGCTCTTCTTCTCCTTCACACAGATGCATTATAGCTGTGGCTTTGATCAAGCTTAGAACCAATGATTGCAGATCCTGCACAAAGCATGAGACTATTTATTTCTCGCTCTCCCCCCTTCCTTCAAGCACTCTACAAGTACTGTCCTCTCCTGGGGCATAGCAGATATACAGTTACAGACTGGGATGAAGTGGATGGCTCTCCCCCACTCCTCTATCCTTCCTGGCTATCCTCTTTTTTTCCAGCTCTCATCTGCAAGGTGCCCTCTTCATATTGCTCTTCAAAGTAAAATGCTTCTCTCCCTGCCTCTCCTGATGCAAAGTATCTGAAACCCTGTTACAGACCTTGTATGCAGTGCCTGCTTGGCTGTAACTCAGAGTGAAAAATGCCCCATTGCCAGCAAGGCTCCCTGAGCCTTTTACCTATCTCAATATGCTAAATTCCACCCCCCGCCCCCTCGCTTTCATTTTCAATTGCATGTAATCAGTTTTCAGCTCTTTAACCTTATTCTGAGTGCTCTCTTTTTTAAGAATTTGCTATTCCACCCTAAAGCACTCAAAAGGAAAGAAACACACGCATTTTAATTAAATTTCTCTCATTTTTTTCCCTTTCATTTGCATATTTATTTTTATTTTTTCCCCACTTCCATCCCTGGGGAAGATAAATAAATAAATAAATGCAAAAGGGAGAAGGATGTGGAACAATACTGGGAAGGTGACTAGGATGCAGATCACAGGCATGGGCTAGAGGTGGACGGGAGGACAGTGAAGGAGAGAGAGAGAGGAGGGGCAATCTAGCAACTAAGCTGAAAGTGAGGTCAGGTATGGCAGAAATCCAAGGGTGCTCATGAAAATACTTTTAGGAAAGAAAGGAAGAAACGAGTAGAGAAGAAAGTTTAATGTCATAATATGTTGATGAATGTGAACCAAGTCCTCAGACTTTAATGGATTCCTGACCAGTTTCTTCTCCTCCATTGCACTTGCAACCTGTACACCCAGTGGTGCGCACTTTGGGATGATGGGCAGAAACCATGCTAGGCTCCTGAAGTACAGGATGACAGAGCAATGCTCCTCATTTTGGAAATGTTAAAATCAAAACAAATCAGTCTAAAGTCTAATGTGAGTGACAAAAAAAAGGTGTTTCAGAGTGGGCAGAACTAACAGATAATTAAAGGGGAATACCAGAACTGCTTAAGATAGTACAAATGAAGATTTGATCATTTAAGAAAACAAAACAAAACAAAACCAAAAACAAAAGAAACCCAGATATTTCATGTCCCTCTTATGATCTTTCCTTCTTTTCTCTTTCTTTTCCTCCCCCCCCCTTTTTTTTTCTTTAATGTGAATAAACCTAGGCAATTTGGTATTTAACTGCACTTGTTCCTTTTTCCTTTTTGCTTCCAGTTTTTGATTTTAATTTGGGAATTTGGTGTGACCTCCTGTGAACCTATTAAGGGATGTCTTCTTGTAGGAGTCCACCTGCTGGTTCTACAGATTTGCATTTCATACCTACTCTTCTTAGGTTGCTTCTTCTCCCAGAGAACCTGTGGTGGTACTGAGGTGATGATCAGGGAATACAATTTCCTCTGTGGAGGACTGCAAGTCAAATGTGGGACCTGCCAACATGGAACCCCTTTGCAATAACCTGGAGATCTGTTACAGCCCCATTTTTACACAGTTTCATTATTACTCACATATTATCCAAGGACAGAGTCATCATCTTTTCTCTGCAAAATGCATGATGGGGCATTCAGGATTCTCTTCTCCCCTCTAGTAACGACCAAGTCTTTTCTGCAATCTCTATTCATCCTGATTACCTCCTTAACTGACTCTCCCTGGGGCTGCCTACTCTTGGTATGTAAAGAATTATTATTATTGCTTGTGTTATCTGTGGCTATTTGTTCTTCAAATTTTTTTTCCTAATCTGTATTTTACATCTCAGTGCTCCATTTTATGTTCCATTCTATTAGCATCACTTGGATGGAATATCCAATTTTTAAAGGATTCTTTCTCTGACTTGAATAATCCAACACTTGGTACTTAAGTGCATGAGTTTCTCTTACCTTTTTGCTTCCAGGTTTTTATTTTGATTTCATGTGAGGGTATGGTGCTACCTCCTGTGACTCTAATAAGGGATTTTTTAAAAGCATTTTCCCTGCTGGTTCTTTGGGTTTTAATTTCATAACTTTTTCCCTTCAGGGTGTTTCTGACTAAATTCCCTTTTTTTTTTTTTTTTTTTTTTTAAGTTCCTCTTTTTATCGTCTGTGCCACAGAATTTCCAGTTGGAATAAGAAAATGATAGACATCGCTTTATTAGGGTAATTTTCATTCCTTATAACTGTCTTTTCACGGTCAGGCTCTGACTGAAAGGCAAGGCCATACGAAGACACCTCTCCCCATTCTTTCAGAGAGGGTTAGAACGAGACTTCTTTTACAACTTAGCAGAGAGGTTTTGCCATGGCAGGAGCAGATAAGGTTTTAGAGAGAAACAGGCCAAAGCAAAATGTGGCTCAAGAAGCACATATGAAAACCAGTTTGGGGCCTGGCTCCCCTACTCCTCAGCACTTGCTGGCTTATCTGTAACATAATGGAAATAACAGAGTATCAGAAGCAATCCTCCTCACATGCTGCATCATCTCCCCTTGCTCTGACTGCCGAGGTGCCTTTCCTGTACCATCCTTCCTTTCCTCCAGAGGTTACTCATTGCCTGGTAAAGGCCAAGCCACCTTCATGTTCCAAGTACCAGTGCAACATGGACACACTCAAGTGTTCCTTTCCAGTCCTCAACTGATTCTGCATATTCCTCTTGGAAGAAAATAAAGGGAGACAGGCCAGATGCCACATCCCCGTGATGTGCCTCTTCTGTACCACCATGAATCTGGGAAGAAAGTGCAACCCTTGTATCAAATCTCATCTTTTAATGCAAAGTACTTGGGTTTATGCTTTTTCTTCCATCCTCAGGGTCCAGGGCATTCAGATTTGAAGCAAAGGGTCACCTCCACCTCCTGGAGGTGGACTCATGTGCCATGGCTGGACAGAGATCAGCTCCCTAAAGTCATCTCCACCTCCTCAGCTCACCAAAGCTTTGCAAATATTCCACACCACAAGGATCCATTAAGGAAACAAGGGTGAAACTTGGATGAACTATCCAACCAATTTGCCTTAGACTCATTGTGCATAGGGGGAGTTAACAAACATCCATCAAGACTGAAACAGGTTCTAGTGGCATCTGTCTTGGGGAATGGGATGGACTAAACGGTCTTTTCCTGTCCCTTCCAGCCCTACAGTTTAAGGATGCTCTGTTGCATCCCTTCCAGATGCCATATCCCAGTGGGTGGCTGGAGCTGACTTGTGGTTTAAAAAAGCTCAGGCTGTTTTTTCCTAAAGTGTGGCTCTTCTGTAGTGAGGCTGCTAAACAGACAAAAAGAAAAAAGAGACAGAGAAAAAACCCACCAAACCCTTTGCAGCTGTTGCGAACGCTCACTGCCTCAGTGCCTCCAAACGCCACTTGGCTCCCATGCGTTGATGCGTTAACTGTACTGGTAATTAATGCCGTTAGCTTTGTAATTAAAAAAAACAACTTTTTGCCTTTATACTTGGGGTGATAACGCTGCAAGTAAAAATTAATTAAAACGAGATGAATTGCCTTCAGTTAAATGAAACGGAAAGAGAGGGAAAGGAGGGGGCATGGAGGGGAGGGGGTCATAGTGGTAGCGAAGAGAAAAGGAAGCACGCAGGAGCCCTGCTAATGAAGCAAAATGATGCTGTCGGCATTTTTAAAGATTTTCCCCTTGGCTATGGTACCTTCTGTTGGGTTCTGGGTTAATGGAGCCTAAAGCTATACGTCTGGCAGGGAAACTCTGTGAGTCACCATTGCCCCATCTCTTTCATGAGGTCCACAAACACACCCGCCCATGTTTTTTCAAGTCCCTCCTCCTCCTCACCTTCCTACCCCCCACCTGGCTATGAGGGCTAATGGGCTGTGAAATTGGCTTTTCTATTATTATTAATTAGATCTGATGTCAGGCTTTTTGTTTTGGTTTGCGTCTTGCTTTTTTTTTCCCTTGCTAAAGTAAGGAACATACCAAGATGCTTGAAAGAGAGGGCACACTTCTTACAAAGTTGATGCTGGGAGCCAGTCCTAGCAACTGCAACACGCTTTTTGTAGAGGACCAGAGCCCCTCTCCCTTCTTTTAGCCAGATGACTTCTCTCTTCACTGCTTAACTCTTTCTGTCCCTCATGAGAGTTCCACCTTCTTAGACAGACCTGAGTGACAGCTAACTTAGCAGAAAGGGTAAGAAGTAACCTGTGTACGAGATGAAGTAAGCTCCTGGCAGCAGAGGAAGCAGACAGCCTGGCTGAATGCAAGGGAAGAAAAACTGCATAAGGCAGGAGAAACCGAAGCATTTCAGTAAGTCTTGGACAAGAAAGAAGACCTTTCTTCGACAGACTCAAATGGGCCAGATCTAATCAAAATCCATCTTTGTAAATTACTTTGAATTTTACCATTGTTATGCACATCTCATTTCATTACTCCTAATATTTAGGAATTTAGCAAAGGAGGGAAGAAGAAATGAACAATCTGTCCAAACCCATGGGATGAAGAGCATCTACCTACCCATCCAACTACCCTAAAGCACCTAAAAAAAAAACCACCCTAAAGTGCTTTTCAAGCACTTCAGTTTGGGAACTTCAGAAGTTTCCCATGTACAGACTGCCTCACTGCAGACAGCAACCTGCTTTTCCATCCATCACAGCTCCCTAACAGTAATACACATGGATGCCCATAGGGACTGCTGGCTCTTGATGTCAAATAATACATACCCTTCCCTAGATGAGCTATCTAGAAATACTTGTCTATTCTAGAGTCTATTAATATTAGAGTATTAATATTAGAGTATTTAAGTGCCCTGGGTCAGGAGGAAATGTTGTTACTAAGAGAAAGAGCAGCAGTGCCTGCAAAGTCTCATAAGACCTGAAACAACAGAGATTCTATGGCCTGAATTTAAAACTCCTGATCCGTAAAAAACTTCACAGTTTTTCAAATCAGCACTGCCCGTCCATTCTCCTGTTTTCCCTCCAGAGCTTGTCACCATGATGGCCAGTTTCAGATGTTTGCAAACATACTAAGAACCCAAGTCCTTAGGCCCAGCACTCCCGCCTAGCCTCTGTCAGGTCAAAGAAATGTGGTTTGACAGCAAAGCCAAATCAGACAGACCCCGTGGTGAAACTCAAGAGCAGAGTCCTGACTGTTTGCCCTAAAAGCCTCTGCTGTCTTCAGGCTGAAATTCAGCTACATTTTGAGCAGCAGGACCAACCCACACCCTGAAGAGGGGGAATGGACTTTGTTACCATGTAACTTTCGTCTCTTGACTCCGGGGTTGTATCAACAAGAACCTCTCATGAAGATGCTACTGATTCTGCCATGGCTGATGGGAACAGAATGCTTTACATGCCTGTGCATGGTAGGAATTGTACTCTGTTAAGAAACAGCAGCCACACCTGCTCCACACTTGGGGGCAAGATGGATATGTTGTCCCCACTTTTGAGAAGGGTGCTAGAGCTGCCATGCAGAGAGAGCTGCGGGGACTGAGAGTGAGACCATCTCCCCTCTATGAAAGCTCTTCCCTCCTGTTTTATGTTGTCTTAGCTCTAAGTGTGATGCAGCCACTGCATGAAGAAAAGGTGGACAGATGACATGTCCTCCCTAAAAGATTTCAGAGCTAGAGAGTATCACAGCCCTAGTCTAATATCTGCTGGGTCTGGCTCCTGGCAGGCATCAGGGCAGTTCTGGGGTTCACACTGTGCCACCCTGGAAACTCCTTTCTGGTCCAGTTCAACATGGCTCATTTTCTATAACTACAAAATAGGGATAATTGACACTCATTCTTCTTATGCAGGACACTGGCAGTTCTGCTGGTGAAAAGCAACACATCAGAGCAAATCTTTGGCAACCTGAAGAATTCAGTGCAACCTCTGGTTCTGCTCTGGGCTCTGTGTCTCAGTTTCTCTGCCTGTGAAAGCAGGATGGTAGCACCTTCTTTGCAAAAGTGAGACTGAATTATTTATTGACAAGGTGGAGCCACTACCTTAAGCTGAAATCATCCTAGTGTAAAGTTATTGAATCAACTGTGTGAAACCAGGAGAAACTTTGGCCCTTCATCAGAGCTGAGGCATTGCCTTGACCTTTGCAGCCTATTCAGGCTGTTCCCTTGGGGTTCCTTCAGAATTCCAGGTGAGACCTTAGCCTGGCTGACAGCTTTGAAAAGACAGTCAAACAAACAGAGCAGATCCATGGAGGGGTGGTGAGAGCTAAGAACATTGATACTTTTAAAGTCCCTTTTAAATGGGACTTTACAGCTGTGGTTTGGCTGAACACATACCTGAGGCCTTACTGCTTCAGTGCCACAAACTTCTCTCAAGTTAATTCTGAGGTGCTGTGGTATAAGCAAAAGCCAACACCATCCCCCCAGTATGTACAACTGAATCTACTGATGGCCCCAGCACAGCGGACAGAAGCTGGAGGAGATGGGCATGTGCAGCACAGACAGGGATTTAGAGACACCGTTTTAAAAAACAGGGAAGGAGGATGTTGAAGCAAAGGGTGGGGTTTGGAGTAGAAAGAGTCTATATGAAAGGGCAGCTCTTTTCACCAGAATAAATCTCTCACATGATGGTGACATTGTCCCCTTCAGTTCAGATGGGTTTAATTTTTCAGAGGAAATAAATAAACTAAGAGTGATGCTTTTCTAACTGCCATGGTAAATAAGGCGTCACTTCATTACAACTGATGGACTTCCACCAGTGGAGAGTTGATGTGAAAGAGATGACCATTAACCCCAGAGTATCTAATCTCCCAGCTATCTCCAGGATCTGAAAATCAGCTGTTCTTTTCTGGCTCTTAGAGAAATTCCAGGAAGAAAGAGCCTACAGTGAGACTATAGCTGCTGAGGCATGACGCAAATTAGACGCCAGTCTCACTTCTCCATAGCTGTGTCAGCCCCTGCAGAGCTAAGCATACTATGGGGAGAAGGGATATTGAGCCAAGTCCTAGTCCTAACTCTAACACAGCCTTAGCACAGAGGGAATGAGATGGAAACATGGATGAGGAAAATGTCTGCTGTCCCCTCATGTTCCCATGATGTCCAGGTCCCATGTCCAGGTCCCTGGACAGCCAGCCCTGAGCTTGCTTGGACAAAAACTTATGTCTAAGCCATCCCTGCAGGAGAGAGAGCCTTTAACGCCCTCCTCATTAGTGGCATCAAGTGACACATGATTGGAGCTGAGGACGAAGCTCCTTAAATGAAGAACCCAGACTTTTGCTGATGGCAGACATCTGTCATATTTCACAAGTGAACCACAGAAATTTTTCTCAGGAAAGCAAATGGTTGTTGGAGTAGTTTGAGGTCTGCCATCATTCTGTAAGCATGGAAAGATATTATCAGCGAACAGACTTCTAAACACCACTGTCTGGAGAAATCTCCTCCTTCCACACATGCCGGTGAGCTGGCCCCATGCAGGCAACCAAGTTTCCCTCTTCCTGAGTACTTGCAGAACACCAGCACACATCTCACCCACCCCACAGATGCAAGCAAGCTGGCTGCAGTGCCAGACTGCTGTGGGACAGCTTAAACACCATTCCTGCCTCAGGGATTTAATAGCCAATGCTTACAAGGGATTGAGTATCATTTGGGGGGCCTCCCAGTTCTGCTGCAAGTTTCCAAGCCCCTGTGGGCAACAGACCTCAGTGGCCTCATAAATGCTGCCACTTCAGGATTAAACATTGCAGCTGCTTAGAAATGGGAAACACTGAGGGAAATGAAAGAGGCCACTCCATTTAATTTAGGACCATTGGGAAACACTAAGGAAGAGAGAAAACAGTTCTTTGCACTAAAACTTTGCAAAGTACTGAGGCTACAGACACTGAGAGCCATCATGTGGCTATGTGGTCGGGACCTCTGCAGCTCACCGTAACGCTGCTCTCCCTACAGCACAGCGGCAGCTGATCCCTTGCTGAGACCTTGGCTTAGTGCCGAGTGAGAGGAAAACCAACACCTGCTGCACAGCCACCAGCACCCCTGGGTTCGCATTACAGATCTGCCATCCAAACGTGCCACCAGCCTAATGCTGTCTAGACTGGAACAGATCGTTGCCCTAGGAGGTGTAACTCCCGAGAACCCAGGAGCCAGCATGCTGCTGGCTCTGCTTCCAAGCCAGCAGCAATAAACAGAAGATGATGCTTTAAGACACAACAAATTCATTCTGTTTTTCATCTGGTACTAAATACCTAAGCTTCCACCTGCCTGAATCCTCTTCCATCCTTGCCACGAAGCTGCTGGAGAGGAAACTAAAAAAAGGAAGATGAGGCAAAATAAAGCAAACTGCCAGGGAAAAATGTCCAAAAAGCTAGCCCAGAGGACAGGGGAGAATCGAGGTCTCCATAGATGAGTGCTTTTAATTAGGAAGAGGGCTGAACAGCAAGGAGCTTATGCTAATGAGTAGTCTCTTTTAATCAGCTTATATTTTAAAAAAAGCATTTTTTAACAGTCAAAATAGTTCTGAAAAATGGTAATCATCAGAAAAATGTTAGCATGGAGGGGGTGTGCCAGCAAGCTAGAATGATGGAGACTGCTGTCTGACAGAAGGGGACAGCATCGTCAGGTGGGGCGATGGAGGGATGAGGTGGGAGGGTTTTCAGGCCACCACCCTGGAACCACTCCTGCCTCTGACATCCCTGAGCTGTGAATCTTCCCTTTCCCTGCTGGTCTAATTAGTCCTTTCTCTCCCCCATAAATTCATCAGTCTCCCCCTCTTCTCTCCTGTTGGTGAGTCCTCTCTGCACACAGAGACATTCTTGCTCTTTCCTTTTCTCTTTATGTCCCCACCTTTCCTCCTACGTGCACCTCCAAGTACTACCCTGCAGATGGGTGGTACAGAGGACCTTCTCCTGCTAGTGCTACAAACCCTGCCATGTTGCAGTCTCTGCTGATTGTCTGGAGAATGCATTTACTATGTGTCCACCCCACAACATCCTCAAGAGAAACTGAACCTTTGTGATCCATGCCTGAGGTGTCTGAGATGAGTCTATGGGTGATTCCTCCCAAACAGTGAGTCCCTTTACTCTTGGCCAGCCTTGCTGGAGGTGGGCACATATTTGCATGCAGTGGAGTGCAGAGAAATACCCCTCTCCTTAAAACTCCTTCCTTTTGGCATCCTGTCCTCTGCTCTGAAACACTCCTCTGCACACTCTAGCAGAAATGTGCAGGATTCCCAGCACCTATATACCCTCACTATGCCCTGCCAACATGAGTCTTTGTAACAGCCCGCCTGCTTCTCCAAATGGTACAACACACACCAATATTTCAAGTAGATGTTACCAAATGAAGTGAACACCTGTGTGCAGTATTCTACTTTGTCTGAGGAAGCAGATCTAGGCATGTGAAGCCATCTGCTCCTGTAGGGTTGCCATCCTCGTATTTCTCTGCACTGTGTGCAATAAAGAATGCTACCAGACATGACTCTTAAGCTCACAACAACCTTGGAGCAGAAAACAGGAGCAGGAGGCAGCACATCCAACATGCCACATGGGGTGGGGTGAAAGGAGAGAGACAGAGAAAATATACACCAAAGGATGGATAGAGCAATAGGCTGCCTGATGCTTTCATGGACAGTAAAAGGTGTTGTGATTCTCCTGTCTGAATCCTAAATGTTTTTCCAAGATTCCTGAAGCAAAGTAGAAAACCAGTTTAGTCATGTCTTCTCCTCTCTGATCTTGACACAAGAATACAGACTGGAGCCTCTACAGCTGTCCCTGTCGAAGGGCTGGCTTTGATCAACCACTTATGACCGTACAAAGACTCCCTGATGCCATTAGGTTCAGCTTATCTGTGGCCAAAGCCCAGACACATGTTACAAGTCTCTTTCCAACAGAGCAAATGCCACTCGGTGGCAGGGCAGCTACTCAGCACAGCTTAAGTACCAGCACAGCTTAAGAGTCTCAGCTCTTCTCACCCTCTGCAGTTTCTCAGATGCAGGCTCCCAGCTGATGAGACCTAACGGCATCCAACTGACCAACGTAGTTATGCTTCAAAGAGCTCCCACCTCTCTGGGAATCGAGCTTATGGGCTACAAATCTCACATCAGTGAAGGATCAGGATAGGCTTATAACACTAGTTTTACAGGATGAGTCCTATGAGAAAACAATCAAATATGGTTTTGACCCACTCGTAAAAGACACTGCCTTTCCAAACAATCACTGTACCAATGTGCATGGTATTAGCATAATAATTTGGTGTCAAAGCCTGAGGCTGTCGATGTATATTTGTGCATGGCATATCATCTTCCCTTGTAATCCCTTGCTCTACTTTCTCTCCCCTGTGTTTGAGGGCAGGCATTCCTTGGGTAAAAGGAAGCAACTGTAAAGCTGATTATTTTAAAGCTGCATCTGTAAATTCTGCTGTCCAAGACCAGGCTAAGAAAAAGCAACACCTTGGGACATGACCTGATCAGATCTCAAGGGCAAGTTCATACAGACATACAGTAACAACAGCCGAAGAAAGTGGCATTTTGTACCACTGGACTGTGTTCCTCTGTCTCCGTTTGACTGGGACACAAGTGTTTTGCTGAGAATAAACCACAGGGGAGACCTAAAAAAACTCCTCCCTCTAAGCAATTACAAATCCGAAATTAATGGACTCCAATCAAGGAATAGTGTGGGAAAAGAGACCAAAATTATATCCAAGTAGGAATAACAACCCTTTTATTAAAAGGTTTTAT
>JAWWES010000001.1:22228224-22264596 GCA_035583135.1 Lophotriccus pileatus
TCCCCCAAACCCAGGCAGGGAAAAAAGGAACAAATTTTCCAACTTAGTTTTAAAGGCACAAGACAAAACCATGACATCCTCCACTGAGGCCATGACAGCGCTGATGCCCCTTCTGATGTGAGGGGCATGTGACTTAAGGACACGAGGAGCTGCAGAAGTGAGGAAGATAACTGCAGTGTAAAACCAATACTATGATCCCTGAGACCATTAAGGATTCAATATCACGTTGAATTTTTCTCCTTCACAACATTTTTGAACTTGCATCAATTTTCCATACCATATTAGATGCATTAGTAGTAATGGCTATTTATAGAGCTGTATGTTTGGATCAGGGTGCTGTACAAGAAGAAAAAGAATACCGTCATGCTGAAAGGCTACAAATCTAAAGACTGAACTAAATGCCAGGGCATATAAGGTTAAACATCCTAAATAGCTGCCTCCCACTGATAGGTGATGAGATTGTTATTAATCCAATGTAGGGCAGAAAGTGTTAAAATAAATATTAAAATAAATTACATGGTATAATAGATTACACAAACTGAGCACATTAATATGCACTAATAGAGATTTTTGCTAAAACAGGATTCTTTGTTCTGGAGCAAAATGCCTCAGTATTATAAGCAGGCCAAAACAAAAGTCCCCCGTTGCTGTAGCGAAAGCTGGGCTGGGATTATAAACAGGATTTTCAAAGCAAAGTTGTGCTTTTCCAATAGAACTGTGCTGCTGAGAACCAGTTGGACTGGTGTCCCAAGGCTGAGCTGCTCTGCACTTTGAATGGATGGACAAAAGCATCATGTTGAGACACCCTCTCCTGTATTATCTGATGGGAGTGCATGCGCCTGCTGTCTGCCTCAGGCAATGGTGCAGGCTGAGCGTAAAGCAGCACCATCTGTTTTGGGCTGCCAGCTTGTGCCCCAGCACTGGAACAGGGGGTCCGTGTGCACCAGGGAGGGGAAGGCAACCTTGTTGCTTGCTACAGTATGGGGAAGCAGCAGCTGTGCTCTAAGCCAGCAGCAAAGAAACATCCCCCGAAAGCAAATTAAGCTGTGGTATTTCGTTGCAATGGCAGCATACCCTCTCCCTGCAACTGCCTCAGCTCTAGGTTCCAGTCTGGGCAGACCATATGCAGGAGCACCCAGTGTCTACAGGTCCATCTGACCTTTGGCCTCTCTGCTGAAGTGCTGGCAAGTGTCACAGCTGGGCTCCCAGTAAAGAGGTGACAGGAGAAGACAGCTCCCACTGGGAGCTCAACTGAAAGCCACCTATCAAGAACCAAAGAGTGAGATATCAGGAAGGCTGAAGGGTCCAATGAACTGCACCAATGCTGGTGCTTGAGGTCTGAGTCCAAGAGAGTCAAGAGTGAATCCAGCTTCCTACTGCTCTGTGCCCCCACAGAGAGAGAGAGAGAGCTGTGAAGGCTAAATCTGATGCTTCTTGCTGGCACCATTAAACCTGGTGCAGTGGATCAAGTGGGAGCACCGCAACATGAGTGATGCTGTAAAGTTATATTTCTGAACATTTGAAGTGTGTAAACACTACTAAGCTTCTTCTTCTAGAGAGAAGGGAAGTGACCTTGCATAATATAAAAAAAAAGATGACACTGATGCACATAACCATGCGTTCCTGTAACCACAGGCAAAGGTCTCCCAGTCTTATCAGCAGCGTCCCCTTCCTCTTACTCCCAATTATCCAACCTTACAAGGTCTGCTCCATTCCCTAATAGTTCCTTTCTCCTTACTACACCCTGCATGCTTATGTGAAATCTAAGCAGAAAATTAACAAGGTGCCTGCTGCAAAACAAGCAGGGATTATGGCTCTATGGCTGTACCACTGAACAAATAGTTTCAATGATAAATAAATAAAGCTATCCACAAAGAATCCTCACTTCAGTTTAGTTGTGCTTTCACCATGTTGACAAACCTGCCTCTGTTCCAGCTACTTGGAAACACAGCTATTAGCCTTCCCCTCTATTTCTCCATTTTAAGATAAGTAGGAAATGCCATTTATTTGTTAAAATTTTATAACTCAAAGCTCACGTCTCCTTCTTCTGCCTTTAAAAGCACCCAGTCCTTGGTGAGAAATGACCAGCTGCAGGCAGGCTGAACAGGCCAATGTTCATTAAATGCCTTATTCAACTCCAAACCTCATGAATTGTTTAATGTACAACAGAGACAAAAGCCTTATTTTTTTCATGTGTCAGCTCTTGTTAAGCGGCTCCCTGCCCATCTTGCTGCTGGCTATAAACAGGATTAACAATCCCCGTAGTTAGACACAGGGAATGTGTGCGTACTTCACAAGCTGGTAAACACGTGCAGAGGACAGAGTGGCACACCCCCTACACAGCCCCACGCGTGTGTTCCCAACCAGGCGCAGCCCCCCACATGCCAGCCCTGCCAAGATGATTTTATCCCCGGAAAAGGCAGACATACAAATCCAGGCATGCCAGCATGGAGAGCCTAGGGTGCCTGCATACTGCAGGTGACAAACACATCCATCCCAAGAGCTGCATATTGCTCATCAGCATGGATCGCTTCTCTCCAGCGATATATATGGGAAGGAAAAAGCACCAGCTCTCCTAGGGAGGAAGATGTGCTCTCTGGCTGACTGACTGCTTTTCCCAGCCCTCATGCTGCACATCCAGCATTAGACAGCTTGAACCTGACTTTTGTAGGGCACTACATTGCAGAGGGGGGCCCTCAAGAGGCAGCGCATGCCAGACACCTCTGGAAATACAGTCAGCACCTCCCACTCCTCCTCTCCTCCTCTGCCTGAGCACATGTGCCAACCCTGTGAGTTCGCATGCACTCAGGCAGAGAGGCAAGCACACAGATGAGCACAGCATCTGGCTTCCTGCGAGATCCCCTCAGGGCCCACACCCTAGCCTGGAAGCATGAACCCCAATCCACAAGCTTCAAGAACACCTCAGCCTCCTTGGTTGGCTGCCCAGAAGGCTGCCAACCACTCTGACTGAAGGAAGGAAAGAGGGAGGGAGGTTTGGCAGCCCCAGAGTGGCTTTACCAATGTCCAGTTTTTGGTGGGGCTCTCGTGGTTTCCTCTCCATCCCCAGCAGCAGGAGGGCCTGGGAGCATTTCCAACATAAATGATGCTGTAGACTTCAAAATGCTGACCAATTTGGTGGAGTGATGTCACAGCCCCAACCCAGCAGAGAACGAGGCAGCATGGAGAGAAGGGGGAGGGGGAAGGACAGTAAGATGTCCTTGGGCATAACAAACTGACCAGGGAGAGCGCAGGGGCAGCCTCTTCCTGTGCAGCACAGGAGGATGAAAATGTCTTGAATGCAGCTTGCTGCCGCAGAAGGGAAGATGCCAAGTTGTCCTTTCTCCCTGCCCAACCCCACAGAGACAGAAATTATATCCACAGTGAGTGGATGCCATGCTCTGGAAAATGCCATCTGGAGAACATTACTGGGTTTCCTGGACAGACATCACAGGACTCTGCAAAACCTGGAGCTAAACAGCACTTGAAACTCACGTCAAATGGTTCCTTAAGAGGCAATAGCTGGCAGGGCTATTGCTAGGGTTTTTTCCTCATTAAAATCAGGAGGAAGCTGTACTGCTGACCAAACCCACTTATGAGTTACAAAGTGAGTGCAAAAATAAAAGTGTCTGATGAAAGCTAGCATTTTTGTGATAGCAAGTGAAATATCCATCTCTCATGCTAATTTGTTATTCGGGATTATCGATGTATTTTCTGGCAGCAAATAATCTTTTCCTGACACGTTAAACATACTGTGAATATTGCAGTCAGCTGTAAAATCCTCCTACATACCACCGGACTGTAACATCCGCATCGCTAACAAAATCAGCACAACACAAATCGCATATACGGTGGAAACACTGGAAAATGTGCAGGCATGTGTACAGATTGAGGCTGAGCTTATGTGAGGAGCTGCAGAAAGCACACCAGCACCGCCAGTGCTTCCCAGTGCAGCTCATGGCCTGCATCATGTGCTGAGAGGCTGGGGAAGCAACCCAGTCAGGCTGAGATAGCACCTACTTTGAGTGGGCCACTCGAAGATTTTGCTTGGTAAAACAATGTGTGATTTATCCAACTTGACTCAGCTAATTAAGGGCCAGGAAAAATCAAAGCCTATGGCTGGGACAATAGTTGGCAGCACAAAATGCTAGTTTCCTCATCCAACAGACTCCTTAAAATTCACCTTTGATGGAAATACTCATAGTAGCAATTTCCTCTTCGTAGTATTTGCTCTACCAAAGCTTCCTTGCCTGCAGAGAGGGACAGTAGAAAGGCTGCAAACATCATCAAGTCAAGATATTATTTTGGATTAGAGCAAAATAATTGCAAAACTCCCTCCGTCCCATTTTGGCAGTGCCTCAGCCATCTTAGGGACCATCCATCATGGTCTTGGCATTCCCTGCGGCTGTACCTTTCTGCCACCCTTCCTCATGCCCCCATCTCCACCCATCACACATATTTCCTCAGCTCCACCAGAGTGATTACCTTCCTGGCATCCTCTCTGTCCAAACAGTCCCAGTCTATCCCAGCCCCACTTCCATGTAATTTTTTGCTCCATCTAGCCTTCAATACACTCCAGCAGGGTGCAACACAAATGGCTTTACCCCCTGCCAAGTGACATGAACTACATCCACATGAGTGCAACAAATACATTCCCAGGGCTGTATGCATCTCCCTCATGCTATACAGTAATGCTGCAGCTCCATCCATTTCCACCACTCCTTACGGCTGTGTCTCACAAAGCCTTGCTCACGTAAGTAATCCCATTAAACTCAATGGGCTAGTTGCCTAAGCACAGGTTTACAGGATCATGCTCTTAAAGGCTAAGCTTTTCAGTGGAGGGACCTGAGGAGTCCCTTGTAAATTGCCTACAAAGCCCTACAGCCACCACTGGCCTGCTGAAACCTGGTGTTATTTGCAGGAGATCAAAGTCCTGTCAGGTCATGTTGACTTCTATTAATGGAAGCCAAACTGCTCAGCTGCACTCCTAGGTGTCAGGCCTGTAAATAATGAACTCTTACTGATGTGTTTCACCTGGTGGGTTTTCCAGGGAGCTGTTGATTGGCACGGATCAGAAAGTCTGATTTGCCCAACACCCTGAGGACACCAGGTTTTCCTGTTTTACCCAGCTACAACCACAATGTCAAAACAGGCGCAGTTCTCAGGACAGAGGTCTTTTGGGTGCACTGGGACTGGGACAGACACATTGGAAGGTGCCTGCCTGGCTATGTTTCCTTCTCTTTTAAAAGGTTTTTGCACCAACAAAGGCCTTTTCAGGTGACAGAAAAACATGGGGAAATGGGAACAGCATGTGCACGCTATTCATATTGAAGAAGGTCTGGTATAATAGTATAATTAATAAACCTTCACAGACCTCTATTAATACCTCCTGGAACCTGAGCAAGGAACGCAGGTTTTGCTAGGGCTCATTCTGCAAGGGTGAAAATCTTTTGCTTACTGTTTTTACATTTGTCATTGCCATGCTCCATCAAGCTTAGAGCTGTAAAGGCAGTAAAGGAAAGCAGGGGACGAGAGGAGAGAGGAGATGGGGAAATCCTTGCCTGTGGCTGAATGCATTTTGACGGCTTTACAAGCACAAAGGCTGGATGAAGTCATGTTGCAAAATTACTTGTCCATTCATGCATAGGGCTGAGAAGGAATCCTATACAAGTAAATTAAATTTAAATTATCATATGCCAAATTTACATTAATATTCAGGCAAAAGGATCGTTTTTTCAGGCAGTGCATTGATTTAGTTTTAAATACTAATAAATTCCTCCTGCCTCACTGGACACCAATGGCATATTCCCCTTTAGCTCCTGCCTTGTGTAACACTAGCTTTGCACCCTAAACACAGGTCTTGGCTTTGCAAGCCAAGAGTGAGCATCCCACGAAGGGCAGACAGAGCCTCAAAAGCAGCACAGAGCCCCCATCCAGAAGGCTTATTGAGGCAGATGTATTTTTCCTCTCCCAATTTTTCCCAGGCATGTCTTCCCTAAACTTCTTCTCCCTGCCATGAGGGTTGCCAGTGCTGTGCAGGGACCCAGACCAGCAGCACATGGCTGCGCAGCCCCCAGGGAGGGCAGGCTGGGAGGCTGCCACCAGTCTCCTGGCCCTCTCAGTTCAGCCCCCCCTCCCCACCAGTCCCTACAGGTTTCATTGCTGAATGCCTTAGCCCCCTGGAGTACCACAGTAATTTGGAACTGATGCCTTAGTCACTTAATTATTCTTTACAAAGGAGCCTTTGAATGTCTTTTTCCCCACCTTGCCTTCTTTCCTCTCCCTCCCTTTTCCCTCTACACATTTTGACTCAATAGTTTTCCTCGAAATTGTATAAACTTGCTGTTTATTTCTTGCCATCTAACATGCTGTGATCTATCTTTTATTGTTAATATTTTTTTTCTCTGCACCGTCCCCATTGCCTGTCTCTAAGTTCATTCTGTTCCCTCTTTCAACAGCACTATATTTTTCCTCTCAGTATTTCTGCTTAGCTCTATTAACTTTTATTTATTTTTCTTTCACTCCATCACCATGTTTCTTTTCTTAGTTGCTGTGCACCATCTGTATATCTGTTTCTGCCTCTCTCATGCTCCCACAACTAGATTACTCTCTGACTGCCTTTGATCACCACAACCCCTTGTCTCCTCTCCCCACATACTCCCCTCCCTAATAAGATTTATCTAAAACTGGCCATGCCCCTTCTTGGGTTCCCCTCCTCTGGTTTCCAGCTGTTGCCTGTGAAAAATACCTGTGTAGGAGTGTTGACGTCATGAGCTCTGGCAAGCCAAAGCTGTTTAGAGCACCTGAGTCAAGAAGACTCAAGATGCAATAAGAGATGATGAACTAAATGTATGATTTTTCCAAAGCATGAATATTTTTAATTCTGCATTTTCTGAGAGGGGAAAAAAAAAAAAAAAAATCCCTCCTCCTCTTGACATCTCTTACCTGGTTTTGAACATCTCACTATGCAAACAAATTAATTCCTCCTAATAAAGGTTAGAAAGCGAAAAATAAGTCTGAAAATGGAAGTGTAAACTTAGCCATAACTGAAGAATTAGAATTGATGCCTGCAAAGTAAAGGAAATTCACCATCTGAAGAGAGATGTACACCAAGGAATCACAAATTACCTCTCTGTTCCCCTGTGCCTCAGCCATCTCCCCACACCTCTGCTTCCCACAACATGGGAAGCAGCTTTAGCAGAGCCCCCAATTACTGTCTTTTCAAAGCACTGTGAAAATAGATGCCAGGAGAGCATCCTGTGACTGCTGCTCCAGAGCTCTGGCCACCAGCTGCAGACTGTGTAAAGGACAGAGGGAGGCAGCAGCAAGGCATTTGAGTGCAGAGGCCACTGCAGCGAGGGCTTATGGGGAACAAAAATGGCCAATAACCAGGATGGAGCAGGCTGCTTTTAACAGCAAGCATCTTCAGCAGTGTGGGCAGGTCACTCCCTGCCTCCCCAAGGGAGCAAGACTTCTCCTGGATGGTCTGGACTCAGCCATCCCTTCTGCCTCCCTCCCCTGAGACTGTGCCAGGACTCATTGGGGGAATAAAGGTAGGGCTCGACCTGGCCTGAAGCATCTCTGTTTCTGCCATATGGGCTTTGCTGCCCACTGTGTGTGTCCTCTCCCTGCAGACAGACACTGTGGGGAGGAAGCAGGAGCTGCCCCAGAGCACACAAGCAACCTGGTCCACGCACATCTTGGAGAAAATCTTGCCAGCTAACAGGGCTGGTTACAGGCACCCACGTTTACCCAGCCCATGAACGGGAAACGAGGCAGCAGTGAGAAATGAAGTTCATTTTCTTCTCCTTGTCTTTTCCAGAATCAGACTGAAACTCATCAGGGTCACAACTATATGGATTACAGCCAAGGAGAAAGGTTATTTATGTGCCTCTAAGAAATAAAAACAAAGTTGAGAAAAAAACAACCCAGCACACAGGCAGCAAAGCTGGAAGGAGAAATGCCATCCATGCATTCCAGGTTAACAGGACTGAACCCAAATTTTCCAAATGTCAGCAAGGTTCAAAACAGGACCCAGAGTGAAAACTGCATCTCAGACCCTGACGCTCACTAATGCCATTCTGAATCATAATATCCTTAAATCTCCCTGTGGGAAGGTATGTACAGGGGAACGGTAAATAAAACTCACACGCCATTTTGGTTTCTTATCTCCCTTATTTTTTTAGACTATCTCCAACAAACTGTGAATGGTTTCTGAATTTTACACCAGAGAATTTGAGAACATCTTTGTATCTACACACATATGCATGTGTGTGCATGTACCTAGGCATGCTGATATACACATGCATCTACATCTATGAACATACATGTATTAAAAACCCAGAGGTTCTCTTGCCAGACGTACATACTACATACTGGACTTCCCCTTGTCCCAGTCTGCCCATTTGTGCCACACAACACTTCACTGGTTCTGCACCTCATAGCATGTTCCAGTATCCAACATTCTCATTATCCTCAGACTCACTGAGCCTGGCTGTCCCCCCTGGAGGCTGTTCAGCACAGAAATTTGTGCTTAGCTGAATTTTCACCATAGCTCTGCAATTCACCTTTACAAAAATAAACTCTCCTACGTGGAACTTTTGCAATCAGCAAAGAGATGAGAACAAACAAACAGGAAAACAGTCCCGTCAGCAATTCTCTAGCCATGTAAACCGCTCTCTAAGAGCTGGGGAAAAAAATGGCCACCATCCCAACGGTGGGCCCTGCGCTGATGCTCCTCTCTTGCTTAGCTGGCCCTCCCCTGTTTATCCGATCTAATGCAATAAAATGCGTAATTAATTTCTAAACGCTTCCATTGAACAGTGCAATTTGTCAAGTCAAGTTGTTAATAGAATTAAGCTTTTTATCAGCGATTAGCAAAAGAAGGTAAAAAAAAAATTAATTACAGAATTGTATGCCTCCCTGCTTCAAAGCCAGGTTTGGGATTAAATGTTTGATAAAGGTTCCCTGGCACGTTATAAAACATTTAGCAAAAGCTGCTTTCCCCATGGTGTTTTCAGCAAAACAGCCTCTGTGCAAGAGGGGGGAGGTAGAGGGAGGAGGGTGCAGGCTCACGTGGAGGGGGAGGATGGCTTCAAATTGTGCAAAACTTATTGTATGGGAACACACCCCCATATTGTATTCTGTTGGCACTACATCCTGCCTGCCTCGACTTCTCAAGCACCCTCTGTTGTTTGTATAATCTATAGTGATAGGGATTACAGGCAATATTGGTTATTTCTGCCTGTGTATCAAGAGGTGGCCAAAGCCCTGGCCTCAATGGAAGACTGTACTGCACCATGCAACGAGGAAGCACATATAACACGGGGCTGGTTTGTCATAGGAAGTCCCCCTTACAGCCGTTCTCATTCCAGTAAAACCTTGTGAAGGGTTGACTATGTAGACCTACAGAGTACACCCAGAGAAAAGCCACATTGCCCTCTGCAACATAGCTAGTGCTGGATTATCACTAAACCTCCATGTTTTGCAGAATAGTGAAGAGAGGTGAACAGAGCAGAGATGGGGCTGAAGAAGCACCATCTCCATGGCACAGAAAGGAGACACAGCATCATCCTTTTCCAGCAAGCCTGCCTGCACAGACAGGGGCTGAGGAGAACTGGCAACCTAAGCATAGTGCGAGGAAAGCCACCTTCTCTGGGCCTTGTGCCACCTATTACTGATGACAGAAATACTGCAATCTCCCTCTTTCTTGCAAATTATACTGTCTGTTTACACCTGACTTCCACAGACAATAATGAAAAAGTGTGCCTGAGGGACCTTGTTTTGGAATCCAGTCTAGCCCAGGCATTTCCCTGCCAAGGCCCAACTCTGTGGCACTCTTCCAAAACACATATTCAGTTTCTCCATGGATCCACCTCGGGTTTACCAGCAGCAAGCAAGGGACCCATCCAAGAGACAGCTTGTCATCCTTGCGAGGACAGGTTGGTAAATGTCATTGAGGGACATTCGGAAATTTTGTTAAGCAAGAGGGGAGCAGAGCACCCTGATGATGTGCTAGGGGATTTTTGGGGGAAGCTCATCTACACAGGAGGATGAAATGCAGCAGCAGTGGGTGGCAAGGGTGCGGGCAGAGCTGTCAAGAGAAGTGCTGGGTGAGGAGATCTGGGAGGTTGCAGCGCAGGAGGAGAGAGCTGCATCAACAGAGCTTTAAGGCACGATACAGAATTAAACACTGACAACAGTTATGTTTCTGTGCACACCAGCTTGATTAGCAGCACAAAGCTTTCTGACACCTCCATTTCACGCTGTCTTTATAGTAAGTTTCTCAACAGGCAGAATTTCTGGCAGCTCAGCACATGCTCTGTGCAATGGCCATGCAACTTGCAGGAAGGAAATGAGGAGGAGGTGAAATCTTTAATCTGATTCCTGATCCTACTGGCAAGATAAAGTTACAAAGCTAATGGCACATTTAAGTACTTCAGATCCCCACAATGAGACAGGAAGGGAACTGTGAGATGCTTTTGAGCAGCCTCCCCACCCCACATCATCAGCTCAGCCCTGGTTTTCTACTCCTAATCGATGAGGATGGATGTGGAATGACCAGGACAGACTTCTCACTCTAATGTTTGCATGTGTTTGCAGCCCTGATCTGAGGAGGAGCAATTACTGACGGACCTAGAAAGGACGGCAGTGTTGGTGGACTACAGCCAAGACAGGAGACTAGTCAAGCACAGGGTTCAGCTCTTACCATACACATCTATATAAATGCAACTCACAATTCAGTGTCTATTTCCTTTTAGATACCCATCAGATATCTAGGATTTTGATTGAGATTTTTTTTTGTTTGTTATTCAACCTCAATTATCACATGCTCAGTCAGTTACTGTTCACCCCTTGAACCATATTTGTCAATTCTTTCTCTCTCCTAGCTGTTCGCTTCCTTCAAAAGCTGGTAGATTGTTATCATTCATGTCCCGTCTTAAGTTGCCACTTAGCCAACCTCGACATATTTAGCTCCTTTAATCTTCTTCCCTAATAAGTCAATCCTTCAGCCCTTTAATCATGCTAGCTGTGCTTCTCCAGATTCTCTACGATTTGTCTGCATCTTCCTGGTGTTGAGGTGCTGGAAGGCAAAGCAGGCTTCTGAGCTGCCCTGAACAAGCCCTTTCCTGAGGACAGGAGAGCAAGAGGCCACAGCCCAAATTCTGTAGGGTTTGTTTCTTCTCCCCCCAGTGCTGTGCCTATTGCATTATCTCAAAGATCCTAGAGGACAGGTTTCCTTGACAAAGCTGCAGTTAACGACTTCTGGTTGTTAAAGCCTAGTTTTCCTTTCACCTACTCCACACTGCTGTCGATGGGTTACACTTATTTGCCCTATTTTCCATGAGAAAACCAGCCAGCAAGCCCTTTCTTGCCCTGCATCTTTCCATTTGGAAGAGCTCCATCGAGGGCTGCAAAAGGGTTCTGCAAGGAAAAGGGCAGAACCATCATTCTCCCCTTCTATGTCCTTGTGCTCTCCATTCGTATGGCATGAGTGTCATGCTGAAATGTCATCAGTTTGGGGTCTTGATATGGAAAATCATGAGTGTTGTGAAAAGAGGAAACAGAAAAAGAATTGGGAGCCTCAAGCTGAACACCGGCCTTCTGAGTCAGCTTGTGAAAATCCTTCCCCTCCTCTGCAGTTCTGTTCCATGGAAGTGGAGTGGTACTTACTTGCTTTCCCATTCAAATACTCAAGCACTGAGAAATGTATTCAGGTTTTGCTTAATAGCTACACATACCAGAATAATTCAATTCACAGATTTCTGCCAAATGTAGCCAGCATTTTGATTGAAAGCTGCTAAGTGATTTTATTTCATTTTCGCTTCCATCAAAAGAACCCCACAACCAAGTTCAAGTATACTCAACAATCCTGAGTTCCCTTACTTAAACTGACATTGTTCTCAAGGAGATATCCTAGACAATACCCTATTTTGCTTTTCTTTAAGCCTCTATCTAAATTCTTTCACAGCAGTAAACACATGTTGCAAGAGTCTCTACATGAAAGCTTATTATTCTCATTAGTAAAAGAAAAAGTGCTTGCAGAGGCAATAGACAATTTGGGAAGTGAATGCAAAAGTGTCTTCCCCCCGGGATGTTTCATTGTCAGGCCCCTGGAGCCCTCTCTGCCAAGCAGATGGATATGCCAGCCTGTACACAGAACAAGGACAGAACTATATTTTGGTGTTGATTTATACTGGAAAACATACTAGTGTGTGTCACATTGATTTAAACTAAATTATAAAAAAGAGAATAAATAAATAAATAAATGCTACCGTGACAGCTCTGCCTGGGAGGTCTCTGCCCATTGTCATTTAAACTTGGTAGTACACTCACATAGGTGCACAGCTTAGCAAAACGTGACTCACATTCACATGGGTTGGATGCTCTTCAGCCCAGAGCGCTCTCTGTAGCGGCGAAAGGGAAGAGCACGATGCAGAAACCTGTGGGGGGTTCAACTCCCTGTTCTGCTACTGACCTCCTCTGGGGGACGGAGCAACGCTCATTGGCCCACCACAGCATGCCTGAAAGCCCAGTGAAGAGAGTCTCCAAGGAAGTCTCACCATGGAAGGAACAAGCTGCTGCATCCATTATGTCACAGTGATGAAGATTCTAGCGTTGCCTCGTGAGTATGGAATGATGCCCAAGATAGTGAGGGCTGTGTCTGAGCTCACCAGTGCCTCTGTGACATCACAACAGTGCTTCCCAATGGGACATGAGGGCAGCCAGGTTCCGACTCAGTGAGGAAACCAGCTGCCTTCTTTCCCAGGGATGCCAGGATGAGGGATACAAGAAAAATCCATGATTTGCTCAAGTGCCAATGCCACTGACCAGATGAAAACAAAACAAAACAAAAGGCAAAAAAACTCCTCTTCTTCAAAAATAATCTTTTGGCCTTTCTGTCCTTTTATTTTGGGCAAGCAAAAATAATTTTTTGCCTTTTGTCTATTGAACACTCAATCATTTTGCAAAGCAGTTCTATTAGCCAGTTTCAGGACTACAAAAAAAAAAAAAAAAGATACGGGTGTTCAATTCATGTCACTTCAAATATTTAGGACATGATTTCAGCTCAAGTCACGTAAGGTTTGTTCCCACAAAAGCCCTTTCCCTAGCAGCTGGGAGGGCCAAGGGTGGTTGAAAGAGCTCTAATCAAATGTTTCAAGAGAAGCTGGCTGATAGGCACTGTGGTACAATTTATAGCTGGCTGGATGCAGGTACTGTAGTTTTGCAATCATGCCAGCTATCAATCAAGCTCTATTCTATTGGTCTTTTATGTCTTGTACTCCAAATTCCAAGCTGAGCTTCGTCAATGGAAAAAAATATTCTGATAATTGCAGATGATTCTCCCACTGGACGCTTTCATACACATTTGGGCAGGAATGACAGTCTTGGGATAAAATATATACAGGGCTGGGAGAGTGGGGCAGGAGTGAGGGTTACTGGCCCAGATGGGAGGCATGTCTGGGAGAGCAGGAAGGGTGCAAAGCACTGGTCTCACCCTCAGAGTTGCCCAACAACAGGAAAGTGAGCCACCACCACAACAACCTAAGCTCAATACCACTTAAAGGTTCTTCAACTCTTTGTTCAACTCCCTTGCCCACCTGTATAGAGTTCCATGGATACTCAGTGCCCCCTGCCCACTTATACACAGTACAAGCCAGTGACAGCAGATGTGACACTTCATTTTTTTCAATCAAACTTTGTTAAACTGCCTCCTAGAAAGCCTCTCTCCATGGCATGGAGAAGATCCCTCTGGAACAGCTTTTAGCCACTGCCATGGACAGAACAGCTTCTCCTATGGCAGCAAAGACACAGCTTTCCAAATGGTGTCACTTTCAACAAATATTATTTCAAGCTGCCCTGGAGAAGATGTCTCCTCACCCGGTTAGGAACGGACTGGAGTGAAAATGAAAAGTGACAGAGCACACACTACTGTCCACCAAAAAGGTTTACTACACGGAGAAAATGTACCTGTGCCTCAGCACCCCTTGATTTTGACACTCTGAGGACATAAATCCCTCCCTCCTGGATAAGGCAGGAGTGCCTGATGTTCCAGGGTGAGGAAGCAAATTTGTGCACTGCACCTCACCTTAGCAGACAAAAGCCCTGGGGCATGGTTTTGGTAGTGATCTCCTAACAGGCCTAGAAGAGATTTATTTTGCCTTGTTGATCTGAGGACAGGGATAATTTTCCAAAGTTTTTCCTGGAGCTTATTTCAAAGATGTATCTCAATCTTTGCTTCTACATAGTTTAAGAACAGATAAACCCACCATATTTTAAGGTTCATTTTCATTTGAGTTTCGTATTGGGAAGTGGGGATATGTTTAATGAAAATAATTCTGAACTGATTGAGGTATTGTATAGCTGTTGAATTCATTAGGAAATTTTATTTTATTTCATATCCAACAAACTTGCATTTGCCTCTTCCCTGATGCAGTAACTCTTTGAATCTACACGTGTGCCAGGATGTGCAGGGCTCGCAGAATTACCATCTGTTTCCCTGTCATAAGCAGCCCAATGGCATGCACGCTGCTGAAACAACAGCTTTGGTAATAGGCTTTATTTTATTTCTGCCACTGCTTTGCATGGATCAATTATACCTGCTCTGCTCTCCAGTAAGAGATTCCCAGATGAGGAGACCACATCTGCCCTGCTGCAACTGGGCACAGGCCCTCACTGTTCCTGACAGCAGGAAAGCTGTTTTTCCTAACCACACATGTTGCAGCTCCAAATCTGACACAAACTTCATTGTGCAGAACTTCCCCTCCCCTAGCTCTGGCTTCCCAACACCTTTTTCTGCCATGTCACCATAATACACCTTTTTGATTATTTCACCTTTGAACTGTGTACAACTCCCCGGCTCTGGAAAAGCTGTAATTCTCCCCATCCCAAGCTTTCTTTTTCAGCCTCTCCCTAACAGTCTCCTACATACAAACTGCTTTGAATCCAGGCAGAAGGATAGCTCTTCATCAGCCCATCAGGATCTGAAGCTGCATACATTGAGCTGGAGAGAAGAATGCTCCAGAGGATGTGTTATTACCCACTGAGTACTTTGCTGATGGAAGGAAGGATAAGCCCATGCCAGAGGGAATGGGAGGGGAGACAGGAGAGAGCCCAGCTCAGGGCTTCCACCGCTCTCCCTGGGAGGGTTTGCATTTTGCTTCTGCTTCTCCTTGGGGTCGCAATTACTTACAGCATTAAAACAACCTTAACCCCCATCCCCAACAGGCACCATCTCCCTCCCCTCTGCTCCACACAAGAGGAAAATTGCGGAGAAATACTACTTAATTATCACACCACGTAACTAATTAAAAGCCGAATACTTGTGTGTGGTATGCTAATGGGGCATTAGAGAGCCAACCTGCTTTGGTAAAGAGACATGATCTCCCTCTTTCCCCCTTCACCTTACTGCGGGAGCTTCAGGCTGACAGGCACCTGGGATGAGGTGGGAATTTATTATGCTGCCTTCAAGTTCACAGCTTCACAGAGGGCACCAAGGTCAAGCAACTTCATCAGTATGAAAGAAGAAATCACCTGGGCAGGCACCAGGAATGAGCTATATGGTGTGGGTGGCTTGCTATGGAAATTGTGTACACAGTGGGGCTTCACATGTATCCTAAAGCCCATTTTTTTCCTTTATGGGGTTCTTGGTAGGAAACAGGAGAGTCTCTGGAAGAAGATTCTTACTGCATTCCCTGCTCATTGTGTGTTGAACTAGAAGATCTTAAAAGATCCCTTCCAACCTGAACTGTTCTATGATTCTAAGATGTGTATATTGAGTATAGACAAGCACACTCCAATTCCTCTTCTCCTACCATGTCATTACACCATCTGGTGCCAAGTGCCAGCCCTCTCCTTTCAACTGATGCTGTGCCACAAGTCCATGCTTGCTTGTCCACTCACAGCATGGATCACTGAATATATTAATTAAGGAGGGAGTTTATTCAGCTTTGTTGAGTTTTTCTTAATCACCATGGTACTTGCACATACACCCAGAGATTTGTCCTCACACCTGTGCACTACAGAAAGAGCCTGTGTGATCTGGGGTGGTCTGGTAGCCATCCCACCATGGTTTGGGGACAGTGAGGGACCCTACAGGGTAGCTACAGCAACACACTGTATCAGTTCATCCAGTGGATTGTGCAGTACCTCATTATTTGTAGGAATTTATGTATGCTGGACCTGCTGGGATTGTTTTCCTGATATCACTTGCCAGACAGAGGTAGTCCCAGTCACCTTCCACTTTCAACCGCAAGAGGTAGGTATCCTTGCAGTATGTAGTGTTTTCTATAGCTTGTCCTTCTTTGAAAGATTTTGGGTGGAGACTTAGAGCCCTAGAGCACAGAAAGTGTCACCAATGTCAGCAAGGAGAGGCAGGGATTTATCCTGTTTTAAGGGAATCATTGTATCCCTGTTACCACTGCCTGCTAAACTGCACATGTGCCTCTTGTGACATGTCTGAGCTGCAGACCACCATTGTGAGGGTCATGACTTCTTGAAGCACAGAACTGCAACAGCCCAGCATACAGCCAGCACTACCATGGGACCTGAGGCCCAGCAGTCAGCACAGTCCCACTGTGGAGAAGCTTTTATCCCACCCACCCCGTTTCCTAGAGCTGGAGGGGAACAGATGGGGCTGGCTGGCTGGAGAAGGTCAGCAAGTGACCATGCATAGTGAGGCCTGTGAGCCTCAAAGCTGACACTGCCTGTTTCTTCCTCCTGCAGGCCTCCTGTTGCCCACTTGTCCTTTGAGTGCCTGCCACCTGTGTCTGCCAAGTCCAGGGATGCCCAGATGCCCCACTTCGTAACCCTTGGGATTTGTGTGATGAGCCAGGTTCCTACACCAGATGCATCCCAGACCACTGTTTACCAAGTGTTTTGGCAAACAATTTCTGTGAAGGCACAACAACCCCTCTGCTGAGCAACCACAAATCATTTCTTTCTAGTTATAATTTGATCTCAAGCTCAGATCCTCATTGTCTCCTATCTCCACCTGGAAGGGGGTTCTAGAAGTTGTTTTCCAATCACTAGCCAAACACCTTGTCCCAGGCTGATGTGACACTGTCTGGTACCCAGAGCCCCAGCATGGCAGGAGGGTGCTCCTGCCTTGTGTGTTGGTTCTGTTGCTGGCATATCAACACTAAAGCCATGTGGACGCCCTGTCCCAGCAGAGACAGAGGACAGCCAGTGGTGGGAAGGAAGGCAAGAGCTCAGCCATGGTGCTCAAAAGTGACGGAGGCTGAGTAGGTTCCACCAAACTCATGACAAAGAACAAGGATGAAGAAGAGGCCAAAACCTCTTAAGGAAGATACAGTTCTTCACGGCTCTAAGATTCAAGTTCATGGCAAAACACTTGCCCTGTGCTCTGAGGATGAGCGCAGCATTCCTTGTGGTTGGCCTGTCCTTGCCCATTAGCTCCTCTCCAGGAAATGATCTTGTCCTCACATCCCTTTGGTCCCAGCAGCTCCCTTTGTCTATCTCTCTCCAGCCAGCTGTGCTCCCACTGAGCACAGCACAGAGTGATGTTCTCATTCCCTCACTGTAACTCTGCCATCTCTGTCATTTCAGAGTTGAATCGTAACCATTCAGGTTTGGCAGAGCACACTCACATTGTGTCTCAGCTGATGCTTGACCCTCTCTCCTATTCCACGCAATTTGGTCCTGAACCATCAGCCCTACTTTATGGATCACCCCAAAGCCCTAGACTGTCAGAACAACTTCAATTACAGCAGCGATGGGCCCCGTGCCACCAGCAGCATCCGCGGCCTTCCAGCGGCTGACAAGGACTAATTAGGAAATGAAACATTAGTTAAGTCGCTCTCAATTAGGGCCAGGATAACGTTTTCCTGGCAGCACTGGGGCGCTTTAACTGCTGGTCCCATGACGACTGTGAGCACATCAGACTTGCTGAAGGAGCTTTAATGTTGAACATATGTTGGAGGATTACAGAAACCCTCTCAGCTGTGACACTTCTGTGTGCCTCCTGCTTTTTCTTTCCCCTCTAGCAAACAGTGAACAGCGATGTCAGCTCAGGAAAGCAAGAATCAGGCTCAAAGCAATTATCAGCAAGACACATATACAATGTGCTCACATACATATGTGCACAAACGATATACACGCCTCTGAATATACACATTCCACTTTTAATTAAACAACTGCTGCACACCATCCTTATTCTTCCTCATCTCCAGAAGCACACCAGAGATTACAGACCATTGTCCTGTGTCAAAATGCAGGTTAGAAGCCCAGTGGATTCCCGGCTACAAAAAACACAAACAGAACAAAACCAACCAACCAAAAACCCAAAATAGAGCCAAAAAAAGAAAACCCACTGAGGTCAGGAGAGAGGTAAGCTTGGACTTTCTTCAAATAAAAGCCAGATGCAGCTAAGTCTTGTATGGGAACCTCAGAGGGACAGAAAGCAATAGACAAAACGTAATCTATCAAAACAAAATGAAAACCTAAAATTAAAAAGGCTCATGTGCCCTTGGAGGAAAGCATGGAAGAAAGAGGTGGGTGTGAGAGGGTATTAAAGTAAAGGAAATATTATATTAAGGAAATACACAGTATATCAATATATTTTGTGCATAGTCATTTTACATGGTACAGCAGTCTCTGGGGACCAGCTGCAGCACACACAGCTTTGCTGGGATTAAAGAACAGGACTGGTCTCTCAGATGCTCTCTCCTGGGGGGAGGTATAGGACAGAGAGGTTGGGAAGACAACTGCACGAGTATGTGCCACAGTCTTTGGATTTGAGAAAGAATGGATCTGCATCTGCTTGAAAACTGGCTTTTGAAACTGGCTTTTTTTTTTTTTTTTTTTTTTTTTTTCAAAAGAAAATAGAAGACTTTTCATATGGAGGAATGTCTTCTGATTAAAAAAAAAAAAAGAACCTTTTGACTATCTGAAATTTGCTAATGGAAAACTTCTGCAAGATCATCTCTTTACCATTTGGGGAAAAACATCAATTTGTCCAATGGGTTTGAATGTAGCCCTTTCTGTGAGCAAATCTCTTCAAAGCCCACTAGAAAATTTTCCATTGTATTTGCTGGGCCAGAGCTTTGCTGCCCAGCAAAAATACGAAGTCCAGAAACAGAATATCAGAATATCTGAGAGGTCTTGTGGCCCATGTAAGTGGGATCCTAAAATGACTGCACCAAGCCCAATTATCTGTTTAGACTTCTGTATCACCGGTTGATGAAATACATCCTTGGCAGGTCAGCTCTATCTAGAGCTCACCATGTTCTGCGAAAGCATCACAATTTCAGCACACACAGACACGTGTAAAAATGCTCAGAAGAATTTAAATGGACCTGTGTCTAATATGTCTGCACCAAAACACTAATCATGGACCAGAATATGTTACCAAAGTGTGACAAGAAACTGCTGTCTACCAATACAAACACGCTGCTGCAAAACCCATGACTGTGTAAGCATGCATGGACCTTCCAGCAGAAGAACAGAGTCTGGCTGTGGTACACCAGTGTGCACTTAAAAGTGACAATACCTATTTTCATGTCAGCTTTATTCCAGTGATACTAAGACCATAACCTGGCTTTTTGGTTTGCTGGAGGTCTTAGTTCTCCATCAGCTTTTAACTTGTGTTGTCATTTACAGCTTTGCTGAACAAAAACTTCTGAAGAAGCAGAATGGCAGGGTTTACCTCAGTGTGCCTACACATGAATGATGACACATGTCGCTAAGCCACACCGAATCTCATTCAGCAGGCATGCCATGGGAGGACCTGGAAGAAGGCAACTTATACCTTCCTAATCAGGCTACTATCAGATTTTGCCTAATTTGGTTATAGCTACTTTCATGCTGTTTAAACAAAGCCTGCTTAGAAGACCTAGTACAATAAAAAGGAAAAGCACTGGGATGTTCTCTTCTCTGATCTTATAAAACCAAATTTGTGCTTTTACAGATTCTTCTTTTTTTGAGGTGGCAGTATCTGAATGTAAACACACTCCCCACTATGCCCCTGTTCTGGCTGAAACCAATGAGTATAGAGGGTGATTTATTTTTATGGAAACACCTTACAGGGAAGTGTAAAGATACATACATGCAACTAACTGACCTATATCCACAGAGCCTTTTAAGGCACATGGCTCATTATTTCATGTCATAGCTAAATGCTTTGAGTTCTGAACACACTACCTTGACCATTATGTTAGCCAAAATGGTGGGTACCTCTAGGAACCTTCTCTCATCCAAACAGTACCATCCAACTGGAAATCCAAAAAAAAGGTGTTTTTTCAACTTTGTAAGTATGTTAGCATGTATTAGAAAGTATTACTGAGGAGGAGTTAAGAAGGGACTGACAACAGGAATGAAGAAGCAAAGGACATGTCCAATACAGACATCTTCACTCTTGTAGAGTCCTTCTTGGTATCATGGCAAAGCCAAGTCTTTCACATCAGTCAAATTTGAGGTTGTCACTTCAATACAGTCACTTGTGAGAATTGTCAGCAACTGCTGCAAGACTATTTGCAGCATGGAAAATTAAATAGGTGCTTAAGTGTCTGCAGGATTGAGGCTTGTGTTCATCTGCTATGTGGAACTTGCCTTTCTTACAATGATGACAACCTCAGCTATTAATCTGCTTGAAAAATTATGGGAAAGCAATTCAGAAGTGCGACCCAAACTTTGCCCAGAGCCTGACTTTGCCTTAGGCAAGCATCCATCAAGTCATCTATCTATCTAAACTCATTTGTGTTGACAAAGGAAAGAAAGCCAGAGAGATGTGAAAATTATGGTATTTCATAGGCACATGCAGGAATATTCAGCAGCTCTACTAGGCAGTTTTCCTTGGAAACAAATTTAAGACCCCTGAAACCTTGAGATAGTCTTTTCATGTGCAAATATTTAACTGAGTTTGTTCCATAATAAAATTTCTAGGGTACAACCTTGCCACCCGTGCCAGCTGAGGAATACATTACCTGGTGGGGTTAACAGGGTTCTCTGCTGCAGAAATAGATACATTAGGAGATGAGACACAGAAGGTTTCACAGCTCCTGATTTTCCTTTAATAATATTCCATTAAAAATGACTGAAAGGCAACTCTACTCCTATAAATCAGGTACCTCACTGATGTCTTTCAGTCCTGAAATGGGCCTTCTTTGGTTTTTATAGCTTCCCTTCCTTCCCTCTCTGTCTGTCTGTCTCCAGATATGGCTGATTTACCTGGATTAGCAGAGACATTGGCTCCACATTCTTCAAAAAGTGCTGATCATGCTGAGCTGGCAAAAGATTAAAAGTCACACAAATTGCTTCTATCACTGAAGGAGTCTAATTGATTTTGGGAAAAAATCTCAATCATGATTTGCTCTCTGCCAGTTGAAGCTGTCTAGCGGAGGGGCACTGTTTTTAGATGGGCAGGAAAAGAAGCGTCTCCCTGGAGTTCATCAGTTCCCTGCCACTGCAGTGGGAGAGAGAGGCATCTCTCCTTTCCTCCTTATACTTTGCTTTCTTTATATCCTGCCTGGTGATTAAAGTTGTTACTCGCTCACTGTAAGGAAAGTGGGTCCTGCTGAACTGAGGACAGAACTGAGAACGAAAGCACCTGTAGAGTCCAGTCCTGATACCAATTCCTCCGGTACTTTCTCTACCTGAAAACGGGGGGCGGGGGGACCTACTGCTCACACAATTTTTGGTAGGAACTAAGAAGGCATCACAAGGCAATAATGCAACAATCTCCCTCCCCAGTCACGAAGGGGGGAGAGAGAGAGGCTGAAGGTACCCTAGAAGGCAGGCTAGTGGAGCTAGGTCTGATAGTACAGGCTCTTGCTTTTAGGGTCAGAGCTATGTTCAAACCTGGTGTGAACAACAAAGCATGGGGTGTGCTGGTACCTGAGGATTAAGTGATATTTGTAAAGCACCTAGGAAATATAAAGTTTCAACCAAGTGCTAGCTAGGATTATGTCCTAGTAAGGAGATGACTAAACATTCCTCTAACACTTGGGGCAGATTTCAAGCACAACCATGTATTCAAGACTTAAATTGTTTTTTTAGTCCAAGCTTGCCTGATGGAAATTGTAAATGTGTGCTCCATAGCAGCCCCAAACCCTGCCAGATGGGACACTGGGGAATGAAGGGAACACAGCCTCACAAAAATGAGGGTGTGTTCCCTCATTCCCTATCATATAGAGAAGTCACAGCTGCCGCGAAAAACAAAGGGGTGCATATATTTGTCAATCGTGCAAAGCATATTGCACAGCTGACATCTAGGTGAGGTGGAGTTGCCTATATTTCGGGTGTGCAGTTGGTCCTTTCCTCTCCCTACTCTGCTAAAGGAGTGAATTCTACGAAAGCTTCATATGAGAAAAACAATCAAACATTTGTGTTTGCTTCTCCTGAAAAACAAGACCAGTATTTCCTAGTCTATTCCCAAATAATGAATTAAAACATGGGATCTCAATTTGACTCAGCAGTTAACAGAATACCTCTATATCGAGGAACTTCCCTAGACTGAGACTGATGCACACAGGAAAGGCCAGGCAGCGCTGCAGGCACAAGGAACAGTTTGATCATGGATGGTACAAGTGGTTATCAACATCAGTTTGGGGGAGGAAGGATATTGGCACATAGGAGATAGCACAAACAGAGTAAGCAGGGAAAAACATCACAATTTTAATCTGTGTTTTTATAATGTCTTGCAAAAGAGATCCTGACCCATGAATGGGGTGCTGAGCCCTATGTGTATGGCCATTAGACCACAAGGCGGGAGGACAGAGGGGAATTCGTGCCTGGGGGGAGGAGACACACTTGCCTCTTTCAAATACCAGCCACACGTAAAATTGTGCAGGAACATCAGGACACTGCAGCCTATCATACTGTCAGGGCTTTTTCACTGAACAGGTATCAACAGCACACTTCACATCAGCACATTCAAGTGACTCACAAATAGGAGTCACATTGAATAAGTCTCAGAAGTCTCCTAAAACAGAAGTCTGCACCAATGCATGTACCCCATGTTCAGAAAGGTAAACTGAAGCAGAAGAGAGGATGTAAAACACCCCCAAAAAAGTCAGTGGCAGAATCAGAACTGGAAAGCAGCAGCCTTATTGCCAAACTGTCCAAATACCATAATTCAAAAGACATATACCATGACATTAACAACTCACCTCTTCCATACCTCACCTCTGCAAAAGGTTTGTACTGAGAAAAGCTACCGAAACATCCAGTACTGGCCACACATACAAAAACAGGGTGCAAAGAAAGATTGCCTCTTACTCTCATGCCACTTACTGATTTTTTTTTTCCTAACCTGGAATGAGAAGATTCCAGACCCCTCACATCCTCGTATTTTAAGTTAATACCTCCTCCTTCAAGTATGAAGACTTTGTATCTTCATATCTTCCTTATTTCAGCTGTAAATTTTACCAGTATCTGAATAGGAGTCTATTTTGTATCTTACTGAGCTCTTACTAAGTTTCCGATTTCAGAGTTATCTGGTGCAACAAGTTCCATATGTTAATTAGGCATTTTGTAAAAGAGTATTTCCTCTTCAGGGGTTTAAAGTGGTTTGATTTTGTTCATGTAATTGCTTTCCCTGTTGTTCTTCTAATAAACTGAGAAGTAAACAGGAACAGCTAAGTGAACTTCTTTTTTTGTGGTGACTATTTCTATACCTTTACCACAATGCTTCTTATTTATCTTTTTTCAAGAAAACAGTGCTGCTCTTTTTAATCATTGTTTATGAAGAAGCTATTAAAAGACTGCAGTGATTATTGTTCCCTTTCTCTGGTCATTCTTCTATTTCTGTTATTTCCTTTTGAGAGATGGGGTGAGCAAACTGAATAGAGTGTACAAGGAGTGCACGTACCATCAATTTATGTAATGGTACTGTATTATTTTATCTATTATTCTCTACCCTTTTCTTAATGCAGTCTCTCATCTTGCATGCTTTTATTTCACCATCACTACAGACGGAACAAATATTTTTACTGAGTTGCTCAATCGTGCCTTTTTTTTCCCCCTCATTCTTTTCTTTTGAGTGGTTACAATTATTTTAGAACCCAGAAACAAGCATGACTAATTCTAATGTGTTGTTTCCTGAGTGCATCACCTTGCCTTTGCCATACTGCATTTCATTTACTCTTATGATGCTTGCAAATTGCCTCAGAGAGCTCACTGGCAGACCTCCTCAGTGTCTTTTATAGGCTTGGGTAACCTAAACATTGCTCTATTATCTACACACTTTTCCTTCTATGTATTCTTCCCATTTTTGGGTTATTAATCCATATTAAACACCAGACATAATACTGCTCAGTGACACATCCGCTGAGCTGTGGCATCTTTTCATGCTGAGAACCAGCTATATATTCCCCCTCTATTTATTCAGTAAATTTTGTTTTTCTTCTTACTTTATTCATGATACAGCTTTATCTCATATTCCATGACAAGTTTGTGTTGTGACACTGGAGCGACAGGAGTTACAGACACACTATGACCAAATCACTGTGATTGAACAATGTGCCCCTTTATTAAAACCTACAGTGTATTTTTACATCTCTCTGACCCTCGTGGGTCCAGGATTAGGGTCCAGGGATTGGACAGTCCAGGCTGTCCATGAGCTGCCAACCCATGCTCATTGGCTAAGGTGCCATACTGATGACTTCCACCTGGAGCTCAACTCCCGCAGCAGCGTCTCAAAACATGAAGCAGTTGTTGATGGGAAGCTTGTTCTATTCCCAGGAGAAGCATGTCCCTGTTGACCACAAACCAATCTCATTCCCATGAGAAACTATCTGAAGTCCACAGGTGTGCTACAAAACAAGTCTTCTTCCCATGGGAGCCTGAGGCCTCTCTCTCAGCTGAAGGGATGGGTTGTTCATGTCCATATTTTTGCAAATATGTCCATTTATTGCAAGCATCCCAACAAGTTTGTTCCTTAATAATCTCCTAAAAGAGGCTGAGTAAAGAAACAAATCCAACAACCATTTGGAAAAGTTTGCTTACATGAAATTTACTCCTTTCCTGTTATCTCATATGTTTCAGACTAGAGTAATTTTATCAGGGTGAAAAAAAGACACCCAGCTTACATGGAAGTCAGATTGGTTTGACTGTGTCGAATCACAGAAATTGCAGCAAAGTGGAACCAGAAGGGACCTTGAGAACATCATTTGGTCTAGCCCGCTACACCAAGGCAGGATCAAATATTCTTTTAAATCCATTCCTGGAGAATATCTGCCTACACGGTTTGAAGAAGCTCTAATGAAAGAAGCTCCATATCCTCCCACCTACGCTAACCCCTTCCAGTACATTGCTAGTCCTACAGTTAGGAAGTCTCTTAGCAAGTCTTCTTAGTATTTAACCTATTACTTCTCATCTTGGGGATTTGCAGCACAACAGATCAATACTACTTTTAAAAGAACAATTTATAGGAACAAAACTTGTACGTTTCTCTTCGCCTTCCCCATTTAGAGCAAGTAAATTTTTATGGCTACAGTTCTTCTAACCTTCCTATGCAGGTCCTGTTTGTTCAGTCTCTTGGAAAGCCTGCTGCTCCCCTCTGGCCTCTCTCCCTCTTGTTTACATATTCCTTAAAGCATATTGCCCCAAACAGTAGGCTGCATGTCAGCAGAGCCTGGCACATGACACTCCAGTCCATGTTGCTCAGAAAGACACAGAGGGACTTTTTTGTTCATCTTCAACTCAATGTTTTCAGAAATATTGGTGGCTTTTTAACTAGTTCTAATTCATATTTCGTTCAGCTTGCCCAGTACAAAAAAGAAAATCCCTGGTTTTTCATTTCCAGAATTTGACCTTGCATCTTTATAATTTTCCAAAACTCTTAACTCAGTTTGAAAGATTGTCTACAGATATTTGTCAGCAACTGATCAGCCCCTTCAAACACCCTTGCACATCCTGGACATACAGCAGTCAAGGAGTCTACCTCTCTGTACCTCAGTGTAAAACTGCTCAATCTGACTAAAAATTTCCAGACTTTTTTTTTCTACTCACTCAAGAAAGTACAGAGGGTAGAGAAGCTATCCAGAAGGGAAGATTAAAATTAGTGCATTTGTGACCTGTTTGTTTTAATACCTTTGCTCTTGACCCTGCTTGAAAAAAGCTGAGACCAGTGAGGGACTCCCCCAAACATCCACTGTAGCAATGATAAATGAAGCAGAGTTGCTTAGCCTCCCTGCCATGCCCTTAACCTTCTGTCATCTATATCCATATTTATGATTAATCTATGGAGTGAGGTAGATACAGGTTTGCAGTCAAGAACCAGAGATACGTGGATATATTTAGAAAGAGGAGAAGGGGAAAAAGAAAGGCAGGATTATCAATCTAGCATTTAGTTTATCAAATTAAGAGCGACAGTCTGATGTGTATTACATGGGTCAAAGCTGCTTAGTGTGGGACACGAGATTCTTTGACCTGCCCCACTTACAAATGACCCTCTTATATAAAAATATGCACTCCCCTGGTATGAGTCTTAATTTACTGCACACAAACCTGCACATCAAACAAAAGGTATGGAGAGCATCCTAAGGACTCCTCTTGCCACTTGCTCTCTGTATGTGCCCACATGCCATTATGAAGAGAAAGCTTCCAGGTCACAGCAGGGATGTTTATTTCTGAGTCTCTGTGTGGGTGTACAAAGGATATCTGGCACCATCAGCCTGCTCAGCTTAATGCCCTAACATTTTCCAAAGACAAAGAGAGAGAAAGAGAGAGAGAGCAAAAAGGACATGCGTTTGAAATAGAGCAATATACAAATGATACTTTCAGACAGGAGCAGCACACACAGAGAGCATGGGAGCTTTCAGAGCAAAGGCACTTACGTGTGTGTGGCTTCTCTTAATAGTTTCATCCTGGATGGAATGAAAGCTCACAGCAAGCAGTCCTATCATCATCACACTTGTGATGTGAAAATGAAAAAGCATTCCCAGCCTTTTTCTTTGTCATACTCTCAGGTTATTCCAAAAGACGGTTTCCACATGACTCTTATAGCTGTTATCCACCTGCTTACTGTGTTCTCCAAATGCAGGAAAGAAGTCTAAAAATGTTAGAATTTTTCTATCAAAAGGGAATTCCCTCCTTGCTTCAACTAGCCTTGATTAATCTCTTGGGGACAACGGGGTAGTTAAGGTAAAAGAGGAGTTCCTCAGTAGCCATGTAATCAAAATTGAGGCTTACAGAATTTATCCTAAGCTCATTTGGCCTGTGCATCTGAAGTCTTTCACCTTGAGCTTAACAAACACTTCTGGCTGGTCCACTGCAGTTTGAACTCCATCCCTTCTCAGCAGGGTCTCCGGAAGAGACCTGATATGTGGACTAAGGTAATTTAATTTACAGGCTAGTCCTAAGGCTCTGCAGGTCAGTGGCAAGGCAAAGCACTGTCAAAAAAAAATCTGGTCCTCAGTGGGAGGGAAGGTGTCTCCTGACAGGGTAAATTAGAGAGCAGGTCTCGACATCCCAAACTTTCACAGCTCCAGGGAGGAAAATAGCAAGAAGAGTTTGTACAGGCTGAGAAAATATGAAGATGAAAGTACATTGCTCATCTGGAGTTCATCCTTTCTGTCACTGTAGACTTTTTCAACAGGAAAAATACATCCCCATGCTGTGCTTTACGGAGACCAAGATAATCCACTACAAGGATAAGAATGACACAAAACACAGTACAAGATGCTGGTCAAAGAAACAAGTAAATAATCTTTTCAATTATGTATTTAGCTCACTCTAGCCATGTCACTTTCTGGGCCTATTCTACTGAATACATTCACTGACCAGAACATTCACAGAAACAGTCAGTGTTAAGTGAACAGTAGAGACTATTAGCTGAAAGCACCTTCTAAACCTGGAAACTAGAATAGATGCCCTGGAAAATCACTTCTGAGTTTGTAAGTGTACATTAAGATGTCCCTGTGCTGCTCTGCTAATGTCCTAGATGAAAATTGCTCTGAAACAGGCAATGTACAGCAGGCTTTCCTCAAAGCGAATGTGCCTTTACATGCCCGGAGATTTGCAGGCCTGCTTAGGAACAAAAACCAGAGATGTAGTCAGAGAGTCATTTAGCAGCAGTTCACTTGGAAAGAGCACAACCTATTGATCCTAGGTCACAATAAAAAACAAACAGCCCAGATATTACACGGGCTCCTGAAAACAGCTCAGGGAGCTGGTAAGCAGCATCTCCGATATCCCAAAACGCTGAGCACGAGGCAAGAGCAGTCAGTAAAAGGAAACAATAAAACTCCAAGCCAAATTACAGTGATCATAGTTCCTGCTTCCCTCAGTTAGAAATGACACTGTATCCAAAGATCCCATGAGACAAAACCCCTCTACCAATTTCTAGAACAAATAATACAAAGCAGTTCTTCAGGTATCAGTCCTAAAGCTTGAGATGGAAGGACACAGCACTGAGTTTGGGCTTTTCAGCCTGCACCAGAACACTGAAGAGCCCACCTTGACCAGAAGTGTGGAAAGCAAGTAGAACATATTATATTTAATAACTGCCACTTTTTCCTCCAGGATTTTTGAGACTAAGAAGCTCCATCTCTGCTATGCTCATTAACCCTACAAGGAGACGTGACCCCAGAACACCAACACACAACCAACATGTGTGAGGAAGACATGTCTGTTTGCAGGGTAGGCTGCAGAAGCTGTGCTAATCCCCAGGTCTTTTTGGGAAATGAAAGTCCTTGACTCAAGCATGAATGATACTGGCAAAGATCCCATTACTGCAAAGCTCTCTGCCAGCCAGCCACCTCTCCCCCTCCCCCTTTTTATATCTCTAAGGTCACTAAACTGCAATTTAGTCATCATTCCTTATAGAGCATGAGCAGATATAAAACATCTGGAAACTGTTGTAGTCTCACTTTGAGATACACCTCCCAAAGGAATTAAACTGCATAGGAATGGGATGAAGTACTATTTTACCTCGAGGTCAGTGCAGCTTGAATGCATCCTCGGTACCTAGTTACTGGCCACTAATGCCTCTTGGACAACCAGCTATGAAATGAGTTAGAGGGTCTCAGTACAATTCCCAGTGAGATGAAAACCTCAACCCAAAGATCATCTCAAATAGTCCACTAGACATCCTTCTTTTTGGCAGTATCAGTGAGGAAACCTGGGCCATAAAATTTTCACTCCTTGTTTAATACCAAATATGATCCCTCTGGAGATGAACTGTGGCATGGAGATACGAAAGAAATTTGCCCTGATACTACTTGTGCTTTGTAAGTAGGTAACAGCATTCCCCAAACACATAAAGAAATATTCCCAACCTGATATAAAAATGTATTTATGTAAAAAAGGGAGTAGAAGATTTTTTTCACTCTTGCAGAAGCCAGCAGCAGCGTCAGTCAAGACAGAATTTTCTTACCTGACCCATACTATAGAAAGTTAATTTAAACTTTATCTTCAATAATCTCACTTCTTTTTATTTACTTCATTCAGAGTGTGGAGGGTTAAACACAAGGTGTTTTTGAATAATTAAATGAAGAAGGAAGCACTATGTTACTGACAAAGCTCCTAATCTTCCTTATTTATTAATAGCAGCTGCATTAAGACTGCCTGTCCTTAATCCTGGCTCTCACGATGCAAATTCAGAACATCAGAAATAGAAAAGGCTAATTGAGGCCCTAATGCCAGGAAGAGAGTCCATGTCTGTGTCAAAAGCTGAAAAGAGCCAGATCCAATCAGCGCCTGGACGTGGAGCTGCCAAGGGAAGCCTTTCTGGCTTGGGAAGGGAGGGCACCAATTTGGCTCTTTGGGATCCAAGTCTTGTCTTAGGTGATTTGGACAAGCCCCATTCAGCTGGTCTGTTGCCCAAGATGCTGCATTTGGCATCACATTGCATTCAGGGCCAGGTGTTTTCTTCGGTTTTGAGGAACTCCAGGTCACCCTTTGAAACACTCACTGCCAGTCACTGCAGCCATGCTTTGGCCCTGAGTGACTGAGGGCCTCTGTGAGGGTCAGGGACAGATTTCCCTGACATCCCACTGTATGGGGGCCTGAGCATCCTGGCAGCTTGTTCACCTGTCAGCTTTGTGCATAGGTCCTGACTGCCCTGCAAATCCAGCTGCAGGTATGGGTGAGTTGGAGGCTTTGCTATTAAAGAGCCTGAGCTCTTCCCTCTTTCCTGACACCCTCCCCAAAAACCCAGCCACCTAATCAAATTCTTTGGCTCAGCTTATGAGCTCTGACAAGATCGCAGCCCAAGGAGGCTTGAGTACAGACTCAGCAATCCTTACTACATCCAACACAATTTAGCTGCGCTCTCGGTGCATCACGCGCACAGTAAAGACCTAATCTAAAGGTAATCATTAATTTGTTACTGCCACAAGGATATGGCAATCAGCAATAGGATGCTGATTGTTCAGAGGATAAAGAAATGGATTTCTTTTTTTTTTTTAAACAATAACCACCCTTCACAGTTGTAACCTCTTTATAGACATATTGTAGAGCTAATGACAAGAGTGCTCACAAATTCTTTTTGCCCAAAGACTTTTTGACATTATGTAAAATGAACTTTTTGGAACTTACTGTTACATATTAAAAACAAAAAATTTAAAATGGAAAAAACCCGAGCAAAGCATTTATAGCAACAACAGAGTCATCATCTCTGTTTGATAAAGGACTATAAACCTTCATGCTGGCAGGCATAAGATGGTCATTAACCTCATTCAGTCAGAAAGAAAATGTCTCCTGTGAACAGGTAAGTCTGGTATGGTGTGGTACAGGCTTTCCTGCACCTTTCTGAATTATTTGGCAATAATATCTGGAGCCCAGATATTACATCTGTCTAACCCAGGCTGGCGACTCCAATGTTCCTGTGTGCAGCAAATCACAGAGAAGTTGGACCAATGACTGAGCAGTGGCTACAGCTCCTGCCACTACCTCTCCTGAATTTCGCGTGTGCAGCCCTGACCATACACCCTCCCAGTCAGTGCATGCGCACAATCTGATATGATTCCTGGGAGTACAGAAGTGGGATATGAGAAATAAATCTACATGAAATTTGCCTTCTGCATTCCCTCCTGTATTCACAGGAATGCCAACTGCAAAGTTTACTCTGAAGATTAGCACAGTTTAGCCTCTGAGGAAGATGATCTCAGAAGATAAGGCTATAGAAGATGGAGAGCAGGGAAGGTCTGGTACTGGTCCTTTGTCTTCCCCTCCACCATATCAGAAAAGAAGCACAAGCCTGTAACTCCTCTGTAACAAATTTTCCACTTCACTCCTGTCTCTTAGGGTAGCATTTCAAATGGATCTGCATTTTCCCTCAAAAATATCTCATCCAGCCTTTCTCAGCTGTATGGAGCCAGAAATGTCACTTCATGAAACAGAAATTATATGTGTGAGAATTTTTACCCCAGCTGTAACAACCTTTTCAGCTATCCTTCACATAATGCCAGCTCACGTGGGAAGTCAGCGTAATGCAGCAGCGGACCCTCTCTAAGTATGAACAAAAAAGTAGTCCCCAAACTATTCCCTCCACTTCTCAGCTTCTTTAGGACAGGATTGATATAGTATTTGCTCTGTTTTAACCAGCTTCTCTCTGGGGCTACCTGGTTAAACCCGGTATTGCCCTCTGGCAGCTGATCTGCCTTCCTAGGATCAGTGACCATCCCAAGCATTACTGGATGCATTTTGAGAAAGTGCTGAAGAAATGTACACCTCATTGTGGACTATCTCTAACTTCAACTCTGCTGATATTGACCCGTAAATTCTTAGGAGATTTGGTTTCCTTCTGAGCTGGAAATACCCTCAGAGCAGTCCCTTGTGGCGTATTCTAGCACGTTTGCTTCTGATACCGCATTTTTTCAGATGATCCATCAACACATTTATGATGGGGAGGATGGGCAGGGCAGAATAACACAATATATGTGATATTGCCCTTTTTGGCCAATACAACAGAGAGAAGCAGTTATCCACAGAGCCAAAACCATTAGCAGCAAGACCTTAGAACAGAGAGACAAGACTTGCTGTGGAAGGCTGCAGTAGGCTTGGATTCCTGTGGATCAGGCACAATGCAGGATCAATAAGACTTATTTGCCACTAGGCTAAAATCTCTGACAGGTGAGATGGACAGCAGCTCGATCTTGTACCTCTTTAGGCATCACTGCCTCTCCAGATATGCAGACAGTGAAGAGAGAGATGGCAATGAAAGTCAGGCAGAGGGCAGTGTCTTGTGGGGGGATCAGCTACATTAACTCCTTCCTGACCTCCAAATACTGCTCACTGGCAGGGTATGATAAGAAAGCAATTTGGACATGACTATTTTTTCCAGGAAGGGATCCCTGAGGGCTGTTACGAATATGGTCTCTTGGTCCCCTCCCAGCCCTGCACCACCTCATTCCCCAGCCAAACACAGCAGCAAGAAGCCAGCAGGCTGCCGCAGTCACAGCCTCCTCTCTCCAGCGAGAGCTGGGGCCTGACAGCCCAGCAAAATGACCCACTTCTTGCCGACTCAGACAAAAACGCTCCACTTAGGCCCCAGGAAAGTGTCTCTAATAAGGCCATCCGTTAGCTGTGTCGCCTGGACCCCTCTCAGCTATCCTTCATCCCTGCCCTCCCTCCCTGCAGCCCGCCATTAATGCAGTCAGCACGCAGGAGAATGAAGCCATCAGGCTCAGTAAATATTACCGAGCTCCACACAGGGAGCACAAGACCATTATTTAGACTCCCAGGTCTTGGGTATGTTTTGATCACACCAATTTAGCAAAGAGAGGTAAAAGAAAACAACTGGCTAGTGGCTGTCTGCCACACCTATGTGTGTCCTGGTCTGTGAAATCCCAAATCCCTCTGGTCTGGCGAAACCATTTCACGCCTCGAAGACTGGGAGTGCTGATGGCAAACCCTGGCATGAGTAGGTGGGGGACAGCATTAGATAGGTCCTCACCAAAGGTTACTTGAAATATAGGAGGCCAAAACTCATCCCTGCTCAGCCACTAAAGGCAGTTGTTCCAAAGTTTTTCTGTCTTATGGCTGTGGGGAGGAAATGTCTTTTCTTCCCCTTAAACTTGGCTCTCCAGTTTCCCTCATATATGTCTGCATGAGTCTACTTATGTCTCTCCCTATCAGAAATCACAGGGTGCTCTACAGCTTGAGCTGTTCCAAGAACCCTTACTCCTTAACAACACGCGCTTCTCTAAAGCACTCAGCCCCTGCTTTTAACTCTTCCCTGTGTTTGTTCCAGATGAGTTCCCTGCCATCTTCTCTTGGCCTTGCCCCACACCAAGCTCATCTTTTTCTCTCCATGCAGTGAGACATCTATGCCCAGGAGTTAGCTCCTCCACATCTCTTCACTGTGTACAACACCCGTGCTTCTAGCTCAGACCTATCTGCTGCTTCCTGACTCAGCTCAGACGTCATCCTCTCCCCAGCTACAGGGACATGTAGCTACAGCTACATGGCCCCTTCTCCCCACTTCTCTGTTCTTGGCTTTTTGGCCGGAGGCTCAAATATGCTCATTTACCCACTGTTGTGAATTGTTTTGCTCTGTAAGCACTTGAGGTACAGTTTTTGGGGAAAAAAATATCCTCAAGAAAATAAAGTTGTGCTGCACAGTATTTTGAAGGAAAGAGAGGCAAGCAGGTCTCATGAGAACTGGGTATGAATTTACCTTGCACATCCCCAGAGGCAGAGGCACAGAAAAGTGCAGGCTGATAAATCCCTTTTATTACCTGTACCTGTATCTGGAGGCAGGAGAGGATTTTTTTTAAGCCTGGCCAGTCCCCAAAGTGTCAAATCCAAGGGCGACATTTGAAATTCAGTGGTGACAGAGTAAGACAGAGACAGACAACAGTGACCACATGTCATCAGCCTGGAGTATGTGCCAAAGCCAGAGAGACAACACATCAAACTAGCTCATGGAGCTCCTGATATAATTAAAGAGTCAGTAACATCTCATGGAGCACTCTGGGAAAAAGAAAAAGGAAAAAAAAAAAAAGGGAAAAAACCCTGCTCGGCACAAACGGATGGCACAAATGCTGAGGCAGCAGCATGAAAGCTTAGTTCCTTCCACACCAAGCAAAGCTCTGCATCCTTGAAATGCAGCTCTGTTCAGAAAGTGACTATGCAAGAATGCCTGGTTTTCTGCACATTCTCCCCTGGGCTGCTAAAGGAGAGCACTCTTCATTTGCTTGACTAAAATAAATATATGCTACTATTTTCTCCTGACACTCCTGAAGGAGCCAGCACAGCTCTAGAAGTGGGACTGTTTTGCCAGCAGTACCAGGAAAGCTCCAGCCAACTACAGGTTAGGCAGGCTGTAGCACCAATGCAAAGAGACCAGCCTTCCTCTCAGATTTAATCACTGCCCAATCTGGCTTTAGTTGGGAGAAAATGCTGAAAGAAAGGTTGGATGGAGGCAGAATCCAAAACCAGGCACTTCTCTTGGAGAGGACTCCTATGGATGAGATAAAACCATGCTAAGATGCATTACTGTGAACACAGACAATCACACAGGCTGCTGTCACTGTCCCTTAGCCGGTGATCTTTCAACCTGACCTCAGTACCCTCTCCATTACTCATTCTTCTCACTCATAGGTCTCTCTCACAAGGTGCTGAGAAGAATTTGCATCTTTTCAAAGCATCTTTTCCCTCCAAGGCCCAGGAAAGGGAGTAAGTCAGTGACTGAATAGGACATCTTAGCCCAACTCTTGTAATTGTGCTAATGCGCTGTGCTGTCTCATGCCAAGGAGAAAGAGTTGAGATACAGCACCTCTCCTCCTTGCTAGGGCATACAGAACCTTCTTTTCTATTGCCCTACCATTTACCCTACTGCCTCCTCCTTGAGGACTACCTGTCTCCTTGGCTGATAATACAGATCTTCCTTTTATCAGCCAGACAACCTGAGGAAAAAGGACAGCAGAGAAAGAGCATTTAATTTAACCCTCTGATAAGGGAAAAGAAAATCCTTGGTCCATCTAGAAACACCTGATCTTTCCTCAGATGCATTAGTAACAACATCTTAAGGTCAAACTGTAAACCTTGTAAAACATCCTTGCCTCCTCAAAGTGGTCTTTCCCCCTGTTTCTTTTCTGCTTTCCTTTTTAGAAGCCAGGATATCTGAGGACATTCAACTCCTGCATTGCAAGTTTCCTACCTTAGTGGGGAGATGCTTCTCCTAGTCAGGTAAAACACCCAGCCTCCCCACAGTATAGAAGGGCAGCAGGCTTGTTACTTGTAGGACCATGCAAGTGTACCAGCCTATCTGAGACTCATGTCCTGTACCTCCCCTTTCTTGGGAAGGTGATTTGATTGTCAGACCAGCACTGGCGGACTTGTGTTAAAAATGTACAGTGTGAGAATAAAGGACGACCAAGGAAATAGTTAATGCCAACACATCACAACTTCGGTTTGTAAAACTGATTCCCAGTCTGACTCAGCTTAGCAACCCTTTTACCACATCATCAGCTAGATATTTTCCTATGTAAACTTACTGGGTCCCTGAATTTCTGCAGTGGAAAATCTTTGCAGTATTTCTATAGTCTCACCAACTCTAAAATCAGGTATCTGCACCAAGAGCAGTGCTAATCATGCAGTGACCTGGCTTTTCAGAAAGCAGCTAGGGAAAGACAGTTATGCTTGCAATGAATGAAAACTGAAGACTATTTTTCAGCTAATTTAAACTGCAATAGCCAAAACATGTGAGATGAAAGCAACCCTGTGTTCAAATAGACTCAGGAGTGCATACCCCTATCATGTTGTCGTACTGATGTCTGCTATGCCCTGCTGTCCTCCTACAGACAGGAAAAAGAACCCAAAACACTTCTGATATCACACCTGGAGAAGAACTAGCAGGATTTTGGCTTAAGTGACACAATTTCCTTTGCTGTTGTTAGTTGGCATGTGAGGTGGTGGGATGAGAAACTGTCAATACACTGTGCTGATGACCTGTAGAAGGCCTCTCCACTGCTCTCATCTGACATGGTTTAATTTTGAATTCAGGAAAGCAGTGACAAGGACGTAGGCTGCCAAGGCCAGTCAGCAGCACAAATTGGGCAGGACAGGCTGAATTGATCTGCAAGGAAGAAACGAAGATGCAGCAGAAACTTTGGGCTATAGGTACTGATGGGGCAGTCTGTGGAGGGGGAAGAGAGAGAAACTAATAGAGAGAAACAAAGCAAGGACAACACCACAGGAAGGAAATTATTGGTGTCTGGACACCCATAAAAGCTCAGTGCCTCTAACCCAAGAAAACCGTCTGGCCCGTCCCTGCACTTCAGTAAGTCCAGAGAGAGATGCTCAACTCCAAGCTCTACTAGTGGTAGAAAGGTTGCCACCCATCCAATTCCCCAGCATACTTCTATCCTTCCTGTTGGAGGAGGGCTGTGCCGTGACCTGCTCCCATGGTCAGGGACAGGTCTCCCTCCCTGGAAAGGTGCTGGAAGCCTCCTGCATTAACCAACCCCC
>JAWWES010000001.1:22279859-22364254 GCA_035583135.1 Lophotriccus pileatus
TTGCATTGGCTAGCTGAATGGCCAATCCCCTCCTTCCCCCAGCAGCCCTTATAAGCTGCGGGAGATTTGAATAAACGCTCTCTTCGCTGCTGGATTCCCTGCGTGCTGCGTGGTCTCTGTCTCTTGGCATAGGTGCCGCCTCCGCCGCCTGTCCCTGCCACGAGGGACGGGCGGCAGGGGGGGTGATCTCAGCCCTGAAAACCTTCACAGAGTGGCCAGCAATCCTCCAGAAACCCCTCCAACAGCAACAGTAAACACTATAGAGAGTTAGAAAGACAGGAGAAAATACAGAGAAAGACCAGCTTCGGAAGAGGGTTGTGTTGGTAGTAGTATCTAAAAAATACTGCTGGGAAATGAATGGGACAATGCAATTCACAGAAATGTAGGGAATGGAAGGGGGTGAGAAAGCTGGATTAGAAACATCAGCAGAACTGTATAAGGTCAGAAAGGCAAGGACAAGGAAATTCAAAGGGGACCTGATAGAGCAATGTAAACAGAAAGACAACGTGTTCTACATGGCAGAGGAAAAGGGGCAGTTTTAGTATGCCAGAGAAAGTCAGCTGACTTTCAAGCAAGAGGCAGAAAATGTTACAACAATCAAGACTAAGGAAGGCTAAGGCATGAACAAAGGTTCTTGGTGTTGAGAAAGAGGTGAAGAGGGGGATTTCCTATAGCTGGTAGAGGAAGAGAGGTGTTGGGGAAAATACAAGGGAGAAGATAACTAGGCTCCATGTTACAAGAGTACGTGACTGGGAGGATTTTTTTCATCACTTGGAGTGATAAAAAGACTGAAGTGAAGAGAATTCAAAGGAAAAGACAAGCAGCTTTTTAACACTATTCAGCCTGAGTTCTGAGCATCTGCTGACTGAGATCTGGGGAGACAGTGTGTGACAGGTCAGGGTGTGTAGTACGCCTAGAAGTTGCTTTAGGTGGTTGAACCTGGACATGGCAATGAGATCATCTGCAAAGCAGACATGAAGGACAAAGCCCTTTGAGATCCACTGTACTCTTGAGGATGGTGCACTGGCAGACAGAACACTGTGTGTGACTCAAAGTTGGAAGAAGAAAGTGGAATAAGGGACTGTGCTACATAAAAAAGGGAGCACCAGGAGAGCCTTGCGATTTGCTGCAAAGAAGCTGATTGAGGCACTGCACTGCCCATAAAACACAGAGGGTACATTAAGGAGGGTTTTGTGGTAAAACAAGAGAAGAGAAGAATCAAACAGCAAGAAGAATCAAAAAACAATCAGTTCAGAAGTAAAGGAAAGGGGCAGACCAGGTTCCTATTTAGTCTCAAGCACAGCCCCACGGTTCATGTGAATCTATACTGACAAACTTGGGGAGTCAGAAGACTCAGAAGACTTTGAGCTCAGGGGAAAGAAGCAGCATACTACTAAACATAAGTAGTCCAAGACCAGGGAGTCTTACACTCTCTCAGTGGGATACCTAGCCAGCTATATGGCCTGAGTTAATCACAGAGCCACTGAACAAGGGACTTCAAGTTGTCCTAAGGCCAAGGGTAAACCTGCCAGCTGCTCTGTTTCTATCCTCTGAATATTAATCAGGAATTCACCTGTTATTCATGAGAACCCTCTGAATACTACTGGACCCTGGTGAACAAAAGCAATGCCTTAATTTTTTCATGTAGGATTTGTCTATGCCTGTGATTACAGCAGTGCCAAACCATCACAAATCCTTCTTCTCTGTTACTGTCACTTAGACAAAATGCAGCATGGGGGCAGGGACATGCTAACTCTCAGCATCTCCTCCTCATCATCCCTTGCAATGAATTAACCACAGAATAGTTAGCAAAGTGGGATCAAAGTGTCCCTCTGAAGTCATCAAAGCGATATGGCGAGAAGTGCTCCTTGGAGCAGGGCTGATGAATGCTGGGACCGGTGTGCTGACAGGTCTGAGCACAGTGTGTTGCTGAAGGTAAATCAAGGCTGACAGCCAGTACTTTTACCTTCTCCCGCCTTTTCCTGGCCTTTGAGCCAAATAGAGCGCACACAGGAGGACAAAGGACAGCAGGATGGGTGGGAGCAAGAGGGTGACTATGGTGTAGGAGGAAAGAGACTGAGCATCCCTCATGGTAGCAGGTGGGAGTTTCAGGGAGTGCAGCAGACAGGAGTGAGCTCTGTGTTGAGTGTAAATCCACGTGAGGCAGGCAGGGCACCGGGGCTGTGATCCTGACCTTGGGCCAAGGAAATCTGCTTTTTAACTGGCGCTACTGTAACCCAGTCTGTGAACAGATGGTACGGAGAGGAAAAAATACAGGATACGAACGTAGGATCTTCAGTATCTGTTCCAAAACCAGCCAACCTTAAGCAGGAAGGTGATTAAAGAGGCAAAAAAGTGAGGAAAAGCCAGGGAGACTTCCTCTGTTTGGCATGACTGGTGAAGCTGGAACTGCAGACTTGGTCCCAAAGGACTCAATGGCTTGGTGCTCTTCGGCTAAAATTCAGAAGCCATCTCTCAGCCAGTCACTACTTTGAAGCGATGACAAACAGAAGGGTTTGCTTGCTATTCTGACCAATCCTCAGTTCCTGTACTGACATCCCAAAAACTTGCACTCACACTGTTGCCTTGTGTCCTAAGGCACTGTCAGGAATCTTTTGCTATAACAAGCCCCCATATAAAGAAATCAAATAGCAGAGAAGTGACACAAAGCCTTAGTGTCAGAACAGAATTTGCAAGGTACCAGCATATTCTAAGCAGCAATAGACCTGAGAAATCCTGAGTTCAAATACTAAGAAATGTGTCAGAAAAGTTCAGACCTGGCTCTGAATTTTGCTATGAATACTCTCTTGCTAGGGGGTGAATTCACACAAACCTTCGGATTGGTGCCTTCTGAGTAGCTTACTGGCATAAGTCTATGCTGTCCAGGGTCACTGCACCTGGTATCCCTGCTTACTGACCTGGGTCATGGAGCCACTGGTAATTAGACTGAGCCAAAATTGCTGTAACCCAACCTACTTCATGGGTTTGGCTCAGATTTCAAGCCTGGCATCCACAGTTTCAACAGCCTGAAATGTATTTCGGAAACAGATAATAAAATAATAAAATATGGATGTGAACTACTGTAGTTGCTGGTATTAAAACACTGACACTGGTATACATTTGGGGATCATTACCAAGTACTAAAAGAAGTACTCAGCAGGAAATATATAAAATTAACCTACTATAAACAAATAGTTTTTATATCATCAATACCCAACAGCGGTGTGATATGTGAAACCTCAAAGCCACGATTCTTTAGAACACTAAACACACTTCTAATGAGTTTACTTGGTGTCCTTCCACATCCATTGCAGAGTCATCCTTGATGAAATGCCCAACATGCTCTGCAAGTTCATGCTGACAGGCTATGAAGTCTGAAGTAAGGTTTTGTTTTTTTTTTTTGTAGATTTCTGAATTTATGACGCTTTCTACTACTTGGAATAGGCTTGGTTTTCGATCATAACAATTCGCACCCTGCCCTGGTCTGCAAATGTACCTCCACTAGAAGTAGTATTGCTCAAAGTACAGAGACTTGTTTGAAAGATAATAGCTTTCTGCAATATTTTTGCTACAGTGCTCCTCACTAACATGTGCCCATGAATGAGCCTTTCTGTGAAACAGAGAAACCCTGTTGCCTTCATATTACTGTGGAGGAAACTAAGGGAGGAAACCAAGAGAGAAAGCACATGGCCATTTAGATAGGAATATGGAGGACAACACTGTTAGGTAATCACTGGCCAAGGAAGTTGGCCACATCCCAGGAAGTGTTCAAGGCAAGACTGGATGGGGCTTTGAGCAGCTTGGTCTAGTGGAAGTGGAAGGTGTCCCTTCCGTGGCAGGAGGGCTGGAACTAGATGATCTTTAAGTTCCCTTCCAATCCAATTCACTTTATGATGATCCTATAGCTCCTCTGAACTCAGAATGGAATGCAAGCCCCAGCAGGAACAAAAGCAGATCCTGCTTTGCTCAGAGAGACCTGTCTACATATTATACTCCGGGCATGGCAGAGTGGGTGCTACCATCTCCAACTTGGAAACAAAGCAGAATTTGCATCTCCCATAAAGGAAAAATGCATGTGCATATGAACGCTTAGAGACAATAATGACACGAGTCAGGGAAAGTACGTGGTATGCTTGAATGTAATCCTGCCAGTGCTGCTCTCCTACTCTGCAGCACCCCCACTTTTCCAGCCCCAAGTTTCCCAAACCTACCTCTGCCAATATTCCTCTTTTCTGCCCTATGGCTTCTAGACATGCCAATCTTGTGTTGCTCTGCCAGCATAAGACTGGGCAGTGCTCTGACAGTGTTCCCTCATGAAAAATGACAATTCCAAAACAAATGCTTCAGATTAATGGATGTTAAGCTGCTGTAATTTTGAATCATTAAACTTGCAACTCTGATAAACACTCTCAGTATGTTCTTTCTAATTACCAGGACCAAGCAGATTTAGACAGGGCAAATTCAGCAGGCTTTCACATTTCTTTACTATAGCCTGACTTCTTGTTATTTTCCCTTTCCTCCCTCCACTCTCGCCCTAGCTCTGCTTATTTATTGCACTAGCGGTGCTGTTGTGCCTTGCAAATCCTTTTGCGAGAGACATCCCCTCTCAGCCAGAGTTTTAACAGAGAAATTCTTCCCCCATTCCTCATTCTTTCCCTGCTCATTAGCTTTGCTAAGCCCTTTTGGCTGTGAATGTACAGCAGCATTTATACTGACTGATGGTGACCGAGCAGGAGCACATTGACATTACTGCCCCTCAGCTTGCTGGGATCCGCTCTTACTCGGTGGTCTGTCTGTCTTAATTCCCTCTGACTTTATTGCAATCTGTTTGTGATTTGAGTCTCTCCTCCTTATCTGTATTTTCTTCCTCTCTTTCTACATTTGTTTTCTGCTCTCCATCCCTGACCTCTCTTGAATCTCATCCTCCAAATTCTCTGAAAACACCCCCTAGAAGAAGCTGTTATTTGGCGATTGCTGGTGAGTTGATGCAAATGCATATGCACTTGAAGATGTTAGAGCAAGGACCATCACTCACTCTCCCTGCAGAGTGCCTGTCTGTCTCAATTGGATCACATTGGACTCCTCAAAACACAGAAGTGGACGGACCAGCAATATCAGTGCATCTACTTGTATGTGATAACAAGCAACAACATGGATATGTTCAATGTAGAACAGTCCCTGACAATAAAAGATGTACAATTAACTATTAGGCTATTCTGCTTTTCTGCCCCACTTACTCCTCATTCTCTCTCATTTCCAACATGCTTTTTATTTTAATATCTCTCTTCTCCTTTGCTTTTCCTCATCCTCTCTCTGCTCCTCTTGCTTTGTTCTCTTGCTCTTGGGATCTACCTTTCTCCCCCTGGGCCAAGCATACACTGAATATCACTGCCAAAAAAATAAAATAAAGACCTCAAGGGTTGTGAATTATCTGTCCTATTTTAATAATTAAAGATGAATACAAAGGGCCAAGGCAGCTTAGGAATTTCTCTGAACAATCACATTATATCAGAAATGTCTTGTGTTGCCCCTAGTGAAATACATCAAAGAAATTCCCACCCTTCTATATACAGCAGTTGTCCTAGTCCTTCCCTGAGACCATTCAGCAGCCAGTCAACCTGGATTTAACTGGGGACTATATATTTACTTTCAATGGATAGGATTTGATGGGTTTTGATAATTTGCAACTTACAGCTAAAGAAAAGCAGCTTATTATTAAATTCAAATAAAATGAAGTCCAGCTGCCTGGATGCAGATAGCAATTACAAAAAGCCCATGAGGCCTTCTGGAGATCTTAACTTGTCCAGAGAACATTGTCTGAGAGAGCAAAAACCCGTGATTCAGATGAGCTGTAGCCAGCAGTATCTCAAAAGAGTGATACGGGTTATAGGGTGACTTCAGAAAGCACAGGCCCAAACAAGGAGAGGACTGAAAGAACTGAGAGATAAAAGACTGGCAAAAGGTTTGTATTTTGAAGAAAAGAGCTGTCTATTTTTTAAGAGCATCCCAACTTTATTTGACAGCAAGTATCATGCCCTGCCCCAGAGAATGACTGAGTTAAATCAGAGAAGGAGCAGAGTGCAGGACTTGCCACCTCCAGCTTCTCAAAGCATAGTTGGAACAGGAAGAAAGGAAGGAAATGAGTTATAATGAACTTTCAATCCCTTAGGGAAGAGCTAGAAGCAGAGACTACATGCCCTGACAGAAGCAGAAGTTGTTTCGGAAAAAAAGAAATACAAAAGAGAAGAGAAATACTCCTTTTGACCTCTCAATTGCACATGGACCAGCCAGAATCTATCTCTACCCACAGAGAGGGCCAAAGAAGACTTCACAACTCTGCTCTTCGGCTGCCACATGTCCAAGTGGTGACAAACAGCAGTGCATCAATAACTTGAATGTAAGGGCTGCAGGTTGCAATCTACTATGGAATGCACTGGGTCTAAAGCAAAGCAAGTGGTGTGCTCCTTTTCCCTAATCCCTGCCTCCAGAAAGGCATTCATGCCTCCTGCAAAATTCATGCTAGGCCAGCAGCAGAGCCTGTGCAACAGACTATACACTAGGCCTCATGGACTGCTTGGGGAAGCACATGGGAACGTTAAGTCACACTCAGCTCCTTCCTTGCTACCTCTTACCATCCCCTTCTCTGACATCGGATCAGAAGCCATTTCACAGCCTCTGCACTTTCTTGTTATGTGACATGTAACAAGAAGAGGAACGCTTATATTTTACTGGCATGGCCAGGGGTGAGAATACTTTGGATGTGAAGTTCAGTTCACACTGAGTAAGGGGGACATTCATTTCACCCTAACTCCAACAGCTTTGTTACCAAGCCCTGATACTGTATTTGTGTAGGCTCTTCTTGTGTCATTATCTTTTAGAGGAGAAACTGCAGATCAGGCATTTGACTTGTTTGGTTTAATTCATCCAAATATCTTAGATGTGTGCAATGGTCTGGGTCATTTTCTTCTCAGTCCAAACAAGCTTTACCCATTATTTCCTACTGATTGCACAAACCAAAAGCAGGACTCAAACTGCAGTGATGTTCAAAGCCCCAAATCTGAAGTTGCCTCACAAACTGTTCCCTCAATTCCACACAGAGTCCAAGGAAACAAGTCCTTGCATCCTGTTCTCTTTTTCTGTCACTCTCAGCAAGAGACAGTCAAAAAGTAGGGCACTGAGCAGTAGGACCCCAAGGGAGTGGGTGAGGTTGTCAGAATTGAGCAACAACTTTCCCACTACCTGATCCTTCACCTGTGTGGCTGTGGCGGCTCTTGCACCCCTTCCGACAGACGCAACAGCCACATTCCCCACCCACCATACTTTCCTGTCCAAACAAGGATGCTGGGGTAATGGAGTGTTTGTGCACTCCCTCATGAAGGGAAAAAGAATGTTTTCATGGTATGACATAGAACAAATGAATTTTTCTTCAATAAATCATTTTAGAGAGACTATTGACTCTAGGACCTTTGAATGCATTGACCCATTCATAAAAATCTCCTCCTCTACCCTGTATACTTGCCTTCCTTTCCCTTGTCACAACCACTACACTTCATTTTCTTTTCCTTTCTTTTTCTGTTTCTTTTTTTCTCCTTTTTTTACCACTTTGACCCTGTAATCCTATCTTAACCTTCTAATCCTCTCTGCAGTTTCCTCTTCTTCCCTGATCTCAGCTCTGTATCATTCACAGGCTGCCACACTGACAGGAGAGAAAGAACAGCAGATATTTACTGAAGTATTACCATAAAGATTAAAGCTAGCAAATACCATGGCTCTCTCCTTCCCTCCAGCCCCTGGCCTAATGAAAACACTCTGCACTCTTTCCCTGTTCGTGGAAACAAAATGACAAAGCCTTATAATCTCTAAGGTGGAAGAAAAAAAAAGACCCAAAAGTGATTAAAAGGATAGAAAAGAGAGCAGAAAGGGAAACAGAAGTGGGAATAATATTATTTAGCACTTCTATAGGACCTGACTGACTATATTATGCTGATCTGCAGTATATTGTGCTTTCCATGTGTTCCCTTTCTGTCTGTATTCACCTCTTATCCCCAGCTCTTGGAGCCTAAGCTCCCTGCAGGAGGATTCTCCTTTTTGTTCTCTGTGTGCTCAGGGCCAAGCAAAAACGGACACAGATGCATAGCCCTGGCTCACATGGCCACAGCAGGAATAAGCAGAGCTCAAGGCACTTCAGAAGGGATATATCTATTGCCAACTCCAGGCTGCAAGGAGGACAACAAAAGCCCAGCAAGCTGGGGTGACTCATGTATAGTTAGGGAAGTGGCACTACTCAAAGGAGGCTTGGACAACATGAATGCTCTCTGTCCCTCAGCCTTGCTGCAGCCAGGACATCAAGAGAAGTGGATGAGGGGAGACCACCAGAATGAGGGAGAAAAATTAAACGGAGAAGTTGGATAAATGAGAAGAGAGAAATGGAAAAGAATGTGAAAGGACAGGTTTAAAAAGGAAGTAAAACTAAAGTAAATTGAGAATGAAAAAAAATGAGGAAAAAGAGGCAAGAAGTAGAAAAAGAAAGAGCCCAGATATGTAGGGCCAGGGAGTATGGATGGACTTCTTCAGCATGTGGAAACAGACTTCCTGCTTGAAGCAGGAAGAGGGAAAGATTTTGTGACAGCAGAAGTGAAATGCATTGTGCCTTTGAGGCTGAGTCTCTTCAAAGTATAGTGTGGCACTATAAACTGGATAACTATACGTAAAGGCAGGAGAGACATATGCTTGAAGATCAGATCTCTCCCTCACTCAAACATGTTCATCTTCCACTTGTTTCACCATCTATCCACACATGCATACAGAGACAAGGGGTACTACGGTGAGGCCACAGGATTTATTGGCATATCAAATGCGCTTGAGTTCTGCTACGCACAGAGCTTTATTACAGTGGTGAAATTACAAGAACTGCACAGAAGACAACCCTGCACACAGAAGCTCAGTTCTAACCAACTCACAGCAACACAGATCCTGACCAGTTTGGAAAAATAGTCTTTTTTGTGCAACAGAAGAAAGAAAACCCCACTTAAAAAACCAACTAACCAATCAAAAACAAACAAACCCAACCTGCCTATCTTTTCCATAGACCTAGTCAATGCAAACAATTAGAAAGAAGAGCTTGACATAATTACAACTTCATCTTTCTTCGCATGTAAAATTCACAACAGTGTTGTTGCTGCTGGACTTCCCTGCCCAAAGAAAGGGGCTGCTTATTCACTACAGATAAAGCTGATGAGTAAACAGGTGGATGTCACCCTCTCACTATGCAGTGAGAATCATGCACTTGCTCGGACTGCTTCTATCAAAAGATCTCAAAGCACTTGATGAATAGTTCATTAAAGCTTGGCAGCACCTTTGGGAGGATGGAGAAGGAACAATGAATGATCACTTCAGTCTTCACAGAAGGGCATCTCCCTTTAGACTTGAAAGGAGAGCTTGTTAGCAGTGCACAGATGCGCCATAAGACAGTTTAAAGAAGCCCTGAAGAATACCTCTTCCAGTTAAAAGCACAGAGGCAATTATGGGAACCTAAACTAGGGTAAAAATTCACCAAAATGAAATTTGGCCAGAGAACAATAAAGCAACCCTGCTTTTCCCAAGCATTGCTTAATACCTGTCATTAACAGAGGTCAAAGCACTTTTTTTAAGGTGTTAAGTATTTTTATCCCTATCATATAACAGATAAGGAAAAGGAAAACAAGGAAAGGGAGATGGTGTGCCAAAGTCCACACACAGTGAGTAAGAAGCAGAATAGAGAACAAACCCTGGGTTTCCCAGGCTTGCTATCGTATCTGGTACGCCATCTCCCACATTATTACTGTGCTCACTGCATCTGGACACAGGTGTATTTAAAACTGATGAGGTGACACTTACTCATCTGGCAGGCCAATAACCATCCGAGGTTACAAGTCCATAGATAAAGACTTCACTGTGTTCTCACTGCGAACCACGGATTCCTCCCATCAATCATTAACTTTCTCTGTATCTCCACATAAGGCATAAGTACAAGCTTAACAAACATCTGTTACCAACACACCAGCATTTCCACCTGCAAACATCTTGTCTGAAGAATACTGGAAAGAGCAGAACCTAAGCCAAGTGCCACTTAGGCTTTGCCTCACAGGATGCCTCAAGGCAAACTGCAGCAATGTTCAGGGGCAGCAGCACAAGCCAACTTCCTCAGCTTATAATGGCTTGCTTTTGGGAACAGGGTTGGAGCACTGCTAGGAGGACCTGTAATCCTCCTAGGGATGTATTGTTTTCCCAGAAATGATGAGGATTCCAAATGGCTTTGTGTTTCCATGGCAGTGGTAAAAAGGGATCCTGCTACAGAAGTCTCCTTTGGACACAGCTGGAGTACACTTGGTGGCCATCAAAGTTTGTTTGCCCATTACGTTCATTGTGGATAGTCAGGTAAAAAAAGAACTGCCTGACAGAACTGCACTTTGTGTCAGACAGACTTGGTTGGGCAGGCTCCAAGGTGCTCCTCCTCCCTACTATTTAATTACTGTGAACAGAGGTTTTAACAGAAAGAGATGCTATTTGAGACAAGGCTGGTTAGAGATATAGCCAGGTCCTTGGAGTTAGTAATTAATTACCAGGCATTCTCAGTCTTATGACATTAACTGCTTACCCTTTTAAATAGTAGTAAATTGGAGATACGTGTCTAATTAGAGTTGTAAAATGCTCTGGAGGATTGAACAGAGAGTGAGAAGTTAACAGAGATGGAGTGGGAGGCAAACTGCTCTCTGTGAGGAAAGGAGTTGTGGGATGGAGGTGATATTGTTACTGTGAAAGGCTGTCTTACTTTTTAATGTACCCCAGTCCTGGTTATCTGAAGAGACCTCCAATCTGCCAGGCTCCACAGCTGCATGCTCCCAGAAGAGGGGAAGCAGGACATGCACAGGATTGATTTTTTCCTAGAAGGTCAAAGACCGACCTTGAACTCTGCCACTACTATCAAGCTAGCAGTTTTTGTATTTCACATCCCAAGAGCAGGTATATCCCCACCTACTCCAAAGATTTTGGGAAGTATGTACCAATAGGCTGTATTAGACACACACAGTAGGTTGGTATTACTTTCAGAAGATCAAGAAGTCTAGGGGCTTTTACTAAAGAGACATTCCTGGATTTACTGTTCTTCAGAAACACAGACCTAGAATACCAACTTCCTCCCTCACTTAATTTAAATAGGGAGAAATAAGCTATTCACTGCTGGATTTCTGTTGAATATCATGTGATCTCAGTCTCTGCCACCAGCAACTTATTAGAGTGTATTTCAGGTCAAAACCACACCAAGCATTACCCTGTATTTTGTGCAAATGCTTTTCGTTTGCACATTTGTACTCTCCAGCGGGCTCTCCTGGGAACTGAGGTCAGTCACATGGTTTAAGAAGTTTGTTACAAGGCAAAACGACTTCTTGTTTCATACGAAATAACACAGCTCAAATAAAGTGCAACTGAAATAATCATAATGGTCTAGTAAGTGGTTAAGGTAAGAGGCAGGACCAAAAGAGTTTGCTCTAAGGGAGCACGTATTAAATATTCCTCCTTTCCTTATTCTGATTTCTACAAGTATGTCTTCATTCACCAGCCTCCATGCCCATTTCTTCCTACCTGAATACTTTTTCTCCTGCTTCCTCACCTCTAAAAAATAATCTACTGGCCTTTGAAAGATGCTGAAGAGGGTGTTATTCTAATGGTGTGCAGGGTGGCAGAGTTCTGAGGATGCTCTGTGCTTTGGTGCAGCAGGAGGATGGGTTTCACAATGGTTTTTTCAGGTGGCTTTGGGTTTCCTCTATTAAAAAAACCTACTTAGTATCTTCTATCTTCAAGGGACTAAATATTGGAGACAATATGTTCCTTGAGCAACATCTTTTGTATTATGAAATTATAAATAAAAAGACTGCTTATAATCAAAGATCACTTGACAGTTTTCATAGGCAAGAGTGCAAAGACAGTAGTCCTGTCTGAATTCTGATTAGTTTAATTACAATCTGCCTCCCAAAATAGTCCTTGCAGTTCCAACTGGATGTTTTCTTCTTCTTTCCTTGTCTTGAACCTACTGCCATTTGCTGTTTAATACTTGCAGGGTTCCACTTCAGAGGTGACTGTGGTTGAGTGATGAGCAGAGCACAGCAACCTCTCCACAGGCACATTCTTACACCATTACTGGTGACACCTCACCATAAAAATTCCAAAGAAGGCAATAAAAGCCCACTTTCAAGAAGCAATTAATTTTAAGGAAAAAAAAACGGAAAGCATGACTCCATAAAACAAGAGTGCAAATGAGCAATGCATCGACTCAGTTTACAAACAACTGAGAAAAAGGCATTCTGCTGGGCTATACCCTGTCTTAAGCAGGAGCACTGACAAAGCACATGATGTCAGGTGATGCACATTCAAGAAGGAATTATTTAAGTTACCTTGTTGGCTTCTAAGTTAACTACAATAATTCAGAAATTGAGATTCATCTATGGCAAACTCATAAAAATCCTCAGTTCAGGATGGGAAAGAATCCAAATATAGGATGCACTGAGACAGAACAAAAGCAAGGCCAAGTGCAGTACTGTACTGCAATACAGTGTCCCATATCAGGTCATCCTATGTGCAAGAAATGCAATAGAAATAAAAAGGGATTCAGGGAGAGGTGACAGCAATGAGTTAAAGGCCTCACAAAATTTTGGTAAGAAGGGAGATTGAAAATACTGGGTTTTTTTTGCTTCAAAGAGGAAACAAATCAGGCTGGAAATTGTAAGGATATATAAAACAATGAAGAATATAGCAAAGACAAACACCCTGATAAAGCTAGGGAGCATCCCATACAACTGAAACACTACCCATTTGAGGCTAGATAGGACTTCCTGCTTTCCTACTACGTGCAATAGTGTATGGAACTCACTGCCACAGGACAACATACAGGCCTAACACTATTCCTCAAAGAGTATAAGACAATTATGTGAACTGCAAGAATATCAATGGTCACTTTATATATAAAAATACCTCCTCATGACCCCTTCCCCGCAACACCAGTGATGTCAATCCTCTTGCTTCAGACTATAAGCAGGAAACAATCTGTCCAGGATACAGAAATTTCTCCTATCAGCAAATTACTTCTCTGATTCTGCATATTTTCCCACTTAGGAGGTTTTTGTATTTTCTTATATAATGCAAATTTAAAAACATAAGATACTGATGAAAAATGGTTTTGCTATCATCTGCTATTTCTTAAATTCTTCTGTTTGGGAGGAAATTCATATATGCTAAACAAGAGCCTGTTTGGAAAGCATTCTCTCTTAAGGACTTCTAAGTGTTCAAGAAAGAGAGGAAAATGATCATCCTACTGTTTTAATTAGTTCATGGAGGACCTGAAAAGAAACTTCCCTTTCAGATGGCTTGTGTCCCAGAAGCTAAAAATTTCCTCCTGTACCTTATCAACCATAGTGACTCTGAGTAGTCTCCACAAAATGCTGCATCTGTCATTCCCTGACCAATCAGATCACTCAGTAAACTTCTAGGGAAAGACAGCTTGTTTCAATAGATTTATAGTATCAGTCTCTGAAAGGACCTGCCACAGTCATGGTTCCAAGATTTACATTTTGTCATTTCCTATGACCCCATCTAGATCTTTCCAACAGAGCTGTGTGTGCTGTTACACACTTTGCAATCAGCTTTTTGGATATCCTGCTTTACTCCTTTCCAAAAAAGTGTATAAGCACATCAAAAACCAACAAAACACTTTGCACTGCTATCTCTAGGTTTCTCCTCTCAACTTCCTCGTTTCCTTTACAGAAATACATGAATGCAGATTCCTCCTTCACCAAGATGTTTATTCTCTGGACCAGAGTCTTCACACAGGTGCAAGCATCAGTCATTGATTTCCTTGGGAACAGGAAAGAAGCTGAGTGTTCCCTCCCTCAGCCTCATTTACACTGAACTGGAACTTCCAAGTTCTGGTCTCTCAGACCACAACTGAGAAAAAATGATGTCCTGCTTTTGCAATACATTAGGAGACATTCATGTGATATCCTAGTCCAGCAGCCAGAAAGGTAGCATGGCTCTGAATAGGACCTATAAACTGGGGCTCCAGCCTGCAAACAGTTTGGTCACCTATGTCTGGCCACTAATTTCCTGAGACAAATTTCCTTTTTGAGCCTCGGTTTTCCACTCTGCAAAGTGGGGGCACTAATGGTGACTTGTCTCAATGGGGAAATTAATTAAAATACTCTGAGGTTCAGAAGTGGCAGGGACTACTGAGCTAAATAATCTCAAAGTAATTCCATGTGCTCTGGCATAGATCTGACAACTTATCTATGCATGTTTTTAATGGAGGTTAACATTTTCATTTTCTCTGAGCATATTTTAGGCTCCATCACATAAAAGAAAAGTCTACACAAGGCACCAACAAGCAGAATGCACAATCATTAATTTCTGCAAAGCAGCCTTGGTGTCTGTGAAAACACTCCAGGTAACTCAATAAATTAGAATAATAAATACAATGGAAACCAGAGAGCAAGCAAGGACAGGGCAAAAATCACAAACAGAGGCCGACAACATAATATATGATACAACAGCAGTTCAAACTGGGCTGCCATGAGGCACTCAGGGAGCCTCTGGGAGGCACACATGAGGTGGAGGATATCCAAGTCCTGGTACTGTTCCTTATTAGTCCTTCAATCTCATAAGAGCAATTTTAATTTAAATATCACTGTGCACATGCCACCAGGGCTCTCCTCACAATGCCGGCAGGGAAATCTCCAGCTGGCAAGCACAGCCCAGCCTCTGTAGCCACAAACCCCCAGTGAAGGAAGTTTTGCTGATGCAAACACAAGCCTCAGCAGCAGCAATCAGTGCCTAGGGCTGAAATGGTGTTGCAGCAGGGGATGTCTGGCTGCCATCAGCAGGACAGTCTGATATCAACTAGGGATACAGAAAGGGCTTCTTCCTCTGCCCACCGGTGTTAAACAATACTCTCTGCCTGAGGGCAGGGAGCAGTGAAGACAGAGGATGAACAGTTGTGCCTCTAAACTGGTTGCTTTTGGCTCCTTATGTAGTCTGAACTCCTGCAGAAGCAAATTAACTCCAGAGGGGAGCAGAGGGAACCTTTAGTGCTGGAAAGCATATTACTTTCTTGCAGGAATGTTTTCTTAATATGTTTGTCTGGTGTGATAGTAATGGCAATCCCCCTCCCTCCCCCCCAACAAAGTTCTCCTGACCTGGGGCTCCCCACGCCAGTTCCACCGCTGCACCCCTGTATCCCTTGTGCTGCTCCAGACCTATTTATTTCCTCAGCACATCAGGCTTATGAATCTTAAGTGTTCACTTCTGCAGCTACTCCTATTTCAGTCCCAAGTCTCTTCTGAACAGAAAGTACTATTCACATAAAGATTACGAGGACAGGCAGAAAGGAGGAATTAGGTTATGAGGAAAGATTCAGCAAACTTGTTCCATTTCCACCTGGATCAAGACCTGAACCCAAGGAAGTCTCCAGAGGTACTTTCTGCTGAAAATGTACTGTGACATTTAAGAGACCTCCCAGTGAGTCTTGGGAGTAGAGGGATGGACTTCTACGGGAAAATTTTGTCTTTGCCATGCAAGGAACTGGAGCTATTTATAACAATTCCTGCTGTCCCCAAGTGGGCATGAAGACAATCAACATCTGTCCAGACCCTTGGGGAAACTGCAGAACCAGAGATATTGTGTACATAAATCTCTGCAATGCCCCCTACTTTAGCATGAAAATGTCAGAGTGGACAGATAGGAGCTGTAAAGGGCTCAGGCAAGGCTGGGGAGATGAGGGGCTCGGGAAGGGGGCTGGAAGAAGAGGATGGTACCAAAGGGGATGGGGTTTGCATGAGAGTGTCTGTTACTTGAGATCATACAGATGGTTTCTCTTTAGCTGTGGTTTTGAAAAGCCCCCTGCCTCCTCTGCTGGAGGCCCTTTCCTGCCAGAACCGAACCTGGAGCTCCCAGACACAGGAGGAGATCTCAAAGTTTCTGAAACAGAGAGTGCATTATGCTGGGAAGCTGGGAACTGGAACTCTATACAGGTAGTTTTGCACACTTTATCTGTTTGATCTGACAGGGCAAAGGCAGGAGCAGCACTCTGACCTGGTCCTCCTGCCTGGCAACTGGCTCCCCCACAGCCCCCACCCCCCTCTATCTGCCAGCAGCTCCCCTTCCTCCCACCCTGTCCTGCACAGCAATCTGCTGGCTGTAATTCCTTTGGCTTGAAGAGAGGCCCTGCCTGTTTCCCCCAATTCCTGCTGCTCCCTCCCTGCTCATACAGAAGTTTCCTCTCCCCTGCTTTCCCCTCTAACCCATCCAGATTCCCTGCAAGGAAAAGCCCTCATGCTGCAAGGCCTTTCTGGGGCATTGGTCTCCTATTCCTCTCCCCCACCCCAGCAGTAGCCAACACATTTGTTTTCTTGCTCCATTAAACCAGTAAATGAGGCAGGATTAGCTCAGCACCATGAGCTGGTGCTCTGAGCCCAGGATATGTCTCAGCACAAGAGGTAACACTGATGTCACACAGGAGCAAAGGAGGGATTTGTGTTTGGCACCACGCTCGTCTACACCCAGACACTCAGGACAGCAGCTTCTGGAGACCAAATCAACCAAGCTAATGTAGCTTGCAAATGTTTTGGGGTTTGGCCAGGTGACCATGCTGCCTTCTTCGAGGCCATCCACCCTGCTCTAGGAGAAGATAAATCAATGCAAGGCAACATCTGCCAAGATATTGACTTTGGCTCTGCTCATGGACTGCCTGCACTTCAAAGATGGGTAATATTCAGCTTGATTATCTCTCACCGCCAAGAGGAAGTTTCTCTCTATGCTTAAAATCACTTGGATGAGCCAAGGACGAATTGATCTGTGGAAGAGAAATGCTGACAAGAAAACACAAGTCGGAGACAGGATGAGAGTGGACGATGGGTGAGCAATGGAGACAGCCTCTGGCAGCTTGCCTGGCCAGGTTAGCAATGGCCCAGGTCACTACAGCCAGAGAATGATTAACACCAAACATTCCTCCAAACTTTACATCAGGCCCCTTTATGCTCTTCCCCTCCTTCCCTGAAAACCTTTTTCTCTCTTAAATTGCTCCTCACCCTTTTAAAATATCCTTTCTCTACTCTCCTCCTACATCCTCAGTGCACAGGTGTTTTCTCATTGCTCCACATCTCTATATGTCACACAGTTCACTGCTTAAGGGAGGACACTCAGTAGTTGCAAGGCTTGCTGCCTGTCCCATTTTGTGCCTTATGTCACTTGTCTCTTCCCCAGTGGTGAAAAACCCCAGTAGTTCTCATAAACTGTACCACATCCACTCCTTGGGTAGACCCTCATCCTCATGGGCTCATATACCAATGTACAAAGTGATGTCACACCAGAAGAAGGTGACATTTCATTAGCAGAACATGCTGACAAAGCCTCATGAAGTGAGCATTCAGCAACATCATCAAACTTTCCCAGGATAAAACACTGAGCCTTTGACTTGTTTCTCCCCATCACACTCATGGTAAAATATTCTCTAGTCCTGTGGCCCTCCAAGGGCAGCAGATGAGAAAAAGATCTGAGCTCCTATGAAAAAAAAATCAGTTTTAGGGATAGTCTTGACATTGATTCCTACTTCTATTTGCCAGATAGGTTAAGTGGCACATGCTTGCACTGGAGTGGCACTGATTACAGGCTCCTTGGAGCACATCATGCTCCTGGGATGGAAGGGAGAAGGACAGCCACAGCAAAAGAAATGGGTAAAGACCTCCTGGCCAGGCTCACTTGGCTTCTTGCTGAAGCACTTCCCTAAACCTTTCAGCTGTGTTTCTGCCTATGCTCCTGCCATTCTCTGAGCCTGAAGGCTACACTGAATTCAGCAGCAGAGGTAGAAGAGACCCAAAGGAACCATCTAGTCTGTTCTACTCTGTGAAAGATGGATCAGTTCTACTTCGTCATTTGTGGCACCTGTCACTCCTCATACATGTCTCGTCTGTCCTTAAAGCCCTCCAGTGATATAGTTACACAGCCTCCCAAGGCAATTTGATTCAATGTTTTGCTATCTTTACTGTTGCAGAGTTCTTACTGACATTCAGCCTGTGTCTCTTGCTACAGTCTTAAACTATTCCTCCTCATCTTCTTCTGCACAAGACATAATTCCTTTCTTTTGTATCTATTGTAACCACCTGCATGCTGTTATGCATATCTCATGCCTAGTCCTCTTTTCTTTAGTCCTAAAATTCTCATTTCCATCCATCTCTCCTCATGAGTATGCTTCTGGTCATTCCCACTTCCCTCTTTGGGATTACATCCAACTGGTCAACATCGCCTCAGAAGCATAAAGTACTCCAAACAGACACAGGACTCTACTGCAGTAGATACAGTGATCAGCAAGCAGCCAACACTACCACTGAGGCAGGAACACAGCTACAGCAGAACACAATGATGATGCTGGAAAGTCTGCTGTATGCCCTTCTCTTTTCTCTGGTAGTTGGATGTTGTTTCCACTTTGAGTTCCATGTGGGGGGGGGAAAAAAAAAAGACACCTCAAAGGCTATCTGATCTGACTGTGTCCGAACTCCTTGACCCACCTGGCCTGCAGTTAAGCACTACTTCCCAACTCAGGTAAGAATAAAGCTGCATGTGTTCCTCCACCTTGGGACACACTTTTCAAACTGACAGACCTGCATGCCTCTGACTCATTGCCAGGACTGGAGACCAGCCAGAAGAATAGGAAAGAAAGAAATGCCACTCTAAAGGCCAATGAATACGCAATAAGCATGTTACGCAAGAACCCCCACGGATCCCCTTGTCCAGGTAAAAGTCCTACAGATGGCCCATCACTAACAATGGTTGATGCAGTGGGGAGGATATGTGGGTGGACAGATAATTTGATATTTAGCTGAAAAAACTAAAATTAGTTTAATGCAGTGCTAGGAAGACAGATTGCCTGCAGCACCTTCTGCTCCTGATTATGGATGCCAATCTCAGGTCTCCCTTAAGTGTAAAAGCAGCCAGGATGTGTGGTTTTCACCAAGGCTTCAGAGTCCCAGTCCTACAAAAAGGAGGTACCACAGGAGGACAATGAAGGGTGACTAGCACTGAGGAATGTCCGTGCTACCGTACAGCAGCTGGTTTTCTGTAGCGTCTTATGGTCTCATGACAAACACGTGGGACCATCTCCAAAGCACCTGGAAAGCTTCTCCTGCAACAGACAAATCTGGCTGAAGTGATCATAACTCATGAACTAAAGTCCTGATGCTTCTCTTTAAGGTCAGAGAGGTCTGGCACTTTGAACACCAAGAACTTTCCCTAATATTGTACCACCATTGCCTTTTAAAAGCATCTGCCTGCTTTGCCACTTGAACAAGAAAATCTCAGGTCTGCATCCCAGCACTGATCTGTCACCCCATGTCAGCATCACACAGGAGCATCACACAGGAGCTTCTCACCCAATCAAAAGCTACAACAGAGGGAGAAAAAGCCCCCAGATACTTCCAGAAGTAGAATCACAATACACCAGGAATGCTCTGTAGTATGTTTCTCTGCTGACACAGCAGCAAGGTGGCTTTCACAGCAGCCTAGAGCTTCAGCTCTTGCCTGTCAACCACATCATCAGTGACTGGGTTCTCCTACCACTCTGTTTCCTACTTGTACTGCAATTAAAGGCTGGAGAAGCAGACCACTGGAATGCAACAGGCATCCAGCTACATTCCTACTAGGAAGAGGAAGAGCTTTACTGATGACGCAGCCCCACTTCTTAGTAGCCCTCCCACACAACCCCTTTCTTTGAGTCACAGTACACAGAGGCACCAGGCATTCTGTGTAGGAATAGAAAATAAATACACTGGAAAATACTCAGCAGGCCTGATCTGAATACAAAGGGCTGATTGAGTGACCATGTCCAACAACAGAGCTCAGTCTGCTCTATCATCTACAGCAGAAGAGTCAGAGCACTGCGGTCATTGTGGTACACCCCCATTCTTCTCTGCTTTTCCTCCAAGCCTCCACTCCCTCTCTCAGGTTCAGAAGGGAGGGGAATTTAAAGGGAATTCAGAGTTCAGCAAAGAGAGAGAAAGAAAAGAAAGAGGAAGAAAGGGCTGGAATCAGGAATGAGAACATGTGTTGGAGAGGGGTGAAGGGGGAGGAGGAGATGGGTTGAGATAGAGAAAGAAAGCAAAGGAGAGAGGGATGAGATGGAGAAAGCAAGACAAAGATGTGACAGGCAACTTCATCAAGCAAGGTAGCAGGCTGGATGGGGGAGTGTGCCAAGGAGAGTTTCCGTGTGTGATTTGCAAGAGGGGAGAAAGGAAAAACACTTCAATTCTTTCTCTCTGATGCACTTATCCATCCTTTCTCTTTCACTGGACAAAACTCTGCAAACACACTCTTTCCTTTCCTTGCTGCCAACAGACAGCCAAGGATAGCAGTACAGGGAAGGTGGATAAGGTACAGCATGTGGACAACCAGAAAGCTTTGGGCACACTCTGGGTCTCAGCAGCAGGTATAATAACAACAGGCCCTAAGGGGTGGGAATATCGGGTGAAGGAAGTAACTCATTTTCTGCTCCTAATTGGGATTGGATCTCCTGTTACTGCTGCTCACATTTAGCACATTCCAAGGGGTATGCCCCGATATGCTGTCCTGAACTCTTTACTGCCCAAACCCATGTCTGCCTTATGTAGCACACAGGTGAGAAAGGCAATATGAAACATGACTATGCATACTTCTTCACACTTTCTGTCTTGGAGTGGTGGGCTTTTTTTCCCCTTTCAATAAACATGATGCCAGCACTACCCTGGAGCCTGCCTCCATGCTCCCCATCAACAAGCTGATCCATTTCAGACAACTGCCATTAGTGAGAATGTTGAGAGTGAAAGTAACTATAAGAGGGTTGCATTTTGCATTTTCTTAGCTTCTTATCCCAAGGTCCATCAGTGGCTCACAGGACCCAAGTCAGCTATTCACAAGGTACCCACTTGCACCTATAAGGCCTGTCTGAGCACACATCCAGCACCCCCACCTCAGCTCTACCACGCCAAGGAATTATTTCAATTAAATAGCACTGTAATCCAAGAAACAAACAAATACGTGTGTGCAGGTATGGCAGGAGCATGCCAGCAATGGTGTGGGGTATGTGTGTCATTTTTCCATGGTGGCTCAAAGGACTCTGGAAAGCAGCTTGCTCCCTCACTCTTTCTCCAGCCCTGATTGCTTTCTCTGCAGCGCTGCCAGCCACCCCAGTGGTCACTGGCATGGGGTCACTGGCAAGGTGACAACAGCAGCTGGCTAGGGAAAGCTGGCCAGTGCATCCAAAAAGGGCTCTTTAAAAGGAAGAGGAGTGATCTTCTACGGATAGGGTTGACTGCTGTGGTTGTGAGGATCTTGCAGGTTTTGCTGCTCAGGGAGTAAAGAGGGGAGAAAAGTGTGGATGCCCAGTAAGCTGTGGGGCTCAGAGGTCATCATCACCCCATTGTCAAGAACAAGAGCCCTGTTACATGGGGGACTCATAGTAAGTCTGTGGGGCCAGTCTGGAGAGCTGAAGATGGGAGAGAGCCTGCCTGAGAAATGTCAGGGTGTTATGGAAGGACCATCCCTATTTAAACAGTACACCAAAGGCTAAGGAGGCAGCAGATGTGAAAAGAGGTGAGGGCAGGCTGCAGCAGTCCCTCCCTATCTTCTTCCACCAGATTAAAATCTTCCCTGTCCTTTAACTCAAGGGGACAGCTAATAAACATGCCTGCACTGAAAGGACAAATGTGCCCCACTGATTCACAATTCACACATGCCTCTGCTCATACAACAAGGGGGGCTTCAATGTCCCTGTCCCCATGAAGCCCCAATAAACAACTGCCTCAGATGGCGCAGACTCCCTGCTCTATTGCTGCAGGGATGGAGACTACATATCATGTTATATTGTGTTTGGCAGAGAGGAGACAATAATTTTTCAGGGAGTAATCACTCTTCAAATCTCACTTTTCTCCAAGCTCAGAGGACACCCTGGAACAGATGGGGGTTTCCTAGCATCCCTGTGCTAACTGCAGCAGTCAGTAGTTGCTACCTTGTAGTGGTGGTGTTTTTCCTCTCCTCTTGGGCATTTTCCAATTCCAGCATGCTTATTTGTGCCTGATCCTCTCTGTCACATGCTCTCCTTTCTATTCTCTGACAAGATGAGCACAGGGCCTGACCGTGGACAAATTCCTGCTGACTGCAGTTGGAAATCTGGGCTGGGAGTGGGAATGGAACTCACTACAAAGGAGCTGGTGAAGGAGTCAGCTAGGCTTTGTCACTGTGGCTCCTCTCCTCCAAAGAAAAATAAAGAGATAATGATGTTAGAACTTTTTAACCTTTCTTTTTCTGAGTTTGATAGGCTTGGCCCGAGGCACCTTTCCTAGCAAAAACAGGCTGCTGCAAGATTGATTGGTTGGGTGCAGAGTTTAAAGGTAATTTTCTCTTGTCGCATGCACATAAATTATTGTGGCTTGAGCTGTGATCAGCTCCACATCTCACTTTTTCGACTGCTTTTATGCCTGGGCTCCTATGACGGGTTACAAGAAACATGTCCAGTGCTCCCTAAGCAAGAATCAACATAAATATATACGAAGTGCGCCATAGGCATATACACAAAGTTAGTGTCTAGGTATAAGGGGAGGAAGGGGCACATGCCTGCAAATCTGTACAGACAGGGCCTTCCAGCTGCAGAAGTTGCAGCTAGAGCCTTGTTTTGCTCATCTACGGACCTGTTTAAAATGTTCTGTCCATGAACGCCAGGGCAAGGAAAACTCATCCACTCAGATTATTCACAAGGGGGAGAGAAAAAAAGACGCACATGCATACACACAAAGGAAGCACAGCTGCAGCCAAAGTGAATTCATTTTTAACATTCATGAAAATATTCGCAGAACACTTCAGTGCTATTTGCCTAAATTTTGCTGTTTGGAGTAAACACTTGAGCCAGCCAGCGCAGGCTGTATGTTCTAGGCAGTACTGCATCGGGGATTAGGGGTGGCTGTTGGATCCAAGTCACAGATTCACACCATGTCCCCAAGTACATGTGACTCCCTTACTTTAAGGCACAGACTCAATCTGCCACCGCATAGTTTCTGACTTTTGGTCCTTGCAAAAGGACTTTGCAAGTACACACAGCCACCACATTCCCCATCCATCACAACCTTACGCAACAAAGGCACGTGTGTTCTGCCAAATTTAAACACAAAAGCGGTGGCAAACAATGACAGCTCTGGGATGTGCCTGGTCTGGGGGAACAGACCTCTTGCACCTCCTCTGCTCCCCCCATCCCTCTTCTCAACTAATCCCTTTCATTGGTTTCTTTCCCTCTGCATCCTAACACAAGGGAAAATGCTACAGCACACAAGGGAGCTGTAAGCTGAAGCCCTGAAGACAAGAGCTGTGTGCGTTGTCTCTTCCTCCTTCATAAATACAGCTGAGACGACGACTGGATAATTGGCTAAGTGCCTGTCAGCTTAATAACATAGAGAGAGAGAGACAGAGAGGGAAAAAGAGAGATTTGTATTTACTATTCAAAGTCATGGATGCTGCCTGCCAGTGGATTTCAATATGGGTTTTGTTTGCACAGAAAGGCATGAAAGGTGACTGGATATGCAGCTCTGAGTCATGGTCAACTGGAGCACCCTTAGCATTTCCCTTCCCTACATAAATCCAGTGATCTTCTAGGAACTCATCAAATGCAATGAGAAACCATTCAGGCACGACTGGGCACTTAAAGGAGGATGTGTGGGAGACAAGCCCCCCTGCTCTTTGAAAGTTTTCACTACTTCCCCCTGCCACAGAAATGCCAATTTCAGAAGTGAGAGTAGTTCAGGCTGCTACTGGAAAGGGACAGTATTGGCCAGATCTGCAGTGGTGTTAACCATTAAGCCTCAGAAGAGGAAGAAGCTATATTCTCTTCACTGGCTGCTTTTTTCCTTTACAGTTGTGGCAACTGAGACATACTGAAGTGAAAGGACACTTCCAGCATTAGTGATGGTTACTGAGGTCCAGGATTTGGAAAAAGCCACACAGACCTCCAAGAAAGCAGACCCTTATCCTATCCATCCGGCAGTGCTGCCTCTCAGTTTAAAATGTGGCAACTTTACAAATTATATGAATATTTGTCCAACTACACACAAGAAAGCACCTCCCATTTTTAAGTGGGAGCAAATGTGGGGAAACACACACTTGCACACAGGCACATGCAAGCACGCACCTCCTAAATCTCATACAGATGTGCTATTGCAAAATATCTGCTGAATTCCAGCCCAATCTGAGCAGGCTCACTTCCATCAAGCTAGCTGAGACTGAAAAAGCCCAACCCCAGTGAAATCAATAGAGCTGCAGCAGGGCTATTTCTCCTCTCTTTGCACAGGGCTGAGCACTGTGGGGGCACTCTGGGATCATAGATGGCCTCTTCCACACAACCAAGTTGCTCCTAATAAAAATCTGTACAAATATATACAAGCAACAGGGGAGACTGGCTGTTTTGAAATAGCTATTTTTGAAATAACTATTTTGAAATAGCTGTTTCCTAGGCAGAGGTGAAACTCATCATTATTAGTTCCCATTACTTACCATAAAACCAGGCATGTTAGATGTGCCTGAAGCCTGAAGCAAATGCTTCGGTGTCAGATTCAGCTGAAAATCACATTCGTTTCTTCTTCAGCAAGAGAACAGTAAAAGAAAACTCAGTAAATTCCTGACTTCACCTTGGTGTTCTCTGTTGCACTTACTCCAGCAAAGCACAAGTTCACACAAACCAGAGTGAATTTTGATGGACAACAAAACTAGCTACCTTCAATGGAAATGCCTATATTCAGCCTCGCAGTAAGCCTGTTGAAGTCCTGCCGCTGCATCAGCAGTGAGCTGTGGCCCTTCAGCTCTGTCAGAATCAGATGCCTGTGGGTCTGAATATAAAGGGCAGGTATGTGTAATAAATATTTTGAAAACTTATAGTTATGAGATGGCAAACTCCAGTAACTATGAGCTATTTTAAGACTAGGTCCTTCCTCATGACCTGCTGGGGAGGGAAGTGGAAGAGGTACCAACTCTGAGACACTCCAGGTAACACGTACTACTATATAAATTTTAATGCCAACTAAGTAGGAAAACATATGGTACTTAGCTGCAAGCTCAAGTGTGTGTGCAGACTCTGGGGAGAAGGTTAAAGGCATATAGTTTGATACTGTCTCTCCTTCAACTTTCTCAGTGCAGATTTACCATACAGTGTTATTAAACATACATAATTTCACCAAAGAAAGCCTTTCCTTTTCCAATTTCCATTCCACCTTTCCTTGTGATGAGTTAGTCCCACTTAGCCGAAAGCTCAGTATCACAAAGGGCCCCCCTCACCACTGGGCAGATCCTACAGAAATACTGTGTGCGCATAAGGAGAGATGCTAATCACCAGGCTTTGGCCATATACATATTGCAAATTCCTTTATCATATGTATGCACACACACTCACATATCTGTGGATGCATGTGTGTCTTCATATAATGGCACCATCTGCTGCCAGACCTGGAAGTTTTGCAACATCATCTGTTACTACATTTATACATTTTTATTTTTCATTTAAAGGAAAGCATCAGCAGAGTTTGCACAGATACCAACATACCCTCTCTCGACACATGTACGCTAGATTTGTTAATGAGGGCTTTGCACAGACCGGAGAGAGAGAAAAGCACTTGGGACTTGTAGTCAATAGCAGTGAAGATGAGGATATACCAGGGAATCCTCATGCATCGCACTTGCTGGGTTGTGGCGTGGCTGAGACGAAAGGCAGCCCTCGTTAATGGATGGGTCACTAGGCTGGGTGCCCCTGAGCCCTGCCGTGCAACCCTAGATGAGTCCCCTCACCTCTGAGCACCTCCTGCCCACCCCCCGCCTCAGTCCAATCCAGCTAATAGCCTGCCTGCCCTGCAGAAGAGGGTGTCTCTTTTAGTCTGTGCTCGCGTGGCCCTTAACACAAAGGGTCCCTCAACTTAGTGGTGGCCTTTAAGTGCCACAACAATACCACTAATAATTAAGGTTACAATTTTACTGCCAAGACTGTATTATTATGTAGCATTATACCTTTGAACATGCCTAATCTCATTTCTAGCAAAGGGCTCAGCTCAGTGCTCCCCGTTATAAATAATATGCTAATTATAAGTGTAATCTGAACAGCTTTTCTTTTAAAATGACTGTATAGGGCATAAACTTTGTTGTGATGCTGTGTTGCTATTTTGCCTGAGGTGCCTTTGTCCTCTAGCATAGCTCCACGTGTAACATATCAGCAAAATACTGGGAGGCCAAGAATGGAGTTTGCATAAATTGCTTATATTGCAGGATTATACCAACAGCACTATCATTACTGCTGGTAATTTGATTCTAGCCCATCCTCTGACACATGTAACTTCAAGGAACTAAGTACCCATTACGATGGAAGTACCTAAACATGCTATCAGCCTGAAACTTCACATTATTTAGAAATACCTGGTTAAAATTAAAAATGCACACTCAGTTAAATGTTGGTTTTCACCTCTATATCAGGGTCAGATTGATTTAATTCTTGATGAAAAGTTGATGCTTGGAAAAACTCCGGAGCAATGAGCCAAATGCTGGCCTTGGCGAGATTCCAGTTCTCCAACAGGCTGAACATCATCTGAGCAGCGCTCAGCAGCTTAAGCCCTGTATGAGTCACTTGTACCTCTTTATTAGCAGTCCCCAGGAATCTGCCCCAAGACAAATGTGGTATTTCTGGCAGTGCCCTTGGGTTTTGGTGGATTTGTACTGGTATAACTGAGCAGATTGGAATGGGGATGTGACCCATTTTAGTTCCAGCTAGTGACAAGCTCCATTTCAGGAGTCTTTAAAGGCTAAATCTGCACTTGTGCCAGGACTACTAAAAGCCCTGGGCAACCTGCAAGTTCCACTGAAACCCTCAGAACAGTGCTTTAAAGACACTTTGGGATGAGCTGCTGTGGTTGTTCCTGAGGGAGCTTACCTTTTCCCCCTAACATGCAGTAGAGGTATGCGATCCCACAGCATGGATAAGCACTGCCATTTTGCTTCTAACCCATCTTAAGGGCCAAACACAACACAGAAGCACAGTTCCCTCCCTTCCCAAATTTGAAGCATCTGCCCTTCATTAGTGCACATGTCCCAGCTTAGCCAACATGCTCTTATTTCTCATCCCCTCACCAGGCTGTGTACAACAGAGCACAAGGTCCCTGCTCACCCAACATGAGCACAGCAAATGAGGTGGGAAGGGATGCTGGAAAAGATTTTGCGGACTGTTTTCCTTTCCCTATTTTAATTAATTTGGGGGATATATTGATCATTTTTTGTTTGGAGATTCTTTTCCTTTTTTTTTTTTTTTCTAACATCAAGCTGAGAAGTTGCAGACAAAACCTGACTACCTCATGACTGTAATTTTGTCAGCAAAACATTGACAGGAACTGCAGCCCATAATTCTTTCTCAATACTCAAAATAAGGTTCAGTGTCTTCCTTCACTTGCTGAAGACAGTTTAAAAATGAAACCTTAGAAAGTCTGGCAGTGTCACTAATGTACAGTGTCATCTTTGAAACACCTTGCTTTCTTTTCTTGGTTGCAGCTGGACAAATACTAGCAACTCTGCTCAGCCATTATTACCTGTAGCAGCTCTCAGACCCCTCCTCTCTTTTCTGCCTTGCTCTAAGGAGTGGATCATTACCCTTTTCCCTGTGGATAGTCCATCATGAGCTATTTTTATTGTCCCTGCAATTCCCTAACTTCCCCATGCCAAATACTTGCTAAAAGTCATCAACCTTCAGCAAAGCCAACAAATGAATCAAATCTTCTGCCAGGTCATTTAGGAGATGAGCCAGTTTAGAGTTAGGGAAATTTTTTAACAGTCCTATAGCGAGGGAATATTTTAAATGTTATAGTTTTAAAAAGTCATGTCCAAACTTCTCAAAATAATTCTATTTGAGTAACAAGCTGCAGATGAAGCTTCAGAGGAGTGGCTTCCTTTAGGAACATTAGGGCTTATAATAAACCATTTTTCTCCACTTCATAGATCAGTCCACCCACCCATTCTTCCGCCTACAACTGTAACCCTATATACAAATGCATAAGGCCCCAAAGGAGAAAACTCATTCAGAATATCCTGTTCTGGGTGCTTTGCTGAATGATTTGCATCACAATTTACAGGAACAAAATGTTTTTAGATATCTTATCTCTATGTACATTGCTTTTATTTCTCTCCAACTGCATATCATTTTTTCTTCCTCCTACATTTTCATTTCCCTTCAAGCTTTCAAGCTACAGGATGGAGCTACTGGGCACTGGTAAACTGATGCTGCACACTCCCTATTCCCTCTGAAGAAGATGTTTAGCAAAGATGGGTGATATGATCTGTATACAGAAATCTTTTACCTGTCACTCTGTGGAGGTAAAGATCCGCTTTGAATACAGTTAGTATAGATTCTCTAATGTTTTTTTTTTTTTCCCATCTAGCTCTTTCCCTTCCATTGTTACTAGTGGATCTATACACAAGGAGAGTAAGACACTGGGTTCACTTCAAAGACAAGGAGAGCAAGACACTGGGTTCACTTCAAACACACGGTTGTATTAAACTGAGTTATATTTTGGGGGGTCAAGAAAAACAGTGAGGGGGAAGCCAGCAAATTAACACTTGCTTTAAAATGGAGGGAATGAAATGTTATCCTGCAGGACCTCAAATCTATGGGACACAGGGAAATCTCACACCTTCCAGCTTCATGTGGAAATCCTGTCTCCCAGTACAGCCTGGCTTCTGTCTCACCTCTGAAGGAGTGACTGAAACATCCCAGAAACAGGAGGATGGGCCCACGGAAAAGGAGAGGTGACGACTGCCCTTCCTAGGAAATGTAAAAAGCATATAGTTGGCCAGATCTGCCTAAAGAGCTTAAGAAGGCAGCTGAGAGAGGTAAAGCCTGTGCACTGGCCACGGTCACTTCTGACAGAAACACAGCCTGCCAGGAACACAGTATTGCTTGGGGCAAGCCATTACATGGCTGGGTGGTGTGCTGCTCCTGCAGACTGTGTCACTTGGCACACATCTGGCTGACACAGCTGGATCATTTCACTCAGGTGTTTTATTTTAGTGCCTGACATATCACTGGCAAGCCACACACAATCACTGAAACCACTCTCCCATGCAGCCCCATTGAGCTTGTTGATGAGCGAATGCTTTACACACAGCACATGCAGGCACCATCTCCACCATCCGCTTAGCCCTCTCTGCTGCAAATGCAGCTTTAGCACATAGTGTCTAGATAAACTCAAAAGCTCCAGGGTTAAGTGGGAAATAGAAATCCAGTGACCCAGGTCTGTGCACGTGAGCTTAATGACTTTGCTGCTGTATGTACCAAATTTATGCTGGCAAACATCTGTCTGAGCAGCCCCTCCAAAATAAATGATTGATGGAAGCGATTTGCCTTTAAAAATGGGATAAGTCAGCTGGGAGTCCTGCTAGAAAAGGGTTAATGAGATATATGAATTGCTAGTGAGTGGAGGGGAAAGGAGAGAAGCCAGAGGCAACACCCCTTGTTAGGTGTTTACCATGTCTAATCTAAACCACTTCCATTGCATATGCAAGGCAGATGAATTACTCTGTAAATCCTATTACTCCATGTGGATAAATCTTACATTTGAGTTAACAAGTCTAGAGAGCTAAGGAATGGAAGCTGCTGAATGGATATTCCAGGATCAAAACAACGGAGCACACAGGAGCTAAGAGAAGCGATACGCATCAGCGCACTCACACATCCCTTCTCCAGCATCCTTCTTCCCTCTACCATTAAATGGGAGGGATGCAGGACACATGGGATCGTGTAGCAGACCGTTTGGTGACATCCAGCAGGATTTATTTCAGAGAAAGAGAAAGAAAACTTTGCTGCCACTGTTAGCTTTGCTAGGAGATTGCTCCCTTGATGCTTCAGGGTTTGTGCACTATCAGCTCTTCATACAGATCACAGATTTATTTTAAATTACACCCAGTAGTTTTATATCCATGATCCACAGTGTGTGCACACATACACAGAGAATTTTCTTTCACTAGTGAAGTTACTGCAGGTAAGTTGAGCAAGACAGAATGTGAAAACGAAACCCACAGGAAAAAGACTACTGCAGTTTAGTTATTTGGGACACTCCTAACTGAAAGCCCAAGTAGTGTCAGAACTACCTTTAGAAAGCCTGCACAACAAAACCAGAAATATAACACTCAATACTGCCAGTGAGCAAGGTTTCATGTGCAAAGACACCCTCATTACAACCAGACACATAGGCACAACATACACCCATTTATTTTAGCCCTCCAAAAACATCAGCACACTGAAAAAGATGCAACCATAAATATCAGAGCTCCTACACCATGTTTTCACCAGCGTTTTCAACTATTGTATCCATCTTCCCTCCCCACAGGGCACAAAAATAAATAAATAAAATTAACAAAACAGAGTTTTCCAAAAGAACTTGCCCAAGAGTTCTGGCAGTACCAGGGATAAAGTTTTTGCGTATGTACAAAAAGAAGCATGGAAGATCAATGGAACATCTGGTAAGCACAGCTGGATCCCTTTTCGATTTCTCTATTGATACTGCAGGGCTGGTGGAAAGTGTACGTTCACAAGAGCTGGCTAACACAAGCAGATCTTCCCCACTGAAATTCTTTTGATCCAGAGCACTGCACAGAGGAGAGTGGTGGCAAGAAGTATTCAAAAGCTTTATGATTTTTTCATATTAAAGCACACACATGCAGAGCTTGTTTGTAGCAGCTGCTGCTACTGCAGTTCCAGAGGTAAAATAACACACACTCTCACAGAGACATATACACACAAATATGTATCACATCACATGTATACCTTGTATACATAGAAATATAGATACATAGAAGCAGAAAAGTTGGCAAGATGCCCTACCTGAGGATGGCTGTGTCCCCTTGCCTCACGGTGATGTTATCGGTACCTCGGGTAAAATCCACGCTGCGGACTGGCAGTCCTGTAGGGAGAAGGCAAAGCAATCTCAGTAGGACCAGTGGTAATTGTTTCCGATCAGGCTGAGCCCTTGCTACCATGGTTGGTCTTGTCGAGTTTCACTGTCTGTACTTGTCTCTTTCTCTGTCTGTGTATGTGGACAGATAGATGTAGAAAGAAAAACAATAATAATAATAATGTACAACTCTCGTTCTGATCGACAGCCCCAGAAAAGGGAGGTGATTTCACAGTCCTTCTTAGCTGCCACTTTCTCTTGCTCTTTTCAGTCTCTTGCTGGCTTCTTCCCACCTTGTCTTTAAGATTTAAAAAAAAAAAAAAAAAAAAGAAAAAAAAAAAAAGAAAAAAAAAAGTCTTAGCACAGCCTTCAATTAAAAAAAAGAGGGGGAAAAAAAGAAGCAAGAGCAAAACGTCAGGTAGCAAAATAATTACAAAATAATAACAATTAAATCGACCCGTTTAGAGTGATGTAGAGAGGTGCGGGGGTAAAAAAAAAAAAAAAAAAAAAAAAAGGAAAGGAACAAGAGGAATCCTGTGCCGTTGGGCTGCGGGAGGGGATGGTCCTGTAGCTGTGCAGCCTCCAGCCCCGCGCTCCCTCCTAACCCACTTTCCCAGGCGGAGCGAGGGAGGGAGGAGGAGGAGGAGAGAGAGAGAGGGAGGAGGGAGCCACACTCGTGAGACAGCAGCTCGGCACCACAGCGGCGGCGGTGGGCGCGGAGGGAGCCGCCAGCCTCGTTCCCCATCCCTCTCCCGCGGGCACAGCCCGCCCCGAGGCCCCCGCGCCCCCCACCAGCCCCCGCCGGGGAGCGGGGATGCCCGGCGGCGTTGGGAACCTCTGGGAGCCGGACGGCGGCTGGGAAGCGTAGGGGAGCGGAGCGGGGCACTGCAGCAGGGAGAGGGGCTTGTGAAACGATGAGGGCTGGAGGGCAGAGGGGAAAGCCATGAAGGAAAGGGGAGGAGGGAGAAGCAGTGAGGGAAGGGGATGGGAGAGGAAGAGGGGCTGGAGAAAGGAGGAGAAAGGGAAAGCGAGCGGGAAGCAGAAGCATAGAGAAGACAGGAGCAGCCGGGAGATGCTGAGCAGGGCGGAGGCACTGGGAGCAGGGCAGAGAGAATGGAGGAAGGTACGGCCAATATTCTCAAGATAAAATAGTGAGGAAAGCGGGTCTGTGGCCAAAAGTGCAAACAACTTGGCTTAGCGGCCTGAAGCCACACGCTAACTGATTTACAGAGCAGCATCCTTAGCAACTGCCTCTGCACCCTCAAACCTCGCTTTTTCCCCTCTCAGACTTTCCCCTCGCCAGATAAACAGTTGTACATCCCTCCCTCCCACCTCTCTCCACTCAGCCCTTCCCGCCCCCCACCTCCTTTCCCAGCCGGAGGGACGGAGCTGAGACAATGCCGGCATTGAGCTGCCCGCGGTGTGAATGCTCGGCCTGTCCTCCCGGCTGCCGGCACCCGCAGCTGAGCCCCGCGCCCGCCGGCAGCAGCGCTGCCCACCCGGGAACGCTCCCGCAGCCCACATACCACTGCCACCGCAAAGAGAAGGGAGCTTAAATTAATGGAGAGGAGTAAGCTGTGTGTATTACTGCTGATGCCTGCCTGCCATTCCCCCAGCCCGATCTCTGCCCTGCGGGAGGGATGAGAACTGTTCCTAGGGATGCTTCGCTAGTGTAACCCTTCTGCAGCCACAGCACGGCAGGGCTGGGACGGGGAAGCAAAGCGGGAAGGCGTGGTTTGAGAAGGGTCCAGAGAAGCAGGTGCAAGAACAGCCATGGGAGACCGGCTGAGAATTGCCGTGCTGCGGGATCACAGCGCTGCTACGTCTGTGTGCAAGAGAGGAAAAAAAACCCGCTTGTACGGTGCCTGGTTCACCTCTGCTCCTGAAGCCTTGTGGGATACAGTGGACACAAACAGGAAACACATAAGGAATGTCATTGTGATATAGGAATGGCCACACGGGATCAGACCAAAGGTCCCTCTAACCCTTAGTTCTGTCTCCAAGTGTAGCCTAAAGCCAGTGCCTAGGGAAGCACACAAGAACAAGGGAAGCACTGCCCCAGGGCACTTATCTATTTCCAGTGATTTGTGGTTAAGGCACATCCCCAGCCAATGGGCACTGTCTTTGTAGTTAATGGTACTTGAATGATTTTCTTCTTCCAGGAATTTGTCCAGTTGCCTTCTGAATGCCTAGAAACTGGCCCCTGCAGCCTTAGTATGGAAAGGCCACGCTGTCTATGAGTACTTAAACAATCCCTGCAAGTGTTAAAGGCACTGAAAGTAAGGACTAAGGTCATGACACTGCTGCTCCAGTGCCATGCATGCATGGCAAAAAGAGATGACTGCTTTATATTCAAGCCAAAAAGCGAGGTGAGTCAGACACTTCCTCTGCAGGAGACTTGATGGTGATGGCACCAGAGGGAGAAGAATGAGGAGCTAAAGGAGTTAATCCACACACCAGATATTCCCAAGCTACTGCAGAGAGAGATGTCACCTGACAGGGATATTGCTCTGAAGAAGACCATGCTGCTGACATCTGATTTCTGACTAGTAACCACCACACTAGGGCAATGGACAGTGCAAGGGACAAAGTTGCCATCAAGTTGGTGGCATACCAGAAGATGGGCATCACCAACAGAAAACCCATGCACTCCTGTGCCAGAATTAGGGTACAGTTAAAAGACTGGTCTCATATGAAGTAATCAGTGAAAGAAATGCACCCCTCTTGCAAACCAGTGTTGCATGGATCCAAGGGTCTCCCACATGTGTTTCATCTATATCTAATAAGAGTTATTGTATGATAATTAAATGCCAGTGGAGTAAGGAAAACATATTTGTTGAAGATTAACTATTATGCAATGCAAGAAGCATCTGCCACCCAACTGCTAGAGCTCACTAAATATTTCCTTATCTCAGAGTATTTACTTAGGAGGCAATAACTATCCAGTTAAATCTAAATTTAATGCTTAGTTAAATATAGTTCATAGAAAGTGGCACCAATATGTTTTATACAGACAACGACAGAGGGGGTTTCAGGGAGGGAGAAGGGAGGAATCCTGTCTCCAGATTCTAGTAACATCCTGATTTGAGATGGGACTACATGTGGCCATGCCTCCCTACAAAGAGGGGTGGATCACTATGGATTCTGAGCCCCCTCTCAGCCAATATGGTAGTGCAGGGGATGTCTTCATCTTCTTCTGCATTTATACAATTCTCATTAAAACCACTACAGCATAACTATTTAATAATAATAATAATAATAATCATAATAAACAGAGAGATGAGGAAGAAATTCCCTCAGGGTCTCATAAACCTTGGGAAAAATAAAACAAAACCTAAAGCTGATAGGTCTTATTTGCTTTTAGAAGCATACAGAAGCAAAAGAAAGGGGTTGCCTAGGTGTAAATGTCCAAACAAGCAGAAATCACACAAATCCTAGGAGAGCACCTCATGAGTAAAATAAATAATGTTATTTTTGTATGTGTTCCCAGAAGAAATAACCCTCTGGACCCATCTCCCCCTGCTGGAAGTAGATAATGAACAGCAGGTCTGCTTTCTAACTCTCCTACCCTCCAAAAACTTGAGGACAAATTCAGGTAAACAATTTAGAGCATGGTCACCACAAATCCCTACTGCCGCCTTTTAATGCCATTTATCAATACTCCTGGTAGGTGCAGGACTGGCTGGACTAGGCTGGCTAACCAAATTTTTGTCACTATGCAGTTCAGGAATGGATGGGGCAGCACAAGCCCAGCCCTACAAGTACCACATCACACTCCTGCAATGCAAACCAGTTATATCCTGTTGAAAGGGAACAGGGCGTAGAGCACCATGCTGTGATGAACACGGGCTGTGTGGCACAGTCAGAGACATGATAGAAAGACTTGGATGACAGGTTCAGGAAGGTCTCTGTGTTTCCACCCTATGAGTGTGGGACTGTTCTGCGTACAAGCTGGCAGGAAAACAGCAGCATGAGCAGCCTGGTTAGCCCTACTTTCCCTGTGAGGGAAACATGCTGAAGATATTACCGTCTGGATACTAAGATGACTGAAGGAGAGACCCTCCATGCTGGCCCTGGATGGACAGCCTGTGCTGAGATAGGCAGTGCTGAGATCCTCTGGGATGGGTACTCAAGTCATCTCTGCCTACCTGTGTGGGAGCTCAGTTTTACAGATACTAATGGACTGACATTGGGAAAGCCTGAAGTACCATCTGCTTTTCATGGAGAGCCAAGAGACACTGAAAGTATGGACTCTGTCCACAAATAGGAATGGTTTTCTGGGGTTTTTTGGCATTTGAGGTGGCTAAATGCAAAGAGTGATCCATGGAAACTTCACTCAATGCCAACAGCAACAGTCATCCGTGCGATGTGGATGGCTGCTCTCTAGGAGCTGAAACGAGGCTCATGGGCTCACACCACAAACAGCCACAAAACAGCAACTGCTTTCACTTGACTTTCAAGCACTACCAGCCACACCAAAACTGGTAAGTTGATTCCAAATGTTGTTGGAATCTGGGAAAAGGCATTCTTAAAAATACAATACTGCTCATACCAGTCTCCAGACCCTATCATGACCGACACAATTGTTTCAAGGGGACTGTATCATGGCTCTGTCAGCAGAGTCCGAGCACCTAGGGACTTTATTTGGGGTACCTGCAACAGTGAGCAAAAACATATGATGTTTTGTGAGCTATAGCGTGTTTAGTCAAGGTACACTGCTGTACTCTGCAGCAATGCCTGCTCAAAGTTTCTCAGCCATGAAGAGAAAATGCAATTTTGCCGCATTGGCAGAGGAGTTATGGAGAGGAACGAGGAAGAGCCAAAGGGGTTTCACCACATGGGGAGGAAGATGAAGAGACCATGGCAAGAAAGTAGTGATTTCTCCTTCCTCTCTTCATTCCTGTACTTGCAGCTCCTACATGCACACATTCCCACCCTGATGTGCAAGGGTGGCATCCCACTGCAATTAAGCATCTACGTACCACTATCCCTTAGATCTGGGGATACAAGGAGCCACAAGAGTACAAGAAAAGGAGGAAAGACAGGGCTAGAAGAGAAAAGGAAAATCATTCAAATACAGCAGATGCCTCAAGAGGCAAATTGAGGAGAAGGTGGGTTTTAAATGGTAAATGCCCTTCTCAGATTCAGAGAGTTCCCATGGACCATACTTTTTCTATTCCTTCAGCTACACCTCCTGATAAAGTGGCCTCCAACTATGCCAGGTCAGAGTCTGATGGAAGGGGCAGAGAAATAATTTCCATGACACAAATAGAAGTAAGTCTGCTAAGGACAGGATGCCATCTACCAAACATGATCCTGTGCTGACTGGAACATCAATGCCACTTATTTATATCCCCAAGGCACTTACAAAGGACATGTTATAGGAAAAAATTCTGTGGTTTAAGAAAAATATATGTATAAGATGGCTTTAGTACTAGAACTACCCATTCCTTAAAGTGCTTTAGGAAAGATATGGTTTTTATGAATATTTTGCAAGTCTATAAATTAAACTGGCTTTTGATACTGAAATTCAGAGCCAGCTTAGGGCCAAGACTCGTATCCAGACATATAATGCAACAAGACCAAGTTTCTGCTGCAGTAAGGACCTCATTAGGTAGAAGGATTTACTGCACTGAGAGCACTCAGATAAGCAATAACTGCAGATGATAACGTGCATGCACAACACTTCTTTCTAAGTGTGGCCACTGAGCTGTAACAGAATTTCCTGCCGTACAAGAACAATAGCTGGTTTTCACAAATTTGTAACCTTGTTACTATGCAATCGACCTAGTTTCACAATTGATCTCCTTGGTGTGGACAATTTAGCGGTCAAGGGCCAGGCTTTCAATTGCCTTAAGCTGACGTATCACCACCAGTGTCAGAGGAGCTATGCTGATTTCCACCACCTAAACACGAATTATGAAGTTCATCTTCTTCTGTGCTGCATGGGTAGAAAACTGCGTTATCACCTTTGAAAGAGAAAAACTTGTTTGACTGGATAAAGAGCGTGCTCTGACTTTTCAGAAAGTTTCACCTTTATTTAAAGACCAAATCTGAAGGCTGGACAGGAGGAAAATAGTGGCCTAAAGATGCCTTTTTTCAACAGTATGACCAAGTAGGATTAAAGAATTAGCATTGCAGTTGGTTTGTGGCCTTAATTACTGGTTGTTAGCACAGCAAGTGCTTGTAGAACTACTTAGTCATTTCTAAGAGATGGATGAGATACAGAGAGTACTCCTTTTTTGATTAAACCAAAAGTTGCCCTTCCAACCTGATGTTAGTACAACGAGAATAAAAGTTGTCAGTATCAACAGTGTCACACTGCCTTTTCCCTGAAACATCACATACCGTTAGCGACTTCCTTACTAACACCTCAGGACTGGACTCTGAAGCTGCTGTCTGCCAGAGGGAGTCGAATCACTTCAAAACCACAGGAAGCCATGCTGCTCAGCCACTGCTGCCGCGTGGCAGGGAGCCAAGCTGCCTGCCATCTCCCAGCCCAGTCAGCAGTCCCAGTGGGAAACTGTGTTACCTGTCCTCACAAGAAAGGCTGGCTCATGGCTTTAGAAGCAGGGAAATAGCTGATCCCAGTTCAACATTTCTCATGGAGCAAGGCGGTATGTCAGCCTGTATTTTTAAGTGTGGCTATAGGAGTTAGGCATGCGAATCTAGACAAGCAGTCAATACTTCCCACTGAAGACAGCTTCAAGATCTCTTTTTATATTTGGGAGGGAACTGTTGCCTCACAAATGTCACATAGCACTTGATGAGTTAGGCAGAGCCAGAGTTCAACCCTAGACTTCTTTAAATAGTTTACTTCCCGTAGGAAGGCAGTAGCTTTATGTGGTTAAATCCGAAAAATATCCCCCAAACTACCCCCCAACACTTTTCTCAGTGCTGGAGAATATTTACTGCCCTCAGCACAAGTAATTAGGATTGACTTCACAGAAGGAGACTACAATGGTTAACAGCCTCTCCTAACAGAGAAGCAGAGATGACCCAGAGGTTGGGAAGTTCTAGCAGGAATTGGGAGATACACAGTCCCAATTTCCTCAGCGTCTTTGGGTAAATCACTTAATGAGTCATTCACAGAGGCACAAAAAGTTAATCTCCCTAGGCTCCCTCTGCCCTCAGAGAAGTAACCTTCTCTTGAGGGCACATCAGAGCAGATGTCTCCTTTAACTGTATAAAATTGCCCTGTCTCTCAGGGCTTGTTAAAGTTTCCAGCTCCATAGCAGAGACCCTAACATAAGCTTCCAATAGTCTAAAAAGTGTGAAGCACCAAAGACTGCAGGGTGATCTGACAGGATCTGACACCTCTATACAGAAAGCCCCTGCAAGACACAATCTACAGAACATGCCAGGCGTGACCTATTTCTAGCACACTCTTTAACAGGACCCAAAACAACTGCCTGGCAGTTGCAAGGGATGTATATCCCTGCAGACAGAAATTCTATACAACTAACAGGTGGTCAAACCCGTTCTGCTGAGCCTTGATGCATATTCGATGGCCTGCTCTGGCATGGAGTTCTCAACACAATGCTAATGGATGAGAATAATCATTCTGACAGTGATGATCCTGAAAAGAGCTCCAAAGTCTCGCTGAAATGATACATGCTACACATCCATCATTACCAGGGTATTAATTTTATTGTGAAGAACAGAGTGCGGGCAGGCTGTTGTGCCATACATTTTTTCGTCCATTACAGCAGCTCCAACACAGATTTTATGAAACCTAAACTGAGGCCTTCAGCGAGACAAGAAAAATTCTCAAGATTTTTGATGCTATCACATCAGGCACTGTCAGAAAGCCTCATGTGCAACAAACAGGGAGAGAAGTTTTTATGCAGAAATTTGGAGAAAGGTTCTTTTGAAACTATGACCTCCCTGGGTTCAAGCTTCTGAAAACAGTTCCAGTCATTTCACAGTGTTCAGGTCTGAAAATGAGGAAAACACATCTTTAACACGTCCAGATCTTCAAGATGAAAAGCCAGGAGAACTCTCTCACAAACAAAGGCTCAGTTAAAACCATTCTTATAGGCTACAGGTCAGGGGTGTCTCCGCATCAGCGTTTCGAGTTAGTGCCTGCCTAGTCTTTCAACGTATACTTTTTAATGTTTCATCTTCTCATCTTTCCCATACTATTACTCTCCTCCAAACTCCTTACCCTGATATTTTCAAGTTTATCTCCCTTTCCTAGGTTGCTCCCATGCCTCATTTCTGTCATCCTATCCAGCTGCCCAGCTCAAGCCACAAAACTCACCCACTTCTTGGGTTCAGTGACTAATTATCACACCAGGTTAAGAATTTTTCCTGTTGTTTTAACCACAAATGTTATTTCTTTCATCATCCAGCCACTGAATTGAATCATGCTTTTGTCTGCTTAAATTGTTGCCTGTTGTTAAATACAATCTCCTTGATACAATATGTTGTATCTGTTTGAGTCTTACTGTGTACCACTTTTGTTCCTAGTCCAATACTTTGCCAGAAATGCCCAACATCTGATGCCAGAGAGGGAAATAGGGTGTTTTCAGCAGCCTTTAACAGAGTTGGCAGATGCAAGATAAATACGATTGTCCTGGGGATGAGCCAGACAGCAAAGAAGTAAGGCCAAAGGTAGGCCTTTCAGGTCTAAGTCTAAGGATACAGAAGGGGGAAGTAGAAGTCATGGGGCAAACCCATGTATGTACAGACTGGGGAATGAGAGGATTGGAGAGCAGTGCCATGGAAAGGGACCTGGAGGTCCTGGTCCACAGCAAGTTGAATGTGAGTCAGCAGTGCCCTGGCAGCCAGGAGGGCCAACCGTGTCCTGGGGGGCATCAGGCAAAGCATCACCAGCCGGGGGAGGGAGGGGATTGTCCCGCTTTGCTCTGCACTGGGGCGGCCTCACCTTGAATATTGTGTGCAGTTTTGGGCACCATAATATAGGAAAGATATTAAGCTGTTAGAGAGCATCCAAAGGAGGGCAGTGAAGATGGTGAAAGGCCTTGAGGGGAAGCTGTATGAGGACTGACTGAGGGCACTTGGTCTGTTCAGTCTGGAGGAGACTGAGGGAAGACCTCATCACAGTTACAACTTCCTTGTGAGAGGAAGAGGAGGGGCAGGCACTGATCTCTTTGTGGTGACCAGTGACAGGACCCGACGGAATGGCTTGAAGTTGTGTCACGGGAGGTTTAGGTTGGCTATTAGAAAAAGTACCTTCTCCCAGAGGGTGGTTGGGTGCTGGAAGAGGCTCCCCAGGTAACTGGTCACATCATCAATCCTGCCAGAGTTTAAAAAGTGTTTGGATAATACTCAGGCACATGGTGTGATTCTTGGGGATGGTCCTGTGCAGGGCTAAGAGTTGGACTCGATGATCCTTGTGGATTTGTGATTCTGTGAATTTGGAGGGAACAACAGAGGACCTGTCCACCAAGAGGTGAAGGAATAAGGTGACTTCTCAGGGGGGAGGAGGCATTTTGCTGGAGGTGATTTCACCAGCTGGTTATGTCAGACAGGACTGAGGAATTTCCAGTTCTACACTTGGATGCAGCAGCCATGCAGCCGTATGGCTTGTGGGCTTCACTGCTTGCAGCAGCAGGACACCTCATCTCAGAACCACCCTAATTTCATTTCATCCCAAGTCATGTTTACATCAGAAGAAGCAATAGTTTTCAAGAGACAGGAATTCTTCACTGAATCAATGCTAAAGACACTGCTAAGGCTGGGCTGAGTAAGGGATGCACACATCCTGAAACAGCTTCCTAAAGGAGAGGTCTAGGGTGGGCTATTTATAAAAGCCTTCCAGGTAAGACTGAGAACAGGCAGATGTTCTCCTGGAGGGGTAAAAAATCCATGTGGGAACATGACCTGGCTCAGGCCCTGAAGTGCCAGCAAATGCATCCCCTCCCTACTCAAAATTTACTCAGTTCCAGCAACCTGTTAGATCCAGCAGCTGGCAGGGCTTTGTAAAACAAAGAGCCCACAACCCAAACAGGAATGGAAGCACTGTTTCCTGTGAAACCCCTGGGGGGGTTGTGCATAGTCTTGACTTTCAGCAACACTTTTTTACCTTCTTAATTTATACAACAGACCAGTATTTTTTAAACAATGTAATGAGCCTGCTAGCTTCTTCCAGCAGGCAGAGATCAGGGAAGGACAAAGAGCAGGTTGGTTAGAGCACTATAGCAGCTGGCTGAACAAAAGGCAAGTTAGTGATTTTTTTCACATCAAGTTGAATCAGACTGGAGCAGGGTAAAAAGGAAAAGACCAAAGAAAACCTTTGATGAAGAGATGGAGCTCGGAATAGAGCACTTAGATGCTTCATTACTTGCCCTCTGATAGAGGAATGGACTGGAAGATGAGCTCCATGTACCACACTTTTTCACTTGGGTAAGGCTACCTCAAGCATCCTCTGAGAATATCTGATTACTTTTTAGCCAAAGTCATTGTCCATAACATCTTTTCACTCTATTATTTCTGTCTGCAAGGAATCATCCTGTGTTTGCCAGATATCAGTGGGAATCCAGAGGAGGCCTGAATTTGTATAATGGAGGGCTCCAAGTCATTCAAGCATCTGTTTCCGAGCTTTTGGTAAGCGACCACTTTCACATAGAGTTATGAGAGAGAACAGTAAAAATGGTTCACCAGAGGCACTTTACAACTGGTGAGTGTATAGCATGAAGGAGCTGGCAAGAAAGCTTTTTACAGGCTTGGGATGATAAAACCTGCTGCCAAATGCAAGGAGTTACCTACTGATGTGGTGAGGATCTGAGGAAAAAGGAGCCTAAAGCTCAAAGAATTTTTCCATTCAAGTTGTCTGTAAGTGCCTGAGATGTCAAAGGCCACCCTGACAGGTAGCGGGCCCTTGGATGAATTCTGACCCTGACATAATCAAGTGAAGCTTTGCCACCAGTTTCTGTGGGGCTACAATTTCACCTCTTGAAGTCTGCCTCTTTCTCTCATTCCCTGTAAACTCCTCTTGTCTGGGGGATGAATGCAACACAAAGAATAAAGCAAACATGGAAATGAAGGCACGCTTTCAGATTCATGTCAATTTAACTGAATTACAGCAATTTTACAGTAAGCTCATTGCTCATCAAAGTGAGGAACAAACAATAAATCTGGATGGCTTCAGACAGACCCAGCATAAGCAAATTAAGTGCAAATTTCTCCTGCACCCAGCTTGTTCAGGACACCCCTGTTCTGTCCATCAACGTGCCCTGGTATTCCTGCCCACTCTCACCATCTGCTGATATAGCTAAGTCCTGAAAAGAAGAAGCTGCTACTGCCCATGAATTTTTAATGTAGCAAGGAAAAGGCTGCAGGAAGAATAATATTTGGTGGCATTTACTCCCTATGATCAAAGCTATTTCATGTCTCTTGTGTGATATTATTAGAATACAATATGAAGTGAAAGTAGTGTTCAGACTAAGGTCCCTATTCAAGAAACATTTTCTGCAGGGGAGAATGCAAGAACCAATGCCAGTAGAAAGCCCCTGTTCTTACAGCCACTCTCTGCCTATGTGTATCTGCAGGGCATCACATGACAGAAAGAGCCAAGCAGGTACTTTAAGTACAGTACCCTCTATCACAAGCATGATGCTGAATAGGACATCCCCACTCACCTGTGAATGCTTCCCAACACCCAAAAGCACTTGTGTGGCCAGTAGGAAGGGACCCACGTCTAAAGAGGTAATGTGCCACGGAAAGAGCTGTATTTTAGGTCTCTGCTGTTACTGGTATTTGTTCAATAAAACCCACAAACCCAGCTGTTACTTCTGTACTAACTGTGTGCTTGTACATAACAAGCAACCACCCAAGAGAATGTAATGCCATAGAAAGAGTTGACATGACCTGTATCTGTCCTATCACTAGCTGAGCCAATCCACCAGTGCCAAAGGGCAGATGAAGGCCATACAGGAAAATCTGTTAAGCACCCAGAAAGGAGGAAGGAAATTTTCAGCTAACAGGAAAGGGGTACTGGGGTTCAAACAGATTTGGCTCTTTGGAACTATGGATTAATTCCAGACCTTTCCTTTTCTCTCTGCTATTAAAGGACATAGCACAGTACATATACTAATGTAAATTATTGAAAAGCTTCTTCCTCCAACTTCATAGAAAACGTCCGCATATCCCTGACAAACATGGATGTATGATAATATTCCCCTGGGAAATATCTCCACTAGCTGAATATGATGTAATTACAAATTGTCTTATCACCATCATTCGATCAACAATAACACTCAGACACCAAGAGGCCACACTGGTCAAACTCCTACCCACCAGCAATGTACAGATCACGCTCATTGCTGGTTGAGAACTTTCTGAAACAAACCCATCCACTTGTTGGCATTTGATGAGTGCTCTGTGAAAAGCCAATGGCTTGTTCACAATATACCTCTGATGGTACTGAGGATGCACTGCTCACACCAGCTGAAATTTTCAGCCTCCATTCCATGGCTTAAAGATGGAGATATCTTTAAGCAAGGGTCAAGGTTCAAAAAACACTGAAAATATTTGCCCATTGAGTCACACTGCTAATACAAATCTCTTGATTGCTCACTGTAAACCATCACACCAACACATTTGCACTAATACCACACAAGCGAAGTCAATGGAATCACAAGTGAAGCTCAAGAGATATTTAAGCATTTTAGTAAACATAATGTCTGTAAATCAATGCTGAGAGCCAACATGCAAATGTTTATATAGGAAGCCTCTGAATGGCCCTTGCTGCTTTTTTTCTTCTGAGATGAACTCCAAGAAAGCTGAAGATGGACTTTTTACAAGGGCAAATTGTGATAGGACAAGGGGGAATGGCTTTACACTAAAAGAGGGTAGGTTTAGATTAGACATTAGGGAGAAATTTTTTACTGTGAGGGTTGTGAGGCAATGGACAGGTTGTCCAGAGGAGCTGTGGATGCCCCACCTCTGGAAGCGTTCAAGGCCAGGTTGGATGGGGCTTTGAGCAACCTGGTCTAGTGGAAGGTGCCTCTTCCCATGGTAGTGGATTCAGAACTAGATGGTTGTCTCCGTTTGAGTGGGACACAAGTGTTTTGCTGAGAATAAACCACGGGGGAGACCCAAAAACTCCTCCCCCTAAGCAATTACAAATCCGAAATTAATGGACTCCGATCGAGGAATAGTGTGGGAAAAGAGACCAAAATTATATCCAGGTAGGAATAACAACACTTTTATTAAAAAAAAAGTTTATAAGTATTGGCAAAAGAAAAGAAAAAAAACAACAAGAGAGCACTAGTAAAACACCCGGTTAATAATTCTCCACTTAGAGCAATCCCCCCCCCAATAGGACAAAAACGAACAGAACCAACAGTGAAACGAAAAATCAATTCAATCTGTACCCTTTTGGGGCAATTATAACCGCAGTCAGAAGGAGGCGGTGTTGAGCCACTGGGAATGTCCAGCCTGCAGTACTTGAAGTGAATCAGCAGGGGGTGCTCTTGGATCGCTGAGGGTGTAGAGGCTGTAATTATTGAAGTCAGTCAGCAGAGGGCGCTGTTGGATCGCTGAGGGTGTCACGCCTGCAGTTCTCAGAATTAGCCACCAGGGGGCGCCGTCGGGTTACCAGCAATCACCACGTGTTGATATCAGCACGCCAGCCAGCCGAAAACAATGGGACTCTTCTCCCCTCGCCGGAGAAAGGGAGAAGGGGAAAGGGAAAAACCCCACCCCCTTCAGTCAGCACACTCACTCCTTTTCTGATGCTCTTGGCCGTGTAGGGATGTCACTATGTCCCCCTCCGCTCCGTGGAAAGGAATCCAACCAGGAACAGCTACAAAACACTACTGCCGCTCAGGGAGGAGGCAGCCAGCTCGAGTGCCCAGCCGCTACCTCGGTACCTCTAGTCGCTCCAAGGAAGATCGCCCCAGCAAAGCTCCCGCCGTCTCCACACACACCGCTGAGAGAGTGAAACTGTCCCCAGGACACACCTCCCCCTTGTCCCAAAGCACCTCCCAGCTCTTTTTGTCCTGCTTTCTTAAGAGACAAAACCCTAAAAATTAACATATCAATGCTGTTGGCTGAGTCGTTAAGATGGCCATCAGATACTGGAGAAACTGGCCCGCCGGTTTCTCCTCCTCCCCACAAGAGCAAGGGAAAAAAGAAACCAATTTCCCAACTTAGCTTTAAAAGCACAAGACAAACCATGACAATGGTTTTTAAGATCCCTTCAAACCCAAGCCATTCCATGATTCTATGACTCTGTTAAGGGCTCTGTACTGGACAGCTCTTTTTACGCCACTGTGCAAATCAAGCACTACTGATTGAAGCAGAGGAAGGCCGTGAACACTCAAAAATGTCCAAAGGAAACTGCAAGAAATCAACATTTAATATATAATGTGTCTTCAGTCCCTCCAAGCTCTGCAATGAGAAAGCTCCATCAAGCAGAAGTTCTGTTCATATACAAGAAAGCAGGAGTGTGTTATGGCTTAAATCTATGGAGTGAAGAAGGTGGTTTGCTCTTTACTGCCACAGAAAATTGCACAAAGGATTTAGGTTTCACAGGGGGTGAACTCTCTCCACTCCACCTACACAGCACAGCAGAGGTGAGGGCGATGTACCAGGCACTCCAAATCCATAAGGAAAGAAACTGGTGAAGGAGGGTCAGGGTATAATCCTTTGTGGAAAGGAGCATACGACACCATCACGCCCTGTGTGTGCATGAGTGCAAGCAAGGTGAAATCCACATACATGATATTCCAACCTATTGGGATGACCGAAAAGAACAAATATAAAGTTTTAAGCTCCATGATCTTTTTGCCAGGAAGCAATGCTTACAACAAGAAAACAAACCAAATCAGCTTAGATAGAAAGGGCAAAACCACTCATATTTCACCTTGAAATCAAGACTTCCTTATAACTTCCAGTATGATTCTTCAGCTTTCTAAAGATCTCCTCAATACCAGGAGCTAATCTTAAAACACACTGTTTGAGCACCTTGGCCAGGGCAGAGTCAATGTATTGATGACTGAGGAACATACAGTGTACTTTTACGTTACTAGATGTATGTAACTCCCCACAGAAAGATTCAAGATGTCATCAGTATTGGAGAGATGACCCTTAGGTGTGCAGTCAAGAGCTTTTACAATGGGAAGCTGGCATCCCTTGTTTCTAGTTGCTGTAGTATCTTTCCATAAAGCTGACATGTTTGCATAGCTGTAAGGGAGATGGATGAGGTTGAGTATACAGAGAAAAACATTTTGTGATTGGAATGTGATTATTGAGCTAATGAAGCTCTAATGGCAAATCCAAAAAGGATGTACAAGCTGCTCAACGTTTTCTGATTCCCTGAATCTGGCAGCTCTCATCTTCCTCAATGTCCTGTTTCAGCTGGAATAGAGTTAATTTTTTTTCTTAGTAGCTGGAACAGTGCTGTTTTGGATTCAATAGGTGGATAATGTTGATAAGAGACCAATGTTTTGGCTGTTGTTAAGTAGTGCTTCCCCTAAGTTAAGGACCTTTTCATTTCCCATGCTCTGCCAATGAGGACGTGCACAAAAAGTCATGGGGGAGCATGGCCAGGACAGCTGATTCCAACTGGCCAAAGGAACATTTCATATCATACAATGTCACGCTCAGTTTATATACAGCTGTGGGAGTTATCCAGAAAGGGGGCTGATTGCAGTTTGGGGATGGGTTTGGCATCGGTCAGTGGTGGCAGGCAATTGTGTTGTTTGTGCATAGTTTGTTTTTTTCTTGGGTTTTATCTCTCTCTTCTTTTTATTACTATTGTTATTATATTATATTTTATTTTATTTCAGTTGTTGGATTGTTCTTGTCTCAACCCATGAGTTTTACTATTTTTTCCCCCCCATACTCTCCCTTCCACTGTGCTGGTGGGGGGAGGTGATCAGGCAGCTGCATGATGCTTGGCTGCTGTCTGGGGTTAAACCATGACACTTGATTATTTCACCAGAGTGGAAGAGATTGCCAAATAATAGTATCCCTCTGAAAAATGCAAAGCTGTTTTGATGACTCATCTGGCAGCTACAACAACAACTTCATATTAATACTAAGTCAAAATCAAAACTTTGGAAAATTAAGGTAAAGGGAAATAGAAGTTAAGACTAGAAAATGTTTCAAAAAAAACCGCATCAACCAAACCAAACCTAACCTAACCAACCAAACTAAAAACCCAACCAAACAACAAAACCCAAACCAATCACACAAAACGCCCACAAAACCAAAACAAACAAACAAAAAACCCCAACAAAGCATTCAGTATTATTTGTAAATTCCCTCCATTTGTCTTAGACCAGACAGAGAAATGATTAATGCTTTCTCATTATTTCGTAACAACATTTGGAATATAAGCAATGAAAAGTAAAGAAGAAAAGCCATTGTAAAAACATTCCTTCTTATTCCCTCATCAGACATCTTCAAAAGAAAAAAAAAAAAACCCACAGTAAGACTTATATTCAATCAAAAGAAAGGAAAATCCCAATTAGAGCCTGCATTTAGGATTTTAACTTGGTATAGATGTTCTTTTAAGAAAACTATTCTTACTTGCTCTGTTTGTACTGGGATTTAAGAAGTGCAAAGAACACGAATTTAGCTAGCTAATGTGTATTAACAGCTTAGCACAAATAAGGCACTATGCTTCCATGATGTATTAAAAATCAGTTAGTTAAACCTCAAGCTACTTTTTGCCATTATGCTTAACATATGTTAAAATCATACTTCCTTGTTTTCATTAGGCTGTTAATACATGCCCCCAAAGACAGTTTCACCTTAAAGCTCCCATGAGAAAGACCTAAAGGTTTAGCTCTGTTGGCAAAGCCATCTTAAGTTGACATTCTGCTGATGCAGCTGTAATGTACTTCCTCTCTTCACTCCCCCAGTAAACACTCTTGGCAAAAAGATTACAAGGCCAGAGAGCTGCACCTGCACTTTGGCTACACAGTAGCATCACATTCAGCATCTCATTTCCTCACGCCTACGATTAGGGCAACAAAGGTCCAAAGCATGGACCTGATCCTGGGCACATGAAAGTGGAGGCCAGCCTATCAGGTTGGCAGAATTTCATGTGCTGCATGTGAATTCACACACTGAGGCTTATCGTGAAATTGTCTTGCTTTGGTTCATGACTTCTGACCATAGGGTAGGAAAGAAAATGCTACCTGTCCCAGTACCTGTGTGAATCCACCCTGATTTTTCTTTCCTAAATTAAAGCATTCCATAAGATTTCCCCCAATCTACAAGTTACTTTTACATTACTTAAATTTAGATTTTCAACGTTAATTCCAAAAGAAAATTCCCTGCCTCTGAGGTACTACAATGCATTAAATATACCCGCTGCCCCTTTAGAAAAACAACTGGTCCCTATATATTCATCACTTCCATTGTGCTGTTTCTCTGGGCAACTTACTGAAGAAGAAATTATATTCTTTCTTCTGCCTTTTTACTTGCTCAGGTGGGACAGTCACCTGGATGTCACCTGGCCAGAGACCTAGTTGGTGAGGCTTAGTGGTGCTTAGTCAGGCACCAAAACAGCATCAACAGAGTACAAAAGGGACTCTTAAGGTCCTGGTCACACATTTGCTGTGTGTACTTCCTCTGCTTTACAGCTGACTCACACAGAGAACAACTAGGCTCTCTCCAGAACAGAAAAAATAACTGCATATTATCTCTTTAAAAGCCTCATAATCCTCAGGCAACAACTGAGTAGTAACTGTAGTGACGGGCAAAATCTTTCTGCTTCATATTAATAAACCCCAACACAATATTACTGCTTGCTGCATCAAAGGTTTTTACATAAATGACTTTTTTTTTTTTTTTTTTACATTGAAACAAAGAATACATGTATGGAAGGACTTGGATGTTAAAGACTTTGTTTAGGTTTCCAGTTGGTGCATCAGGTTGGCTTTGGAAATAAATAGAAAGCAAACAGTGAGTGCAAATAGGGGAAAAACAAATCATCTCTCTGTTATAATGGTCTGACATGTCATTTTCCAGCCCATTTTAGATATTTTCCAGAAGAAAGTATCTTCTCCAAAAAAGTATCACTGTTACCTTTTCAGGGAGACCAATTTTCAGTGTCAATCCTGAGAGTTACAGCTTGCCTTATGCTAACACAGGGACACACAAACCCATGACAACAAGGGAGTGACTCGCCAATACCAGTTATGTCCTCTGCAAGTGCTTTTTCTCTAGATGATATAATGCAATTATGAAGAATTCTGCACAGTTTCATCTTATTCCCATAAATTGCACAGACAGAAATAGCCTGATCCAAAATGTGGCACCTGTGAAACTGAGTTACCCACTCATGTCCACTGATGTTCTTACTATGTGGCAGCTTCTTATCCCTTGGAGAATGGCTGCTGGGTGATTATGAATATCTCCAGATCACTTCCACAGATGTCCTGGTTCATATTTGGGTTGTAGATCAGGTCACTAACAGTTGGAACTGCAAGGTTGCTTTCCCTCAATGACATCATGGCACTGATAGTTCTACCATGACAACAGAACTCACTAGATAGGCTAGTGCACAGTTTGCCTGATCCTAAACCCTCCTTAGAATACGCGTTAAGCTCCAGCCAGTACTGCCTTGCCAGGTAGTCTACCTTTGCTGGAGGGCCTTAGGTAAACCAGTCAGATTTTTACTGAGTAGTTTTGTAGATACAAACACAGTCCTGCAGTGTATCCGTGAGGTTCCACTGACATGACACTGGCCTTGAACGACCATGAAGCTTTATAGGGAGTTGTAGCACAGCCAGGCAGAATGGATGAAAAGAGGAGAGCACCGAGGCCTTTAAACTACAGGTCCTATGACAGCCAGGGATAATGAGAGGTAAACAAAGTTTTTCTGTAAACTGGTTGAATTAAAAAGTTCAGTGTAGTCTGTTTGAGCTGACTGGAAATACAGTACTTCATTTAGACCTTCCCAGAAAAAGAATAAAAAGTACTTCAGAAAATAACAAGAACAGTTATAATAAAAGAGGTGAAAATCACACCATTCCCAAAGTTTTGGAAACCACATTTTCCATTTTAAATTATTGTAGACAGCAAATTTCAGAGAGTCTTACCCTTGCTAACAGTTCCCACTATTTTATCTCTAGTATCTAACAATTGGAGCTTTGCATCTCCTCTCTTCATTACCATCCTGATAATAACATCCTATACAAATGCAGGCAGATTTGAACTTCCATCAGAGAACTGTAGCAGCTGCTGAGCAGGAAGAGGATTTTATTTTATTTTTTCTTTCTTTTAGAACAATTAAAAAGAAGTATCTGACTTTCTACAAAAACTGTGGACTGGACAACATCTTTTAAAAAAACATCACTGGCTGAAAACTGGCAGTCACTCCATCAGTATGACAGAATAATTAAAACCAGTATGACAATAATTAGCACTTCTATAGTTCTTTTCATCCATGGATATCAAAGCACTTCACAGAAACAAGTGCAGCTACCTCAATTTTTAAAGCTGAGCTTAGGAAAAAAACCAAAACAAACCCAAATCAGAACTTATTCTGTGTGGAAAATTTCAATAACTTCATCACTATTCATTCTAAATTAGAGAAAAGAATTGAAATATTTTTTACTAATTTCCAAAATCAAAAATGCTTAAAAAAAGGGCCACGATTGATTAGGAAACTTTGGTGGGTTTGATGGAACCAAACATTTTGCCATTCTGAATTTAGTGCATTTGTGGTTTTTTTAGTCTCTCAACAATACATCTGCCTTTGGGAAGGGAATGCCTCCTGGGAGCTGTAGTTCATGTTTACCCACTGAACTTGATAGCTCTATTAGTTAGGCACTGCCTGTCCCCATCATGCCCTAAGGCTGGGCCTGCCTATCCTACTGTTCCGCAGAAAAACATCAGACTATTCCTTACTGTCTCTACTGAGCTCCTGAATGGGAAGCACTGACCGCAGCAAGGAGGGCTGAACAATTAGCAAAGAAGTAAATATAAAGCCCAATAGCCCCAATGACATGCTTTAGACACCAGTCCAACTCTCCTTCCATGAGTCAGTAAAGCATCTTAAAGTAGATTTTTGTTTTTGGGATGAGTTCTTTCAGGTCAAGCCTCGGTACAGGGAGCTGAAGGAGGGATTTGCTGCTGCAGCTGCCACCTTGGGTTTATGTCTGCAGCTGATATGGTCATCATGTCCACTTGTTCGCAGATTACAGTTTGTTCTTTCAAGGACTGGCCTGTCTAGAATTGGCAAGGAAGAGGAGGAAAGGTCATGATTGCTATTGACAGATGCCTCACCTCAAACTAAAGCTGCTAATATAACTTGACAGAAGGTGGGTTACATACCAGATGCTTGCTGATATGACCCCCTTCTCTGTAGGCTGCATAGTTTTAATATCAGCAATGCCCCATGACTCCTCTCAGCCACCATGTCAGGTACAACAAAGAGCTTCCTCTCCAATGAGGCTGGAAGTGTGCATGGGACCAGAGGGAGCCTGAATAAGCTGCTGCTTTTCTAGGAAAGCCCATTTACATTTACTGTATTTCAGAACTGGCCTGATTATTTCACTGCTTTACTCATGCTCCCCTTACACACACACACTGGGTCAATTTATCTTGGTGGTCCCAACTACTAGGATACTGAAGGGGGGACTTTGATCAAACAAGACTGAGCTGATTCACCTTCTGCTGTTTTCCAAGACTGTTCCTTTAATAATTTCAGAGCCACAAACCACAGGGAGACTGCAGGTTCATGAGGGAGAAATCAAGGAGAAGCAGTTAACATTGCTACTAATTTAGGTAATGTTACTAAAACCAAAGTAGATGTTTGCAGGCACAGAGTGAGTGCCAACTGAACAGTATCAGGTTCAGCTGATTATTTGTGATTTCACATACAAGCCACCCAGTTAACTCTTTAAGCCTAACCCGTAAAACAGGATGGCCAGATGTAAACAAACATCACCCTGGGGAAAATCAGGTCAAAGTCTACCTTTACAAACACGCCTTTTAGCTGTATTTCAGTGTACTATACAGATTTTTTTTTTTTTTCACAGATGCTTCTGCTACTATATCTGACTGTAAAACCTGCCATACATTATGGTGACTCATTCCCAGATGCTTATTGTGTTAGCCATTTACATGTATGTCAGATTTTACTACTCAACACCTGAGTTACACACATAGCACAGCTTAACCTCACTCAGTGAAACCATCCAAAACCAATTACAGCAAACAAACTAATCATTCTTGCATTTAAATAAAAAAATAAATATTTCTGGATAAAAGCCTAACTTGTAAAAAGCTCCTCAGGCCTATGTTTCTTTACTTGCATATTTGCACAACTGAAGAAAGAAACATGACTTTCCCCTGGCTCTACCTCTAAGCAACTTACTCCATCACCTCAAATATTGATAGTTGCAAATAAATGGAGGAGAAAGACAGAATTGCTCTGATTATGACTTGGGACTGACAACTGATCTGGTATTTTTCAGCTGCAGGACAAAGTTACCAGACGCTTTTGTGAATCAGGGCAGGCAGATGGGACTGCCACTCTTGAAGACTATCCGCTGTGTAACAAGACATGTATTGAATGTAATTTGAAAATCTCCCTAATTTTTTAGATTTAACAAGTGCATGATTCCTGGCTCAGATGTTTAGTTCTCAGTTAAGAAACATGGAGCGGATGCTGATTCTTAGAACAATCTTTTACGTGAAATGTATACGTTCCTCTGTCAAAACATAAATAATGTACTGGGACAGTGTCACCTTGTGGTTGTTTGCTGACATAGCGGCCAGCTGAGAGGGGATACTCCCTGTACCTAACCCCCTTGCCCCCAAAAGCCTTAATTCAGGAATGTCAGCCTTGCATATTTCCTTTGGGATGAAACAGGACCTCCATGATATGTCCACTCTCCGACCTCCATGATATGTCTACTCTCCACCCTCCATGCAGGTGGAGCTGCATGCTTTTGCAGCTTTTGCACTAATGTTTCCAAAAACCCTCACAGAGGTACAAAGGCATTAAACAACTGGGACAACTCTACAACTTGCACTGGCTTCAAAAGTCTGGGAGAGAAAGACGTGTGAAGAAGGAAGCTGCTAAGTACCTAAATGGGAGCTGTGACTTTAGGCAATAAAATTCCACTTCTCCCTTTTTGCATCTTACTGCCCTGCAAGGTAAATTCCAAGGACTGGCACTGGATTTTGGAAACTGTTGCGTAGAAAGAGGAAAAAATACAGCCGTAATTCAAAGTTAGTACTAAAGCAAGGAAATCCAGACACAAAACTGTGCTCTTAATGGAGAACTAATAGATGTTAATTAACCACCAATTGACAAAAAACCATATTTACTGTAGTTTAACAGCTCCGTAAATAACCACGAACTCATTTACACATGTTTAAACCTTAATAAATACATTTGCAGTCGTTGGACGCTTAAGTTGATTTTCAAACTGTCCCTCATAGTAAATATAAAAGAGTACATTTGGTTGCAAAAGTTATTACACATTAATTAAACATCAGCTCATTGCAGAAAACTAAATAAGTAAATGGTCTCTTTCATCAATACTGGTTTATTACACAGCTATTAAGAGCTGTACACAAAAATTAAGAAAAAGCACCACGCGATACAGCTTTGGCTCTGTGCTGTCACCCATGCCTTTGCAAAGCTCTCCCTGATTAGGGAGGGTTCCCCAGGCACTTTGCACAGGTGAGGAGGGCCAGCGTGGCATGCAGTAACATTACTGCAGGCAATGCTCTAAGCAGCAGGTTTCTTCAGTGCATGAGGCATGCAACAGGATTTAGAAAGCTCGTTCTGAGCAGAAGGCATGGGATGGAAGAGTGTGTGGTGACACTTAGGAGGAAAGGTGGTGTGAAGAATACTTGCAGAGTTTTCATTTTGTGAATTTATTTCACTCAATCCTTTTAGCCTTTTGTTGATTCCTTTTTCTGGCTTTCTCAGTTTCAACAATACCATCTTCTCTTCTGCTACTACATTTGCTGTCCATTCAAAATGGTGCAAGAACTTTCTCTCCAGCTTTCACCATGATCCTGCATTCCTTCTCTTGTCCTATTCCCTGTACATCCCTTCAGGTTGCTTCTAAACTGCATCCGTATATTTTGCCCTGAGAGCAACTCACTTCCCAAAGGTCTGTAACAAGGGTTAAGCCTTTAATGTGTGTTAAATGCTCTAAGATCCCCTCACAGAAAATGCTGAACCTAAACAAAATATAAACACCACCTCCTTTTCGTGTACTTCTTATAGGAACAGACAACATAAAACCAAGTCAAATGGTATTTATCCCAGGTTGCTTCATTCTCCAATGCTGTTGCAGAAGCCTCCAGTGGAGGGAGCATAAAATAACTAAAAAAAAAGCTTTACTTTCAGGAGACTGACTTAATTAACTCATTGTTTTGTATTTACACAATACAAAAAAAGAAAAAACCTCAGGAAAGGAGAAAATGAAATAATCAGCATTCATCAAATGGCGAAAGTCCAGATCAAACAGTGAAGAAGTGTTTTCAGACTTTGAGAGAATACAAATAGCATGAAATAGAAAACACAAATTAAATTAAGAATCATAAAATTTTCTCTGTTTGCACAGCTCAGGTAACACTGTCTGGAGCCAATTTATTGCCAGGCTCCACAACAAATAAGCTCACATGATTCCGACACTGAAATAACCTTTACTCATTTCACAATAAAACAACCATAGGGGTCTGGTAAGCAAAGATGAATTATACCTGCCTGTCAAAAATAATTATGATAATCCCTCCCACTCCCACAACATCTGAGGATTACAACCACCTTTGCAGACAGCAAAGCAATCTCAAATACACAGTGTAACATAAAAGTATGTCATCAACCAGTTCTCAGATGGAGAAACTGAGGCATAGAGAGAGGAAGCTAATCAGTCCACATCCACAGTGTTACTCTCATCCCCGTTCCCACCTTGGCCTCAGTCTCTTGAGGGTAGAAACAATTCCACTGATTTCAGTGGACTTCTTTCAGTTTTTTTAAACACTGCTGTCACCATCTCAGCAGATGAACTGCAGCTGCACTCAGGCTCTGTGATTATGGGCCAGTGTCCTCTTGTGCTACACAAAACAAACTGAAAGAGCCGAACAAAACAGGATATCCCTGTCCCAGAGTTTGCAATGGAGATGAGACTGCAACCCTTTGTGTTTGACTTGGTAATTGTGTCTGGATAGGATGGATCTGTTACAATCTGGCAATCCTCATGGATTCAGGACCTTGATGGCTGAGGTGAATCTTTTCTAATATTGAGGGTATATGTTGCATTCTAGTGATCGAATTTATGGAAGAGCGCAGGCTGAGTTACCTCCTCCAAACTGTGCAATTTCCCCTTCAGCATAAGAGGGCAGCACTCACAGATGTGAGAACTGAACCAAAAGCCTATTTTTAAGCCCTTGTGTGTGTGTGTGTGTGTGTGTGTGTGTGTGTGTGTGTAGGGCTTTGCCTTTGGTAGAGCCTTAGCACAACAAAATTCTAGCTAGTCCACATTGAATTCCCTCCAGGCATCCACAGCCTTGGCTGCAAACCCTTCTCTCAGATAACCCAGACCTTTCCTAGCTGTGGCCCTACCTCACATCCAGCTTTCCTGCTGAGGCTATACCATTAATAACAAGAAGAAAGCAGAACAATAGCAGTGCTTCCAGGAAAGTGATACCTCTGCATCTGGTGTACTTTGAAGGCACCAGGCTGTTCTGTGTTCACAAGGCACAACTCACATGATATCTGTCAGCCAAAGACATCCAAGTCAGTTGTGCCAAGCTGCCTTTTTCTTCTCAGTTACAGACAACTGTGAAGTCCCTCTCTTTTCCCAGATGTTCTTGCATGCTTCATTGCAAAAAAATAAGTGTCTGTCAAAACCACCCGTGCCCGCTCCCAGGGAAACAGTAGCCAGAGGCAAGGTGTGTGGGGGATCCTTTTCAGAATCTGCAGCCTCATTAAAGTAATTGTCATCTGGACTCCATTTTGTAAGCTCAGTGCCAAAGGGGCTGATGGGGTAACTAATGCTGTGGAGTCAGAGCCAGAAACTGCATAGCAGGCTCTGAATGTGGTCTCTGCAAGATCTATGCAATGAAATGACATTATGGCTTTGCCATACATTACATGCAAATTAGAAGAGGTTGGCAGCCATGCAACTGGCATACCACAGCAGCAATCATCCTTACAGGATGTAGAAGGCAAGGCTATTCATCCTCAACCCAGCACAGGGGTGGGAAATGGAACGACAATGCTCACACAGTACACCTGCTTGCCTCCTTTCCCCTCTGAGTTACCTAATGGGGTGGAAGGCTCTTCCCAGTGCACAGCTCCTGGTGTTCCTACCTACATCTGTCCAAAATTCCCTTTAAATGTCTGCTGTTCTCTGTCTCTGCTTCTCCCCCTTCTCCCCAAGTATCCTCGCCTTAGTGCCGAATAGCTGCAGGATATGAACAACAAAATGTCTGTCTGCAGGTGCTGAGCAGTGATAGATGCAGACAGCTGGCTGGCCAGCCAGGACTTCACCTGCTTTGCTGTTGATGAACTACTCTTTCTGTACAGTAATTGCCTTTAATGTTTACCCCATTTAGGCAGCTATCTCCTCCTCTTTAACCTTTTGTATTTTTCTCTGAACTGTTTGGTCTATAGAATCTATGGCAAAGCTTCCCAAAATCACATAGCGTACTCTGATGACAGAGGACAGATGCCAACCTCCTTGGTTCCCTATTTTCAAAGTGATCAATACTAATAATTTGAGGAGATGTTAATGAAAGGGGAACTCATTCCTGCTATTTATTGTTCTTATTGTCCCCTGTGACTTCAGGGATTCACCAATTTCTGTGGTGCAGAGAGAAAAACTAAAACAAAAATACACAGAAACCTAAGCCAGAGCTCTTGCTACAAGATTACAACAAACTCGCCCAAAGCCAAATGTCCTCTTGATGTCAGCAATTAGGTGAGAGTGACGGCATTCTTTGTTCATGTCCTTCCTCTATAGTACAATTGTTAGATCAGGCCGCTAAACTCTTTCAAACAAGCAAGGTAGGTTCCATTAATAAAGGATTTTAATGTGGGTACCGTAAGCTTGATAATTCCAGATGTCCATCCTGCTACCCATCACACTTGCCCCAACACACCATGTCTCACACTGCAGGGTTTCACAAGGCAACAGTACCAAATGGTTCCACAGGCTGAGCACAGTCAGACACTATCACACTCCAAGACTCAAGTTTGTCAATTGCAAGACAACCCAATGGCCTTTCAAAGCCCCTGTTCTCCACAAGACACCACTGAGGAATTTCAAGGCAGAGAGAAGGCAGTAGTAAGCAGTCTGCAAAGAACTCTATTTTAGATATTCAACATGAACATTACCCTGTGTGTTGGATTAATGCCCCTAATCATCAAAATGTTGAATCTGATACATCTACTCTTTTTTTTCCTACTGCCTGCAGTGTTGCTGACTACACTAGAAAGCAATATTTTCATCTAAACCAGTTTAGGTCTTTCAAAGAACCTCTGGATCAAGTCCAGCTCCTTGCTACTGCAAACAATTTCATTCCAGGCATTTTCAAAACCTGCAATGGGTAGCAAACCAGAGGGCTTAAAGGAGTAGAGAGGAAAGAAACCCTCCTCCTTTCTTATGTCCATAGGAGCCCTGTTGCCTTCTGGAACAGCTAACAGAATAGGTAGTTTGGGATGCTATTTCTCAGAAACAGCTTGTGCTCTCTTCTCAACCCCTGTTTCCAGTCTAAGGGATATCTCATTACAGTACCAATGATTGGGGCAGGGAAGCAAAGTTCCTCAGATAACCTCCTTCGCTTCTAATAGTGTGTGTGCCTAGACATCTGTGGAAGGAAAAGGGCCCCTAAAAGGAAGCAATGATCAAAGTAAGCTTAAGTGAAGAGTTATGTTGCATTAGTGAGACTGATAGAACCAGAGATGGGGATAGCCCTTCACTAACTCAAAGCAGTGACTGTTTCCCAGTTGAGATATGTCTGTGCTGCAGAAGTTCATAAAAAGAAGTACGAAGCGCCTGAGTCTGTGTTTTACCTTGCCACATTCATAAGGCTAGAGAAGGAAACATCAAGAAGTCATGACAGGTGATGGCTGAAGGAGTTAAACTCCATTTAAAAACTGGTTGAGTAGCATTTAAAGGTAATATTACTAGCAAAAATACTTGTCCAGTTGTCAAGTGAGAATTCTGAATCAATCTATGAAATTTTGTGCAAGAGTGATACTCGTGTTGGAGCCAGGATGGCCCGTATTTCACATGGGCTGGGGGAGGGGTATATTAGGTGTAGATGTGGAAAAAGGGGCACTTTGACCATTCCAGGCAGTAGGTTGCCAGATGGGGCCATGGCAGATGTGATGTTCTGGAGCCATGCAAAATTCAGAGACTATTATACTGATACATGACAGATGTTACAGAAGCACAGAATATTCAAAAACAGGTGCATTACCTTTATAAATATTACATTCACCCTTATGGCTTTTTTTAGTGATTATATACTTGGTTCTGTAGGTAAACCAAAGAAAGTTTTCTGTACATCATGACACCCTGCAGGGGGCTTAACTTTCTCACGCGGAAAAAACCAAAAGTAAAAAAGTCATTTAACTTTTGACCAACATCAAGCAAACCATCAATGCCAAAATCATGAAACGATATGAGCTCCTGATCAGACTCAAACATCTCTGACTTGAACAACCTTCTAGAGCTTCTTTGGGAACATAAGCTCTACCTGCATTGTGGAACATAAGTCTTTCCCAGGATCCCGGTGCATGCCCAAGTTGTGACAAGATGCCCACACATTATATTGCTTCCCTCTGTTTGACTTTTCTGTTAGTTCCTTTTTTTTTTTTCCCAGGCCAGGCCAGCAAGCAGATGAGACTCATGGAGTACCTGGGCCAGGCAGAGGGCCACAAAATGCAGTGTCTTGAAATGTAAATTAGACTTTGACAATCACCTGCAGAGCTTTGCAGATTAATATTATTTTGAGTTAGGGAGCTGATAATAATGGAGAAGGCAGTACAGAACGGCTATACAGCATCAGTTTTGGTAGATTTTGGTGGCAGTCAAGATCTTGCCAAGAGCTGAAGAGCCATTCCCTCCAGCAGCACCTAGGCCAGACTTGGGGTCACCCCTTGGATTGCTTGGCCATGGATGAATCCATGGATTCTAGTGGGTGTGGACATGTGGCATAGAAAATACTCTGCTAGACTCAAACCTACTCAGAGCCTCCCTGCGTGCTGCACATTGTGTGGTGCCTGGGTCATCATTTACAAGTGTTATTTCCATAGGCTGCTGTTTTCCCACTGACCTCACCCTGACTCCTACTGCTGTACCAGATACCCATGCAAACAAAAGCTTTGTCAAACACGCAGAAGCTACCTTCCTTAGTGCCCATTCCACGATATTAACTAGATACCCACATCAGCTAAGGAGATGCATTTTTAGCCAGTTCCCTCTGCAGCCCAAAGATTCTTCTGAAGTTCATTAAGATTTGTACTGTAACTGCTGTTGAGCTTGCCACATTTCCAGTCAAGATTTCAAACCAAATGAGGTTACCAAATAATGTCTTAATAGAGAACGCATGGTAATTTATATATTGAAATTAAAGATTAAACCTTAATCTTAATTAAATCTCACAAAAGTTCAGTAAAGCTGCCCAAATTATAAAATATAAAAAGATGTATTGATTATTTGAGAAATGGAAATAACATTTAATAAATACCGGAGTGAGCCATTAAGGGAATGGAGAGATCAGAAAAAGCACTAACTGGTGATTAAAAGAAGATAAATATTTATTAAATGTTACTGTGATTTATTAAGCTCTGTTGGGCTAAACAAATATAATTTGATATCTGAATCATATCTCATTCTGATACAGTCTTCATTAAATCTGAAGTCTTGGCTTTAAATGGATATCCTATGTTCCCTTCAGTTCTTAATCTCTTTGAAATATCAGTTTGATGCTGTGGAAGACATTGAAAGTCACAGAGACTGAAGTCTCCTGCGTATCAGTGAGGTTGTTTTGCAGTACAGGTAAGCAGTCAACTTCCCATTCCACTGTGCCTTTTTACCCAGGACCTGCTGCAACTTTGTGCTGTCCCTTGGTGACAGGTAAACACTCAGATTTCAAAGCCATTCTGTCAAAAGGCCAGACAGGAAGAGCAAGACTTCAAATTTCAATCAGTCCTCCAACAACCAGTGTCTGAGGCAGAACACTTCACTGGTTTTAAAGAAGGAACGCTGACTGTCACACTAATGCAGTTGCTGCCCAGAAGAACATTAGTGGAGGTTCTGTATGAGAAAACATATAACCCCTTCATATGCAGTAATTAGTCTAGCACCAACTAGCTGCGGATGCAACTTTCCAGTTGAGATGCTAATTATGCAGGAACTCAGAAATTCATTCTTCCAAGGTTCAGAGAGCAACCTTATCTTGGGCCTCTTGCAGAGTCTGGTAGATCATGGGCACTTCATGCGCTTGAGGTGTTTGGATAAGAACATTTCTTCAGTTTAGACAGCAAGTTGTCTTCGTCTTAAATGCATTCTCACATACTCTTTTCAGCCTACGTTTAGAAGAGGAGCTTCTTGTCTAAAATTACTGGTAGAAATTAATTGCTGCTGATAATTAAATTTGCACAGAGTTAAAATTAAGTGCCAGTGTTCTTTCCCAGTGCTTACACTTAGTTATAGACTGTTAGTGAGAGTCATTGCCCATTCACTGGAAACATGAAAAAAGGTTGTATGGAGAAGTAGCAATTGACTTCCACAAGTTTGATTGAATCTGAATGTTGCAAGAACTCTAACTTCCTTTCCAATGCCCCTGCTCCCCTCCAAAGGAAACAAAATGAAACAAAAAACTCCACACAAACAAACAAAAAAAAACAAGAGAGGAAGAAACGATGTGAAGTCCTCATAAATTGGAGAAGGGAAGAGACAATCACATACTATTCCTTTTGCCTTTTCAGGGAACAAGAAACAAAATTGGACTGAGCTGGGCACTGCAATCTATCACACCGAAGTTGGAATTCCACCTCTCATCTCTAGTATCTTCTTTTCTGCAGTCACATGAGTAAAAAAGTATAGCAGTGGGACAGACAGCAGTAGAGAGGCAAAGCCACTTCAAATCTGAGAGGACTTGACGTTTTGAAGGTAAAACCCAATCATGTCTTTTGGAAGTGGTTCTTACTCTGTACTGACACAGGCATTCTGGTGAAAGCCAGGTCCAGCCTCAAGGGCCAAGGGGATCAATTAAGCCAGAATAAACATCGCTTTTTATTAAAGAGCAGCTGTGAGAGATGCCTTTGCATTATATGGTGCTTTCCTGTAGGAATTTCATGATAGGAAACTTCTGGCACTCCCTCTCCCTCGTGCAAGCAGGAGTCGACCTAGCACAAAGTAATTATTTTCAATGTGTTTAGCCAGAAAAAAAGGCATGACTTCAAAATCCTCACTACCAACACAGCCAAGCAGATTCCTCTTCTGGAACTCACTTTTGGGTTGAAAACATGAGCAAAAAGTTCAAGCCCCTGAAGCAATTGTCTTGAAAACTTGTAAGCTACTGAAGACAGGGGTTTAGGACCATAACTACAATAAACACAGCAAATGAATAAGAGTATTTTGGCAAGAATAAACCAGAATTGCAGAGGCGGATGTTGCCAGTGAAAAGAACAGAAAGGTAACCAAGTGAAGAAACACCATGAGGAAGATTATCCTTATTTGGAAGCAATCCATTCCAGTAATAAATTAAGCCAGGGATCTCTGCATCAGAAAACAGCAGGGCAACCTATTAAGCTAAAGGACAATCTGCTTTTCCTGTCACCTTTGAGCCCTGACTGAATGGTGAGAGAAGCAAACACACCAGAGATCAAAATGTATGTTATTTCAACAGCAGTAATGGTTGACTGCATGTTACAGAGACAGTGAAATTCTTTCCATGCACATTCCTAGAACAAGTGCCCAATCTTCAGCAACAGTACCGCTGGAGCGTGATGGCCATAAAGATCAAGTCACAGAAGAGGGCTTGGGTGGAACAATATTGATGATTTGCATTTTATGGCAAAAACATAGCTGCTTTCACCCCAACTTCTGGAGTGGGATCGGGTGAAATACTGAGTGCAAACTGGTGAAGCGTTTCTCACAGAGATATTAGAAGACATAGTGGTAAAAGAGAAAAAAATAAAATACTATACACTTTTGCCTCAAAGGGGTCTATGGATCTGCCAGCTTGTAGCACATGACATCATGTGCATGCTGGCATGTTCCAGGGTCACATTTATTGCAGGGAAGCAGCATCCACAATTTAGGGATTTCTGAGGGGCAAACACAGGCTGTCTTTCACAGGAGTTTAAACTATAGAGAAGAAGATTCCTAAAATGAACGCATTGTACAGAACAGGGAGAATACAACTGAAAGAAGAGTAGTAGCAAACCTTAAATATATATTTTCCATGTGCCTAATGTGATCAAAAAGGGAGAGCTTATTTAGAATTTGGATGGTGTACCTCTGCACTTACAGGTAGCTGCTCCAGGTATCAACAAGATGGATTGTAATGCTTCTTACTCCCTTTCTGAATAACAGTCTGGCTGGTGAGTTTTTATCTTTACCTCCACTACCAGCTGCTCTTCTAGTCAAAAGGCCCAAAGAGCTGCCCTGATGGAACTCAGAGTTGACATGTCACTCCATCTGGTCTCCCAGTCCTCAGCTTTCCCAAAGAAAGAAGAGGTACCCAATGATCCCAAACTGTGCACACTCCATTTGGTGATGAGCACAACATTTACCTGACAGATACTCAGGCATCTCCAGCTTCCTCAAGTTCCCACTGTGATACTCACGCTGATGCAAGATTTTTTTTAAAGCTCAAATTAGGCTGACAAACACAAACAGACTGTGAAAAGGGCAGACTGTCAAAAAAGGTTCCTCTCTTTTGAACAACACTAACGAAACAAGTAAAGTAATTCCTTGTTGCAGAGTTAGCTCTAAAGTGAACTCTCAGTTCCACAGTGCTATGACATCTGCTTTTCTCAGCTCATTGGAAAGTCCAGCTGGCACTAGCAAAATGTCCCAGGGATGCTGCTTGTTTCTTCTTCTGTTGCTAAAGGGACCCCAGTCTCAGCTTGTGCTCTGCTGTCCAGGACAAAACACTTTGCTAGTCTGCATTCTGTTGCCCACAGAAACTATTTTGAAGGGGAGATGCCAGCATCAGGTGAATAAGTCATACATGAACCCTGGCTATGTTATCAGACCTTTCATGGAATATTTTCTACCAATGATAAAATGTTATTGCTGCCATTATCAAGCAGTTGGTCTTTATCTGTCTACCCAGGACAGGCCTCGTTATGCAGACAGGTCTTGGGACAATTTCAAGGGGAGATCTTCCCCTCCAATGTCAAATAATCCAGCTTTCTAGCCTTTCTTGATCCTCTTCTTTTCTTTCAGCCCCTCCTAAACTGACTTGCAAAACAGATGAATGCAGCCCTCCTCCAACAAATCTCAGGGCAGGAGCTGAAGGAACCCTGCATCATGCCACGTCTCTGACCTTGGGCTACCACAGCATAAGCCTCAAGTCTTCAATCTAAATTTTACAGGGCAAAGGCAAGTTCCTGATTTTTCCATACTGATTTTGATAATTACACAGAAGAAGGAGACATTCTAAAAGTTAAGGAGAATGGGCAAAACTGCAAAGCAAAATGGCTGAAGGAGCTGCCCTGAACTGAGACTTTTACAGCCTAATCACACACACATTCATTCAAAACAGCACAGCAGCCATGCTTGTCTACTCTGTGTTACTCAGCACATCTAAAATCTTTGGCACCTCAACACAACTGGCATGTGAGGGCTACTAACCATTGTTGATTTAGTACGTGCTGTCCCTCTCTCCTTTTAATAAGCATGTCTCACCTTTCCTCCCGTGAATGTAAGGGCATCACTGTCAGAGGTCTGGGAGCAGGGTAACCTGCATGGGAGAGGGCAGGGACTGCCCTTTGCTGGTCCCAGTCAATACCAAGCCATGCTGTCACTGTGCCATGGCCAGCCAGAGGGCCCTGGTCCCACTGCTGCAGCACGGGCAGGGGAGGATGGGAGCACAGGGGCAGGGAGCTCTGGAGAGGATACATGAGGAAACACCTTTAAGGTAACTACTGCTATGGGTGGACCAACACCAAAGCAGGGACTTGTGGATCCACAGCTGGGGAGGCCTAAGACAAGCAGGAAACAGATAAAGAGAAAGGAGCAAGGAAATTAAAACAAAAAACAAAAAACAAAAAACAAACAAACAAAAAAAAACCCAAAACAAAACAAAACAAAAAAACCCCAACAAAACAAAAGAGGAAGGCAGGAGCAGCAGCAAGAAATCATCATGCATCAACCCACCCTTCCATGTCTCCTGTCATCTCATTCTAGGGACTGTCAAGGTCATAGTGAGCATAATGTGTGGCAGAAAAATTTAAGGGGGTAAAGGGAGATGTCAGATGAAAGATGAGCCTGTGGCAGGGAAGGAAAGGGTTTTCTCCTTGTGTTTGTTTTGCTGTTTCCTTTCTTTCTTCTCCATACACAAACCAGTAATTACAAGTCTATGTTAACTGGCAATGAAGGAAATTTCAATAGAATTCCCCAAGTGGAAACTGTTCTGCCCATGACAATGGAGGTAAGGGAAAGTATTTTCCTCGAGTTCAGTAAAAGAGCTCAACTAAAGATGGAGGCAGTTGCCATTGATTGAAGGCAGCAATATTGTGGGAGCATGGTCTCCAATGGCACAGCTGCCTCCTCTCTCAAGCTTAGTTCTAGCCTAAAGCTTTACTCCAAGTGCTGATTGCACACAAAGATTTAAAGAACAGCCATGGTGTTGCTTTCAGTGAGCAAAAAGATAATCTACAGTTGGTTGGTATCCCTCTTACATAGGTTTTTATATTTCTTTTGTCTCAAAATTTCTCAGGGAAGTTCATCTAATTTCAATAGAATGGAAGAGCAAGGTGCACCTCATAAAACTCTTTAGGTAATATTTATAGAACAACATCTGTCTTTTTTTTTTCATACTTGGTGCACATGGAGATGGTAGAGCCCCTACTGTGGGTTTCTCCTAAGTCCTGTTGTGTTTTGTAAGACATGATAGTCATGATATGATTTTGAAGATCAGATGATGGAACCAATCCAACTACTTGCAGATGCAAATGTCATGTTTTTAATAGCACACCCAGATCTCTGAAATAGGAACTAATATATCTAAAACCCAAAGTGATGACTGGCCTTCTGGAGAGAACTTCATCATGGAATAGATGAGCAGCAAAACACAGTCAAGGAGGCACCAAGGGAGGGCAATACAGAAATCATGCATCTGTCCATTAATATGCTTTTATTACATACATTGGCATTACCAATTTACAAGTTATGTGGGTTACAGAGATATCTGATCCTTTCCCCTTCATTCTAGAAGAAAACCATTGACATTCTTCAATCCCTCTGCACCTATGCAAACAGCAGGCACCCTAAATAAAACAGAGAATTGGCAGATAAATAAATAAGATTGCTTGCCTTCCTTTTGACAATTTCTAAAAAGTTGTTGGGGTGGGAGAGTCTATAACACTTGTCTGACATAGCGGACAGTTGGCACCAGTGCTTGCAAAAAAAAAAAGTAGGGAAATCTACTAATCAATTTAGGGTGAAAACAAGAAAATTTCCAAAGGAATCTGAGGGAGATGCTGAGAGAAACTTAATATAATAAGCATTGTTTACTTCAGCATCCAACATAGCCTTCTTTCCACATCTGCCAACATCACATCTCTAAGACTCTCACTATGCCAACTCCTGCTCTAGGTAAGCTTAGGCTTTATTATTATACTCATTTTACAAGTGGAGAAACTGAGGCAGTGACAGGTGGAACAAACAATAACTATTGAGAGAGGAAGAATCCAGAGTAGAGAGGCAAATCCCTTGAATGTAACCTGCTGGATTCTACCAGAACTTAGTGGGTACAAATGCCTCCACTGGATTGAACGACCCAGTCAAAACCAGGGATTCTTAGATTAGTTTAGCAATGGCTTGAGAGTTAAGAGAGCTGTAGGGAAGAAATAAATGCAATCTTACCCTAGAAACATTCCTCATAGCTGGAAAAGAAGAGAAGAGCAATACCATGTAACAATCAGAAATAAGCAGAGAAAGGGAAGCTATTAAAAGTCAAGAATTGACTGGGAAAAGGACACATCTTGGGAGCATAGAAGCTAGATTTGTCAGTTGGGCTGATGCTGGATTTAACTAATACATTCCTAAAATAATGGGCTGTGCTTTCAAGGAGGGTGCCTCTCACGGCTACTACTGCTACTACTGGAAACAGGACAGCTTGACCACATCCCACTGCCTGAATCAGGAAGGAGGAAATTCAACCCTCATGGATATCAACAGGAAACTACCAATAAACACATTTTCCAGATGAAAACCACATTATAAATAATACAGTAATTGTCTTTATACACTTCACTAATTATTATTCTCATCTCTTCTTAGATCCATTAATCTCTCCAATATACCTATTACCAGAAGCCTCTGGCACATGCTATTAGCATTGCTGATAAATTTAAGTGTATGACTGCCCTTATCATCTTGTCTTTCTCCCCTTTTTTCATGTAGACACAACCCATAAGATTTGGTTCCACGTTTTGAGGACATTTAAAGTTTTTATGTATTCTGGCTATTCTGTTCTCCTGGTCACCTCTTTTATATACACAGTTTTATGTTCTCACCTTTATTCACAGACAGAGAAAATACTTTGCAGATATTCGATAGCAGCTTCAAGCCTTTGCTGTTCACAACATACTGAATTTGGGACAGGTACTCTATTTCACCTCTAGGCGTTATCCTAACACTATAAATAAAATACAAAGCATTGCAAGGATTTCAATATCCTTATGTTTCCCTCTAGACTCTTACAACTATCATCTGAGTTTTTAATAATCTACTTACTTGAAGTTTTGTGTCATGTCACTCTTCAACTGGTTCCCCTGGGAAGGTAACAGACTTGGTCTACACAAGTCACTCAGAATGACTGAGCCACAATAAGCAACACTGGTTGGAAAAAACTCTGTTGGAAAAACTCTATCAAAATGCAAGTTTGTGTAAATCAAAGTGTCTGCAGGTACGTGTTAATCCCATCAAAGCTTTGGATGGCAGAATACTCAATTTGCTCAGATACTTTCCTAGAAATTAATTTCCCATCATCTGTTTGTTCTTGCCTTTCCAACCTTCCATCCTGATTTGTGACTAATTTTTATTTTTATACTTTAAAGAAAAAAAAAAAGAAAAAGAAAAGACAAAACCAAAAAACAACCACAAGCAAAAAAACTCCAACCAGACAAAATGTTCTATTTCAGAACTATATCCAGAGAACGTACAATGGGAGCCAGGACTCCTTATTGTGCATTCAAGAAATTAGCTGCTACAAACAACATTTGCTTGAGCCTGATAAACTGTTTCTCCAGCCCATATGCCGCTGCTATGTGTGTTCAATTTCAGTTTGGATAATTCAGAGTAATCCTATTACAGAAAGGCACAAACCACAAAGTTCTGTTCCAGATGACATGTCAAAGTTCAGTGGCACTTGCAATCAGGACATCTAACTTTGTTCCAGTTCTGAGTCAGTATTGATTTTGTTTCTTTCCTAAAGTATAAAAAGCATGGCTTTGAGTGTCTCTGCACTGTGGTATTTTGGAGGCTGACAAACAGTTAACATGCTTATGTCTTTGCAACCTGAAATCTGTCTCACTGAAGGTTCTATCAGAACTGGTATTTTGATAGAGCCTGCACACATCTATGCAGATTGCCTGTCTGTGACCTTACAAAATTCTTTCCCACACAGAGACAAAATTTGTGATATCCCATTGATTTTTCCCAATCCATTTTGATTTGGAATTGCCATTTACACTGTTGCGTATTTACATTCCTCCCCCCATACCCCCAGTTCTGTCTCATTTCTTTAAAGAATACTTAGGACTGGGAACATAGCCTAGCAGTCTCAATAAAAAGAAGGAAAAATAAAGATTTCTTCTGCTGTGATTTAGTATGAGAATAACAAGAATACCAGGGCTCACTGGTAGGTACACAGACAGACTGAGCAAATAAAATCATGTTGGGTAAGGAAGCATTTGTTATCCACATATTATATTTTCATGAGTATAACTAGAGCCCTCTGGCTCCCTGCTCTACAGTTTAACAGGAGGGCAGATAAAATCATTGTGAATTAATGCAGGGGAAATAAAACCTCAGATCCCAGTTTTCTGCGCCTCCTTAGCTTGGCTGTCTCCTTCAGTTCTCCACTGTCTCCCACATTTTGTGGGTTTCTGTCAACTCATTTCCAACAGCATTTTTAAAAGGTAGTAGGTACTACGAGATAAGGGCTATGTTTGTGAAAATGTAGTGGTCTTATCCTACGAGCTCAGAGCAGATGTACCTACACTGATTCAAAAGAAGGTTATACTAGTGCAGATCATTTCCATTCCTGCACAAAAGGAAGGCATTCCAGCACAAATATAGCCCAGATGGCACAGGTGTGCTCACAGGAAGGCTTGTAGGACTTCAGCAGAGTGCGTGTAGATCAGGTGTTATTTGGACTTCCCCAGGTGGTATCAAGTTACTGATGAAAGTCACTCATAATTTCACTTTGCTGAAATTATGCTCCTGCTTTGAGCATTACTACTTGACTCTTCTTGCCTTTCCATGCTGTGTTGTGTTTAGGCCCACACATATTATTCTTAGTGATAAAGATTTCATTTTCAGTTTTGCTACCACCATTGGATTTTATCTCTTGTTCTAAAGGTTCCTCAGAATTTACTTTCCCATGGCTCTACATCAGATTTTTTTTTCTTTTGCTTCTAACTGCATGTAAGTAGGAGTTTCCTAGAAACCAACTCTTCTGCCTTCCTGCAGAAATTCTTTGCTATTCATTAAGCAGCAGTTGCAACCAGCTAGAGGGAGAAACTAGCCAAAATATATGCACTAGCTAGAGGGGATGTCTGTCAGGGGCACTCCCTAACCTCCCACAATTTTTCATTGGTGTAACCAATAACCCTGCATAATCCTGCAGTTTACACCAAAGAAAAGAGTAGAGGTATTTAGATCCTCAGTGTGAAATGCACCTGTATACACAATGAGTGCAGATGTGAGAGTGATTTCAGGCACATCTAGAGGTAGTTCACTCCTGAGGAAGAGAGGTAAAATAGCTTTAGTGCCTTGGACAGCAGCCTAGGAAGACCTACAGTCTTTGCTCCAGCACTACAACAGCTCCAGAGGAAGTCAGCCATTAAAGGGTAAATAAAAAAGATTCTGACCCAGGAAACTATTCACCCAGCTTTTACTTCATTATGCCAGCATTTTCTTATTAGTTGGATGCCTATCCAAACACACACCACCTTTTCCTCCAGCTCTGAATAATGGGCATTAATCAGCTCCCTCTGCATTAGCCTGGGAAGTTCCTGTGAGATGAGGCCTGTCCTGTCACTGGTGTGGAAACACGAGTTTCACTGGAGCTACCCCAGCCTAAATAAACTCCCCTTATCCTAATACAGCCTAACAAAACAGAAAGAAAAGGAAAGGAAATAAGAGGAGGGAAAAACAAGGAGGAATAAAGGAGGAAAGACGTGAAAGGTTCTGGAAATAGCTGGAATTGTTCATGCTGAGCCATCGGGCCCCAAGATTTGAATAATGCATGTTCCATAAATCTAAGTGTCCCTGCTTGCCACGTTTTAGAACAGGGAACAAAAATAATAGCTACTGTCCACACTTATCACCAATAATAAATTACAGGGCTCCTCTGTGTGGCAGCGATTAATGCAAAATGCAACCCAAAACACATAACTAAATAAATAGATAGTTTGACTTTCCTGGGGGTTATCTCTTTCCTTTTCTACACCCCTCTCAGAATCTCCTTTCAGCCAAAAATTATACTGGGAAACACCCATCCTTACAGTGCATCCCCTTCAGACAGACACGCAGACTAACTTGTGGTTATCTTCAGAATATACACCAAGGCAGTCAATAGAGCCTACACACCTCTGAAAACAGGAAACAGCAATGCACTGCATAGATTTTGGTTCTTCTGGAAGGCTACAGTCTTCCCAAAGCATCATCTCCCACTTAAAATAGGGCACACACTCATGGATGCACCTCTCCAAACACAGGATTCATGCTGCTTCCCTGAGGTCACATTCAGATCTACTTTGATATGCATCTATGAGGGGCAGAGTATCCTTTTGGCAGCAGCCCCTCTCCTTCAAATAGTAAGGGAGTTCCAGAGTGCTCTCTGGCCCCAAGTAGAAGTATTGGTAGCAGGGAAATCACTAGAAAACAATGCAAGGATAGGGCATGAGGATAAAAATGGTCTGTAGAAGGCCCCTTATAGAACTGGTTTTTACAGTGTAAGACTTCACTGCAAGGACTCTACTATGTCCTCATTTTCAACTGGTCTGGGAATTACAACTTCAAGCAAAGCTTTACTCTTCTTTACCCATATTTGCTGAGTAACAGTGGGTCACCTTCACAGGGATAAGGGGAAGAAAGAAAACTCAACACACAATACAGAAATAAAAAATACTCGATAATGCAAAGGGAAGGTGTGTGCAGCTACACAGGCTAAGTATCCACTTTAACGTTACCAAAAAAAATCCCCAAACAACCAAAACCTAGCCACTAAAGAAATTTGTCTCCCTCAATTTTAAAACGTTAGATAATCTAGATAATAGGCAGCCATTAGAAGCCCCTGAACACTTTAATAGAACTGTAATCAGAGCTAGACCATGGCACTTCACAGGTAACTAACTGTACCCTATTCTTTCTCTTAATATTTTAGTTCTGACACATACAATTTTAGTGAAAAGTTGTTTTTCTTTTTACATTAGCTGCCTTCAGTGCTTTACCAGTCCTTTACCTCTGAGGGTATGGTGATCTGTCTCTAGAGAAATCTCTCCTAGTTGTTGGAGATGGGCTGAAGACTGAAGCTGCCTTCAGAGCGTGGAAAGAAGCTGAGGACGTCTTACTTGAATCTTCCACCGGAAGGACTGTGTTGTGACCTTTTCCCCTATGGTCAAGGACATCTCTCCCTCCCTGGAGAGGTGCTGGCAGCCCCCTGCAGGGCCGGCCCCCAGGGGCAGCTACCACAGCCAACCCCCTATTGTCCCTGCATTGTCACTCCCCCCTCTTCCCTTGAGTTTCGTGTTACCTTACCAATCCCAGGTCCACGTGTCCCCTCTCCCAGGATCCCTTTCTTCTGCCCCTTATAAACCCACCATGTTGTTACAATAAACTAGATCAGTTTTGACCTTTGACCTGCACATTGTGTCTGTGTTTCCTTCTTGTGGATTTACACGTGGATACTACAACTCAGAGTCAAGAACCCACTGGTCTGGATGTACCAACCCTTTCCCATATTGGGACACCTAGTAGAAGCAATTTCCCCTGAGAGAAGCCATCCCTGTTTATAGTATGGGCTTCTATGTAAAGCTACCCTTGGCATCCTCCTTTTGCAACTGTGAAGCAAGAAACAGAGCTGGAAAGGTCACAAGAAACAGAAAAAACTGCAGGAGAGAGGCTACCAAAACATCTATAAAGGCAGCACAGATGAAACTTGAGACTCAAGGTACAACATTGTTATGTGACCTGACCGAATGTCTGTGCTACCTCTCATATGCCCTCTTCTTCCTGCTAGGGCCCTGTGCTCTTCTCCAGCACACCAGTGTAAGTCTGCTCACTAGACTGGAGACACTCCAATTTACAAAAGCAAAATAAGAAAAGAAATTGTGTGCTCAAGCCACTGAGGGTGAGGTAACTCACAAAAATGAGAGCAGGGAAAAAAAAAAAGCAGCTTATACACAAAGCAGACACTATTACACTATTATTATTATTACTATTAGCTATTCATTACCCATGTGTTGGCATTATAGTAGGATCCAAAAGCCTCATTCAGTATCAGGGTCCCATTGTGCTAGTCTCTATGCAAATACAAAGACAGCCAGGAAGAGCTCACAGTCTAATTTAAGACAAGACCCAGCAGGTGAATGTAACAAAAATTGGAGGAAGGGAGGGTAAGAAGACCATGCGATTTCACAGGCTAATGGTACATTGCTGAATGCTCATTCCTGGAAGATCTGAAAGGTTATGGCTTAATAACCCTCAGGGATGCTTCTTATGGCTTAAATCTCTGACCTCCTGGGTAAGAAGCAGCAGCACAATAATATTACCTTTAGTTAAGTGAATGTCTAAAATGTGCTTAATCAGTAGTCCATTAACTCTCCACTTGCCTCATTAATCTGTCTGTGCAGCAGGTAGTTCTGTTTCCCCCCATCATGTTTGTTTCATATTCTGGTTTCAAATGCTGCCAGGCAAGGTGTAATGCCTTAGAATGCCCTCCCTCCAGATACATTTTATTTCATCAGTCTATATGTTTTAAACATATGGCACTGTCCCACTACAGGTTTCCTTGGAATTAAGAGGTCTCCTCTGCTGTCTGCTTTAGCATTACACATTAACAATTCTTAATTTATTTTTTAATTATTTCTTTTTTTAATGACAGACAACTTCTTTTTTTTTCCCCATTTGTAAATAGTGGAAAGAAGTCAAGGATATTACTGAGCAAAATGCCAGCACTGGTGCTGTTGGCAGGTTAAGTCTTTTCAGGCCCCTCTTTAGAGAGTATCTATTGCATGGATCCTATTTGTACAGCCTCCATGATATGTTACTGGCTGTCCATTAGACTAACAAAATCGTGATCTAGGCAACGAATAAAAGACAGCCTTTACATCCAATTGACCTGTGCTCTGTTTAAGATTTCGAGAAAGATCAGTCCAACTATGTCAAACAGAAGGCTTACTTACTCCTCCTACCATTTTCAGCAAGTCATGTCAGTTCTAATCTTCCTCAGAGATGAAGTGAGAATAATATTCACTTTTCTTTCATGACCATTAAAAATTAAATCAAAGGTGCACATGAAGAAGTTTGAAACTGAAAAGCACTTGACATTCTTAAACATGGCATGAAGTTCAAAGCAACTGTGATGAAAATAGTTTGATATACTTTTTTTTTTTTTTTTAGATGACATTTTGACCCTTGCATAAAAAAACTCTTTACCCTCTAGGTCTCCAGCATACAGAGTGTGGCTCACAAGCAATCAATATCTATAATATAAATATGTTTTAGTTGAAAAGTATTGTGCTGTTTCTGTGCAGGTTTTTCTCTGTTCTTTCACTGGGAAAAAATCAAAGCAACTTCCAATAGCAAGGCAATGATGTGACTAACATCTGTCATGGATTATTTTTGCTTTTCCTCATTTGTTCTCCTAGATCAACTTCAGTACATTCGAGAGAGGAGGAGGATTACTGTTTGTTTGCTTGCATTTTAGTGTTTGTTTCTTTTTTTCCTAGCAGCTCTTTCATGTGTTTTGCTGATTTTATACATGCAAATAATACTCGGAGAGGAAAGGCAGAGGAAATGCATTACATTTGGAATAGAAGACTGAAAGACTTGCAATGGCCATTCATCCCATGGCTGCTGACAAATTACCAGAAACTGGTTATCTTATACCCTAACCAACTCTAAACTTCCAAGAAAAAAACCTCTGCTCTGCCCAAGAATCAGAGGTGAGACTTTGACAATATTGGAGGGGTAGCTGTTCATATTTCAGGACAAAGAACAAAACCTTGGTAGTTACTTGATATTACACAGCAAAATCAAAGCTTATTTGGTTGCCTCGGTCCTAAGTAAGCAGATAAAGCCTTGGTCTGGCCCCTCGCCCATATTCAACTCCCAGCCAGCTGTTTTTGCTTGTGCTGCCAGCTCAACCAAGGGCTAAAAACTTCTGTCTCCACTAAAGGATACTGGAGTGGGAGACCAGTCACTTGAGTTTATTTAAGGATTTCACAGAATGCCAGAGACATTTACTGCTTCTCAAGTATCTCAGTGAGTTCTCCAGTAACGTCCCTGATCAACCATTAGTACAGGAAGCAACATGGACTAGGCATCCTTAAAGGGTCTGGTTTGATCAACCATGACATTTGGATAACTTCAAATAAACCAGAGTTCGAGATACACCCTCTTTCCCTATAGACATTGGCATAGGGGCTGTCTGCCTGACATTAATACCCAGGTTTACCTCAGCTGAGTGGCATAAGCAAAGAGTTTGAGCATCTTAGATGGTTCAAGAATGAAGAGGGAAAGAGACTGATTGACTGAAGGATAAATCTGTTACTGTTTCTATTAAAGACTCCTCCTCTTAAATCAGATACTTCAATTTTGTGCTTGAAATTTGTATAAGATAGCTTATACAAAGTTGTAAGTAACTTCTAGTAGGTCCCTGAAGCTCTGATATAGAATATGATGTGGAGAATGCCATGTTTTATCTCAGAGGTCAAGCCTTTTCTCACTATTTGGCGTGTATCAAATAAAAAAACAGCCCAGCAACCACAAGTCTTCGATTTTTTTTTTTTTTTTCTTTTTAATTTCTGACTAGCAAAACAGACCTACTCACATAGAACAACTGGCAGGACAGAAGCTTAAAATATTCTTTGTCTTCACAAGCATGAAGTAATGAATGTTTCCCCTTTGCTAGGCTCTTTCTTGACTATTTTCTTTGAAAGCCAGCCAGCCTCTTTAGTCCATGAATTGGGTTTGCTAATTTGCAAGAGGTTGGAATCATTTCTCACATTAAGAAACTTAAGATAAACATGCTGTGCTCTCTTCCTTGATGGTTTCTTTAATCTACAATAAATACTATTTTGGACTCAAAGTCCTTGTTTGGGGGCAGAGATATTAGAGGCCAGCATGGAGAAATGGATTTGCAGAGTCCACACTTACTAGGTTAGACACATGGCAAAGAGCCTGGAAGTGGAAATCAGCCCACAGGAACTGGGCACTGAGGCTCAGAGGTGGCATTCTGGTAAAGTGCACCTCTGTAAACAGAAAGGAACTTTCAAGCTTCCCTCAGTTGTGGGCAGGCTGCCTGAGGCAACAGGGATCTCTGTAGTCGAGAGTAGCCTTTGGGAAGTGAAATACTGGGTTATCATTCCCTTATGGCTTTTCTTCTCCTCCTCCTTTTTTGTTCTAGCTTCTTTTTTTGTAAGGAAAAGGGAGAAACTAAATGTCATAGTGGTTTCTTTGGTTTTGTTTTTGGTTTGGGTTTGCCTTTTTTTTCTTTTTTTTTTCTTTTTTTTTTTTCTTTTTTTCTGAAAGAACCTAAGTGAGCCACAAGGGCTTGGATCTTAGCAACACAGAACTATACAAAGAGGCAAAGCTAAATTTTATGCCCTGGTTCTTCAGGGCAGCTCCCAACATAATTATTTTTTGGTATATTTTGTCTTTAGAGAGTACTGACTTTTTTTCTTGGACTGCTGCATTTCCAGCGTTTTTCATTGTCTTCAAACAACAGTCCCAGAGGGCAGTCTGGATCTATGGTGTGCCTTGCAATACAGGCCTTTAGACTTCTGTGGCTCACTTGGGGGACTCACTAGGCATTAGAAAGACTTCAGAATTTCTTTTTTTGCTTGCAAAAGGGCAAATGCCAGCTTGAAATACACAGATTCCTATAAAAGCTCTATTGCTCCTGGATATACTACACCCTGGCTCCAGCAGTGCTAAAAAGTAAAATAAAATAAAATAAATCAAAGACATTAAGCAGACTTCCTTGTCAGGAAACCAATAGCACAAAGCCAGCGTTCCAGGAAAATGAGAAGTACTTTAATTATGTAGGTCTGTTTTAAGAGCATTTCAGCATCTTTCATGCACAACTTAGTCTGCATCTCAACTTCTACCTCCAGTGGCCTCATTACACAAATGGAGGTAGAGAGTTTGGCCTTCTGCACTGTTCTACAACTGCTCCACAGGAACAAAAAAACCCCACAACTTTAAGCACCATTGCCAGTATCAGGCTGCTCAGAGCTGTTTCCAGGTAAACCAGCAAAGGCGTTATAAAGCTTACTAAAAAGATAATTTCCTTTTCCTCTATGATAACTCATTTTATTTTTCTAGGTAGGTGTCATGGTTTTTGTGCTCTTAAAGTTAAGTTGGAATTTGTCCCTTTTCCCTGCTTGTGTTGGGGGAGGGGAGTTGGTCGGGGCTGTTTCCAAGCAGCTAATGGCCCACAGGATTGATATGTTAATTGCCTGGCTTTGTCTCTTAGGAAGCAGGAGAAGGGGGCTGAGAGGTTCTTTGGTTGCGGTGGGGGTGTGTCCTGTGTGGTGGCTGGGCAGCTCCAGTCTCTGTGGGGAGCTGGTGGAAGTGGCTGGAGTTGTCGGGCCGTTCGGATCGCTGTCCTGGGCTGCTTTTGCCTGGATTATTGACGGACTGCTAATGGAAGGAGACTGCAGCTGCCTATGTGGTCAGAGCTGCTGGGTTACTGAGGGGTTGCAGCATCAGTTTTTTTGGAGCTGTTTTACTTGGGTCTTCATCGGCAAGGGACGGAGCGACATCACTGCACATCTGGGACCAGCAGGAAAGAGTGAGTTTTTCCAGCAATAAGAGCAGTGTTTTTCCCTCCCCTTCCTCCCTCCCTCTGGGGAGGGCACCATTGTCCAGCTTGCCCCAGCGCACGGAGACCAACACGTGGTGACTGTCGGTGACCTGTCAGTGCCCCCTGCTGACTGACTCAAACAACTGCAGGCTCCACATCCCCAGTTATCCAACAGCACCCCCTGCTGGCTAACTCTAACAACTGCAGGCTCTACATTCCCAGCGGTTCCACATCGCCTCCTGCTGACTGTGGTTATAACTGCCCCAAAAGGGTACAAATGGAATTGATTTTTTCACTGTTGGGTTTGTTCACTTTTTTTGTCTTTCAGGGGTTTGTTCTAGGTGGAGGATTATTGTTTGGGTGTTTTACTAGGGTTCTCTTGTTGGTTTTTTTTGCCAATACTTATAGACCTTTTTAATAAAAGGGCTGTTATTCCTACCTGGATATAACTTTGGTCTCCTTTCCCACACTATTCCTCGATCGGAGTCCATTAATTTCGTATTTGTAATTGCTTAGGGGGAGGAGTTTTTGGGTCTTCCTCGTGGTTTATTCCCAGCAAAACACTTGTGTCTCACTCAAACTGAGACAGTAGCGTTAAACAAAGTTGCCACTCAGTAACACTATAGGTGCAGTGAAAAACACAGTAACATACTACAAGAACAGAGGAAGGCACATATGGACACTGTTGCAAATTTCACACAAGAATGTACACAGGTGAATACTCAGACCTAAAATTTTGCATTGTGACAAGCTAGGACATGTAACAAAGGGAAAGAGTTGCAACAGGATTTAAAAAATAAGAACAAGAAGGAATAAAGCAAAGCCAGGTGGGTTATATGTAAAACACAAAAACAATTAAACCATGAGATTATCTGGAAAATATTTCAGAAATCAGAAGAAGGGTCAGACTGCAGATAACAATGCACTGGAGGACATCTTCTAGCAGCACCCAGCAGAGACTATAGAACTCCTCAGATTTCCACTTACTGAAGTGATAATCCTTATGGTTACAAACCACTTTTTCTTTTTTATTCCTTATACCCCAGTGCAGCTCTAGCATATTCCTTCACAAAAGAACTGAAACAACAGCTATGATAAATATCAGCTTCTCTCACAGGTCTCTGTCTTCCCTCGAATAATGGGCAGAGTTTCTGACTGTGGACAGAGCACAAATAGAATAATTGACAGTGTCCTCCCACTCCAGCTCTGCGGAGAAGCCAAGGTAGGTGGGAGCTTGAATCAGGAAACCCAATGGTACGCGCATTGGTATGGAAGCCTTTGATGCTGAGTTGTCATGAAGCATTACAGGTGCTGTGCTATTGTTCTGCCAGTAAACAGGGGCTGCACGCTGATGGCTGGGTCTCAGATGAGAACGTGGTGCCTGTTATTAATAACATCCTATAATGCTTTCCTGCCTCCCAAGTGCTGGAGGTCAGGCCTGGTAGTCCAAAGTGCCCATGCATCTATTTGGATTCTGCATGCTGGCTGGCAAGTTTGTTGACTAGACGGCAAGCAGGTATTTAATAAATCCTATTACTTACTTTGCCACTGCCTGAACTTGCTGCCAAGTATCCTCACATGTTAAGCTCCAACACTCCTATATCCAATCTCCCAGTAACGCAAGCCATAAAAAGTCAGGCATCCCTTCCAACATTCGAAGTGGTCAGGCCTGAACACTTGCTGACCTTTATGAAGACCAAGCCATAGAATAGATCAGGCCTTTTTCCTATTCTAGAGAAGTGGAAAATTGAAAAAGAAAAACAAACCCCAAAACAATGCAGTAGACTTATGCAGAGGAACAGCCCTGAATTTCTGCAAGACAGTGAGCCACTTTCCCTGTACTGTGCCCACACACTTCCTAGAACACAGGGGTCCTGGCACCTGCCTGCCCTTCTTCCTGTAGGGGTAATACAAATATACTAATACAAGAGGCTACTAAAGGCCAAGCAATCCCCTCAGCTGTGCTCTTCTACAGGGCGCTGACTACAGAGTGTAAATCAGACGTGTTCTTTCTGTTCTGCACCAAAGTTCAGGTGTCAGGCAATGTACATCATATAAGCCCAAACTGCACTGAAGGGAATGGGGCCTATGTCAGTCCTGATATACTAGAGCTCACCTTTCTTCTTTCTTTCTCCCAGCACCAGTCCAGGTAATTAATAGGGTGACTGGCACTAAGATACTCTTCTCCAACTTCACACAGATTTTTTGTTCCTTTCAAGAGGCTATTATAGCCAAAGGCCCTGGTAACATCATTTACAATAGCTGTTCACTAGATTGGGAATTTGAGGTGCAATGACTCCTCCAATCCAATATGATTCCAGCAAAAGGTGCACCTTGCATTATGCAATAGGCTTTGCAATTCTGGGGGTGGAGCAGTTCCAGTGTTTGTTTTTGAACAACTCTGCTCTACATGCAGTTCTGACAAGGGAAAAGGCTTAGCTGCCATTCTTTTTCATCTGGATTTGCTGTGTCCTAATTTTTCTACTGAATACACAGGGTTTGTCCCAAACTAATTACATCTACAAAACACATTCTTTAAGCTTGTAGATGCAATGGAAATAACTTTTGTGCGTCAACAGCTAGGTGGAATCATCCACTGTCAGTGACAGACAACTCTTGTATTAAATCGGAGCACATGATTTTACAGAGGATCAAGCAGAACAGAGATCAAGCACTTTCTCTACTGATTCATGAAAATGTGTATTTTGGACTTGCAGAAAATAAAAATAATCTTCCCTGAAATTCAAATAGATATGATTTCTCAGGAGACAATAATATTTAAAACAACAAAACAAACTAGCTTGAAACCAAAATCAAGTATTTTCATCATGGCATTGATTTGAAGAATTAATCTCTCCATCTAAAGCTCTTATTGGCAGGGCAGTGAGTCACCAAATGTCTGCAGATGCAGGGGACCTCATTGTAGAGATATTTCCAGCTGGTGCAGAGTTGAATCTGATGTCAGTGGATTCCCTCTGCAGTCCCCAGTGTAAGGGGAGCACGAGAAGTGAGACAGGGTGCAGCTGGAAGGAACACTATTGCTCTTTGGCTCAGCTCATTTGTCACTAGGGGCCCTGGGGCCCTGGCCAGATGGCAGAGTTTAAAGGAACTCAGGCTAGTATTACCTCAAGCTGCTTTTAAATTATACATGGAGGTTAGCATAGGATTGACTCCTAAGCCAAGGAGCCAACCAGTAGTTCTTTGTTAACACCATCCTCAGCTGCTGACTCTGCCCAGAGTGGAAAATCCATACCTATGAGGGTATTTGTGCAGCATGGCTGTCAGTCAGGCTTGAACAGAGGGGAAAAAATCCAAGTTTCCATAACTTGACTAATTTCTCTCACCAAGGCATAAGCAGAATGTGCCTCATCTTTCTAATTCCCTGTTATATTTTCAGCCACAGAGTCTTTTCCTTACACAGCTACTGAAGTCACTGCACCTGCTGGAACAAACCAAACCCATTCAGAGTTACAGTCACAGAAGGTTGAATTTTATTTCCTTTCAGTCATGGAAAAATATTCAGGATCATCACAGCCAACTCCAAACAGACAAAAAAGTAAGAGTCACCTTTGCAGTGAGGTGGTTTAGGTTTATTTGGCTTATTTTGAGGATTAGAGAAAGCAAATAATTTCCAGTTCAAACATGCTGTAGTTATTGCCACAGAATTTTAATGCTAATATCAAAATGTCTTCTTAATTTTACTTTATATTTTTTAACTCGGGTCCTGAACTTAAAAATTCTTCCAAAGATGGGTAACTGGAGTTTACATTCAAACATTTTCATTCAGGCTAATGGATGTTATAGCACTAAGGACACAGAGAGGGAATTAGGGGGGAGAGAGGGATAAAAGCTGTGCTCTCTTATTTTTTATCCCAAAGGACAATGTTGTCTCCTGCGGTGGGATACAGAAATACATGCTCAAAACTGCCTGGGCAAAGAGGAAAAGGATCTGGACCCCCAATACTTGGGCTGAAGAGTTAGTGATGGCAGTGTAGGGCATGGGTTAAGTGGGAAGAAGGACCACAGAACTGCTTTGAACATGAATTTTACTTACAGAGCAAAGAGAGGTCTCTTTGTGTAGATATGAAGTCTCAAGTCAGCTTTTTGATGTAAACTTCTCACATTTAAGCACAGAATTGTCCCTGCGAATGATTCTGCATTCCACTAAGAAGAGACAGGAAACCTAGGACCTATTTGCTTGGTGCCTGCTGAGGACTGTCAGGGAGAGATCCATTTACCTGTGCTTCTCACAAGAAGTGAAGTTTGAATGAAATGGGCCCGTGGTACAGCAGGAACAAGTGCCAGGACATGCACATTTCCAGCAGGAAATTCTGTGTGGCCAGCTATGGGTAATCACATTTGACTAAGACCAACCTGTGCTGGAGCTGTAATAGGGCTGTATAGGATCAAAGTATCACGAACATTTTTTTGTTCTCTGTACAGCAGTAAACACACATCCACAGGGTTTCTCTGAAAACAAATGAAAATCCCATGACCACCAGGTCACCTTCAGGTAGAGTGCCTTCTGCTTTACGCTTGATCCCTTCTCTCACCTTGAAGATTTCAGCTAGCAGAGATAACATATTTGCCCTTCCTTCCATGCAGCAGCTTGGAAACACAGCTCATTCTCAGCACTGCATTAAATCAGAAGCAGACTTGGGCATGGGGAGCAAGTATCCCAGAAGATAGAGAAGGGACTAACATTCCCAATCAGTGGAGAAAACACCCTGTTCAAATTTTCAAAGAAATGTCTTTCTGCAGGCTCTCCTTCCCTGTAGGAAGCAGGGGGTAGGAAGGAGCACTCATGTCTCTTGAGAAATGCAAGGGGAGCCCCATGGACACACTCTCAACAGAGAATAAAGAACAAGGGGCAGAGAGAGGAGACCTATAAAATATATTCCTACCAAGTGGGACTGACAGGGGGCATTTATTTCTCAGAGTGATATTTACTGCCTTCCCACAATGTTTGCACTAAATGGCAGCTCTGGCTAGCTAGACTGCTATGTCAACATCTGCAGGTGTGAGCATGGGGCTATGTGCAAGGAAAGGGAAAAAGGAGAGAGGGAAAAAATATTAAAAGGAAAAATGGTTTTACTTTTTGCCTTTTTCTGTGTGCTTTTTACCTTCTGCAGAGTAGGAACCTTTCTGTACTGATACCAGGAGGAGATTCCTAGTGATTAATTGATTTTGCTGTCAAATGTAGGAAGTATGTGCAGGAGCCATGCATAAGTGAGGGGTACTGGCTATGTTTTTTCCTAACAGTAAATTTTTTTTCTCCCTTGATTCCCAACAACCTGCAAAAAACGGATGCACAAACAAGGAGAGGAAGAGAAACAAACAAAAAAAGCTAAAAATCCCTGAGACATCAGAAACACAGCCTACCTCATAATTCTGAGGAAGTACACAATTTGTCTTGACCTTTACAGGTTTTCAGGCTTGAGTGAAATGCAAAGGCTAAGAGAACCTTGCGAAGCTTCGCCACTGCCAGGTTACACCTTCTCTAGACGCACTTTTCCCAGCAGTGTTTCTTGTCTCCTGCTGCCTCACACATATCTGAACAGAAGCACAGTATTTCTTCATCTGGGAGTGCAGAAAATGCTTCAGGGTGAAAATCCCATGTTGTTACCTCCAGCCATGCCATGAACAATGTTCTCCTCATCACATGAACTCAACTGCACTATTCAGACCAGCAACAGTCTACTGCAGAGAACTGACAGGATTTATGCTTTGCTTTCCTTCATAAAAATGAAGCTCCAATTTCATTTATGCAGACACCCCTTAGGAGCCAACCTGGTCTCATTTTTGTAGGTACTTACAAACACCTTCAACCTCTGGTGTTACAGCAAGTGTATACTGATCCTCATGACATCTCTGACAGGTAGAACAGAACTAAGTGATCATTCCTGGAAAGCCAATTACTAAATCCCCAAAACAGACCTTGAACACATAGGTGCTTGTGGCAGTCATAAAACCTCCACCTGGCTTCTGCTCCAAAGCCAGTTGGCACCTAAGGTGATTCTGCTGGTGACCTTTATGCTCATACATTATTGAGGCACCTATATTACTGCAATGAAGCACATGTGTAACCATTTAAAACTGGCAGATGTTCAGATCTTCCTTCATAGATATACTCTGGCTAAATTTGCATGCAAGATACTCTCTCTCTCTCTGCCTCATCTTCCGGGTCTTACAGGCAGTGCTCTAAACATTTCCATATTTCTTATGTAATACCATCACATAAGAATCCCCATCCAGAGGCACCTTGACACACTTGAGAGGTGGGCTCATGCAAACCTCATGAAGTTCAACAAGGTGAAGTGCAAGGTGTTGCACCTGTGTTGGGAAAATCCTGAGCACAAATATAGGCTGGAAAGAGAATGGATTGAGAGCAGCCCTGAGGAGAAAGACCCAGTCCTTGCTGACAAAAAGTTGGCATGGTGGTTGATGAGAAGCTCAACATGACTGGCAGTGTGCTCTAACAGCCCAGAATTCCAACAGTATCCTGGTCTGCATCAAAAGAAGCATGTCCAGTAGGTAAAGGGAGGTGATTCTCCCCCTCCATTTACTCTCCCATGAAACCCCAACCTGGAGTATTGTGTCCAGCTCTGAGGCCCCCATTATAAGGAGAATATGAACCTGCTGGAATGAGTCCAGAGGAGAGTGACAAAGATAATCAAAGGGCTGAAACATGCTCTTATGAAGACAGGCTGAGAGCTGTTCAGCCTCAAAAGAAAAGGCTCCAGGGAAACCTTACAGAAACTTAGATAAAACAAAATATAAAGAAAAAAAATTTGACCTTTTTTTCCACTGACAACTCCAGGTTCTACATTTAGATTTATCGTTCAGTAATGGGAGAGAGGCATTTCATGTTACATTTTTGTAATACTGAATTTGTTAAAAGGAAAAGCTTATAATAGAGCTAACTCTAAGTAGATGGGGTTTTGTCATAAAAATAAGAAACAACAAAAAACACAACAACAAAACCCAAACAAACAAAAAACCAAACAAACAAAATCCTGATTCCTATAGAAATATCAGACAAGGACTAAATAACCTCAGATCTGTTAAAAATTGACATATGCTAACTTCCTAAGTGTACATTCTAGATGATATTTCTGCTTCTCCAGAAATGGCAAGGAATTGGATGTCATGTTTCAGACTCATTTCAGCTTCTTATGCTCAGGGTTTGGAGGAGCATGAATCCAGAACAGAACTTAATGCCCCATTACCTTCCAGCTCCTTCAACCAAAGCCTCACTGTCTGTCATGGTTTTATTTTGTACTTTTAAAAGTTAAGTTGAAAATTTTGTTTCTTTTCCGCTGCTTGGGTCTGGAGGAGGGGAACTGGTCAAACCAGTTTGTCCAAGCCCTAAATGGCTCACATTAAGACCCGAGCCACCTCTATTGATATGTTAACAAACTGGTTTTGTCTCTTAGGAAAGCAGGAGAGAGGGGCTGGGAGGTCCTTTGTTGGGGGTGTGGCCTGGACGGTGACAGGGACAGTTTCACTTTCTCGGCAGTGCGAGAGGGAGCAGCAGAAGCGACTGGAGGTGCCGGGCTAGCTGCTGGGCATTCGAGCTGCTGCTTTTTTCCCTGAGCGGCAGTAGTGTTTAGAGCTGTTCCCGGTTGGATTTCTTTCCACAAAGCGGGGGCATAGTGACATCCCTACATGGCTGAGACAATCAGAAAGGGAGTGAGCGTGCTGACTGAAGGGGTGAGGTTTCCCTTTCCCCTTCTCCCTCCCTTCGGTGAGGGGAGAAGAGCCCCATTGTTCAGCTGGCTCCAGCCAGCCCCCGGCGTGCTGAGATCAACACGTGGTGACTGCCGTGACCCGACGGCGCCCCCTGCTGGCTAATTCTAACAACTGCAGGCTCTACATCCCCAGTGATACAATAGCACCCTCTGCTGACTGACTTTAAGAACTGCAGGCTCTACATTCCCAGCGGCTCAACATCACCTCCTGCTGACTGTGGTTATAATTGCC
>JAWWES010000001.1:22365111-22394019 GCA_035583135.1 Lophotriccus pileatus
CTTAGGGGGAGGAGTTTTTGGGTCTTCCTCGTGGTTTATTCCCAGCAAAACACTTGTGTCTCACTCAAACTGAGACACTGGCTCATTTTAATGGTTGAAATTATGCATTTATAAAGTCCCCAGCATCTCCGACTCAATAATATTTATATGCTTCCAACTCTTCTTGTGATTTAAGAGGTTACAATCCCCTTTTTGCAAACAGCAAGATAAAGTTCCAAAAAATTAAAGAAGTCATCCAAGAATTATCCAAGACTGTTACAAACCCAGGTCTTCCAAATCTCAGTTCATGCCCTAACCACCATATTCTTCCACTCCACTGTGCAAAGTCTTGTATAGGAACAACCTTATTCCAGATAGGCAGTGATAGCAGCTACCTAAATACTTAGTGTATCTTCTTTTCAGTTCCTTTCTTCTTTGGTGAGTGGACATCCAATTTTAAGCTCATCAAAATATGGGAAAGCAGGAAAGAAGAGGAAAAAAAACAGCCTTCCTATCCTAGGATTTTATATAAGAAGAGTCACAGTGCAATTCAATGGATGAGGCTACAGAAGAACAAATAAGGTTTTCATTGAAGAAAGATGTCTAAAGACAAGTGCTTTGGGATATAGGGTTCCTATGCTGCAGGCTTTAAGCTTTTTGGCCTTTCCTGAAAACATACTGTCCAATGGAGGCAGGTTTCTCTTGTGGAAAACCTTCATGGAAATATCAGAGTAGATAATTCCACTTAGGGAAAAAAAGGAGGAGAGGGAAAATAAACCACTCTCTCTGCTGTCAGCTGATGTTTGAGCTTCTAAGCATTTGCACTTGAAAGTCTTTGAGCACCTTTGAAGTTAGATGTGAGAGATTTTCAGACTGCTTTCTCTACCTATGGCTCTGAGGACCCCAAATTTTACAAGGTGGTTTCTAAAATAAATTCCTCTCCATAGCATCCTCAGTTCACCCCACTGAAGTATATAACCACCCAATCCCTTCAGTCATCTCTGCAATACTCCTCTCCCAAAACTCCTGGAATCCAGGTACTCTATGCAGAGTCCTTTTCACTCTGGAAGTCAGTAGAGGTAAATATGCATTACCCTGCACTTCAGAAATTTTTAATTTGGTCTTTGGGATAACCTTTACTCTTTCTAACGAGTTATGAAAACACATAGACTGTGATGTCTGAGTACAGAATGGTGGACACTAAGAGCCCTACAGGACACAAAGTCAGTAGCAGTGATATTCGAGCAATAAAACTCAGTCATGAAGATCGAGAGTTGGCCACCTATATAGATAAATATGACATAGATTTAAAACACCTCATGCTAAGGAATAACTTTTCTATGGCCACGTGGCATTCAACACAGTGAGTTACTGAATTGCCAGTTCTATCCACTGAGCAATCCCACAGCAGTCCGTGTCTGTTGCTACCTCACATGCAGGCTCTTCTTTCCCTTCCACAGGCTAACACACTAGCCTGGTTATGCAACACAAGTTACCTCTTCAAGCCCCTATACTCTATTTTGCACCACAGTCAAAGAGCAAAACAAACAAGTAAGCCAAAAGGATAGGACATCTATAAAATTATCCCACAGCCTTGAAAATTTCAGCCTTTGAGTCTCTAGTCTCCTGCAGCAGTACAAATTCCACATGCCCTCCCGGTGCTGCAGGGAGGAGCATTAGCCTATTGGTAGGTATAGCCCACATTTTCCTTTGCAGAACCCAGCTACGCTGAATAAATAAATCACCTGCGGCCATTTATGTGCAAATAGCATGTGCCAAGGGGCCTTTTGGAAGAAAAGCTTCTATCTATGCTCACAGCAGCACTGGTGTAATGGGAGCAAATAAACATGCATGCTGTCCTCCCTATTCTTCCCCTCCTCCACAGTGCTTTTGTAACGCAGCACTTTGCCTTGCTGTGTTAAGGCTGAGAAGCAGAATTTTGCATTAAATAGTTGGCTGTTGCAGAGCCACAAAGTGCACTTAACAAAACCCACCTTCTACTCCAGAGCTGGGACGTTAAAACCAGAGATGAGTAAACATGTCTCGTTTCCCCATCTGTAGCCAATTCCCTTGACAGGCCCCATTAAAAAGCCAACCAATTCTGGCACTCCAGCTCTCAGAGGGGCCCTGCAACACAATTATTAAATAAAGTACACTGGCTTTCATTGTGGATGGGGATTGCTTAACATAAGTGCAGCACTTGGAGATTAAGGGGAAGCAGAGACATAGAGGGTTTGAGCCTCTGAATTCTTTCACTACAGGCACCCACTCTCCTCCACTGCTAAAGTCAAAGCCCTTCCTCTGCCTTCACAGCTCCAGGCTTTTCTCATTTTCTTTCAAGTTTTAACTCTGAACAAGCTAAATTCAAAATAATTACACCACTAGTCTCAGGAATCTCACTCCTTACATGTCTTATACATGTGCTCTCACTATCCACTAGGAACACTGTGATCATAAGCATACACATGGACTCCAACCCAGCCTTTTCCCATTCATTTTTTTTCCTGAAAGCTGACTGGATTTAAAATTTAAAAAAAATCCCATTTTCCTTTTTTTTTTTTTAAGTTTTAAAACTGGTTGTACTTTGGCTGTGCTCTTACCCTTGATGTGTCTGCTTTCCATGAGTATTCTGGTGAGCAAATTCTTAAAAAGTTAATTCCTGGAAACACCAATTACCAGAGGACATGCAACAAGAAAGCTAATTCCAGACTCCACTGGTAGCTGCCCTGGCAGGTTGCTCCCCTGACTTTATTCCCTGAGTAGGATGACACGAAAGGTACCCTGAGGCCTCAAGCTGCTTTGGTATGCTTATAACAAATTGTGTGTTACTGGACCAAAAATTATGCATACATTGCCTAGGGAGTTTCAAATCAAGAGAAATCTTCTCTGCAGATTTCCATTTGTTATCTGTTTGTGATAATTTCCAGCTGGGTATTTGTCAGGCTCACTTATATCCATTTCCCCCACAAACACCAGACAAGCACTACCTTTTGTCAGTGCCAAAGGTTTCTCATGGACCTGGATCCCTTCCCAAAGGGGAAGTTGCTGTGTGTGTTCCCCTGCTGAGGCTGTGCTGCTGCACAAAGCAAGGTCAAAATTCATCTTGCCTGCCTAACTTGGGTTTCTATTAATTCCTCATCTAGTGCAGACAACCCACCTCCCCTCCTTGCTGCCACCAAACTGCCTGGCTGTACGGGGCAGGAAAAAGTATGAGAAGAGAACTTCATTTGCAAAAGCTGAAGGACCTACTTCTGCCCTACCCTCCAACACAGCCTGCCAAACATGGCCACCAGCAGCACAGTCTGTTCAAGTCTACAGTTCCCCCACTTCCCTAAGCACATGGATGGGGCTGGAGCTCTCTCCATGAAGGCAGGGTTAACAAACTTTGAAGGGGCCAGACAGTGGGAGATGTGTTTCCCCTCCTCTCTTCCCCAAGGAGCATACCCCATTCTACTTGCAATCACTGATTTATCAGGTTACTCAAAAAACTGCAGGATGACTGGGGAATAAGGACAATGGTATCTCTGTTTTCCTCAGCTGAAGCTGATCCCATATCCCTAACAGTACCCCTAGGCAGAGAGGTTTCCAATGTAAAATAAGTACGGTTAAAGAAAAAACAGTACATAAAAGTAAAAGGCTTAGCTTTTAACAAAGTAATTTCAAACCTTCTCAGTGTCAGAGTTGATATTTATTTCAAGCTGTCTTTTTTCCTTTTTTTTTTCTTCTCCCCCCCACCCCCCTCCAAATGCTCAGCAATAAATAGGTAGACTGAATAAAAAATAATACTACATAGACATCCCAACTCAGTATGGGACTAACCAGCAACAAACCCCTGGAGGGCAGCATGTGATCCAGTTGGGCTCCACTGACTCAATTCCAGCCTAAGCAAGCATTACATAAGTCACGGTGAACTCGGCTCTGCTCTCACTATTAGAGGGAGCCGCATGACTTCCCCAGTTCCCAAAAGCTGCTAAAATTCTGCCAAGAGAGTGCCTTCCTAATTTGAATTATCTTGGTCATTTACAATTCATCCAAACAGAGCTGGCAATTAGTGGTTGTTGGTAAACTCTGCAGTGAGCTCCAATCAGTGCTTTGCTGCTCTGGTGCTCTCTATTTACAAATTCTTTCAGTTATGAGCATATTAGAAAAACAGTTTTGACAGTTTCTGTCCCATGAAGTTACAGTTTTCCCCAATTACAGCAGATAATGAGAAGACCAAGCTCACTAAAACATAGTCCTGTGACCTGAGGACCCCCAATTTGTGGGAGAACACTGAATATCATGATATGCACATTGACTGAACAGGTGCAGAGCCACCAAGCTGACTGAGCTGAGAGGCAAGGGGTGGATGCAGTGTTTCTTAGGAAAATTAAACTGCCTCTTTACTACAGGTGCAGAAAAACCCATCTTGAATCATCATGGAATAATTTAATCCTCACCTGGACAAGCCTATGACAGCAGGGGAGAATTATCAATAGCTTCTTTTCCAAGCCCTGAAGCCTGAGTAGTTGGGAGGTAGCAGCAAGACACAATGCCAGGCAAGGACGGGGGAGCAGCTGGGAGCAAGATGGGAACATTAGTTGTGAAGGGAGGAATCTAATGCATGTCGAGACATAAATGTATGTAGACAGAGCTTCTACATTTATCTAACCACTACCCTCCTCACTGTGCACCATCCTGCATGGTAGGCCTTTCATTGCTGTTGCTGTGAAAGCCTCTCCTCTGTGTGTCCTGCCTTTTGAACAGCCTTTTGCATCTATCTGCCTCATTTACACCTCCTCTCAGTTCAGTTCCTCTCCTGACAGCATCTCTTATTCTCCTTTGCCAACCATCCTGCAGATTTTCTCCTTTTGATCTCTTTTCTCTCCATCAAGTATTTAGGATTCCCACTGGTAAGAGATGGGCAGCGTAACGTTACAAAACAGCATTTCAGAGCCAGTTCAGATTTGCCAGGTCAGAGCACTAGTGACTGAAGCAAGAGGCACTGAAGAGGTTCTCTCATACAGTTGCAGAGACATTTGCAGTTTTCTAGCTCGGATAAGATGGAAAAATGCCATTTCCATATTCCTTTACTTGGTAAAGAGATTTTAGCTTTATTTGTTGCTCCAGAATACTGGTTAACATTGCTGCTAAAAGCCACCAGTGCATCCATCCCCAGAAGTTGCTGATTCCCAACAATAGCTGCATATGCACAGTATCTTTGGGATGCAGAGAACTAAAAAAAGTGTGTTTAGATAAAACCTCTGACTGGATTTATTTCCTTCCATGCTTTATCCAAGACACATTGCATTTTGATCTCTGGCTATGTGCAAACAAAGAGGTTAAAAAGATGAGGGAAGGAAACTAGTTTGTCTAACAGTGACTGAAACTGGACACAGCTGAAATTACAGTTTTATATAGAAAGCTGATGAGGAAACTGCACAAGGAACTGCATAAGCCAGAGCAGCTGCTGGCATGAACATCACTTTCTTCACAGTCACAAATGGTTTGCAGGACCCTCCAAGGCCACAATTCATTATCCAGTGAAATGTTTCATCCATTTTCACCATGCTAAGAAACAAATGGAGCAGAGAGCCATGGATCACAATGGAGCCAGCACAGCAATAGAAGAAAAAAATACCTTATATTACCTCCCAACCTGCCTTTGCCTGGCTTCCCCTGTCCAATGCACATCTTAAAGATAAGCCAACACAAGCACTACAGCTTGAAGCCTGGAATAAATGCAAAGGCTTATTTCTCATCCAAAATCCAGTGCAACAATTCATCTACAGACACTGCTTATACAAACACTACCTAGAGGCTGGGCAAAGTGAAAGCTGCTGTGGTTGTGCCATTGTAGCCAAAAAACAACACCACATAGCCATGATGCTGTTGTGTGTCCACAGCCTGCAGCCCCTGTGACCAGCAATTCAGGTGTGAGCTTCATCAGTCACAAAAAGCACAGGGCACCTGGTACTGTTCCCACCACTCCATGCTAACTCTGGGTTTCTACTGGACCCATTTCTCCTAACCATTCCCCACAAACAGGATGCAAAGCAGCAGGCCAAAATCTAGCAGCTTTCAACCATGCCAGACAAGATGAGGAAGTTAAAGGCCTTCAGTCTCCTGTGCTCACCAGCAATTAATTTAAAGTGGTCTGGAGAAAGATGAAAACTCCACCCTGATGGTCAACGGGTGCATGAGAGAGAAAATGAGCCATTTCATGGTCCCTGTGGTTATCATCTGCCACAAAGCATAAGATTTGATTACTCCTATCTTAACACATAATTACAAATGGTCATAAAATTATCCAGGCTGTTGTTAAAACGCTTTTATAATAATTGACTTGATGACCTCCTGGGGCAACAGAGGCTATAAGCAGTAAAAAACAAGTTTATTGTGCATTAACATAGCTGTGCCTTATAATTATAATATCCTACAAAAAAAAGAAAGACTGATATATGGATATCCTCTTTGGAGTAACATCAAAGGCTGGCACTCAAAAGAGGATACAAAAGAATCCCAAACAAACTACACAAAATCACCTGTGCACAACTTGGTGGACAGTAAGTCATGCCAGCAGCAGAGCATAGCAAGGATTGCTGGAAAAGGATCAGGCACATTCATTTCCACAGGAAAAGTACCAGGCCAGACCTCCACAGCTCTTTCACTTCCTAACAGTGAAATACAACTTTGGTTTTGTCATGTAGAATATGTACATGAAGATCATTATTGTAGATCCTAGGGTAAATGTTATATTTCTGGCTAAGTTGCTGACTCTGTTTCACTTGCCCATTCCTCATCTCATCTATAAAATGGGAATTAGGGAAATTCTATTTCTCTGTAGCAGAACTGTTAAAAAAACAGCCTACAAGCTAAGTGCTCATGATAGAGCTGCTCATACTGTACAGATGTGAAATGAACTGAGCTTCAACTGCAAGGACTTATACTGCATCTTGTAGTGTTTGTAGCTAAAACATCCATTTATTTCTTCTGTGAAGCCAAACCTACATGTTCCTGCCTCAGCATTGCTTTCCATGAATGTTCTGGAGATGTCATCAGAGTGCAGGCAGAGTTAAGGCTGAGTCACTGTTCATGGGAAGATTCAGCAAGGACTTGAGGCAAAGCTTTTTACACTTGTCTCTCTTCTCCCATTCTCAGAGCTTCCCAAAGAAGCAAGGGTCATATTTTACCGTTTTTTTTTTTCCCCATAGCCTGAACTACCTGTCCCTTCCCATGTATTAGATACTCCCCATGTGAAGGCAGCCAACAGGGAGAATCCAAGCCAAAAGCCAAATTCTGGAGGAACTCAGCAAGATAGGGCTGTCCTTAACACTATGGCAGGAAAAAGGTGTCAGGTCCACCTCTTCCCTATAGATCTACAGGCCTAAGTACAATGGAAGCAGCTTTAGCCACAATTGCAAGTGTTATTTGCCCGGCCGTAAAGACAGTGCCACGCATTTCCTATAACTGAGCAGATGAGCAGCAGCATACAGAGCAATAGGAAAGAGATGAGAGAGGAAAAAAATTTGGAAGTGACACTGCAGTCATAAAAAGCTCTGATCAGACTTCCTAGAAATCAAACACAAGTGCCTTCTTGCTTTCCTTACCTACCACCTCTCTACCTCCATGAGGCATTGGACTTACTAGGTGGGCAACAGTACTGCATAATGAAAGTAAGAAGCATCCCAGCATCACAGTTTGAGTCAAGGCAGAAACACATCCCTCAAATCCAGGCATGTGAAAGAGGCAAAACAGTTCTTGTGCAAGTGACAAGATCACCACACAAATTGTTTTGAGCTGAATAAATTCATGGTGACTCCATGAAATTCTGAGGGATCTAGGAAGAAAACAGAGTTCCCCAGTTCCCAAGCCTGTGCTTGAATCACAGCAGAGAAACCACAAAGCAGAGGAGATCTTCACAGTGACAAATGGAGATAGAAAAATGCAGAGACAAGGCAGATTTGTCAAGGCAGTAGCTGACTGGTCCCCAATCCTATCAGAGAGCTAATTCGCTTTGCCCTCTCCTTCAATTTGTGTTCCTAAGGAATCAGCTATCACAGGGTGCTTACAGTGTCCTGGTTTCACCTGACACCAGATTCTCCCAGTTACCCACAGCCCTGCAGGTTCTGAAACAGCCCAAAGCAGATCACTACATAACTGACTCATGCAGCTGGATTCATCATGGATATACCTGGGGAACGGGTCTTGGAGGGGGTAAGGGTGGGGGGTAAACTTGAAGCAAGAAACAAAGTAAAGAAGCCATGGCCAGCTCATTAACCCTATCCCAGGTTACTGTGTGGGGTCTGCTGGGTGCTGCAGAAGCAGAGGGAGGGTGCCCTACATGACTGCAGGGGCTCCAGAGTGACTAGAGGGGAGAGGCAGAGCTTGTTTTTAGTTTCCACAGAGAAAGAAGATAAGGAGAAGGAAATAAGTTTGACAATAATCATTTTCTACATTTATGAAGAGCTGAGAAACTTTGCCTGCTCAACAGCCATTTCCCACTGAGCTGTCTCCCCACTGTGAGGTTTCTATCTCATGCCTGACTGACTCTACTCTTGATTTCAAGTAATTAGGAGTCTTCCAGCCTGCCCAGAAAAAGAAAAAAAAACCAACCAACCTCTGCTTCAAACATCCCTCTTTTCAGGGACCAATTGGGTGCTAAAACCCTGTGGCTGTACCTTAGAGACCCAGGTAGTGGGTCCACACTACTTCCTTGTCTTACCTGCATGCATTTCCCCTCCAAATTCAGCCCTTGTAAGGAAACAGAATGGATAATAAAATCCAGAGGGAAACAGATAAATCAGAGCACTTCATTCAAACACTGAGACAGGACACTGCTCAAGGAAGAGGATTCATCCGCCCTCAGCAATGGAGTGATGAGAATCACTATAAGCACCCCCAGGAAACTTCTGCCTTTAAAACAGTCTGTATTTTACCCACGTGTGTCCATGTGTGCCTGTAATAAAAATAATTGCTGCTTGTAATCATTAGAGATGAGCAAGGCAAAGGCTTTTAATAAGCCAATATGGATTTCATGTTCTGCTTGCTGTCTGAGCAACAGCAATTCCTATATCCTTCGGAGATTGATTTTGCCTTAGGCTTGGTCTTAAGAGGTTATCTGATGGATTTTGGTTATTTGGGAAAAGGGGACAAAGGGCAGGCCTCTCTTGGAAGTGAAATGTCTGTGCACATCCTTTTTGCAGTTCTTTTGCTTCATTTTTCCGTGAGATTTCAAAACAGCAGCTTGAAAGGAAGAGGGAGCTACTGGCAGGCAAGATGGGGTTACAAAAGTCACAAAAAAGATAGCTGTCTCTACAGATTCTACTGTCTATAGGGTCTCTGTGTTGGAAAAGAAGCAATGCTGTAAGAGATGAGGTCATATTTGGGGAGCCAAGCTGAGCTGTCCTGAACAGTGAATTCTGAAAATCTGAGTCCTGCCAGTCACAAACACTAAGCAGACCAAAATTACAGCATCCAAAGCATCCAAAATTAAAGACCACTTCAAGTGCTTCCTCTTCTGCAGTACTGTCAAGTCTTTTTCCCTCATGGTCACGGTCACCTCCTAAAGCAAAGGTGACTACTCCCAGGGCTTTCCTTGGTGCAGGACAGTACCAAGAATACTGATCCCAATGAAATTACCTAGACCTGTAGAGCAGCACGTGGGAAAGTTGCTCTGAGATACAGCAGCCTTTTCCTTCCCATATGAAGACATGCACTTACCCTCAGTAGGGTCCAGAAATAATAGTGTTCCAGGTTTGACATGTCTGAATTTCCTTTTGTCCTCCACACCAACTCTCTCATGTTACTGCTGGCTTTTACCTTCCCATGCCATGATGAATCTTAAGTATTTTTATATCTCCCCTTGAACACATTCAAAAGAGGAAATTAATGAGGAAGAGGAGAAGAAAGACGAGAAAGCTTAGGTGTGGGGAAATGAAAGATTTTAGATGACAGTTTGTGTATGCTTTTGTATGAGTGAGAGAAAGTACATGAGCATGACTGGAAGGAGGTACAGAAGAAATATGTAACAAAGGCAGACAGGTTATCTGTCATTCAGCCTGTCCTCCATTATTTTCCAGCTCTCTCATCCTTCTCTCCTCCTTTTCACGGAACTCTTTCAATTTCTCCTCTTTCCAAGAAAATCAATGGAACAGTTCTCTCTTTGTATAGGAGAGGGTAAATAAAAAAAGGATTGTGGGAAGAAGGGGAGATGGAGGAGTGTAGGGGGGTGGAGATGGAACCTCCAAACTCCTATTTATCCACAGGAGCAGAGAAGTGAGGAAAAAAGCTCACACCCTTAAGCTAAAACAAATGCTACAGAAACAAATACTCCACTTGTGAACTGCAGTGTCTCTGCCCAAACATGTGCAAGTGTGAACTGTTTTCACATGCCTCAACCTTTCCTCTTAGCTGCAAAAGCAGAAGGGAAAGGTCCCTGGCCAGTGGTTTGACTTTTACCACATGAGAAGGTGCATTGGCTTTGATGATGGAACTGATAACAAAGGCACTGCAGATGACAAACACTCTGGCAGCTCAGGCTTCTGCTGTGATGAATAGTCCCCTTGCAGAGTTTCAACTCATTGGTTCTGCCAAATCCTGTTTTTAAGAAGAACTGCTGTGCATTTGGTGACACTGCACATGCTAATGACTGGAAGACACTGGAAGGCAACTGGGTGAAGTGGCTGTGAGTGCTAGTCATTTTCTGCAGTTCCTGAGAGCACCTTCTCCTGGAAGCAGCTGGGACAGGGAAGAGCTGTGCTCCTGGATCTAAGGCAGCAGGAGACTACAAATGCAATAGTTTTAAATAGTAAGCTTTGATCACTTCCCTAGTGACATAGCTTTTGTGCTGTGGCATATGTTCTTCATCTATCTGGGTCCGGAGCATCCTACGGCTGCTGTTTTTACCTGCTCCCTGCTGCAAGAAGCTGTGAGCTCCCCACTGAAAAAAATACAAATGGCATGTTACATCCTGGATGCCATAAGAGATTTAAAAAAAAATAGTTTTGCTCATTAGTGTAAAATAATTAATCTGCATGTTTTTCAAACTGCTACTCATGCAATGGCTTGTTTATGTAAAATAGCCAAAAATTAAATGCATCCCTAACTTTCCTCTTGCTGACAGGTGGTACGGTTTAGGATTATCTCACTGGTAGTTTGCAGTGGACATGACACCTGTGTGATGTAATTAAGATAATATATTCAGTAATAATCTTGCACTTGCAGTTCAGCCAGTGATGGTTTGCCTCTACTGCAAGGCAACTTACCTTAAAAAAATAAAGCAGCCAACAAGAAGATGATGTCTCCAATTATTTAATTTGTAACATTATTAAAGAACAGGGGGCAAATTTTTAGTCTGAAGCAATTTAGTGGTGCTACTGAAAACAAACATTTGGGCTACTACAGAACTCTATCAGAAGATGGACAGTGACCCGTGAGCTCTGATATCAGCCTTTGTCCCCTGTTGAACAGGCTGTCATTAAGCACTATAAGCAGTGTAGCTACCCAGCTGAGTGACATGATGAAGAAACACAGACCAAAGTCAGGCAAAGCTCTTTGTGAAGAGGAAAGCTGCTGAGATTCATAACACGGTTAAGATTTTACATGTGTACATCAGGGATCTCCTGCTTAGGAAGGGTCATTGCACTGTTGCTGCTTGGTGAAGGAAGTAAGAAAAAAGGGAGAAGAAAGTTGACATGAGGAAATGGCTTCAAGTTGTGCCAGGGGAGGTTCTTCCTGGACATCAGGAAAAATTTCATCACTGAAAGGGTGGTTAAGCGTTGGAAAGAAATGCCCAGAGAAACAATGGAGTCACCATCCCTGAGAGTGTTAAAGGAATGACTGGACATAGCTATGGTTTAGTAGACAGGGTGTTTGATCAAAGGTTGGACTCAATGACCTTGAAGGTCTTTTCCAACTTGAGTGATCCTATTCTATTCCATTGTATGATACTAAGTGTGCAAGTGAGAGCGGCAGCAAAAAAGAGGTGATTTCTCTTGCATTCCAGTCCCCAAGGAAACAAGCTTTCCTATAACAATGATGAAGTAAACAGGCATCCCTGAAGAAACATGCATCCTTGAAACATTCATTTATATTTAATATTTGAATGTTTAAAAAAATAGAGGTGAAGGCCAGCATCCTGCAATGACTTTATTTGTTTAGCGTTGTACTTGGTGTAGTCTCCATGGATTCACCACCTCCCCCCACATGCCTTTTGGCACCTGTCCCAGGGGCAGAAGGAAATGTAGTGACAACAGAACAAGCAGAGAAGAGCAAGTATACCACTTGAACAAGAGCTGACTGTATCAGATACAAAGACACTGCGTGCATGAGCAGAATAGCGCTGGTGTGTGCACTGGGAGCACAGCTTCAGTGCACTGGGAGAAAACCAAGCAGTGTTTTTTAAGGGCCTAGATCTCCTCAGAGAAAATTATTAAATAAATAATGAGAAAATTTCCCTGTCCAGCAGAAATTAGTTTAGTGATGTCCCCAAGGAAGAGGCATCTGTTTGAGGATTATTTGACCTAGCTGAAAGGAAAAAAAAAAAAAAAAAAAAAAAAGTAGGGATGATGCTAGAAATAATGGCATGAACAAGCATGCAGATATGCAGTAACATTAGTGAATGTAAGAAGTTGCTGCTTTGGCAAAAGACAAGAATACTGTTTAGATTAGAAAAGATGTCAAGAACACTCCTCTGAAAAACACAACCACAACTCTCTTCGTTACAATACTTATTTCAGCCAAAAGTACTATTGTTTCAAAGGCTCACAGCCAGGTCTCACGCTTCTATGATCCACTGTAGCCACTACTACTATGCTTTTCCCAGCACAGACCCATCTGGGTACTCTGGCAGCTGCCTGCTCCCTGTAGGTGAGAACCTCAGCAACCTCTCTTGATCTTTGCTGGGGCACAGAGGGAGAAGTAGGGAACATTTCCACAGGCCAGGGTATGCCTAGCTCCTAGAACCAAACAAACAGCTTGTTGTCTCCACACAAATCTGTGCTGTGGCATGTTCCCTGCCTGACTGTAATCACCATGTAGTAACACACTGCCTGTGAGAAAGCCACATTCTACCCCAGCAATTGCTGTGTGCTTTGAGGGATGGGACCTGCCCTTGTGAGAGGATGCCAACTCTCAGCCTACATCAGAAAATACCGAGTCATGTAGCAAATGACCAGCAGTCATTAACTTTAGTCCAGAGGGAAACAAAGATCTCAAAAGGGCTGCCTGGATCACTATTAGCATCTAGAGAAGAGGCCAAGGTTCTTAAGAGTACCTTTTTCTCAATGTCCCTATCAGAAGCCTACGTAAGAGGCTATAATCAAGGAAAATGGCTATATTGAAGAAGTATACAAGATAAGGGGAAATCACCTATGTCCCAGCACTGGCAGGAAACTCATTAAATCAAAATGCTAAGGCTATCCCATCATGTTTCAAACTGGTATTTTATTTCTTTACACAAGCATGAAGGGAAACTGACTCCAAAACACCATTCACAGAATCTCTCATTTGCATCTTAAAAGGGACAAGTCTGTCTGTTCTGCTTATTCTGTTCTTTAATTATCCTAACGAAAGCAAATATGAATCCCCAAGGGTTTGGTCCCTTTCTGACAGATTGCTTTTAAATTCAAAGAGAAGGGAGACAAGCAGCCATCAAAACTCTTAGTTTTTTACCTGCACATCTGGGGAAGATCCCCCTGGTATCTTGTGCAATGTGGACAATATGTTGTAACAAGAAAATAAGCAAGAGCTCTAATTTTCTGCCATGTGAAAAGCCCATGAAAAACCAGCTTAGGCTCCAGAAGAATTGAGAGGCCAATGGGTTCAGGTCACGAGGTCCTTTTAAGATGCTCAATTTATTACAGGACAACCATCCTTCCATCCAAACAGAGCGTTAGTTGTTTGTATGTTTAAAGACTCCCACTCAGAATCACTTTAAATTGCATGCTAAGTGAAAGCAATAGACTTTGTTTCATGTAGCTCTTTGTGTGGGGCACTGGTTAAGTCAAGAAGCCAGGACTTGAGAGAGATGAGTCCTTTTCCAAGTTCCACAACACATTTACTACTTCCTTTGAACACACTCTTTCCTTTAAGGCAGAGTATTAGAAGACAAACTTTCCTCCTACAAAGAATCTGTATGACACCTAACAGAAAGAGGCCTCTAGCTGCTAATGCAATGTAAATAATAAATGAGTGAAATAATAAATAGAAATAAGGCATTCTGTTGAAAACAAAGCCAACATATTAGTGAACGTGTTCAGTTCTTTTAAAGCATATCCAAACACCAGTCTAAGCTGCAATGCTAAAACAGTGTCTCTTTTAAAGCTCCAGGAAAGCAAGAGAAGTCTGTGGACAGCTCTTTTCCAGCTTGAACCCTTCTAAGGGTTCATACTGATAAACAACTAGAATTGTTCATGTAATGGTACGATATCATCCTTAATTGCTTCAAATTCCATTTCTGCTGCTTAGACCTAGGATGCCTCAGCCTGCTCTCAGCATCAACCATAAAAACTCAGTGGGTTTCATTACAGCTGTGGTGAATTCAACCAGCGGAATTTGCCTCATGCTGTTCTGAACAAGAGCACCACCAGCAGATGTTCAGGTTGTTAACCACCCTGTCCAGAGCCTGGTGGGTATTAGTATCTGAGAGAAGGAATGTGGTTCACTAGACATGACAGCACTGCAAGACTCATAATGCCTGAGTTCTCCTACCAGGGCACCCACTGAACTGATGCAGGAATGAGAACAACCTGCTTTATTTCTTCACGCCATCATTTTCTACCAGTTTACTCAGACAACCTCTTGTTGAATGTACATGGAACAGGAATCTCACCTTGGTTGAATGCTCTGGGTGCTGTTGTGATACATAATCCCAGCCAAAAAAAGAAAAAAAATCAGCTCTGTCCTCTTTGAGGCAAGGTGACCTGTCTAAACCTTTGTGTACACACTGCTGTCCCAAGTGACACCACAGGATGATCCAAAATTCTGATAATAACAATGAAAACACATTTTAACAGCAGCTGGATGAAAAACAAGCACGAAAAATTCCTGTATCTATCCCCTTGCCCCCTCCACCTGGGCTGTGTTGAGTAGGATAAACCAGTAGCCATTCAAAGAAGCATCATGAATTTCACTTGCCGAAAAAGAAGGGACAAGAAGAATGATTTCTCAAGTGTAAGTAAGCCAAGAATGAGACCGAGGGAAGAAGACCAATAGGATTTATTTGTAATGACAAGTGACAAGTGATCACCATAAAGATATTCTTGGAACAGAATCCTGCTAATCTCTGCTATAATTCTAGTCCCAAATGGTTTGGCTCTGGCAGTGCTTCTAGAAATGATATATGTGAAAGCATTGGGGATTGTCAAGAAAGAAGTTTTGCCCTGACAGTTACATTTTGGACTCATTTGGTTTGTTTGTGCTTCCCCTGCCCCCATCACCCTCTCCAGTCTGCTTGTTTTTGGTTTGTTTGTTTGTTTGTTTTGTTTTGGTTTTGTTTTTTTTTTTTTTTTAAATCTAAGGTCAGCTGCAATTAGAAAAGAAAATGTTTATAACCTCTAGTTTTTATCATCATTAATAATGCAACAAATGTATTGAATGCGGGCAGACTTTTCAGCAATCTGTAGTGCTCTCCCCCTCTGGCTCAGAAAATATGCACCTCTTGAGAGAAAATCTATTTCATTAGAGACCTGATAAAATGCCTGGAAATGACAACATAAATAAGCATTTAAGTGCTGGTCCCTCTTTTACTCTGAAGTCTTTTCCAGCTGAGAAAAGCAAGAAAGAAGCTGTAGTGGGGTGGAGGGAGAGAGAGTTGATGAATATTTGATCACAATTGTCTTAAATAAATGCTTCTCCCAGACATACCCTCTTGACATATCGACTACGTTGTTAGTCTCACCTCTCTCACACCATCTTAAAGGCAAGTCCATGGTCAAGATATTTTGACAACAAATCAAACTGAATGCTTCCTTTCTTTTTGCTTCTCTAGTGTGTTGTTTACACTGCTGTCATTTCTTTTCTCTCCTTCCACCACCCCCTCCCCAAAATGCTTGGATAGGTAAACTAGAGTCCCTTCTCCAGACTTACTGTCTGCTATGAAGGTGGTTTGAAGTGTAGGTTATGGTACTGGTCAGAGTGCTTAATCTTGCATGGCTGTGCTCAGCTTCTTTATGGGAATCTCTCAGAAGGAGATGCTGAGGCTGGAGGTGGAGAACAAGGGAAGCAAGCAAAACAACTGATCAAGGTCCTTACCTCAGACCTCCACAATCCCTCCATGCCTTGCCTTAAATGTTAAGCAAAACTGGGCACCAACACAAACTGTATTCATCTTGCTTTTTGTTCACAAAGCCCTCCCTTCAGGATCAGCAGAACCAAGAAAGGAAAGTAAGTGACTTTGGCCTGGGCTGAGATTTCTTTCACCTGCTGAAACACCTATCAAGGAGGCAGTATCAAACAAACCCTTGGATGAAAACCGAAACAAGATAGCCCTCCCCACAACAACAAACAAACCTAACTCTCACATGTATTTGTGAAGGGATAGGGAATCCCTGTAACACTCATCTCTGGAGTGCCTCTTGCCTCCTTGCCAGGCACCACACTAGCCAAAAGCAGACTTCACACATTTACCTTTGCTGTGCCACAGTGAAGCAGCTCACCACTCATTTTGCAATCCAGGCAAAGTAATGCAGTCATGAAGACCAAAACCAAAATTCACCAAGCATTTTTCTAGTGACTAAGTGGCAGTAAAAGACTCGCAAAGGGTACAACTGGCTCTTTTGGGATTTCAAGTGTTCTTGAGAAGCCCATACATATTTATTTTTTTCTAAGCTAAAGAATATATTAGTTTTTCAAATGCCTTCTCTGCATATGCACAAGTTGGCAGCACAGATCCCTATGGATCTTGTTTCATTAAGCAACCACCAAATTCCTTGTTATACCTCCTACTTGACTAAAGTCACACAGGAAATCTATCTAAAGCCAAGACCCTTATACAAACTTTTAAATCCTAAACTGAAAACCACATAGTTTGGGGCACTTCTCCTTTACCACAGCTGACTCAGACTGTAGCCACACAGATAAAATACCAGTTTTCCAAGTTGAAGAATTCAATCAAATAAAGGAAAAACAACATCTGAAAAGAGCTGAGGCCAAGAAATAAAGATTTTGTGAAAGTGATGTCTTTGGAGTCCATGTTAAATGCTAAGGCCATGCCATTCCATGAATCTCTTTGAAGGTGATAAGTTTAGCTGGATTATTCAGCTCTTAATAGTGGGAACTCTGTGAGGAACAGCAGGTTATGGAGGTCAGCTAGAAGGTTACTGAGGTCCACCTGGAAAACCTGCATTGTGGAAATTAATCAGAGGGGTCATGATGGCATTACAGAGGATATTCAGAAGCAGAAGGAAAATTGATAGGTTTTTCATATCAGACAGACAAGTCTCCTAGTTAACAGCAGGCTATGCAAAGGCCTCAGCTGTTATGCAGCACAGAGTCACAGCCCATAGAAGAAAACTGTCAGGAGATGCCAAGTAGAAATTCATTGTTTAACCCCAGCCAACAACTAAATACCACACAGCTTCTCACTAACTATTCTTACCCCAGTTGGGAGGACACTCAAAGGAAAACAAACAAACAAACAGCAAAAACCAAAACCAACCAACCAACCAAAAACACAAAAAAACCAACCAAACAAAAATCCCCAACCAACCAACCAAACCAAACCAAACAAACAAAACAAACAAACAAACCAACCTAAATCTTGTGGCTTGAGAGAAGAACAACTTAATAATTGAAAGAAAGAAAAATATAATGATAATAGTACTAATGTTAATAATAATAATAATGAGAACAAGAAAGAGGGGAATAAAAACCAAAATAAACAAGATATATATAACACAATTGCTCACCACCACTGACGAATCCCAGACCATCCCTAAGCAGCCATCAGCCCCTCCTGGAAAATTTCCCCCAGTTCATAAACTGAGTCTGACGTTCGATGGTATGGAATATCCCTTTGGCCAGGTTGGATTAGCTGTCCTGGCCATGCTCCCTCACAGCTTCTTGTGCACCCACTTGCTGGAAGAGCATGGGAAACTGAAAAGTCCTTGATTTAGGGTAAGCAGTACTTAGCAACAACTGAAACATCTGTGTGTTATCAACATTATTCTCACACTGAAAAAAACCCACAGCACTACACCAGCTACTAGGAAGAAAATTAAATCTATCCCAGCCAAAACCAGGACATCATTAAGAACAAGAATTGTAAGAACAAGTTCAAATGGAAGTATTCAACCCAAAAACCCCCATCCTATTGGAAATGCTGTTGTTAGCCCAGCTCCCCTTGAAGAACAGAAACAAGGAAGCAAGAACTCAATAATGCTGTTGTCTAACTTGTCATCTGAACTTCCAGCTCTAATCTCTACCTCATTCTCTGACAGGCTTCTAACAATCTTGGCCCTGACCACATCGTCTTTAAGGGATGTAAAAAAGTTTTAGTAAAGTTTAAATTAAACATTTAAAGGATGTTAAGAAAGTAATGCCCTTGTGCATGGTACCATGAGCTCTTCTTTGCAAAGTATCCCTATATGAGTAATTTGTGTTCATTTATGGAAGGCAAGACCTCTGTCTTTTACCAGCACACAAAGATGCAGCAGCTTCACACTCTTACCAAGCTATTTAATCTAAAGAAGAAAGGGGGAGAAGTTTGCAAGTCATCTCAACAGCTAGTGGTGGGGACTGGAACAGCTCCACATCCCAGCCTGAACTGAGATTGGCAAAAAAGAGGCTCCAGCACAAGTCAGAGGAAGTCACGCTGCAGAAACGGCACATGAATATCTTCAAGAGGGAGCAGGCTTTGACTGACACAGCCCTAGCACAGATTGGGGTACCAGGGACAGAAAGAGGTGGAGATCAGATTCCTTCCAGGGATTAGGCAGAGATATTGCGTTTCTAAAGTGTGTGCACACTTCACCTTCTATTCTGGTTTTTTTTCTGTAGGAAGGCCATTTCCTGGGACTCATATTCATTATCCCAGAAGAGTTTTCTGGCCTGATCCAACTTTTCTAATTGCTTAGAAAGGCAAGAAATTACTAGTCCTAAAGCACAGGGACAAATTCTGGAATGAAATGGAAAAAATCCAATGACTGATGTAAATCAAATTGGACTATGAATCATACCTGGCCTGTAGTCTGCAAAAGAGAACAATTGTTTTCTTCCTGGATGCTGGAAGTCACGTCAGTGATTTATTTGTAGGACAAAACTAATATGTCCTTTTCTCTTTCTTTCGTTCCCCAAACAAACTCAGCTGTGCATGTCTTGGCAGTAGTACCACTAAACTCCTTACTCTGTTCAGCCCCCATCAAGAAAATCACTTAGAACCAAAGGTGTCTGCTCTGAGACTCCAGTCATATCAATGGATGAAAAAGCCCAGATGAACTTGGTCCATTAAATCTACTCTAAAAGAGATACAATGAAGAAAGAGAAGGAAAAAAGCCAAACCAAAACCTAAACCAAAAATACCCTGGTACAAAGAGCTTGATCCTAGTCACAGCTGCACATTAACATTTCCACCTTAATAAAAGCCTTAATCAGATCCTCAGTATTTAGCACCTAGTTTCCACTTGGCACAAAAGAAAAAAGATAAAAATAAATATGGAAGGGGAAAGTGAAAAGGGAAGAGCAAAAAGAATCAATATTTTCTTTATATATTCACAGAATCTTTTCTCCAGCAGATTCATGTGGGTTTTCCCTCTCTTGCCTGTAAGACTGGATTAAGGAGCACTGCAGCATCTACTGTCAGCTTGAATTCCCTGCCTCCCAGAATGAGTACTCATAATTAAAAGCTTAGCTCAACTTATCCTTCCAGTTCCCCAGGTGAAAAGTCAAGGCCTGCATTTAATTGCATATATATGTGTGCATGTTTAAAGCTGAAGCTCTGAAGAGAGATGATATTTGGGGGAGGGGAGGAGAACAAGCATAGAGGTATTTGACACAGTCTCAAACAGAGAAAAATAGTAAATTGGAAGAGGAGGAGAGCAGAAAATGAGAGTGAAATTTCTCCTTCTGTTTCCCTTTGGTCCCCAACCCTCCCACCTTCTCCCCTACCTTTTCTTTTTCTTTTTTTTTTTTTTTTTTAGGATACAAGCTGTCATTTTCTTCTTGAATTGTTTCATTAAAATCCTTGGGTTCCTCAGTGGGAACGAGTGATGCACAGAGAGGTTTATCCTATCCTTGCATAGGCTCTGTGGTTTATGACAGGATTTAATTCATTCACTAGGGCTTGGCTGTGAGAAAGACTGAATCAACTTTCACTCATGCATAGCTTGGCAAGTGTGGAATGCTACCTATATGCAAGTTTATCCCTTGCTGTTCTGGTTGCACAAATGTTGTCAATCTCAGGCCCTCCTGCTTTGGCTTTAAGGCAAAGGTGATTAGTCACAAGTTGAGGCGGGGAATTCGGGCAGCTCTGCTATGCCAGGTGCTGCACCAGCAGTGAATGCTAACCACTGTTTTTAGCCAAGGTACAATAGAATTGTAAGCTCTCCAGAAAGTAAAGGCATTTTCTCTAAAGTGGACATGGGCAGCGGGCTAAAATCTTCATAACGCAAATAAGGAAGGGACACATTCCAGTTCCTAAGCAAATAAATTTGATTCAGAGGTTACCTCTGCACATCTTGTTTCTAGCACTGTGGACCCTCTGCATCCCATGCTGATCTTCAAAAAATAAAGACAGCTGTTGAGGATACTTTTGCATTCCTTCAAAGCCCTCTGCCTTCCACCAGACCATGAGGCCACTTCTAGCCTTAGAAAAGACAGAAGCATTCCTAAAGATTTTGCCAAGCAGGCCATACACAGAATCTTACAGAGTAATAATAGTGTGACTGCAATGGGTAATTGAACTTGGAAAATAGTTTGCACCAAGAAATTTTGTAAAAGGGCAGGTGGGGTTGTTTCAGCACAGGGTTTATATACTTGATTCAAGCCCACAAAGAGGAAGACATCTCTTGAAAAAGCAATACTTCTTCCAACCTTCCCAGGCACCATCAGGTCTTTAATTCTGTGATGCTACCAATGCAGTGCTCCACTGAGAAGTCTAATCTGATCCACCACTATTAATGTCTTCCAAGTAATTCAACCATAGCAACAGCACATATTCTTAAAATGCACCCCATAGAAACATCAGCTTAGAAGACACTACACCTCATATTCTTCAACACCTCAGTACAGCAGCTTTCACCATTTGATAGCAAAAGTACACCAAGTTTGTACAGACCTGTCCTGCCAGAATGCTCCTTGGATCTCTGACAAGCACCACAGTGATGCCTCACACCATGGTTTTAATAAGCAGGAGCAGGTCCAGGTCCACAGTTATTGCCTGCAATTGCTGCTCCCCCACAAGTATAACTCGTTGTTAGGCCAGGAGCATAAGCCAGGTCTCTAGGCAGATCCACCTGCTTTAGAGCACCCTCCAGCATGGTCCAAGGTATGTAATCCCTCACCTGTGGATACACTCCCAAAAAAGTTTCTTCCTCTCCCTGATGCTACCTTGTTCCTTTTTATCATCTCAGAACACTCAACCTATTGATCAGCTTACCATATGCTCTGTATTCTTTCGCAGAGCATAACTGTCTGGGCCTGAGAACACCTGAGTGCTCTCTACACATTGCAATCCATGGGTAACAAGCTGCTCACCAGTCAGCTCACAGGACTTCTGAAACTGCCTCCTTTCTAGGCTTCTGCTGGTAAGAAGAGTCTTGAAATAAAAACCAGCTTCCCTAACTACTGCTTTACTGTCCCAGGTGCAGCCCTTCATTCCAACTATACCTGGTTGCCTGCTTAGTGCAGCTACATAAGATCTTCCTTCCATTAAGCCCTGCTTCCCTACAATTATCTTCTTTTAGCATATATAAACCGTTAACCTCAGGGTTTCCTTCTTTCATCTTTGGTTGCCAGGACCACCCTGAGAAAGCATCAGTGTCTGGGAACTAAGCCCCCCAGAAATACAGAACAGCTCCAAGTTCCTCCCTGAAGTCAAAGGCAGGGGACATGAGCATGCACCCCTGTATCTCTCTGCTCACTTCAGTTACTCAGAGGAGGCTGGGTTTCCTTGCACAGCCGTTGTGAATCAGTAAGTGTGCCTGCCTTGAGTAGCAAGGCACCTTGATGAAATGGACACCATAACCTAACTGAGACATGTAAGAGGTTTCATCCCATTTCTCATCCACCTTCCTCACGTGACGCAGTGCAAGGAAAATAAATACTTATGAAAGTGGGGATCCAGGCAAAGCCTTCTGTGCCCTCAGTTTATAGCTGTCCTAAGCACCTGTTGGTCAAGGGTACTTAGGTTTCTGTTGGGAGGTTTAGGATTCATGTTAATGGGCATCTATTCAGCCCAGCATGTTTTCTTGAATTGAAACTAATGAATCTTGATTCATCTCTATGCAGCTGAGGGTAGAGGGGGAAACAGAGGAGCAGGACTGAAACATTGCAGGGAAAATGCAAAGTAGGTAAGGATAGTAGTAGGTAAGGATATACTATATTATACTATTTACTATAAACAATATCAGCATATTTACTATATGCAATACTCTTGGCATTAAGACTGCTCTCCACACAGTACTATATTTATAGTAGTGGCTCATCTTTCTTTACTTACTGGCTGATAGAACTATTAGCATAACCATTGTGTTATCACTATGTAATCACTATTAATTATTACTGCAGAACATCCTATGGGAGTACAGACATGCTATTTAATAGTTAAGCAACCAGGCACACAGCTAGTGCTGCCAATATCTTAGCAAGTGTGAGTGCTTCATGGATTCTACCTCCTTCTGACCACTTGTTGGATGTCTCTCACCACCATCATTTCTCACAGAGCAACAGCAATTCAGAGGAAAGCCTGGAGGCTGTACTATAAATATACACATGGCACGGACAGCCACAACCCCTGACTACTCAAGAATGCTCCAGTCTCTGCTGCACTTCTGATGTCTTATGCTACAGAAGAGACAGACAAACCCAAATGTAATTGCATTGTGGCAAAGAAGCTCCCGCTGAAGATGCTCCCCCCATCTCATTAGGGTGGGAGCAGGTGCTGGATGAGTTAATGAGCTTCAGTTGACAGGTGGTCACTGCTGTGCCTGCAGCAATTGCCCCTTCCCAGCTGCCCCCTGCCTCAGCACAGCCCTGCTACATGCCTGCCACCCGGAGGAGAGCACTGGCTGGAGAGGCAGTTGGAATACAGGACACACTTTGGTATTTAAAATCAATCAGATGTCTAAGGAAGTGTAGGGAAAGCAAGGTTAATTGTGTTGCTATCGCTATAAAAGCCGCTATGTCCTCTGCTACTTCGATACACTCAGCTGCATCTCCCATGCCTCAGACTGCCAAAATGTCAGCTTCCTCTCAGATCATTCTTTACTCTTCTGTGCCATAAACAGGGTGAATCATTTAATTTACAAATGTTTTCTCCTCCTTTGCAATTAAATATCTTAATTGAAATAGTTTTTACAATGATTATGTGTTTTCTCTTCAGCAAACTAATTTCCTGACAGAGCTCAGAAAGACAGAAGCCTTTAGGGAGTTGGTAGGTCTGAAAGGAATAAGGCCACTATAATGCAGCCTGATCTCTGGAGTTTGGGGCCACTTCTGTCCATGCAGAGAACGAGAGACTGCAGGGAAGACAGAGGAGATAATGAACCTCCTAAGGAAAGGCTTTCTGATTGAAGTCCCTCGGGATAAAGACAGCTCTGCAACAGAGCGAGCACCAAGCCCTTCTTTTTTGTCCTGACAGCTGGAAGACATGCCTGGCCGCTCATTATTGCTTAACGTCCGTACAGTGCAACTTCTCCCCAGCTTTTCCGACATGCAAAGCATACACAATATAACCATTAGCATTCTTTTTCCTCACCCTGAAATCCCATCACAGCACATCTATCCCGCTTCATCCCTCCTTTGCTTCTGAAGTGTTTGCTGGATTGAGTTTCAATTTCTTCTTCTCACTTTCAAAAACCTACAGCAATTTCAGTCTCTCCATCCTTTTCACCTGCTTGGCTTTACCTCCTAGGAGTTTAGCCTCCTCCTTTGCCCCATGCTTCCCACTCAGTCATGTCCCTGCCTGTTTCTGGGCCTCATCTCATAAGACTGTGCTGCCAGACAAAATATAGGAAAGACCAGCATGTTTAAGAAAACCCAACACATGAAACATTGTGATACTTGAACACTGGACTCCCAGTGACATGCCATAACCCTTAAAAAATCTCCCCTATGCACTACGAAAATGCCACCAACACGGGTCCACCCTCCTTGTTCTCCCACAGTGCTCTGCAAGCCCAGGACCTTTCAAGTTTGTGATTGTATCTTCTATGCTTACATAAAACTGAGCACATTACCTGTTCATAAAAAGGAATACCAAATGATGTGTTGCTGCTTGAGCTGAGGGAAGTCATGACAGGCAAATGGACAGCAAAACTTTCTAAGCCAATGGTGGGAGTCATCACCATCACCAGAAGCTCCCTCACTAAATGCTCAAGCTAGATTTCCTGATATCTTCCTATGGGAAAGAGCTCATCATGGTAATTTATGTGATCTAAAAAAGCCTTTACTCAATCACTCATCTTTTCTGAAAACTGAAAGTTGCTCCCCCTCCTTCCAGCTGGTGACTGCAATATAGACCTGCTCCCCATGACAAGGTTTGGGTTCCCCTGCCCCAGCACACCTGAGGATGTGTGCACTGCAAGGTAGAGCTGAGAAACCAGGGCTACCCGCCCCTTGAAATGCTCCCACATCAAAACAGCCTTGAACACAGAGTAAATCAAGACTTTTCTGTTTTAAAATGATTTTAGATGTCCAATATAAATTCTCTTTGATACAAGAATAAAGTGCTTCAATCCCAGTGGCATGTAGGAAAGGAACCCCCAAGGTCTTCACAACAGGTGATGCTCCTGCACCATGCTGTCCTCTGCCAGTCTCCAACAGTGGAAAAATGGGTAGCTTTTCCCTATTTGCCTTCCCCAGGTGAAATCGAGTGACCTAAGGGACCTGTTCATAAGGGGAGCATGGTGGTGGGTATGGTGGCTCCCAGGATGGTCCCTCTGCTGCCGTGGTGACAGCCGGCAAAATGAAAGGGCTGCATGTCCCTCTGAAGTGACAGTCCTGCGTTTGTAGCATGGGGAGAGCGGCTGCTCTGCCATATGCTGTGGGGAACTGGCATCGTCGCCTTCAGTTTTCGTGACCCTTTCAGGTTTTTTCAAGTTAGTTTAATTAAACATTTTTTCATGTTTAATTGATCACATTCCAGGCCTGAAGAAGCTTGGAAACCTCCCTTGCTCACAACAGTGTGATCTGAACTTCTCCCCAGCAAAATCCAAGCCTCCGTGCTTGATTGTTTTTGGGATCATGTGTCCCAGTAGTGGTGAGGCCCCAGAGTGCTGGATCCTGTGCAGGCCCCTGGGGGAAGAGACTCTCATAATTACTCAGAGACTTCCATCTGAACAAGCAATAGATTATGAAGAGAGACAATTGGATCTATGTGAACCCTTGAGGACCACACCTCAACTGACAGCATTAAAGAAAGTAAAGGACCTAATGCTTGCTCTGGAGGTGCAAACTCAAGAATGATTCATTTGCCTTTCTTGTCATTACACCCTGAATAGGATGCTCCAAACAGAAATACTCTGAATACCATGTAAGGAAGAGAAAGAACTATACTAGTGTACTCCTTCCTTTTCTAGGTAAAAAACCTAGTAAGAACAGTGGGGTCAGGAGCTGCTTTGAAAAGGAACTTTGACTCCATTGTTCCTTAATGATGAAAGGTATATCCCAGAAGGCCATATGACATGTACATTATTCACTCAGGAAGAATAACTCCTGGTGTTCACTCTGCATTCATAGGGCTGCAGGAGCCATGAGCTGGAAGAGAGCTACTGAAGGCAGAACTAGGAAGGGAGCGAGATGTCACACAGATAACTGACAGTGCATTTTACAGTCTCATTTTGCATAACTCCTGATTCCAATAATGCAGCCCATTGGTTTAATTTTCACTTTAACAGAATAAACTAGATTTGTTCTCACTCACAAAGCTTGTATGGGGATAAATGTGTCACTTAGATAAGTCATCAAAAACAAAGTGCTCTGTGGGAGCAGTGGATAATAATTAGTGAATAAACACTGAAGAGGACTACAGAGATTTGTATGGCAAATTCCAGGTATTTTCCTGAGACAGAAGATATTAAAGCAGTCCCCACTGCTAGGATAGCATGTTATTGCTGAGCCTCACTGGTTTTTTTTGAGGAGCGGCAACTCCAGGCATCAAGGCACAGGTATCAAACTTGCTTATGTACCAAGAGAGTAAGGGGCAGATAAAAGGCAGAAAGGCACATAAATGGGAGAGCCAAAGGCAACTTCAAAATGATACAGCATAAACTGCAAATGGATATGCTCTGGGCTTTGCTTGGCACCACTACAGGGGGCAGACTAATTTCTATCTCTGAGCAAAATACTACTAGCACCAGTCAGGGCATAGGTCCTCCCCTGCTCCATGTGCACCTCCTTCTGGATTCTCAGCAACATTTTGTTGCTGCTGTTGGAGAACCCAGCTTTATGTGAAGTAAACTGAGAATGAGCACAGAATTCCTTGGATCCCTGCAGCGATGCCAGTTTTTATTATTATGTAGTGTCTTCCAGTACAAGCCATAGCAATGATTAAACAGAGCTAAATTTATTCATGGTGTTAGAGTGTCACTCCTGCTTCCTTACTGTTGGGGGAACATGGCTGGATCCACCTCGAGGAGAACTTGTACTGACCTTCCTTGTGATAAAAAGTTTCTTCATTCTGCAACCTCCTCCATCTTTGTCTTACTTCACTTTTTTGATGTGAGTTCTTGTTTTTATAAATTTTTAGGGGTTTTTTCCCCCTTTTTCTACTTCATCACTATGCCAGATATTCCAGCAGGAAAGCCATAATGCACCCTTTCATTTGTGACATGGACTCTCCAGTCAGTTGGATGGCAGGGAATGACAGACTGACTGGAAGAGGTTCCCATGCTTCCAAATTATGAAGAGACTCTGTTCTTTCTCCCAGTAGTCTGCACACTTTCCACAGTAGGGTCTTTACACAGAGATAGAGAAATCCCCACTACATAGTGAAATCCCCACTACATAGTGCATTGAACCTGTTTCTTGCCTTCTGCAGCAGTGGTCCCCAATGGCTGAAGCAGCTGTCACTCACTAGTCACAAGCCCTTGATGAATAAGCTGATCTGGATTGACACTGGCTCTGCAACATGCCGTGTTGTGTGCCTCTGGAACTGAGACTTGGATAGGCAGCCAGGGCCGCCCTTGGTGTTGGCAGAGTGGTAAGGATGTAGCAGCAGCCATGAGGAAGGGAAAGCTGGGAGAAGAAGAATTAACCCACTGAGATGTAGCCCTTTTGATCTTGCCACACTGCCACCTGGGATATGTCAGGCTTCAAGAAGGAACTTCGACTGGAGACTAGAGATCCAACAAGCAGTCCCCTCCAACCCACACTTCTGTGATTCTACATGCAGTCATCAAACCCTCTCTTTCATGTCAGTGCCCATCCAGTGGCTAAACTGGATTGCACAGATGGTCTGGATGTCTGCTACCAGGAGTTACCAACCCCATCACCAATACCAGAAGGGTGATTGAAGCCAGCTACCTTCAACCTGATTGTCCTATTTGCCAAAAGCTTTAAAGCTGCAGGGGCATAAGTCTTAGTTGCCAAAGACACACAGTGCTGAATAGATGCATATGGGCAACACGGAAGTCCAGGCTGCTGCATTTTCACTCCTCTTAATACTCGAGATAGATACAGCAATGACAGCATGGAAACACACGGTCATATTGTACCACCACTTAGAGATCAGAGCCAAGATTGGTCTTTTCTAACTTAAACATCTACAAGTACAAGAATCCAGGTAAGAATTTTCCTAAACTTAAGGGTATTTTGAGGAGTTGTTTTGGTCTGGGTCCTCACATATTTGAAACCAGCAAAGTGCTACTGTTTTCTTTTTCTTGCTGAAAAAGAACATCCCATTCTTGCTCCCAATGGGAAAGAAGCTGTTCTTCTGTACCATTTCCTATCTAGGGCTGACTAATGGAAGCCATGAGGGTTGAGATACTGCAATTTGCAATCTGCTAAAAACCAGAACATTTCTCAAGGGTCTAGAGACATCAGCTGTTTCTGAAATCACTGCCTGGAGTTAAGTGCACATTTGTGGGCAAAGTGCTTTTATCTTTGGATTCTAGTCCAGTCTTCCTGGACACTGTGCCTGTGACATGAGGTGTTGGAAGGAGGAGGAGGAATGCAAATACTCAGCCTGTCCTTGCAATGTAAAAGACATCTTTTGCATATTTAATAGAATCCTAGAATCAAGGAATTGATTGAGTTGGAAGAGACATTAAAGATCATGTAGTTCCAATACCCCTGCCATGGGCAGGGACACCTTCCACTAGACCTAGCTGCTCAAAGCCTCCCCTCAAACCTGCCATGAACACTTACAGGGATGGGGCATCCACACTTCTCTGGGTAACCTGTTCCAGTGCCTCACAAAGAAATTCTTCCTTATATCTAACTAAACCTGTCCTCTTTCAGTTTAAAGCCATTCTTCCTTGTCATATCACTATGTTGCCCTTGTAAAAAGTCCCTCTACCACTCTCTTGTAGCCTCCATCAGGTACTGGAAGTTGCTATAAGGTCTCCCTGGAGCCTTCTCTTCTCCAGGCTGAACAACTCTCTCAGCCTGCACTTGTTGAAGTTAGGGTATCCTGTTGAGGTTAGAGGGGTTTCTCCTGGAGGGTCCTGCAGGCAGTTCTGTGGAGGTTTTCAGGGCTGGTATCACCCCCCCGCCGCCCGCCCCTCGTGGCAGGGACAGACGGCGGGGAGACTATGCCGAGAGAGAGAGACCACGCAGTACACAGGGAGTGCA
>JAWWES010000001.1:22395056-22406268 GCA_035583135.1 Lophotriccus pileatus
GATATTTATTCCTTTTTTTTTTTTTTTTTTTTTTAAATTTAGTGACAGTCTAGGAGGGAGGAGATGAAGATAAAGAAAAAAAAAAAAAAGAAGATTTAATGAGGATGAGAGTGAGGGTGAAAGGATGTTTCCTAATCTGAACAAGCAGTTAAGGAGAATCAGGACAGACAGAAGGGATGAATCTGAGAGATAAGTATTGGGGATGGGTTGAAGCAGTAAGGGTAAGAGAAGAACAAATGCAAGCCTACATTAAGAAATTAGGTCCAATCTGACAAAAAAAATGTGACCTTCTGCTACCTCATCTCAGGGCAGGCCAGTATGCCTTCCTGGAGCTGGGGGCACTTGGTGTGGAATGCCAAGATACCACCAGAAAGACAGTTGCTTTTGTCTTCCTTGAAAACAATCTTCCTTAAAGCAGGAAGCAGTGGAAATCTCCTGAGAAAGACTGTTCCTTTGGTGCCTCTAAGCAAATCTGGAGTTTCTGATAAAGCCAACTGAATCCCTAGCTGTATAGCCCAAACTTCATGCTGCTGGCCACAAGTAGAGAAAACTTGCTGCTACTTGCAGAAAGGATTGTTCTGCAGTCAAAGCAACTGATGAAGATTCCCTCTCTCTGTCTCTAGTTTCCTTCATGAGCTGGGCATATTACTTTGTCTTTACGTGTCTGAATTTTCCTGCCTCTAAAATACCGAGTATTTATAATGCATTCATATTTAATCCAGTTACCTTTACTAAAAGGGGTCTGAATTTTTCATCTTTTTCAGATGTCTTCTGCTCCTAATGCGAACTCTCCTCTCCGCTTCTAACTGAAAGAGGTAGATACTAATTTCCTGCAGCAGGAAGAAATAACTTCTTTCCCTGCAGTGGCTGAGCAATTCCAACACCTGCATTTGCTTCATAAAGACTGGTGCTGACTGGCACAGATTTGTGACAAGACTGCCCAGCTTCACGGGGGACATGATGACCCTTAATTCATTCCTGTTTGCAAAGTACGTTGAGATCCTTAGATGGAAGGGGTTATAGAACAGTAAGAATTTTTTGCTGCCACTCAGTCCCTCCCCTGCTACTCTCCCTCCCCAGACATTCCAGACTTCTTCCTTTTGTGAGCTCTATTTTATTTTTTAATTTCCAGACAGCTGAATGAGATAAGGGCCCGGAGGGACTGATTTACGAAGGGAGATTAAAAATGCTAGATATGTACAGTTTAGTTAAATGATAGACATGGTAACATCTTACAGGAATATAATTTTTTTTTTGGTGAGGGACAGAAGGGGAGGAAAAGGAGGAATGTATAGCTCTAAGCTTTATTTTGTTTAAAATTTTCTTTTATTTGCACTAAGTAGGAGAGACACAATGGCTGCCACAAGGGTGATGTAGGAACACAGCACAACCCTGATGGAAGATGCATGACAGTATGAAGCAGTTAAATTGCTGCAAGAAGATAGTTAGCTGGAGAGGGATTAACACAGACTCTAACACAGCTAATGACAGCGGAGAATGAAAATCTGGGGCTTGGATCCTGCAAAATGCCCACACATAGTAATCTGAAAGATCCAGGACTTAAACAGAAAACCAATTAGCCTGACGACAGGCTTAGGGAAATGAATTGTGGAAACAGTTGCAATATATCATAGATCAGTAGTTTACAAAGGAGAGGAAACAACATCACATTAAGTCCAGCAAGGACTCATGGAGAAATACCATCAGGAGCCCTTTGCACAGGAAAAAGAAACTGACAAGTTATCTTCTAGTGCTTTATTCCTACAAGAGCACTGCTAAGGGCATCAGACAAAAAAAGAAAAAGTAAGAGCTCCAGATGATCTGTAGAACAACCAATATCAGGCTGAAACACAGAGCTGATCTCTCTAGCTTTGGGGTCTCAGGACTGAAGTACTGAGGCTGCTGATCAGCAAAGCCATCAAAGGGCAAAAAGGGTTTTTGGGTAGTGGTCCCAGAAAAATCAGGTGAGATTCCAAGAGAGAGAAATTTATTTTGGGACATATAAACAGCAATGTGCAGTGCGCCTGTAGGGCTCCTAAGAGGAACACTGAGAAGAGGCAAAGTCTCCTGGGAAAGACATAGAATAAAATCATAGAATATGCTGAGTTGGAAGGGACCCATCAGAATTATCAAGGCCAATTCCTGACCCTGTGCAGTACACCCCAAGAATCACACCATGTGCCTGAGAGCGTTGTCCAAAGGAAGATGATGCTGGGCTTCAGGACACAGAGCTGGAAAGGGAGATTTTTGTGATCCCTGCTAGGAGTGCAGGTTATTAGGTGTGTCCTTGGAACACTCCTCACACTGCAGCACCATATTAAGTTCTGAGCATTCATCACTGCAGAGTGATAAAATTCTTATATTCTCTCCCACCTCTGCCACCATGCAGGTCTGCTTCAATATGAGATCTGATGCAGGGCATGGGGAACTCTCTCCAAAATGCCCCCAAAACTTTGACAACTTCAGTAGAGACACTGGGGAGCCAACTGCAAAGTGACAAATCCCTCTGGAAGAGGGAGGGGTCACTTTAATGAAGAACTAAAGGGTGGTATCAGAAGAACGAGCAATAAAGCAAGGGAAGTCCAGGTCTGGTCTTAGTCTTTTTCTGCACCGTGATGGAGGACCATACTGGGGTCCTTGTCACAAATGCACGGGAAGCAGCTTTGCACAAAGATGGCATCTACACTAGAGCCAAGCTTTATGGCTATGCTGTGAGAAACCCTACAGAAAGTCAAACATCCTTTGCCTAATCAGGCCCAGGTGAATGGGTTTTGCACTGTCAGCAGAATATCAGGTTGCAGTGGAGTCTGTAGCTACTGCAGCTGCAGCCCTGCCATTTCTGTAGTCACCTACCATGGGGCTACTTCCTGTGCTTGATAAACCCCCTTTACTGGGAGATGTCATCAAAACCCTCGAAGTGGGGCCCAGGGTGCACAGTACCCGAAAGTCATACCTAGCTGGTTCTCTGCAACAAACAGCCAGCTTGACAGCTGGCAAAACCCAACATTGCAACAGCATCTATTTCACGTCTTTCCCGAGCAAAAGTTATAGCCATTGAGCACTGTGAGTTGGCTCTTTTTCCAGAAATCCACCACCCCCTACCCCCCCGCAAAGTGATCCCATAACTGCATGAGTCTCCAAGGAGCAGAGATGTTTCCTGAAGAAGCAATAGGCAGCTGGTGGGGAGAAGTGATCACTGCGTGGCAGATGAGATTCCACAGCACACTGGAGATGGAAATATCACCTTAACAAGCATGGACAGCCCCCAATGGACTATAAAATTCATTTGGTGACTGAGATAATTCAAAAGAGCCAAGTGGCACAGCAATAAATGCTGGAATGCATAAATTTAAATTCAGAGAGCTCTGCAGTGCCCTAGCAATAAGTGACAAAAAAACCCCCTACCCACACAGACTTATCCAGACCCGTCTAAAAGTCACAGTCCAGAGACCAGAGAATGCACAGAAATTGTGTTTTATAAATGAGGAGGAGGGCCAAGAGGAGTAAATACAAGAAAAGTGCTTACACATTTAGAGTCTATTCATCCACAAATCCAGAACCTGTACATGTGCCGTGGCAGCTGTGCTGGGTATTGTGCAAGCAGCTTTTTATTAATCATATTACCCAGTCCCAAACTAGTACATATAAGAGGCTAAATACTGTTCTCTATTATACCAGAGCAGGCCAGTTCAAGACAACAATTTCACACTACCTGAGCTTAGCTGAGAGGGGATTATGGCAAACCACCTTTTTTCTGGTTTTATGAACAACACAAATTCTCTTGTCCTTCCTCTCTTCTGTCCCCACTGGGATTCCTCCCTGAACTGCTCAGAGAGTTCTTCCCAAAGCACTTCCCTCCCAAGGAGTTAGTTTGCTACTTATAAGATGAACAGCCTAAAACTGCGATAATAAAAACTTTATAGCTCTCCATCATGTTCATTCATGCTAATGTTCTCTCTCACTGTGGATATAGAAAAAATTTCAGTGCTGGAGAAGAAACAGGAGGCTTCAGATGGCATCATGGGCATGTTTTTCAGTGCTGTAAAACATGGCAGTACAATATACTTTTACAGCAGGAGGTGTCCATCAAGGTCATTAATGCCTGAGAGAGGAGACACAAGAGCAGAAAGTTGCTGATTGATGATGTGTCATAGTTTGGAGATGGAAATTGCAGTAGACATGATCCATACATCTCCATGTCCCCATGGGGAAATGTCCTAATCTAATAAGGCAGGTGTCTTCATGGAGAGGTCCCAAGGGCAAAAATGAGGTAGAGGTCTGGCAAGTGACATCAGTTGCAACATGGAAAATTGGAGGGTCTGGGGATAGAGCTGATCTCCTTGTAGCACCTCAGTGCAGAGGTGAGGACTCCTGAGTCTTAAGGGACCTGGGTGGTACAGAATGCTAATTAGCCTTCATGAGGGAGGAAAGGGACACTGGCTCAGATAGTAATTCATTATAGCTAGTCCACCAGTCAAGTGAGTCCTTGTCAGAGTGAGGCAGCCGCTCTCACTGACATAACAGGCACAGGCATTTTGATTTGCAAGCTCTGTAAGTGATAGCAGATACCACACCTGTCCCCAGAGCTTAAAAGTTGGGATCTTCAGCACCAGCAAAACCAGCCTTCATCCTAGAGAAGTCATTTTACTTTTTAACACGTAGGAAGGGCAGACATCGAAAGGAGATGAGAACTTAAATAGTGTACAGGAACATGTATGACTTGAGTTTAACAACCGCTGTTCTTTTCCTGTCCCACACAACTGCTCTGCCCAGAATCAGACCTGACTGTGATTTCTTATTATCTCTAATTTTTTGTACAGAGGCAGCACACGGCAGCTGTATTTGCAGAACAGAAAGGCACTACGATAAGTATTACACGCACAAAAACCAAAGATACAACCCCTATTCCAAGCACATTACAAATCAAGTGCAGATTTGAGACCAAGATAAATACTGAAGTGTGATTCACCTGAAATCACCACTGTTTTTAATACCTGCCTTTATTAAGGAATAGAAAAGACTTGTGACATTAGAGTTAAACACATATTTAAGGAACCACAACCCATTTTAGGAGCAGCTGAAGCTGGTGTGGAAACAGCTGAAGACATCTTTTCTAGGCATTTTTCTGCCCTGTCCTTTCTGTCTTTTTTTCTTTTTTGTTCCTACCTTTTTTTTCATCCTAATAAGGGCACTTGCAATGGAAAACAAACTCTTTGCTGCTTCTGAGGTCATTTGCCCTTGCTGCTTATTTCCCTCCCCACACATCATCAGCCACTATGTGAGCCAAAGGTGCTGTGGAGCAGAGAAAATGCCACCTCCTAGGAATGGAAATGGCACTGCATCACCATTCCTCTGCTTATGAAGTACAATTCTTTCTTTCCTCTTTTTTTTTTTTTGCAGGGTTTGTCCTGATCTCAAACTACGTGTCTCAGCTACCCCTGAGATCAGACTTCAGTGTGTAGGTCAAGCTGGTCAACTCAACCTTTGTACAGGTCTGACTGTTTCATTTCGTGAAGTTTTTACTGGACATTTCAATCAAAACAGACCTGTATTAGGTCCTTTTAGACCTGTTAGACCTGTTAGACCTTTTAGACCTGTTAGACCTGTATTAGGTCCTTTTACCATTAAAGCTTGATTTCCTAAACTGAAAAGAACAAGCTGCACTGGTTAAAGGCATCTTTATACCAACACCTGTTATGGACCTGGAGGCTGCACCAGTTTAACCTTATGTAGTTCAGATAATATAACTAAAGCTTTAGAAAACCTGTGATTTTCCATGCACTTGTATTTCCCTGCTGCATCCTGTTCATTGAGACCAGTACCAGCCCTATTCTGCCCCATAGGATGAAGTAAAGACAGCTATTTTCATGCACAACCTGTACTATTCCTCTCTTGTTGATGGTGGTGAATTGCATCAGAGGACACAACTAAAAGGGTTGTGAACTGAAGCAAATCCTCCTCAGACTGCAGTCCCAGAGAGTTTCAGCAGGCAATAGCCACTTGAGGGCTTTTGCAGGAGCAATGTCAGCGGCTGACACAGAGGACTCCCACAAGGTGTCCATGGACGACCAGCACCCTCTTCAGATAGTGGCGTAACCAATTACCATCACCCTGAGGTGAAAATTTGCCACTCCCAAACACAAGTGTCTCTCCCCAGTCTGCTACACAGCTCCCCTTGGAATGTGACTCTTGACTACTTGCACAGGAGAATTTAAGGCTGAGCTAGCTCTGCAGTTGCAAGTGATACAGCTGTGTCCCTGCCCTTGTTTATGAGTGAAACAGGCACCCAAGGTGGCCAGTGAAGAGCGGGATGTACTCTGAGCATCTTTTGCCTTCCGCATCAGTGTAATCATCCCCTCACCATTCCCTCCTGCAGGTGATTTTGATGGAGGTGTTTCTGCACTGCCCACTCTGGGACTGTGCATTATGACAAAGCTTAATGGGATTCCACAGTCAATTACTCCTTACCCATTTTTCTGCAACAACACCATTGCACAACCGCTAATAAGCGAATTGCAGTAGAGAAAGGCCTTTGCTTTGTACAGCCAGGAGATGTGTCATTTGGCTCTTCAAGTGTATGGGAACAGAAAAGATTTAATTTTTCAGCCTCTCCCTTCTCTAGCTCTTCATCCACCATGAGATGAAATAAACAGAAGGAAGATGGGCTTTTTGCATAAATTGGGGATGTATGACTGATAACATGTTATCTTGTCAGCTGGAGACACCTGCATGGCAGGTATTTATGCTATCAGAAGGGTTCTAGCTGGTGAAATACAGTTTGGTGCTGATAAAGGCACCCAGGGACTCATGGTGCCAGCCCCATGAGGACAAGGGGATTAATGCTGATATTTTGCAGCTTTCTCTTATTAAATTCTGATTCCTTTTGTGAAGTGAAAATAAGAAGAGGGGAAGAGTGATTGGTTTTAAGCAGATAAAAGACACGAGGGGTGGGGGTGGCTGGTAGAAGAGGGGCTGATGAATGGGAACGCAGAAAGCCAGGGGGTCTCTTGGGAATAAAAGGAAAAGTATTAAACAATTTTCTGATTGACTAGGTCTTCTCTGTCAGGCAGGGAATCAAAGTAGGGGGAATGGATTTGGGGAGTTCCTGAGAATACAAAGACACAGTTATAAAAGCATAGCTAAATTTTACAGGTGGGTGAGGGGGAAAGGGCCAATTCCCTCCATTTGCTGGGATTTTTAAACATGCAGCACTGCTGATGTTCAGGTGTCTAGCTCACAGCCAGCCTACTGCCACTGGCTTCTGCTTCTTGCCCCTGGCAGCACCTCCTGCTGCACACAGTGTCTGAGCCCCTCAAAATACTCCCCTTTAGGATAAGGCTTCCTCCAAACAGGCAACACACGTCACGTTATGGCAAACCTATGTGCAAGGCGCCACCAACCGCAGTACTTGTGACAGGAGGGGGGGCACTGGCAGATGTGGGGTGGGCAGCCTCAGACTGGGAGAGCCAGCATCATTTCTGCTTCTGAGCATTTTCAGGATTAAATCCATAGGTCTTTACTTGTATCTTAGAAAAGAATCCTTTGCAACACTCATGAAAGAAAAGCCATAACAACTCCAGATAAGCCCAGGTGATGCTTTGCATATTTTCCAGGAATTTCTCTAGGGCTGGAAAACCATCAGCAAAAAAACTGTGAAGGAATGATCCCACGCATCACGAGCATCAGTGGACAAACATATCACATTAACCACATACACTGTGTGCAAAGAGGGTTTCTATCAGCTGCAACAAGAATCAACATGCAAACACAAAAAGATACTGAGAAATCTTACATCAAGAAAGATACAGCAAATCCTTTTCTAGGGTGGGAAGGTCTGTGACTCAGACACATATGGATCCTTTTGGCTATATGATTCTGTTTGTGGTTCTCTGGGCATGTATTATTAATATGCTACAGAGTTTTAATTAGAGCTGAGAGATTCATTCATTTTGAATAATTTATCTGATTAATTTTGCCTTGCTTCTGTTCATGAATTGTCCACAAGCAGTTTGTAATTTTCTCAAATTTATTTGTCATTTGCAATTATTTGCTGACTTGTCTTGGTAAATAATTTTCAGCATATTGTTTGTCCACAAACTGTCCCCAGATAGTCGATATTCAAAATCAGAGCTGGGTTAGATACACTTTTGTTAAATATATGCAGTAAATCCCACTGCATGTTTCTGTTTTCTGGGTAACCTTTAGGATCAGGCTTCCATAGAGGATACTACTTTTTATGAGTTCAAATTTTGCTTCCTGCAAATAGTCTCTAATATTTACATAAAATTCACTGTTCCCATGAACATTCCTGCCAGTCAATACATTCACTACAATACACACAGAAGAGACCACAAAAGGAGTGTTTTATAGTTGAAGCAAATAGTTCTTCTGTTACACAGTGCCCCAGTCTGTTCCTAAGGGATCTGACTGAAGGTTTGTTTAGTTTTGGGGTATTTTTTTTTCCTGGTTTGTTTTGCTTTTCCAGCTCTTCTGGTCAGGGGTTATGTTCTCCCTAACTCACTCTTATGCAAACTGTGCTGCATACTGAATACATTGTCTGTACCAGCCTGTCTCAGAAGTCTCCACTGAGCACAGGACACTGGGTAAACACCATCCAACCAGAAAGAGTGACGATCACTGCTGAGCATGCCAAGCAAAGTCACTGCTTGCTCCGTCCTGTGCTGCCATCAAAAAACCTTGAAGAACAGGAAGTGCCACATAGCCAGGCCGACTCACATGAATGAACCCCACTGTGGCAACAGGAGATGCTTGCCAGCTCTTTCAATTACAATGAAGGAAAGATCCTGTATGATTCAAAGATCCCATATTATTCAATGCATAATATGTTGTATGGCACTGAAGAGAGAAGTTTCTCTGTTTTCTGTGTTCAAGTACCAGTGTGAATAGTAAAGGGCATCTTCCCATAATTACCAAGTAACCTTCACTTGGTAGGTTTGAATTATTAGCTTCTAGCAGGGAACTGTGGAGAAACATCACTGTCATCCAACAGTAAGTGGCAGAGTTGTTTATTTTTAAATTGAATTCAGTGATGAAGTCTCACGTATTTCAGTATTCCAGAGCAACTGGGACAGCACAGGCAAAAGTAACCATTTGTGTCACATAGTCCAGCAGCCGTGGAGCCAGGATCATATAATTCCCTTCAGTGTTTTTTTCCAGCAGCCTCATCCAGACTGGTTTTAACTATTGCCAGCAGTGAGACTTTTACTTAATCTTTCCAGGCTTTCATGTATTTCAGCTCTTAGTATCTAAGTTCTTCCAGGCAGTTTCCATCTTTCCTTTCTCAGTGCAATTTTATTGCTTTTATTTATTACATCTGGGGATAGAAATATCCTGGCATGCTTGTTGTGCAGGTACATCCAGGGTTTCATACCACTTGCTAGCTCACCAGAGCAACAGCTTCCTTGTTTCCATTTTGATCTCTGATTAGACCCATGTGTCCCCTTTAAATCCTCACACTCTCCAACCCAAGTTCCACTGAGGTCAGTGCCAAAAACCTATGGTTCTTGGTGAGTCTCAAACATAACTTCTTAAGTTAAGTGAGTTAAGGGCTCACACATCTTAGACCTCAACAAGCCAAGTGCTGCTCTTTCCCTTGCCCCTCAAATCAATCTCCCGACCATCTGGCTGCTCCTGCTGCTCAAATTTGAACTTTTTTTCAAGTCTTCCTATGATGTTCTGCTGCCTTGGAGACTAGAATGGGCAGGGAATACAATTTCCTTGCTCTGGATTCACTATTTGCATTTCCTAGGGTCTTGTGGGTGTGTATTAACATCCTGTAGAGCTTTGTGGGTACATGCAGTATTAACAGCCTATAAGGTTTTGTAGACATTCATTATTAACACACAATAGAAGCTGTGTAGATGCATTATTAATACCCTCTTAGTTGGCAAGAAAATGGTGATATTTTCATATGAGAAATGTAATTGTTTAATATCAAACAGTATTATTTCAAAGATTTAATTGTGTAATTGGGGTCAGTAATCGCTCGGTTGTTCCCAGAGCAAGATGAACTTGCAGGGTAAAAGATTTACTGTCCTAACAATAAAGAGCAAATTTTAATATTTCTGAAAAATTGAGAATTATTAATCCTGGCATGTGTTACTCTCAAACATAGTGAACTGATAAAACTTTGATCTAATTTTCTCTTTGAAGGGGTATCGGTGGGTGTGGGGAAGGCTGTTAACTGTATGTGGCCTGCCACTGGAAGCACAGCAAAGCACAAAGGCTAGCCACATTCAGCTTCACAGGACCCCTCAGGCTGTGCACAAGACACCTACTGAGAGAACAAACTGTTCCAGATCCACTGTGTTGGAAGGGGAGGGAAGACAGAAGTGGTTTCCATGACCACAGGCAGCTTCACGGTCATCCCTCGAAGGGATGCCATTTGCATTTGCACCCACTGTGCACACACTTTCCTATTTCTGGGAGTTCCAACCAATATTTGCATTCCAGATCAAGCAATACAGGTGTTAGTGGATGATGAGGTGCATACATGCCAGTTGCATCAAACATTTGGGTAATTTATCTGTGTGAAGCTTATGAACTCTGTTTGATACTGGGAGCTTGAGTATTAGTGGAAAACCTTAAGCTTTGTTTTAATGAGAGGCTCTGACACCTTCTCTCTTTGTTTTGAATTTTCTGTTTTGAATTTTTCTGTATCCAAGTTGGACTAAAATTCACAGGAGGTGACAATGATAACAAAAAAAGCCCATTAAATTTTCATGATGTCCAATGGAGCATAAAAGAAAACGAAGTGCCTGCTGCCTAGGGCAAGCCAGTTTTCCACCTCAAATCTAAGGCTGGAAGTGAGAAGCAAGAAAGAAAAAGAGCACCTGACTTGCTGAGGCAGAAGTGGGTACATACTGCAGAGGTAACCAGTTACTATAAAAGCAAGAGTGTTTCCTTGGTCATTTGGAGAGGAAGGCTGGTGAAGAAGGTGAAAACAGAAAGGCGGCACAATTTCTGTGATAGGCACAGGATCACAGTTTCCTTGGGTGACAGTAGGGAAAGGCAGTGAGGTAGTGGGTAGTGTATTATTTTGCAATGGGAGCCCCCGGTGGTCTAGTGGTTAAGACGCAGGGCTGGTACCCTTGAGACCGCGAGTTCGATTCCCAGTCAGGGAGCTCCCCGGGCAAGATGGTGCTTGTTAGCCCTTAAGGCAATCCATCTAAGAGAAGGACACTCTGAAAAC
>JAWWES010000001.1:22406368-22429337 GCA_035583135.1 Lophotriccus pileatus
GCAGGCTCGAAGGCCTTATCTGCATATGCGGGTAAGGACCTTCCCCGGCTCTTCGTTCGCGAAGACGGGCCATTTTATTATTATTTTGCAATACATAACAAATTATATAGAAGTGCTGGTAAAGTGAAAGAGTTTATGGAATATCTGAGTGTTTACGGTTGTGTATAACTCTGCTTTAAGTGACATGAGTCTCTAAGGGAGGGATCCGTAAAATTCCACACATATGAAGCCAGAGGTCTGGCAAAAGGTGGGCTTCAGCTTTGAAGCAGTGAGGATCAGCTCAAAGGCTTGCAGCAATCGGAGCATAAGGCTCAGTTTCTGTCTTAAGAACAAAAAGTACACCACACAGGGTAAAGGGAGAAAAAACAAACGAGGCAAACGGCCTATCCAGGCAAAGAGAAGCTTACAAATATATGAACCCAGTGTGTCTGGACACAGCTGCAGCAGTCTGGCATGGAACAACCTAGGAAACTATATCAAGGCTATACAACAGAGATGAAAGAGCAGATACCAGCTTGTAGATACAGATGGGCTCCTTAGCTTTTTACAGATGTGGGCATTGCATTTGCAGCTGAGCCCTGGGATCTGCTAATGAAAAAGACCATCTGCGAGGCAGAATATAATGAATTTATGATAGTGGTCACTAGGCACTATGTGTTTTTCAAACATTACCAAGAAAGAGCTGTCCCTGTTAATAATATTTTAGTATCTCCTTGTTTTTAGAATATTCTCTAAACAAACATAGGAGCAGAAACAGCTTATTTCTCTTAGTCTAACCTCTCCTTTCCCAGTTACTTTGGCCAGGTATGTAGGGATAGCCAAGATGTAGACCTGTACCTGAAGTGGTCTTGAGATCCAAAATTCAGTGACTGAATTGATCAGTCTCAATTCTACCTAAAAACCCTTGCTAATCACTTCTAGATATGAACTTTTAAAAGGTTTGAGTCAGCTATGGAGAAACACAGGACTTAAGGCAGAATTTAAGCTATTTTTATCTGCTCAGTGTATCTAGCCAAGCTAGCTAGACACGACAGCCTTATCTTATGCTGAAAGACAAAAGTGCAGTTTTGCCCAGCCTGAATGACAAAAATAGTAGACTTTGCAACCAAGACATTTTGATGCGGGGGAAGAGATGTGGGTCATACAAAGAAGATTTTTTTTCTATTTCCCGTGCAATGCATATAGCATTTATATTTGCTTCCCACAGATTATAGGAAAAGAGATACAGGATATTCCATGAAAGAGAAACTAACACTTGCAAAGCAGGTCTTTGGAGCCCAGAAGGACATGCTGAGTCTGTGATCCCAGATTCAGTTTCTTCTGGGTACAGTATGCCCTGTGGTCCACTAAGTCAAAAGCTGAGACTTGCTGCTAAAAACCAGTAGCTCCTGCAAAATTCTGCTCTACCAGTTCAGCCTGGAGGTCTCACTGCTCTTTCTTCAAGTGATGCTGCAATTTACTGCTTTCCCTGCATACCATGACTGCTGTTCTCTGCTTTACTGAAACAGCTTCCTCTGGCCCATGCCAAAGAATGTGTTATTAGACCAGTAACTCAATCCTGAACACAGCGATCCAGGTATGGAACTCCCCCTCCACTTACCAAAAAACCAAAAAGGTAGTAGTGAAATTGGAAAATTATTCCTGCCCTAATTCCTTTCCAAATGGTGTGAGTGTCAGATCCAAACCAAAGCCAGCAACATAGAACATGGAGGAAATATTCCTTTTGCTATGTTATCTGAAAGCAAAAAAACTAACAAGGCATGCCAAGACTACAAATTCACGGTGGAACCTGATGCTGTTAAAAACACACTTTGCAGTAGGACAGATGGTGGTTTTATGCAATGCTCAGCATTGAGGAGGGAGGTTCATGGTGCAGCAGGGATTCTTCAATGGGCTCAGGCTAACTTAGCCCCAGTAGAGTCCTGGCTTCAATGATATCTGCTTCACCATTCACCATTACTGACAGCATGTGGCTGCCCCCTCCCTTCTCTCCCCAAATGGCATCAGCTCTACTGGCAGGCAGATCAGACATGCTTTGTTCTTCATCTTATCTCTGTGTCTCCCATTAGGACCAGTCAATTCCCTTTAAATCATTTTTCCCCACTGTGCATGTGGGTATACTGTTTCTGTGTCCATGTTTGGTGCATGCATCTATGTATGAACCCACTGTGCGCCACACGTACATACACACACAGACACAAGCACTCGGTGTATACAGTAATTTAACTTTCTTATTCAGCTGGATTAACTGTGCAAATCCTAAGTAGCACAGACCTAAGTCTGGTCTCTTGCCACATAGAGACTCAGACACCTAGAGGGTAGGTGGGCTGTGAAATCATATCACCATAGCCTTTTGAAGAAGTAGAAGAGATTATATAATAATATAATAATATTTTCTCTAGAACTCCAAACCCATCAGTATGGCCTAGGGAAAAAGCACTATTACAAATTGTTATCAGTGCAAAGGCACCTGCACCTTCTGTGCTTAAACTGTAGGGGATTCTTCCTAACACCTCCCTGGTCCCCAACCATTTATCTGGCCCTCCTTCCCTTGCTCCTTGCAGGCCATCATGAGAGCACTTCACCTTGCTCATAGGAGCTCAGTAAGATGCAAAATATGACAAGCTGGTACATGAGAGAAATAGACACATATTTCATTCCTGAAAGGGAAACAAGAAGAAGGCTGTAGCAAAGCTAGATAATAAATAGGTTTAAAATGTTTCTGTCTAGTCTTACTGTTCCCTTTTGTGCCTACTCAAGTTTCTTAGAATGACGTGGGAGGTAAGGAGGACAGGAAAGGCAATATGTGCACTCTGTAGAAGAACCCAAACTCCAACATGGTAATCAAACTGCTCAGGCAAATCTGTCGATGTAGGAGAAAAACAGGGAGAGGAAAAGAAATGAGATGGGGGAAAAAAGTCAGAACTAACAGCAATTAGTCCTCAGTTTTGAAGAGGACATTGAAGAGGAGCAGAGCAGAAAAGAGATGAGAAACATCACAGGAGAGAAATGACTAGCTGAGGACTAAATGTATTAAAGAGCAGATTTATAGTCTAAGTGGTCACACAAGTCTCCTGTGGGTTTGATAGTAGAGTAAACCTGTCATGGATACAGACTGGTTCTGTAGCAACGCAATCCGTAAGAAAAAGCTTTGCTAATCCATCCAGTTCCCTGTGTGATCTCCAGGATGCTCTTCTCAGTGCCAACCCACAACAAAGTACAGCAAAGGGTCAGTGAGGACCCTGCTTGGCCTGCAGAAGCAATAATGCCTGGAAAACTACCTGGAGAGACAAGAGGAGCATGTACATGCCTTTCCAGGCGGGGCTATGTGTGAGTCATGAGTGGGACTGTGACACAGCTGGATGAAACAGTTTGAATTCACAAAGTGTCACTCAATTTCACCCCAAAATCTTTCCTCTTCTTGCTGCTGTGTTTTATTGCTGCTGCTCCTAACAATTGGGCGCCAAACATTTAGAATTATGTGCCTGCTGGCAGCCACTGCAGTACAATTTATTCAGCACACCAGTAATCCTGAAGCTGGCCTAGCTTGTAGTTTGATTTGCACAAAGCTCAGGACATACAGTTCCCAGTAAATTCTTAATCCACAAACCAGTTTAAAACCCAGCAGGATAACTAATCAGCGCTACCACAGGCCCTCCTTGCTTCCTCCACGAAAACACTAGAGTCAGCTGACACCCCCAGGTTAGTTTTAGTCTGGTCCATTTCCTCTCTCAGCACAATGCGTCAACGCGCTCCCTGAAAGCTGGCATCTCAGGCATGGAAACCAATTCTCCATGCTATCTGCAGAGGTTTGGTCATGGGATGCTGAAAGCTTGAATTCAAAACCCACTGAAGCTATTACAGCTATAAAGAGGGAAAGAGGAAGAGCTAGGGAGAAAAAGACAGACACAGGTCTATTTCTGACTGTAGGTACATAACGGGGAAGGAGTCTTAAATACCCAGATATCTGAGAAGGGAATACTGTCCCTCTCTTTTGCTAAGCCATGGAGACATGGCCTTTGAGTTTTGCCATTCCCGTTTAAAAAGGAGGACTACCTCTAACACCTGAAGTGTCACATAGTGCTGTTCAATGACCCAAAGTGAAGTAAATTAGAAAGTACTCAATGTAGTTGCATTAACTGCATTTGTATGTCATAGTGTGCATACTCACTAGCATGTGGAACTCAACGTTACCTGGAAGCAGTAAAGCAAAGATTGAAACTCTTTTCCTTCTATGCTATTGTCTTATGAGAGTTTTTAAGATATGAATTAAAAAAAACTTCTAGAAGTGACTGTTGGTGTGATGAAAGAACCAGGAGAATTCATCTTATTCTTTCCAAAAGTTTCTCTATCAAATCTCTGCATGCTAATAAGCATTTAATATTCTCTACCCTAACTATCCAGCAGCACCACCAGCTCCTACCTTGAAGCACTGTCATGGCTTGCTCGTCTCAAACTCAGACCATAGAGTCTAACGATGATGGCACAATGTTTTTGTGAGTGTACATATTGACATTTTGGATATGAAGACAGATCTTTTCATCACTTCATATTGGATCCACATTTATGTGACATATTGGTCCTATGATGCAGGAGTTCAAAGGGAAGGGGGCAGGAGGTTCAACACACAGAGAAGTGGCAGCACCACCTAAAGGAAACACAGGGGACACGTGGAGGGAACAGGGGACACATGTGGAGGGAGCAGGGGACACAGGTTGAGAGAACACTACAAATTCTTGCCTCTCCATGACTGCATCAGTCAATCATGAGAGAGGACCATGTGGCCTTGAAATGTGCAAGGAGCTGCAGTTCATCCCCAGCTGTACCCACATCACAGGCTGCTGTGGGCCAGGAGACAACTTTCTACTGACTAACCCATCAGGCATTCCCACTCTTGCTGAGCTCACTGGGAGCTGTGATGCAGAAGGTGAGTCACACAGAAGCAAGATGGGGCCAACCAGCTGATGAGTTGTACCATGCTTTCCAGGGAAGAAACAGCTCCTAAATCAATGGGTGATTTCAGAAACTCTGCAGTGGTGGCAGCACTTGCTGAGATCATCAGAGCTCTCAGAGCTGTTTTCTCCAAAAAGTGAGAGCACAGTTATCTCCACAATAAAAAAGTGGCATGGTGACATATCACCTCATTTCAGCTTCGAGCAGCAGCTTCACCAATAAAAAAGTGTGAATTCCTTAACTCTGTGCATGTGCATGCACAGAATTTGTGCTCTATTGCACCCCTAAGGGACACTTCTCAGTGTATGCTGAACTGTATCCTGGTAGCAGAAGCAAAAGGAGAGAAATTGAAGCTCATTCACTTTTACCAGAGGAATTTCAGTGAATGATTATTTAAGAATGTGATAATATCAAAGAACCAACAGAGAACAGTCTGTAATTTGCTAGGCACTGTCAAAGCACTGAGGGAGAAACAGCTCCTGTTTAACTGCCCCCACTTTAGCAGCCAGACCTTACTCTGTTTGAGTGAGTTTTAGACATATTTCATTTTAGTTACCTGTGTTTTCTTGCTTTATTTCCATGACATCTCTGCCTTGTGGTAGAGTATTTGCATTCTTAATGTTTCTCTAAGGCAGATGCCATTTCTATATGTCAATGGTGAACTTGGGCAGTAGGGGACTAAATGACCTGTCCGACATCCCATAGGCTATGTGGGACAGCAGGAAATTGAACCTTTATCTCTCAAATGTCAAGCAGCCTCCTAATTGCCACCTCTTCATTCTTGTACCTCTCATGTAGTTTATACAAAACAATCAGCCAGTTCATTTCCTTTGTGAAATCTAGAGGCTGTCATCCTGCAATCTCTGTTCTTCCCAGTGCATATGGTATTTACCTTAAGGATCCAAACCCCTCTGAACACACATACTCCTTATCAGATATCTGGACATTGCTGGGGGCCTGCTCTGATGCCTTTACTTTCTCTTGTTGTCCAGATGAAGATAACATGAAAACAGAGAGATAAAATTGCAACTAGGCAATAACCTTTATAGTAATTCTGGGAGCAAATTAGGTCCTGCAAAGGAGATGCTTCTTCCAGGGCAGCCCAATAAAGCTGTGGGAAGTGAGTCAGGTCCACTCTGACTACCTTATATTGGTAGTCCCTTTGCTCCCATATCCCCTTGTGCTTTTTTTCCTACCTTTTGTCCAGCACTGAGCCTGAGCCTCTGACACCTGCTGTGCACTGCCGTGTGCCACTGACTGAGCTGCTGGGCACTGTAAAGATGGGCTGGAATTTTTTGTTCCTAGACTTGACTACTCACCTCCTATAAGAGTAAAAAGGCCTTATCCCACAATAGGAGACCATCCAATGCACATCCCACAAGAAGGTAAGACATCAGAAAGGCCAGAACAGGCCCAACTCTTTTTAAGCAATCAACCACCGACATCTTAAAAGGCATTAGAGCTCAGCTTTCCCTCATGAATTGTAGGAGAGTGAGGGGAGTTATGCCATCAATATCAGTTCTCAGTGAAGCAGATTTACCCAGGTAGCCCAAGACTTCCCTTCACATCTTTAATGAAGTCAATCCCATCTATCTGTGTGAATAAAATTCTTCCTAACAATCTCTTGGGTCAAAGGTCCTGGCTGATGACACCGGCTTTGTTTTCAACGTGCACCTTGCACTTAGCCTGCTTTGTGTTCCTTTGCACTGTGCAATGCAACAGTTCTTGATGAACAACAGTCTACAAAATGATGTCTCCCTCATTCCCTGTTGCTAAAAATCAGAGATGGGAAAAAATAATCAAAAGTCACAAGGACTGACTAGCAATTAGCAACACCTGCATCTTTTCTCAATGTTACCTTCATCTCATACCGAACTACGCTGAAGTAGTGGTATCCGCTACCTACACATGCACCCTAGCTCTCCTAAGTACAGGCATTTTTAGATTAACACCCTGGGCTTCAGGGAGAAGCATAGGACTCATACAGTCTCTCTGTCCCTATAGTCTCAAATTTACAGACCCATTCCATGCCTGCATCACTCTTACCTACTCCCACACAGCTGCCCAGTCACGTGCCCTTCTATACCATCACATACATGCAGCCTTTCACAAATTCAGGTATGCTGTCATATTGCCACATACACATTTTGCTTTCCTGTTCTTCCTATGTGAATGTGTCTCTTTCGCATCATTTGCACAGGTGCTGAAGAGGCACACTAATTACCATCGTGCTAGCTGAAAACTCCAGCTCACCCTTGAGCCTGAACATTCCATTTGCCATCATCACCTTCAGGTGCTTTACAGTATTGCTCAAGCTTGGTCTGTGCTGTGCTGTACTGAGAGAGAAGGAATCAGTCTTGGTTGGGAGGAGAAGAGGGATAGTTCAAACCCAAACCCTGCACAGAGAGTCAGAGATAGCTGATGGCCATGTCTGAGCTCATGCTGAGGCACAGAGCACAAAGACAAGGATTGATGGAATGAAAATGTCTTGCTTGCACATCTCTTGCATACTGCTATTCCTCCTTTGCTAGTAAATATGAATTTACTGTGGTTCCTGCTGAATGTCACTTGTCTTTAAATGTCTCTTGACAGTACTCAATCTCTCATCTCTCATGGTTAGGTAGGAGTGATGAACAAGGAGACACAGTCATCTCTGCTCCAGCCCTACAGTGTACTACAAGCAGAAAACAGATGGTTTAATATATTCTCTGTCTTTCTTTTTTTCAACAAATCCTGGTGATTGCAGAAGTGCTAATCTGCCAGAGCCCCAGGGGGTAACTTTTAGTCCTGCCCAGACAAACAGTTCCCATCCCATATTTTCCACTCGCCTCACACTGTTCATCTTCATTAACCCTCCCCTGGAGAGACCAATTCTAGAGAGTAAGGAGATGAATAAGCATCTGCTACCATTTTAATGTTTGGTCTTTCCAGTGAACCAGTCAGAAAGGATCAGCCCTCTTGCATAGGTCCACCCTGACTAATCATAAACAGAAACATGCAGACTCCCCCTAATTGTCACCTGTACCAGCTCCTCCCATGTGATGCTACTCTACAACATGCAGTCTGTCACAGCAAACGGCACATGTGCTGACATGGTTTTTCCCAGCCAAATCCACAGAGCTACAGTGACAACAAAATTACAGAACAGCCTGGTCACTAAATTACCCAGCAGCTATGAGACAAGCCTTCTTGTTATTATTTCCCTAATGCAGTCTGTTATAGCATCTGGCAGTACGGTGTGTTTCAGGGCTAAGCATGCAATAAAACTGTGCGATTAGATAGTTAACTGTCTTGTGATAACAAGGTAGGGATTTGCAACCAGCTAAAAAAGGAGAGATTCTCTCTAACAGAGCAAAATCCAGCCAGGAAAGCTCAAAGTCCAGGCTGAAAGACACATCATCACCCACTTTAATAGAAAATCCCCCTGTGAGATTTCACTGGTAGGTGAGAAGAGGGGCATAAGGGTTGGATTTTTTTTATTTAGTTGGTTAGTTTTTTCTTCTTCTCTTTTCTTTTCCAGTGTTAATTTTCCCACACTGGTTGGTCATCAGAGAGCAGTGATTACCTCTGTAAGGCAGAATGGGGGAGGCAGTTTACTCTGGTGAGTCCTTCAGAGAGGGGGCCTACACAGCTCTAAGTGAAACTCCTGGGGACCACAGCTGTTAGGGAGCCTCCTATTAGACTACTGTGGTTGTGGCAGCATCATGCATTTATCTGCTGGGGACTGGGTACATGTGGATTGACAACAGATAAGAGTCTACTCAGCCTCAGTTGCCTTCTCTGCCCTGTTCCACAGAGACATCAGATTCCCTCCAAGGGAACAAGTGGCATGCACAGAAGAGCACAAGTCCTGTATTTAAAAGTGGAAGTCCTGGGCTCAGAGTAGGAAAAGAGAGTGTGATCAGGCTCACAAAGACTAACCTTTGCAAAACTCTTTCAGATTCTAATTACCAGACAGCATGAAGGACCAGGTAACCACCATGTAGTTACAGGAAATATGCCATGTAATTTGCTGCGTAGGTGGATACTAGGGACACTTGTCAGGTAATTACTATGTGGGTGAGCAGAGGTGTGCACAGGTTTACCACACGTGAGAGATGACTTTTACAGGATCAGAGTAGGAGGCAACCTGAGTTCTCACATCCCTTCTTTACCTGCCAGGAGGCATATACCATGTCTGCACAAATGTCCCATTCATTGCTCTTATGATGGGGCATAGCTGGACAGTGGGTTGATTTTCTGTTACTCTCTGTGTAAACAAACCACAAAAGTGGTGGTTCCTATCCCAAGGTACACAGCTCACACTTAATAGGTCAGGCTGTCTCGTAAACTCCCTGAGAGATTCTCCTCAGTTGGGCCCCAGCACAGTATGGTTTGAGACTGGATGGGGCACAAGACCTTTTCACTCAAAGCTATCTCCAATCACAACTGAGAGCCCTCACCTGGTATTTCTCTCCCAACAACTGTGGATTTTGGTTTTCACATTTTTATTGAAGCAGCCCTTTGATTTCTCTCCCTGTTCCCTTCCGCTGGCCCTGTTAACCAAACAGGTAGGCAAAGCATATGCAGTCATTTGCAGTTATTCCATATGCAGCACTGGGACAGCTCTGACCTTTTTCTGTTTGTGTACATTCTGTTTGTATGTGTCCAGCAAAATACACTCCCTCGCACCTCCTACACACACACACACTACAATGTGCCCTATCACAACATGTGAAACCAAACACTTTCTTTGTATCAGGAGTAGCTTTGTAAATCTTAGTTGACTGGATGTGCAGCTGCTCTTGCTCTTAAATGGAAATGGGCTTGAATCTTCAAATCCAGTCATTTTCTCCAGTTCACATGTTCAGACAACTCTCAGACTCTGTTACATCTATGATAAGCTAAGTCCCAATCTTAAGACACTCTCCTCCCTTAACGTTGGGGTACCTCGGTGTTTTTATCTACTCAAAACAGCCCTATTTCACATGCTTCCCAGATGAGAGATGCTCATGTCAGATCTCCAAAGCAGACCTACCATGGGAGAGCTCAAAACTAGCAGTGGGCAGATTACTGATTACATACAATTTATTTAGCAGCTTCTGTCTCTTTTTCCCCTTCCTGCTGATAGATGGTCTATGAACAAACTTTTATGCATTTATTATTGTTTATTATTTATTTATGCAAAATTGTTCAATGAATATTTTACAGGGGCAAATTTCAGTCTGTGTGTTTGTAATGAGCTTTCATTCGATTAGAGAATTCTGAATATTCATGATGTCTAATTGGCCATCTCAGTCACATGGCATTTTTTTGTTGCGGTTTGGATGTGCAGTATAATATGAGCAAAGATGGCTTTTTATAAAGTTACTGGTTTCTTCTTCCCAAAACTCCCTGCAAACTGTCCTTTCATATGCAGGAATGTCCTGGGAGGGGTTCCTGGGTCTCCTCACTGTGAACCTTCACCTGTGATTGGTTTGTTTCTGTAACTACCTGAGACTTGTAATTGGTCACTTTGTAATCCGTCCAAAACCTATTTAAACCTTTACCCAAACAATAAACGCTCTCTTGCCTCCCCTTCTCACGCCCCACTGTGTGCTGTCTCTGCCGGCGGCCATGGGAACACGTGGTGAGGGGGATGGGGGGGCATCCCCTCCCCTCTGGGGTTCGGGGTAACCCCTGGACCTGAAGTCCCCCTTTTCCCCTCCAATTCACCGCCGTATTTTTTGCTGTCCCTTTACTGGAAGACTTAACTTTTATTAACTGCTTCCACCCCAATGAAATTTCTTCTCTGGACTGAAAGGATGAGAGTGACTGAGTGGCCTGAAGTTGTCATTCTGAAACAAAAGGCAGCACCATCCACCAAAGTCAGGAGGCAATAAATTAGCTTTAGAACACACCAAAATACAAGTAAAGTGGATGATCGTATCTCTGCTAAACAGCTAAAACAATTCACTGAAGGAAATCAGTCAGACATTGCTACAGGTGGCCCCTTGCACAAGCCAACTTATTGTCATGCAACATAGAGCCTTAAACTGCGATCTATTCTGGCTTTTCAGTTCCTGGACAAAAGATCACTACCACTCATACCACTCACTTTGGCTGGTGTTATTAGCCAAGAAAGGCCAGGCAAGTCTAGAAGATTGGTTGCGTCTCACACAGAGAAGCTTGATTTGCTATTTCACATAGCTCCCAAGGAGATCAATGCGGTAAACCAGCTGCAGGTTCTTCTTTGCGATGTCTGTATGTCCCTTTCCAACAGTACTAACTACAACTGATGAACTGTTTTTTCGTGAGTCACTCCAGTAGCCAAGTCCTGCTACAGCTAAACTCATATTCTTGTTAAAAGGTCATATGCTGATCAGAATTGGTTGAAAATGTGCCAAACAGTGCAGACCATATCTAGTAAAAGAGACAGTTCTGAGGCTATGTCTGTAGGGCATAAAACAGAGCTTTGCCAGGATCTGCAAGCCAGTTTTCATACCAGAAGCGGCGTCTTAGTGAAACAGCACCCCAGCCATGGAAGCTTTTCTCTCGGCAGGTTTAAGTAGCCAAACAGTACACTAGGCCGGCATTAGGTTATTAATAGCTTAGCTGGGTGTCTTTGCATATTACTGCTATTTACCTGTAACTATACTAGGGCTAAATTTGGTCAAGTTTAATGCTGAAGGTTCCCCTTGAGTTAGACCACAGTCCTAGAGCTGAGTATGGACTCTGGGATTATCATCTCATCCCACTATGGTAACATCAGATAAACTGCTCCCTAACCATGGCTATCTCCTCACTGACTATAAGGAGTCTGCAGACAACGTGGCTTCAGACATTTGTGCTGTAAGCTGCAAATAATTAGTGATAGGCAATTTTCCTCATTCTGAATAAGAGGTGGAAATTACTGAGCTGTCTGATACTCAGGAGTAGGCATAGCAGAAGAAAAACATATTTGAACAGCAAAGAGCATTGTGGAGTCTCAAACCAGCATCCCATTCACTTGGTGATGTACCCAGAGTACTAAAACACGTCAAGGGGGAAGGAGAAGGGCAGGGGGGCAGAACTAGGAGAATATGTGGTATTGCCCTGCATAGAGTTTGGTCATTGCAGCCTTTTCTTATGCAAACCTGTTCATCTGGAGGGGTCACGTCAAACATCAGAGAAAATGGCTTGCTGAGGGTACTAAATTCCAGACCATCTATTTCTATTCCTTGGTTCTCTGCTGCATGAGAGGATGTGTGCGTGCATGCCAGTGTCACGGGGCACACACAAGCACCTGGAGAGTAGTACAAGATGGAAAAAGCCTCTAAGTCTGTGGACTGTGGTGGCATTCAGAGCTGTTGCTCTTTTCTAAAAGCCACCTTCAGTTCTACTGCTCTAATTCTTTAGTGTGGGGATAGAAATTGAAGTCATTTTGGTTGAACATGGAATTGAATGCAGGAACACAGACAGTAAAGTACTCCAACACTCTTTTCTCAATCAAAGAAATTATATTAATGCAAGGTAGCTTGGGTTGACTTTACCTGTGTTAAAGTCAGGAAATTTAAAAAATGATGGTTCCCACAGCAACCTTAACTCACCCATGTTGCACATACCTAATAAGGCAGCGTTAACAGCATACACATGAATATAAAATACTACTCAAGCAAATCTCAGCCATCAGCTTGCATTAATATTCATTTGTTTCTTTTAATAATAGATTGTCCCATCATTGCTTTCAAGAAAGCTTTTATGAAACTATTTTTTTAAGTTAAGATTAAAAAAAAAGAAAAGAAAAAACGAACATATTTTATTCACATCTGAGATTTTAAAGAACCGACATTGTTTCTCCATATGAAGAAACTGACAAACAGTCAGGTAGAATTCAGTCCTTGTTTTAACAGTATTACAGAAATTTCAGCTATGAAGTTTTTAATTAAAAACCTAAGTGTGATGGCAGCCAGAAGAGACACGATCCAATTTATTGAAAATTACATGAGATATTAGTCTCCTCCTTCACATCCTAGGTTTCCTTTATTTCTGTCACTGAGCTGAACCCTCTGCTGGGGATAAGTCACCTTATTGATGGGTACCAGCCTAGGATACAGTTCCTTCAGGGCTATGCTAGGCTCATAGCCAAATTAGCAGGATCATAAAAACATAGAATCATAAAATAAAGTCAAAAAGGACCTCAGTATGTCACCCGATCCAACATGTGACTTAATAAAGGGCTAACTGATATTGGTCCAGGTTGCTCAAGATGTGCTGTGTGTGTTGAAAGTGGCTCTTTGGTACAGCCATATGAAGATCAGCTACTCAGAGTTCTGTGAGGCACAGCTGAAATGCAATAACAAAGCTGTGTGGGGATTCTTACCCTAAACAACTGGAGACATTGGAGGTCAGGATGCCAGTTGTGATATAACACGAGAACATTGGCAGCTGGTGTAAATGATCATTCTTCAGAACTTGGCTTACAGTGAGCCTAAACGGAGTGTAAATGAAAGCAAGTTGTTCCAAGAGATTAGGACTCAGCAGGCACGGCCACCTGGGATTGCTCCTGTGGGGCTGCAGAGCTGGTTGGGCCGTCCATGCCAGGAGAGCTATAGGGGCTGCAGGGGAACCCTGACTGAGCAGTATAAAGCCAGGCACTTTCCACAGCACCCTGGAAACCATGGTAGTTCTTTCTATAGGTGTAGCTGGCACCCAGGTGACCAGCAAGTTCAGCAGCTCTCTGGCCGAGAGCCCTGGTGCTCACAACCCTGTGACCAGATCTCACTGCATTTCACAGCAGTACTCTGGAGTCACTGCAGCACCATGCTGTGCTCTTAAAATACACCCTTAGGCACAAAGAGAAATGAATGAGCTCTAGGAATTCAGCTGGCTCCTTGAGATTTATTCAGTCAAGGAAAAAATATAACCTCTTTCTTCCTAGACTCTGACACCTGACTCAGGAAAAAATATCAAGCAAAACAACATCCTAGATTGTATGTCTCATTTTGACTTTTTTTTTTTTTTTTTAAATTAATAACACCCTTAATTTGATACCAAAGTCCTTGTAAAACAAGCTCCCCCCGCCTCCTGTTTAAACTTTATAGCTTCTCGTTTAAATTAACTTGCTAAGTGTTTGAGTCCCTGCCTGGTTCAAGGCACTATCTGGTCCATCGGAGGAGCGTGGCTGCTCACGTGGCAGCTCTCATTACCGAGCGGCAGGGACTCAGCTGCTCCGGCTTTGATAAGCCCGGCTCTACTCTCACAAGTACGCCGCAAAGCAATTAAAACAGCAAAGGACCCTTTTTTCCCCATACCATCCTTTTTCTTCCTCCTCCGAAGCTGAATAAAAATGATTTGATAAATTATTCTTTTCAGCGCTAAACACTCGGGCGAAGGAAAAGGGAGGAGGGAAAATCTACACAGGGGAGGGAAGTCACTCCTGAGGACCCATTATTAGCCTGTATCCCCAGCTTGCTGGCAATCAGGACAAATCCTGGTGTTAGGGGTGGGGCAGTGCCACAGCAATGCTCCTTGCCATCCATCTCACACTGCTATGAAGTCTGCTGGATGTGCACCATCTGTGCACATCTGTGCATGTAATGGATGGGAGTTGGGGCAGGTTTAGGACAGTGTCAGCCTAGTGTTATTGTGCTGCATGCCCTTAGGTGCAGTGCAGGCACAGCTAGATTCCGCGTCCTTCAGCATCATCGGGACTCCTCTGACTTAATGCTACCATTGCCACAGTAGTAGAAGCCAGAATTGCATGCTTGAAACAGCACTGGGGTTTTGCCATCTGTATGTAGTGTACCTTTGCCACTGTTTTCTGGGACTCCCATTTACTGAGAAAACCCTCCTGATTACAGAGAAGTAGAAAAGATGGGAAAACCTGGGTACCATCTAGATTGGATTAAGTGATGCACTGAAGTGAAGTGCCTTCTGATTAATGTGGAACTAACACAAGACCTCCTGCGGGAAGCAGAAACAAAGATGGGACTCAGGGATTCAGGAAGAAAGGAAGGGTTGGCATGGCAATAACACAGCTCGCAGTCAGAGACCTGCTTCTGCAAACTGGGCTTGGCATTCACAGAAGGGAGCACTTGATGGCTGGGAATTGAATAGGAGGGCTTAATTGAGATGGCACCATCCAAGAACAGACATGCTAAACCAGTGGCCAGTACCTAGGCTCTATCTATGTTTTTCAAATATAGCTGGAAAATTATTTTTATGAATTGGGATTCTGACAAGTGCTTGAATTTATGGGCTGCTCAACAAACAAGTACTATCAGGGGGTTGGCCAGCCACCTCTGAAACTCTCTGTCTCTCCTTACTTAGCCTCTGACCATGATCTGGTTCGGGAGCCAGGGCTTTCCAGTCCAATTTGTGGTAATCTTCTGCCATTTCATACAGCGTTAGCAACTGCAGTCAGTACTAAGAAGAGAGATGTAGAGAAGGATGGTATTTGGGAAAAAAACCTCCAAAACCAACAAATGAACCCAACAAAATGCTGCATACAAATGTTTCAAATCAGCAGCACATACCCACTTACAATCTAAAATAAACCAACTGCAAAACTGCAAAATCCCTCTCCTTTTTCCCTATGCCACAAAAACATCTGACTTACACCATGGTGCACACTGAGTAAACAAGGGTTAACATGCAAGATGTACTATACAATGTGTTCAGAGAAGAATTCTCTCTCTTGCTGTTACCTACAAAAATGTGAACAGTTCATCCATTTAGGTGACAACATCTCCGACTTAGAAAAGCAGTTTCAGAAATGGGGAAGTATATCAGAACATCTTGGAAGTTAAGAGGGAGAGAAGCTGGAAACTGGGAGTTTCCTGGCAGCCGCAGGTGGATGCTAAGGCAATGATGCATGATAAAGAGGCATGGAGAGAGAGGCGGAGGGTGCAGAGGACACAGTGCAGTTTCCAAGTGATCATCCATCACCAGTGGCTCTGCCTTCTCCTCTTCATGCCAACAGGTGATGGAGCCTCATCCATAAAACATTTCCTGGGTGTCACTAACTGGAAGACACATTGGAGGGTTACACTGACTCTGCATAAGAAATAACTTCCCAGATGAAGGAGAGAGCTGCCACTTTTAAACTCCCTGTGCTCTCCTCCTCCCTACCTGTCCCTGTGTGCTGCACCCAAGAAATCATCTCTCTCCACCTGCATCTCTTCTCCTCACCAGCTGCTGCTATGATCCATACCATAGGCATGGTGCACGGCATAGGCATGGATCATAGGTACTTTTTGCGCAAGTATTTTGTACATTTTATGTCTTTGTTTCTCTTTATACAGGCTACCCCACATGTATAGACCTGTGGTGTCACGATCACAAGAGGAAAATCAAATTCCCAACATATCCAATAATGCCTTCAGCTCCTAGCTCCTCCCAGCTCATCACACTCTTCTCACATGGTTCTGAACCTATTTCTGCCCTAATTCATACTCTGTACCTTTTTAACCTTTCAACAAAAAGCTCCCAAATGTGCACATTCAGTAAAACACAGCAAAACCGTAACTTCTCTGTTTAGCCTAGGTGACAGGACCCTACTGACTACAAGAGTCAGGGCTTCAGAATTTCTGAAGATTCTGTTCCCAAAATAATTAAAACACAAAATCTGGGAAGGAAAAAGGAAAGTGTTCAAGCAGGCCAAAGCCACTAATTGAATGATTTTCATTTACATTAACAAACAAAAAATGGCTGGGTGATTCTTTAAGTACTTTGGATTTGGGATCTGAAATATGACTTAGGTTACACCTAATAGGAATCAGCAGGTTTTCCTGTAATGTTCTGAAATTGAGTGTTCATTTTGACAAATCTCTGTAGGCATCAGCAACATTTTCAGCCTCCACAAACAGGAATTAATTCCTTAAATAGGAGGGAGAGGGCAGGGGGCTGCAGGAAAGCTGGGAGGGTGTGTGTGGGGAGCCCAAATTTGGAAGAGCTAGGGGGTTTGAGAAGATAGGGGTGGGCGATGACTGTGAGGCAGAAGGAGCACTGGCAGAGCTGAGTATAATAAATAATATGCAGCAGCTGTTTGCAGCCAGCTCCATCAAGGCGCATTTTTCACTAGAATTAGAATTCAACCGTTCTTAATACCAGCTCCTGTGCCATTTATTGCCTGACTTACCAAACCCAGCTCACTTCTGCAATTGCATTCCTACATAAGCAAATTGATGGTTCAGTCTGCCAACCTCAGCTGTCAGCTACCCAAGTGTTTCTAGAAACGTATTGCATCTGATGTTACAACATTTACTTGTCTCCTGAATTAGAGGTAGAGTATCTGGAGAGTGGATGAATCTCATCTGTAATTAAATGCTTCTAAGAAATAAAGTGGCTACAGAACTAGGGTGTGTGTATGTCTTGGAGACGGGTATATGCTCTCTGAGCAGGCTGCCTGCGTGTGTTTTGGAGGATTAAACCACAAAACCATGGGAAGCTAAGAGTGCAAAAGGGAAGGATGATGAGAGAGAAAAAACAGAGGAGAAGGAAGACTTAGAGACAGCAAAGTACGACAGTGAGACAGAGAAGACCACCTAAAAAAAGAAAAGCAGGTGGAATTGCTGAACAAAGAAATAGGTGAAAGAAAGAAAAGCTCTGTGGAGAGCCACTGAATATAGTACCCCGCCTTTAGTCCCCTCTAAAGGAATAAATGCTGACCCCACTTCTTTCCTGGCTTGTCAGGGGCTGTTCGGCTGAATAAGTCCAGCCCAACAGCCTCTCCTGCTCTCTCAGCATTAATATATTCATTTCATTATTCAATTATTTAAAACATTTCTTATGTTCCACCTATTTCACACAGATGGAGGTGGGGTGAGTTGCTCCCTCTCTCTCTAAAACCTGTACTGCAGGGCCCCCGAGGGATGTAGGGCACAAAGTGCTTCTTGGCTCCCCCTCCTCCACCAGCTTCACACTGGCTCCAGCACCACATACTGCCTTACCTGCACCTCAGAAATCTTGTTTAAAAGGAACCCCTGTGAATGGTTGCTACCACTGCAGTGACCCCTGTGAGATGTAGGGTGCTCTGTGCCATTGCAAGAGACCCCCTGTGTGTCAGAGGGAAGCAAATGCACTGAAAGTTGCTCTCCTGTCAAACTATTCTGGCCCCTGCAGTCAAGCTGCTGCCTCACAATATGTAAAATGTAAGGCTTTAGGTTAAAGAGAGACTCTTTTCCTTTCCATTTGTCTACCAGCTTTTGAGAGGCTAATTAGCTTGTTAGTCATGGTGTCTCTCTCAGGCTTGCAAACCACCATAAATCTCTCTTTCAGAGGAGCATTAATTCAGATTCTTAGATGAGAGAACTCCAAAGACAACTTAAGGTGCTGAAGGCAGCAGGGTTCATGAGTGAGTGGCTGTCATTCTGCTTACAACGTCATTAGTCCCCACATCCCAAAGTGACACTGAGAAGGGCAACCAGCAAAGCAGAGTTTTTTACCATTTGCAATTACAGGAGAGTCAATGAGTATTACATAGCACTGCCTCACAAAGTATATTACTAGAATCTTATGGAGCTGAAAGACCCTGCAGAATCACCTCACCAACTTCTACCCTTCAAAAGTATCGACCTTATTAAAATCATTCCTGAAAGCCATTTGTCCAACCTGTTCTAAACTCCCAGTGGTGGAGAGTCCATGGTCCCCCAGGTCCTCTCCTTCATTATGTCATAACAGCTTCTGAAAAGAACTTCAATACCAGGTGGATGTTCTGCTCCTCTACCCCAGTGCACACCCGGGAAACTTTTACAAGCATTGTTGCAAACTCTTAACTCATAAATTTGACACAAATCAGACTTTGCCCTATGTCATTGTCAGAAAAACCATTTTTCAAGAGAGGCTAATTAAAGGTAATTCGAGGGATACCTAATTAAGGTATCATCCACAAAGAGATTACTCTGTCCTCTATTTGACTAGCAGTCCTTGTTTGCCACAGCTTACAAAACAGCCAGGCCTGCCTGCTGCTCTGCTGTGTCTTCGTACTTCCTGGCGTGGGTTGCTTGTTAAGTGGCTCTGAGGAACAGCAAATTCAGCTGGTCTTGAGTGATACCATCAGTGGAGGGTTTGCCTTGGGCTTCCTGCAGCTTGTCACTAGAACTGGTGGGTGTATCCAGCCCCTAAAATTCTCATTTGAGGCAGAGCTGGGTAAAGAGTTTTCAGGGAATCAACCAGGTATTTTCAGTTTAGTGTAGCTGTTTTTTCCTACAAGAAAGAATTAGCTATTTGACAAGGATTTTGCTGTACCTTTATTAGCAACCTTTATTATGTTCAACTCTTATGGGAGAGTTCCCTCAGTGCAATTCCATTCAGGCAATTCTGCTAGTTATCTGCATGGTTACCAACACTAAAGCATCACAGCAGATAAGAAAGGAGCACCTGGGGAATTCAACCCTCTGCTCTGCCATGAGGATTTCCTGCAGTGCATGCTCAGACTTTTGTCCAATTCTGTGATAAATGTTCTCAAATGATGGAGCGTTCAACTGCTCCCTTTATAGGACGAGTTCCCTAGCCAAGAACAACTCACTGACACAAAGTGAATCTGGATAATCAGCCCCATTTGCATTCTTTCCCTCCTGATGCTAGCTAAAGCTGGGTAAACAATTCTGAATGAATCATTTATTAGTTTAATTCTACCTCCTCCAATTCATGAACTGTCCACTGGCGCTTCCCAGTTTTGTTTCCTCCAGCCTATTTTCTCTTCAGAATCGTTTGGGTATGAACACAACACAATCCACTGGAGTCATCAGGATGATTTCGTTGCATAAAAGGATGATTTCTTTGCATAAAAGGAAGCTTGTGCTTTAAAGCTTTTGTTGAACAAGGCTTGTCTTGATAGGTCTTGTTTAGTTTTTTCTTTAGAAATGATCTTTAATTTTCAACTTACTTGTTAGCAGTGAGTTGAAATTTTACATCTATCTTTCTTGAATACAAGAGTCAGTGGTAAGTTTGCATATTCTTAAATGGATGAAAGCAACTCCTAGAGCACTTAACTTCTTAGAAAACCAACACTATTCACAATGTGTTTCCTCAGTGCCACATTGCCAATAGTGCAGTACAAAAAATGTCAGGAGTCAGGCCATGAAAGCTAAAATTCACAAGGCTTCGTGTTTTTTCCAAGTTATAAGTGTTGGGTTCTTTTCATTAGTCCCCTTGCTTTTTAACCTTTCAGGTCCATTTTCTTCATCAAAAGCACAAGTGCCAGAAATATGCTGTTTCAATGAAAGAAAAAAATATCTTGCCTTCAACAGCAAGGCTTTCAGAAATACAGTGAATACAAGAAGCCTCACAACAAAACATGAGTGTTGGCAACACCTCACTAAACAATTATGCACTAATAATACAAACTAAACATTAGTTTGCAATGCTGAATTGACCACCATGTTTCCTAGAGCAGTTCCAGCCAGGGGACTTCTCTCCTGAGATAATCGCACAAATCAAACTCAAAAAGGGAGAACAGAATCAGGACCAAATCGAACGTTCAAGCCAGTGGTGAAGAAATGATTTGGGCTTCTAAGCTGTATTTACTCCCAATTCAGGGTTGCCCTTAACAATAACTTTTTGTCCTGGGTGTCTTTCCAGTATATGATCAGTAGCTACTGTCCTCGTCTCTGTGCCAACTGCGCAAACACCTCTCTTATCTTCATTTGAAGGGTGGTCCCTTTGCTTACCAGGACAATGTCATTTCTCTGTCACCTCAAATATACAAGCAACTCAGGGATTGCTCAAGGACTGAACTACATTTTCCAGGAGTGTCTAACTGATCCTCGAAGCAGCTCTCTCTCCCTTGTACCTGTTTGGAAAGGGAAGCAGTCATGTCACTCTCCAAGAGCGATGTGAGTGCTCCCTCTGCTGTTACACACGGGCTTCAGACAGCTGGGGCCATACGGCACTCCGTAGCCCTGTGCAGCTCCTGCCTTCCCACAACTAATAGCTATTTGGCTGACATTTGTCTCACAGTGGAAGGGTTACCACAACACATGCTGGGAACGTCTGGCCACAGGAAACTCAAGTGATGGAGATACTTCCAGTCCTCTTGCCTCCATCATGCCTAGTGATTTCTAAACTGGGGGCATACATACATGCGCTGCCTGCACTCTGTGAGATTCAATTTATACCAGTAGACAAGAAGTCAAGTTCATGATCCTCAGAACAGGAGAGCAGATGGCTTTTTGCTTTTGATTTTTTCAAGCGAAACCATCTGGTTAATTCTCTGTGGTTTGTTGTGTGTGTGTGTGTGTGTTGTTAGCAGAGAGAGAGACACACAGCCTGTTTCCCTGTCGAGGCTATGCCTGCAGTCACAAGGGAAGAATTTGTTATTTTGGAAATGGGTCCTGCCCATCCTTATCTCTTGGGATAGGGAAGAGATATCTGCATGGCTGTAGTCACTAATACCAGCAAACAAGATGTGGCATAAGCAAGTCATCAGCAAAGTTGTGGCTCCCGGTTAGACAGATACTGCCTTTCCTTATTTTTCTTCAGAACCAAAGCCTGCTAGAGCAATTCCCATACATCCACCTAACAGGTCACAAGTCAGGACATCTGACCTGGTTTACCACAAAGGCTGAGAAAGAATGTACTGCTCTCTAGCCAGTATTCTTTCCCTTCCTCCTTAGGCCATTATGCCATACTTTCCCACTTTTCAGTCACCTAGGTATGCAAGTACCCATAATCCCACCTCTTCATCCACACAACACTCTTTAGAGCTAGGGCAGTGCTGGCACCCTCATTTTACAAATGGCCTAGAAGCCCAGACAGAGTTCTCTCTGTCAGATGGGAAATACATGACAGCAAAGTCTCACGCTACCTAGCTTAGCTCCCTAATACAAGAGATGGTAAACATTTTGATAGTCTGTTGTTTGAAATGAACCAAAGTAAGCTTTGAAGCTTATTATCACTGTTTCCAGCCCAAGTCTTAGTGAAAATTCAACTTGGCAGTGGTAACAATGATGTGCCGATGCTATTCCCACTTGACCAACATCATCTCCATGACAGAAAGCTCCTGAGCTGTCTTCCCATTTGAGGCAGGATGCTGCAGTGGTTGATACCAGCCTCTCAAAGTCTTCTGTCAATGTGAGCAGATCAGGATATACACCCCCATCAAGCACCTGCACTAGCATAGTATTTTCACACCACGGTCACATCACCCTGCCACCCCAGGAGGAAATGTTCAGATACTTCCCCAATGCAGGGCCAGTGTTTCCAGACCATCAACCCCCTCTCTGGGAATGATATGCTCATTGTATTTACATTCAGGTGCTATGGGCCTTGGGAATCTTGCTTCCCCTTGCAGGGAGGCTCATACTCATCCTACCCATCCCTGTGTTGTTTGTACAGCTTCCTGCCAGCAGAAAGCAAGCCTCTTGACAGGTCTGCTCATGGAATGTAGAGATCAGTATCCCCAGTGTCTACTCATTGAGGCACTAGCAAGAGTAACCAGCCAGATGAGCAACATACCCTGCAACAAGAAAAATGTCTCCCCTGCTTAATTTGACATTACTGATCTTGAAGCAGTCAAACCCCACATTTGAAGCAGAACTTTCCACGGCAAACAGGCAATCTTCCCCATGCAGGACTTCTCTCTGGGACATGCCCATGGCTGGGGACTGCCTGTCTCTCTGACAGAGAGGGGACAGTGGGTGCAGCACTTGGGGTTCACTCTGACACTCACAGCCAAAAGCATTGAAGGGACAACCAGTCCCAGGTGGATACGCAGTCACAGGGAAGCACTATGCTGAATTGGATTGAGGACACTCAGTGTGTGTAACTATGCTGCTCTCTGTTGGCTGCAGCGTAGGAAACAGTGTGTTTCAAATGCTGCTGTTACTTACATTCAAGTGAATCCTGTGTCATGGTTTGTTTTGTGCTTTTAAAGTTAAGTTGAAAATTTGTTTCTTTTTCCCCTGCTTGCGTTTGGAGGAGGGGAGCTGGTCAAACCAGTTTTTCCAAGCCTCTAATAGCTCACCTTAATGATCCAGCCAACAATATTGATATGTGATTTGCCTGGTTTTGTCTCTTAGAAAAGCAGGAGAAAGGGCTGGGAGGTGCTTTGGGGCAATGGGGGTGTGTCCTGTGT
>JAWWES010000001.1:22429437-22453367 GCA_035583135.1 Lophotriccus pileatus
TGTCCAGCTTGCCTCAGCGAGAGGAGATCAACACGTGGTGACTGCCGTGACCCATCGGCGCCCCCTGCTGGCTGACTCACACAACTGCAGGCGCTACATCCCCTGTGATCCGACAGCGGCCCTCTGCTGACTGAATCTAACAACTGCAGGCTCTACATCCTCAGTGGCTCAACATCGCCTCCTGCTGACTGTGGTTATAATTTCCCCAGAAGGGTACAGATTGAATTGATTTCTTTTCACTGTTGGGTTTTTTGCTTTTTTTTTCCTACAAGGGGTTGTTCTAAGTGGAGGATAATTGTTTGGGTGTTTTACTAGTGCTCTTTTGTTGTTTTTGCCAATAATTATAGACCTTTCTAATAAAAGGGTTGTTATTCCTACCTGGATATAATTTTGGTCTCCTTTACCACACTATTCCTTGATCGGAGTCCATTAATTTCAGATTTGTAATTGCTTAGGGGAAGGAGCTTTTGGGTCTTCCTCGTGGTTTATTCTCAGCAAAACACTTGTGTCTCACTCGAACTGAGACATCCTGTAAAAGACTACAGAACAAACTGGTATTTGGGAAGCATTTTGCAGCTTCCTACACTGTAAAGTGAAGCTGTCAAGACTGAAAGTGCATGAGTTTCATCCTTGGTGCTGGGCAGTGAAATTCAGCTATTGGTGACTATGAAACCATTCTCAGTCAAATGCAAAACAGGAAAAAAGACATCCAGACCACAAGACTTCCATTCCCATACCTTAACCACCTGTTTTACCCCATCCCTTTATCTTTCCTTATCTACTTTGCCTAGAAACTTCCACATCCTCGCTCTTCGTTTCTCACTGTTAGTGCTTACAGCAAAGCATCTCTGCTTAGCAGCGCTCTGCCTGAAGCATAGGGGGAGCTCCAGGGATGGGAAGCTGATTGGGAATGGGCTGAACTAAGGACGGTCAGAGCCCAGGACAGAGACAGCAGAAGAGGACGCAGTCCCTAGAAGCTACTAAAAATGCACAGCAAAGATAGGGGCTTCTTTGTGAGAAACTGTCTCCTTTAGAAAACTCTTACCTATAGCGCCTGTGTAATTGTATCTGTGACTCACCAGCTCCAGATGCCATCCCACTCACAGGTTGCCCTGCTCTGCTCAGCTGAGTGTGGATGTTCCCTGATGCTTTTGTCTCCTTCTCCATGTCCTCCGCTCCCTAAAGCTTCTTGTCTCAAGTTGCTTTATAGTTAGAGAGGGCTGGCATATGTTGTACAGCTGGATTGCTCTCTGCCCATTGTCTTTGCGATGGCAGGAATGACTTTCAACAGGAGAAAACAAACCTGGATCTGGGTTGTAGTGATGTTCTACAGTCTTGACTGGCTGGTGATTAGGAATAGCCAGAAAGTAAGAATCCTGTATCAGAGAAAGATGGAGTTTTTGAGATGTGTTTTGAGGCCATTGTGCAATAAAGCATAGAATATCAGAAAACATGTTTGAAAAACAACATGAAAGAAAAAGATGAAATGCTGAGCAGAGAAACAGATGATGCCTTTTATTTTCAGGACACTATCCAGTCTACTTGTTTCCTTGTTTTCCCTACATCAGAGGAAGGTAAAGTTTTCTCAGAGAAGTTTCATCAAATTTACACTAAAGGTTTTGACAAGGAATATTTTCCATGAAAGTAAACAACCCTTCCTCTGCATCATTTCTCCTCTCCCCCTCACCCCTGACCATTTCTGAAGCTGTAAAGGAGTAGGCCACATGCATCCCCACATGCCTCATGGAACCCACTTGTTTCTAGTCTAGGATCAAATACCTGGATCCAGGGTGATCATTCATGGTCAATGCAAAAACTTATAAGAGACAAGATGAAAACTCAGGTGCCCTCAACTTTTATTAAGACCTGGATCTATTTGAGTAACAGTGCCTTTAAGAAAACACAAGCTCAGAGTTATACTCCTCACTGTGCAGAAGAATTGCTGTGCCATGCTGGGTACTTGCCTTAACTCTGTTTATTCTTCCAAAATAAAGATGAAGATTTACAGGACACTGTGACAAATGACATGAACTGTGCCTTCATTTTTCTGGGGTTAGAAGAGGCTGAGGTGGTCCTTTCACACCTTCTGCAAATGGTGCAAGTGAGGAAAGGTCAGAACTCTTTTGGGAGTACTGCAGAAACAGCAGGATGCTAGTGTATTGCTCTTCTGCAAGAGCAAAGAAAACTAACTTTGTAGCTGAGTAGAGAAAACCTTTAAAACAACATCGGGAATGCACAGCTGGTATAGTGGATGAGGCCTGTTCAGTTTGTTAAGGACCAGGATGTGTGTGAGCATTTCAAAAGGGATCTTTATAATGCACACAACCCCAGCTCCTTTGTGCAGAGAGTGGTATAGCTCCCCCTGCAATACTTTTCATGATGTTGCAAAGCTCATTTTACTGAAGCATTGTGGAGCTACATAGTGGTACCTATGGAATCTCCAAGGAGGACCTATACTATCCCATGGAATGGCAACAACTATGCCAATGTCAAGCTAGGCCTGCATCCTTCATCCTGCTTGAGAATCTGGGGCAGTGAGACCTCTATGTACAAGCAAGCCACCCAAATTGGAAACACCCCATTCACATTTCACCACCAAAACACCCGAGATAGACACCTGTTCATGGTGCTTTACCTGCTCTAAAGTTGGGGGAAAAGAAAGAAAAAAAACACCCAAATCCACAGAAAGGCAACGTTCCTGTTTGCCAGCAGATGGCAATGGCACTCCACTTGTTCATCGCCTATCCCGTTCCTGGAAAAGGACACATCGATGCCATCTACAGAGCACTCGGAAGAAGCAAATGTTTCAGCTCTGCACAACGAAAACACTTTAAAAAATCGTAGGAGAGTAAATAAGGCCATTTCATGTGCAATCCCACCACCTAGAAGCCTGGATGTGATGGAAGATTTACACTAAACAGGAAAAACTGTATGATTTTCTCATTCTCCCCCTTTCATTTTCCCTTTATAGAGATTCAGTCTAGAATATTAAGGGAATATGGTTATTTATTGACTTATGCAATTTCAACTTTCCTGATTGAAGAGACAGGATTTCCCCCCTTACCTGCATATTCTGTGTGGAGGGGAAACAGTAGGAACCCAGCAAGGACCAGACAATCTCAGCAGTTCAGTGGCAGCTCCTCCTTCTGCCACCTGTAAAGCTTTTCTCTTTTGCAGTTCTGAATGAGTCCTTGAAATGCCCTTGAGCTATAGTACATAATAAGCTAACATTTATACAGACATATGCTCAGCAGTTCAACAGATCCACGTGGAACCTGCAGCTCTCCCCTGATAAGGGTACTCAGTACAGCCCCTTCTTCTGCCCCATTGAAAGACTAAGCACTGTGAGGCTGCTGACCTTCCACTGATGGATAATCCAGCCAAAAAACAGGTCCTCCAGGGCTTCAAAATCTCCCTCTGAACTAGAGGAATAACAGCCCTCCAGTTTTGGGCTCTCACCAGAATAGAAAGGAGCCTTCAGCACGGACAAAGGACTTCAGGCAGATTGCAGCTTTAGTGTCAGCCAGGCAGGAGAGCCTGGGGCATATCCCACTTGCAGAAGGCTGGACTGCAGGAGAGAAGGTACTGGAACCTGTGAGTAAGGGGGGTGCAAAGGCATCCTCATTTGGATGGCCAAGAACAGTGCCTGTGAAGTGAGTAATTATGCTTGTGTGGACACTGCAGGTCCTCTAGCAGCTGTCACGGCACAGGGTCAGTTAAAGATTAGGCTGTTTAATTAAAACAGGGTGTGGAACAGATTCGGGGGAAGGGCAGCTTGCCCAATGACAGCATGGACCATGCAATCTCTCTAGGAGACCTGCTGATTAGAGATTAAGAGGCATCTCTGCCGCAGGAAAGGGGACTCATCTCTGAAACTCCTCAAACAGGTACTTCATGGTGACTTGTCTTGTTAGCACAAATAGAAGTCCCATCACAGGGTTTGGCTGAACTGGACATAAGCTCTTCTCCAGCTGGCTAAGTGATTCCAAAGTGGGAGGAGAGGTGTTCTTGAGATATGCTTTCTCTTTAAGATATTTCCACCCGAGGCACAAGTAAAAAACACATCTTCACACCACCCCTTTTCACTCTGGTCGATAACCCACGCCTCTCTACAGTGAAGTCACTCCCCAAGCAGAGGGCTGCCTGCCGCCTCTATGAGTGCTATTGGAAGACATGGGCTCCAAGTGGCTTAACATGTTGACAAGTTCAAGGCACCCTGAAGGAGGAGAGAGCAACAGAGAGAAAAAAAAAGAGAGAAAAACCCCCAACAAACCAAGGGTAAGACAGATTCCTCAACGGCAACTTGTTGTCTACCTCCTGTATGTCTGCAGCAAAAACCTGACCAATCCTCACTTGCCTTCTGCTTCTGAGGATCACATAAGGAGAATAGAAACATGAATATAGTGAAATATTGCCAAATGGTAAAGACCAGTGCTGTGGTTCAAAAGGGGAAAAGCCAATAGATCTGTAAATGTGAGCAGGTTGTGAGCCTTTCAGCCTTACAGAAATGGTTATCTTAGATCATAAAATGGCCCATTTACTGCATCACAGATAGGTAACTTGTGACAGGCTGGCGCCGCAAGGGAGAGGGGGAAAGGAAGAGGGTTTATACCCTGACATATTTGAGCTTGCAGGGCTTACCTACTCACTGTTCTATCTGTAAGCAGGATGTTCTAACTGGCATGGGAAAATTTAACTGCTCAATAAAAAGGAAGACCAGAATAAATTAAAAGGGCATTTTTCCACAACAGCTTTGTCTGTCCTTTCCTGAAGCCTCCTGTCTCAGCTCTTCCAGCCCTGGGTTCCCCACCAGCTCTGTCAGTGCCCTCCTTGGGTCTGCAGACCCACAACTCTTACAGCTCTGAGCACCCCCCTACACCAACCCCCACCAGAGCCCCCAGTCATTAAATACTGTTCCTGCTGCTCACTTTTCTTCGTTGCCTCTTCAGCAGGGGAGGCAACAAGAAGGGCCCCAATGTAATGATGTTTTATGCAACTAAAGGAAGACTAACCCAATACATTTTTTTAAAGTGATCTCACTCAGGATTTCATACTCAGCATCCTAGAGTAACAGGTACAACTCCAGCTATACACAAAAAAGAGCGCCTGTCACTTTGCACAATGCTGTTTTGCATGCATTCAGCTTCAAATCTGTGCACCCGAAAGGAGAGCTTGTCATAGTAAACTACAGCAGAAAAGCTAATCCTGTATGACAGGTAGTCTACACCACATTGTAAGTCAGCAGTTGGCTGGCATCCTCTGTTCTTATAGGGTGCTACAGTCTCGGGGCAGGAAAGCCATGCTCACATACGCACATGGAGAGCTCTGAGATGGCGGAGTGTGAAAGAGAGTAAAATCCTCAGAGCCTATTGCAGACACCACATGGGCCCACATTTGAGGCAGTGTACACATAGGCTTTTTACATGCTTCGGCAAACCCAACTGAGCACTGCGTGTGGGCCCGCTCACAGACGGGGAACCAAACAGCACCGACAGCAAGACAGACAAACATCCAGAGACCTCAACTAACACAACCCCAAATCACAAAAGCACTAAAAGAAAATCCTTCATATACTACCAAACCTGTGCAGATTTAGCCACATCCTTTGTCAGACAGGAGTGAAGGGCAATGCATGTGTTCAGTGGCAGACTCAAATCCACAAATGCTTTTGTGCACCAATACAGAGCCTCATACAGCCCCTGAAATGCACACTGTCATACACTGGGGTTTACAAAAAAGCCAACTCTAACTAGAACTATAGAGGGAAGTGTTTGAGGTGTTCACCAGACCTGAACACTTCTGTGAAGCAGCAATTCCCAAGTATAACCTAAATGCAGCAGCTACTCTACCAGCAGCCAAACCTGGAAGCAGATGTAAGGAACATATAGAGAAGTCTAGGTATGAAAGAAGCAACAGTTAGGTATAGCACTGTGGAGAAAGATACACTCACAGCATCATAGGGCAGCATGGGCAGAAACTGGCCATTCTCAACCACTCACTGCATAGGTTTGTCCCCATGTGGCAAGGATCAGAAAAAGGATGTTTGCTCTTCTCACCATTTCAGAATGGTCCTCCTGCAGTCCTTTGAACCATCCAACAGCACAGTGGCTGTTCTCAGCATTTTACAAATCATATTATTGCGCTGTCAGCCTTTGCAAAGCTGATGGAAAAGGGCCATACAATCAGGTGATGCAAATCAGTTTAGCTTTGCTGAAGCCATCAGAACAGTACAGTTCCCACTGCCTGATGCTCAGGCTCTTGTGCCAGTGGTGGATTCAGGAGTGGACCTGAGCTCATAGTGGCCCTGAGCTCATAGTGGCCCCCATAGTGACTCCTTCTCAATATTCTCTTCAGCAAGTTTTATGCAACTTATTATGTTGTGGTTCTATGCGCAGCCTTGACATTACTCACAGCACCCTGTAATCCTCACATCATGCAGTTTTCCTGCAAGAATATAAAGAGAAGCCACTGATTTTCTCAGGAAAAAAATATTTTCAAGGGGAAAACTCTTTTATTCTGCTTAAGCCAACATGTAGGTTACTACCACACAGCAAGCTTCTACCATGGCAAGCGAAGGCAACAGCTGCTGCAGGGATAACACAAAAAAGTAGATGGATGGACACACCAGTGAGTGTGGGTATGCATAAATGAACCAAGACAGAGGAGCAAGTCGGATCAGTGAAAAGGCTCCTGCACCATCAGAGCAAACAGGAGCTTTAATCTGCCAGGTTAAACGGATGCTGAGGCATCTCCCACCAGAAGGAATGTGTCTGCAGCACGGCTGCAATTTGACCTTCAACTTCTCTCCTCTGTCTGTGGAGCACAGAAACTCTGGTTCCCTCATGCTCCTCCTACAGAACAGAAGGGGGAAGGAGGAAAAAAAAAAAAAGCACTGCCAAAGAGGCACTAACTCATCTCTTACTCTTGGATAAGTGCAAATTTATGTCTCTGTCTGCCTCTGAGTCTTTATTATCTCCTTAAGTGGCTAGCTTTGTACACAATTTATTATAAAAGCCAGGAATCTACAGCCAAATTACAGATCAATTGAAAACTACACAGAAAACAATTAACATCTGGCAGCGGTTTCATCTATAAAGCTGTCACAGGCTTTGCCTCTTCTGACACCCATATTTCCTCTCTCCAAACCCAGTCTCCCCTTTTGCACCTCATGAGTCTGTGGGAGGCTGAATATCCTCTCTCCAATCCTGTGGTAGCATATGGCTGGCTCTGTACCAGCAGGCCACTGTGTGCAGTATGAACACCAGGCTTGAATACAACATAATATCCCTCTGTCTCCTTTAAAGAGATTACTTCCATCAGGTCTACAGAAGGAAGCTAAAGCTGGGACTGTCTCATTGTACTGGGGCTTTCACCTCCTCCTGAGTGGGTAGAAGGCAGGAGGAAGCCAGGAACATTGGTCTGTGGTATGTCTTCCATCACTGCTTATTGATCTGCTGCTCCATGTTCTCAGAAGCCTTCTATAACTTCCCAGGCATCCCTGTCCACTTCTAGTGGCAGCCCTTTGCTAGGCAGCCATGCAAAGACTGGAAGATCAAAAAGAATGACAAAAAACATCATATGCTAAGAAGAAGTCTATCATTCACAATGTCTCTCACAGTCTTTCCACTAATAATCAGCTCTTCTTTCCCCTCAGCTCTCCTGTGTTTTGCGTCAGTGAGAGGAGAGCAATAAGATATGGAGATGCCCATAGGCAGCTCTCTGGGCAGCTTTCCGTGGGAGAGTATGGCCTTCTCTGGGGTCAGAGCTTTGGTATCTGAGAGGTGCTGTGATAATAACTTCACACAAAGTAGAAATCAAATGGAAAAGCACTGTAGTACTTGCAGATACCCTGTTTCTAAAAACTTTTCAGTCATTCGTTCCTGAGGATGACAAATGTCTCCAGCAGCATGTGCCTTAAACCTTGCGGCCAACATGTCTTCTCCTCACCATCCAGAGTTTCACTGCTTTTTGTCAAGGCTCTTTCATTTACTAGGAAAATATGAGGGAGTTGGGAGTTCAGTGATCTTGAAAACCCCTTTGTCCATTCTCCCTTCTCTCTCCCTCTCTCCACCAACCTTCCACAGCTAATTCCTACTTCTCCATCTCATCTGCACAACACAAAGACTCTGCCAGTAGTAAGCACTTCAGTAGGCACTGAGGCAGGAACACAGAATCAGCAGGTAATACTGGTTTCAACAAAGAATACCTAGCTTGGCTTTCCATTATGTGATGTGATGGGAGTACAAGAAAGGGTTTCTGCTGAGTTCACACATGATTCAGGTTGGAGAGTTACTATCCACTTTTGAGGCACAAGCTGATGGACACTATCTCATGCCCAACAAAGGTGAGGTCACTGAGGGACTGGCTGCAACATTCCTAGCCGTTACTTTTTAACAGTATTCCTGTAGAAATAATTCGTTTTTCTGATGTACACTGTAGTTTGCATCCTAGCTGAAATACTAGAGTTGATATACATGTAAAAAACACTGTAGGAAACGTAAGTCTTCACTCATCGTTTTTGGGACAGTGGGGCAAAACACACTTTGGACACTTTACCCATCCTTTCTCTTCTACCACTCCCTAGATATGCATCCATCCTTAGAAAAATGCTGATAACTTGCTGCAAAAGTGAACTCCCTGTTTGGATAGCAGGACCACTGAACTGAGAGTTACAGAAATTGTTACACAGGAGTAGCTCTGGAGATGCTTGTCTCATGGAAAGCTGGGGAGAGGAAATGGATGAGTGGATGGTGCAAGGGAAGCCTCCGCCCTTCAGTAAGCTAAGAACAGCTGTTGTTGATGATGATTGCTTCCTAATTAGCTTGCTCTTGTATAAGATGGATAATTTTATGTACCTCCAGAGGAGCAGATTAGCTCTGAATTCACATTGTATCCATTTGTGAAGAGTACCCTATAAATTATTTACCTAACTCTCAGAAATACGAGCTCAAGAAAACTCCAAGTATGTCTAATTATATGGCAAGAATAACACAGAGTAGAAAGCCTTGCTGCATTTCACAAGTGCACAGAAGTGATAAAATACTTTTAAAAGTTACCATGCACACCCCATAATGCTACAAACTGCTAAACCTCATAGTACTGATATTTCTCCAAAGCAGTTTTGGTATGGCAGGAGCACATAGAAACCTCAGCCACAGTTTTGTCCTTCAAGGTGCAAAAAATATGCAAACCCAAAACAAAACTAAAAAACAATTCATATCTCCAAACACATAAGGTTATCATGGCCATAATGAAACAAAATGAATTTGAGTATATACTGATAAATGGCTCTAAACTTCATAAAGACTCTAACAACCTCTCCGAAGTTGCTGGCTCTGAATCACTACTGGTTTAAGTAGAATAACACAGTGATGGATCAGCTATGCTATAATTTTCACTCCATTTTTTGCTATGTTAGTACATTGTTACTTCATTACTATTGAACCACTATATTTTTTCTGTGCTTTGCAACCAGCATTCTGTTAACCCATGGTGAGCCTGTGGCCACTGTAACAGAGCTGGTACTGGGTTTCATGGCAGTGGCACCCCAGTTCTTATTTGAAGACGAAAGGAGACATAGCATACTGTAGTATTTACAGGTCCATTGACCTTATTTCAGGGTGAAGATGACATTCAGATACAAGAAAACAGAATGGTATCAATTAATGCCAGGTTCAATTAGGAGAAAAAAAATGTAACAACATGAAATTGATACGGGAGAAAAGGAAGTAGAGAGACATGAGTCCACAGAGAGAGCACTATTAAGTGCAGTGGGGACATCTTTCCCCATCACTGATTGCATGGAGGACTTTACAGCTTACATGGACACTGGGTCGTAGACCCTGTTTTGAATACATCTTGGTCTGTTAGGCTTCTTTTCTCTCCTTTGGGATTAGAAAAATATTCTGGCTCTTGCTAGAGTCAGGCTACTGAATGCAACAGATCTTTTTGTCTGGTTCAATATCACATCAATGAACAAAGGTGCAACTCAGAGCAGCCACAGTTCAATCAGTGGTTCTAATCTGTGAATATTCACTGAACGTTTATATCCCAGGTAGGTATCGATAAAGCTTAAATGGCACTGTCAGGAGCAGACACAGGTATGGGAATGAGTTTGGTTAGGAACACATGGTGTGGAAAAAGCAACCAAGTAAACAGTAAGACTTTACAGATGTAAGCAGAATACCCAAGGCCTATTGTTTACATGTTCCAAATAAGCAGGGACAGTGTTGGGATCAGGCTCTGGAGACACAGTCCATAAGGTATGGAAAACTCATCTCTTTCTAACCTCTTGAGCCATTTTAAATTCAAATCCCCTGATTTTGCCCAGAATTGCTCTCCTCACATTGCTCATCTTGCCTCTTCTCTTTTGATCATGGGCTACCTACATTCCCTTTGATTCAAATATGATAAAGAAAAGCTTCCCTAAATGTACCAGCAGGACTGTAACAACGATCCACAAAGATGCACAATTACCTACCAACAGACAATAGCTGTCTGTCACATCTGGGAAGACAATCCAGAGCTTAATAGAACCTCTTCCAGAATGGGTCCATCACAAACTGGCATCTCCCATCTCCAGTGTCTGGGAAAAGGCATCGTTCCTGTTGAAATGGACTTAAGGATCTTTACAAGACATCCAATGGCAACCATAGAAAATTTAGAAGTCCAGTGCCACTTATGGTGTAGTCTTTGCCTCATGTTTTTGTAGCAGGGTGATTATCAGGGGACACATGTACCATAGTAAAGGAATGCATCATGGTTTAAAGGTTAATTCTTGACTTGATTTGTTTCAGAAGTATTCAGAGAATGATTACTCAGATAGTCACTAATGTGCAGGGAGAATCTCTCGATTCCTCCCAAAAATGTATCTATTTGATTTTCTTGAAATGCCTTTCTGTTGTTGTCTCCTCACACTCCTAACACCCAGAGCTTGCGGCTGTATTGCCCCCTTTCCCCTGCCAATGCACCCTTCCTTGGCCACAAATCAGTTTAATGCAGTGTGGCTGGATTTGCTTTGGAAAGATGGCAAAGACAGGGGAAGAAAAGGAGGAGGGTGTTTGAGAGTGAGAGAAAGCAACTGAAACCAAAATCCAGAAGTTGAATCCCTCGTGCTGAATGTTAACTTACAGAAAAGTAACCCAACAACCTTGAAATAGAGCAAAGCCCAATTTAAATTCATTACATTTAAATTAAATTTAAAGCCCATGTAAATGATTGACTTAGTTAAGAATATGTCATGTGGAAGAGAAAAAGTGCAGCAGTGACATGCCAGGCAGCTTTGGCTAATTTTACAATTCGCAGCAAAATCTTTATACTCTGCAATTTAAAAAAAAAATACGCACATATCTTATTAGCACCAATATTAGAGCCAGAATTTTTACTTCTTCCCAAGAAATCATTGAATGTTTTGCAAACTTCACACACTTCATCTACTGAAATGTGGCTACTGTGCTGGGGTATGAAGGACAGGGACCTCCATAGGGGGTATAGAAGGAAAAATAAATGTAATTATTGCCGAGTGGAATTTTTTCTCTCTCTCAGGACACATGCTCTGAAGTGGGTAAAAATGCTCCAGGATCTTTAACTACTATGACCTTAATTCCAATGCAAAAGAACATTTCACTTTTATTCAATTGAGAGAAGAGTTACAGCATTTTTGAACATTTTTTTACAAACTTAATCTACTGACAGTTACCACCGACACCAGTGGGCATTAGGTCACAGTCTGAAGGATTATGTCACTGGAGTTTTATAAAACTACATGATTTGTAAGAATATTAATGATAATATTAATAAAATAATTCAAAACACGCTGTGTGCCTATCTATGCCCTCCCTGCTATCTCACACAATGATTTTTTCCTTGTGTTGGTTTTGGTCTACTGCACCAAAATTACTTTTGTTTATTTTTTATGAGAAAAATGGCCCTGTATGGACATTTATAGCCTTTGATATATTCCAGAATGCTTGCTAAAATTTAGAAATACAAAATTATGACATTATGGAACTTGTATTTTAATCTGTTAATAATATATGTGGTCAGAATAGTACAGTTAAGTGGAGACTGAATAGTCTTGAAGTAAGGTCCTCTCATAGTCTTCACTTCAAAGATAACTTTATTTTCCTGCATGAAGTGCAGATGAGCACCATGGATGAATGAGGAGTCCTACAGCAAGTTTGACCCTAATTTGATGAGAGATTGCCCCAGTGAAGTACCTTGAAGGCATACTCTACCATAAAATTGGGGGAAGCTAAGGATGAGAAAATATAGATGTTTGGAGGGAAATGGGTTAATACTTAGACAAAAAAAGCAACTGTTTCTGCTGGGAGTCATATGCTATCTTTTTTTAGCAGCCAGTCCAGAAGTGTTATTACCTGTGTACAGCATTTTTGCTTTTCTTGTCATCATTTTTTCCAAGATGAACAGGAGCTGGGTATATCTTGTAAATAGAATAGAGTAAAAGAGAACTGTACATACTTCCCCCTGAATGCCATAAGAAGAGACATGTTTTATAAATATTATTGTTTTGCTTCATTTCATCTTCTTATTGGTGCTGGTTCCAAGCAAGTAGGACCTCAAGAGTTGGTCAGTTTAATGCAAGAGGAATGAATGATGCAGAAGCTCGTGAGCTCTGAATCTCATCTAAGCTGTGCTGCTGGAAATCAGGGGTAACACAGGGAGAGGCCCTTGCATGAAAACATCAGAAAATCAGAAAGGCCCTCTGACAGTCTCAGTGTCACTCCCTTCACTGGAAGCCAATCCACATCTGAGGCTTGAAATGCTCCCAAGCAGTACTAAATAAACAAGAAGAGAAAAAATAATTTACATAGAAACCATGTGTCCTTTTCTGGGAATGAGATGGCTTTTCCTTTCCATTTCTTTTTTCTTTTTCTCTTTTATTTTCATTTAGCAGTAGTGAATCTGCTGCCATTGGAGGCTGCAGGGGCAGATTGTATCAGCGGGTTAAACAACAGGACAAATGCATAGACAACAAGGCCATAAAGAGATATGAAAGCAAATAGGAAGAAATACATCTCCTAATGTCCCCAGTCCAATGACTGTGTGTGCTGGAGGAATATGAGGGGAACAGAAATTGTCCAGTTGCTTTTCTGGAAAAGCATCTTTCTTTGCACAGATTGCAGAAAAGGTACTAGCCCAGACAACTCTTCTCACTCTTGAGGATGCTGTTTGTACTTGTGGATAAAACCTCATCCTACTGAAGAACAGAGTTGCGTGGTGGGCTGCTACAGAACAAAGTAGAGTCTATAGAAGTCAGGGACAGCCATCCTTCCTCATCCAGTGAGTGGCATTTGGAAATCCTGGCAACACAACCATTCATAAATTGTCTTGGGAAGTTGGTGGATGAAGCGGCTTGAGGAAGAGGTCACAAATGAGAAACTGTTCCCCCTGGGTCTCCGTATCTATAGCACAGGATGGGGCTGCAGATGCAGCTCGTTTCCAGCATGGCCCAACAGTGGCATAGCATCTGCTGCTGAGTCCTTTCCTCCTGCAGATGGGAATCTGGATTATCCACCAGCAGCACTTTTTTTCTGGTTTAGTAATTGCACTTAAGCACAGCCAAGCAGTAGTAGTTCATTAAGAACAGATTCAGGCAAGCAAAGAACACAGATCTTCCTCTTACTCCCTATGGCTCAACCCTGAAGTGCTTTCTCCTATGAAGGCTCATGGCTGAGTTGCAGCACAGAACCCCTTTAAAAGAAGGCAGTGCCCTACCGATTGAAGAATTGCTCTCAAAAGTAATCAAGCGTCTCACAGAAAGGGGTCTTGAAAGCTAGGCACACCAATTTAAAGATTTAGCCAGAAGATTTTGACAAAGCTCCTTTATATGGAGCAGATATTTGTCTCAGTGAATGGAAAAATACAGTACGAATTAAGTCTGCAGAATAAGAACACCAGAGGAAGCGACCTGCATTGACTGGTAGCCAATACTGCACCCCTCATGATGTGCAACTAATAACAGCACGCTAAACATTCAGCTTGCACATTAAATATTAATAACATTTTTCTTCTGAGTCATCATTAAGCTAGAGCCTTGCTGCACAGCACAAACTGATTTACAGACCATCCGCAGCAGGCTTCCAGGCTGCCCGTGATGCTCAGCTAAGCACCTGCTATCCCAGGGTTTGGTGAGGGACCAGCAAGTGAGCTTGGTCAGAAGTTGGAGGCTTTCAAGTGAAAGAAAACAGCAACCCAGGCAGGTAGACAGACAGACAACCCACTCTTCTGACCACCCCTCTGTCCACAAGTAATAGAGAGCATATGAAACAAATTTCTGCAGGGAGACAGAGTTCAAGTCCAACTGCTTAGCTCTGAGAATGCTGCAGCTGCAGCTGGTGTCCAGTGTTTCTCTGCCCATTTGCTTCTTGGATAAATCTCACAGCAGCTCTAATCTTCTGGGAAAGCCTTCCACAAGCGAGAGTTTTACAGCCCCTCCAAGAATAAAAGTATGACTGCTACTATTTTGATAATGAAAAATGGGAACTACCATTCTCTTGAAAAAATGGTAGTGTCAGCCATGTTTGTACTTAAAGAGAGTCTGGATGCTCCTTTATACCTTTTCTCAGACAAGGTGGTTTCCAGTTCAGAAGCTTACACTGCTTGCAGCTAGAAAGAACTGTTTGCCTGGTCCATGGAGAACATTTTGCAGGGAGATTCAGACAAGCCATTTTTGAAATATGGGACTTGAAAAAATCTAGGTAATGTATAACAATTGAAAAATGCTTGCAGTGACTCTTAGCAACACCCTATCAAAAGCAGCTTGTCTTAGAGACTTCAAATATACTTCAAAAAAGTTTCTTTGAAAGAACCTGGCAAGTTCTAGCAGTATGGAACCGATTTTGAAGAGGTGAAAACTTGTGAAGTGAGTCAATGATGAGTTAGAAACATCAGAAGAGGGTCAGATTTTTAAAGAAGGTGCCAGACATCTCCCAAAGAACTGTGCTTTTATTTAAAAGACTAAATAAATAAAAAGTAGTAGCTCTCTAATCCTTTTTCCCTGTGAAGTTTTCAAAACATAGGTAGATCACTAGAGGGTTCTTTACACACAGTGATTTTTTTAGAGAAAGATAGGAAACTTATTTCATATCTTATTTCCCCTTTGGCGGCCAGGGAATGAGGAGGGAAAGAGGTATGTGTAAGAATCACAGACAAACCCTTCACACTTCCCTCATGATATCTAGGAGTATTCTTCCTTCACTTGCTGGTATGCACAGATTCTAGATCAGCTACCAGTATTTCTCAGTGGGTATTGTGATGGGCAAAGATTCAAAAAGCCAGAGTACCATTCACCTGCTGGGGTGATTTCTGACAAATGACTTGAGGACTGGTTATGCCCAGCTTTCTAGGTCTATAAAACAGAGAAACTAAGCTACACAGGCCTCTTTCCTCATCTCTCTGAGGTCTCTAGTGCCACAGAGTGACACAGATACACATGCTTGTGTACACCTATATGAATTTGCAAGTGTTAAGTGTACCTCTGCATAGGCATGCAGACATAAACATATATGATTGCTCTTATTACATTCATTCTTTCTTTCTTCAAGTCACAGAGGATAATGGCACATTGCACATCCTCCATCGTTTCCTACAGCCCACATTTCCTTCCAAACATAGCACTCTCTTCTGCTGCACATAGCAGCTATGTCATTGAAAGAAAATTCCGGTGTTCTTCCCTCACCTCTTTTGTATGTAGAAGGCTCATTAATACATTCTACATAAAAATCCCTACTATAATAATATTGCTGTGCTGTTCAGCAAAGATTGATGCTTACAGGGAAGTGGCGCCATATTAGCAAAGGTTTATTACTCTTATGAAATCTGCTCCAGAGCATTAGAAAGATATAGACGATTAGTGATTTTCAAAAAAAGCGAATAAAGTGCATTCGTGATTCACCATCCTTATTTTTAATTCTTGTTATCATCTCTGTTTGCTAATTTGCAGAACTGTGAGCAGGTGTCACTATCACACAAGAATTTGCCAGATTTTCTCATATTTATCTTATGCGTTGCTCTTTATTTCTCAGTTGTTTTGATGCACAGCAATAAGACAGCTCTCTAAAAAGTGGTACTTTTTTAACTGCTTTCTGCTCAAGAGTAGGGGATAGGTCCTGTACCTGTTGGCACAACTGCTGAATCAAAGCCTGCTAGCTTTTTCAGAACTGTCTCTGAAACTCATTCCCTATCAAAGCATCACGTGTTTATGTAAAAGCACTGCAGAGGTTTGGATCGTTACCCAGAAACCACTGTCAATAAAACAGCATTAGACACAAATCAAAGCATCAATAAAAGACATTTCTTTCCAGATGAGGTCTGTGTGCCAATTAAAATACTTCAAGATCTATGTAAGAAGAGATCACTTGATCATGCAAAAAGTACATAAGGAAGAAAACCAGGAAAGGGGGGTGGGGGGGGAAAGGGAGCATCAAGGGAAAACTGATCTCTGCATGGGATTACTGTTCACAGGAACCAATTTGTGTTGATGAGTTGGATATTTAAGAGCTGATAGCATGTTGTGCTGTCTGATATGGCATTGGTGGCTATGGGATTTCTTCAGCAGCAACTTTATTCACTAAGATCCAAGTACCAGATAATGAATTCCATAGATAGGTAACATTTCTCTGTGTCAACGTTGGAGACAGCAGGTTGTCAGCTGAGTTTTCTCTGTTCCAAGGCTGAAGGTTGGGAGGGAACTGAGTTGGTTGGATCTTTCAGGAACCTTCTCTAGACTCTTTTGGCAGATACTGAGGCTCACAGAGCAAACAAGCTGTCATGGGATTTTTTTCTTAGATAATTTGGCCTGTTAAGGCATGATCAATGATGGACTAGGAGTCCCTGCTCCCTGGGAAGCTAATGGAGCAAGTATCTCCTTACCAGCAACAGGCAGTGGTAGGGGAGGGCCTATACCTCCCATTATCTCCATGAGAACTCTGCACTGTGCTAGCAAAAAAGGGCAAGGCTTGAAGCCTGTGAGACACAGGCTTCCTTACAACTGCTTACTTTAAGAACATCCAAAAATAAGATTTACATCAGGAAGATGAAGGTACTGTATCTTCCAGATGCTTCACTCCTTTACTCTCCTGCCCCCTCATCACTATTTTCTTGTGTTTTGTTTATTTTGCTTACCTCTAATGGCTAAGCCAGAGGGAAAAACACATAATCTTGCTAAATCATTTCAATCTATCTACCTGCCTCCTACTTTTATAGTCTACAGTTAGCATTTCAGATCCCAAAAAGGCTGCGAAAGTGTAACCAGTAACTCCAATTTCAGGAGAAGAAAGCTTCAAGACATAAAACCCAAACCCCAGCATGCCAGGATGAGAAAATTGAGCCATCTAATTGTGTACACTGAATAAACTGTGAAGCAGGACCAGTGGTTATAATTTCTAAAAGATTTAATTTTAAAATATAGTAATACAGATAAGGGATTAACATTAATACTGTAGGTGACTAATCTTGACTGTGTCTATTTTAACAACAGCATTGCTACCACCATCATAAAGGAAATTAGCACTTGTAATTAGATCAAATCCTTTATGTCAGTAATCCCACTTGAAGATATTTTCAGAAGGTTGGAGGTTTAAGGCAATTTCCTGTGTGCATCCAAGACTCATTAATTAATATTGATATTTAACTTGTTCCAGGGTTTCATTTCTTGGTTATACTCAGAGCTGTGCCCAGCTAACTGATTTGAGAGAATAGTTTAGTCACACCGGAAAATAACTGCCCATTCAGCGCCAAACACTATAAAGCAACAAATCAGAGACCTATAAAATTGTCTTACATATAAAGAATTAGATTTCTCTGTATCTACGCAATTTATGTCACTTTTTCCATCCCATGAAATTACCCTTAAAACCCTGCATTTGAAGTAAAATTAATCTCATTGTGTGACAATATTCTCCCCAATGATTGATATGGCTTATGTCATTAAGATTTCTTTCCTAAAGTTCAGTCTCTACATTTCTGAAAATAAAATAATTTTAAAAAGCTTCATGTATAGGAGGGGGGAGGGAAGGAGGGAAAGAGGGACGGAAAAAATATTTCAGATTCACAACACACTGAAAAAAAACCCAAACAAGTAAAAATATATGACTTTAAAACTTCTCAACTGTTGAAGTCACTCGTATGGTTCTGAGGACCTAAACAACTATTTTACCATGGTCCTGGTTGGCAGTACTGAACAATACCTCCCTCCCAAGCGGAGCAAAAGCAGAAGATAGAGTCAGACGTTTGCTGGTAGCAATCAGCCCTGACAGATTTAGGAGTGTGTACAAACCACTTTGAACACTTCAGCTCTGGTGCATACATATGCCTCCACAGCATTCCTCTAACAGGCATTGAGAATAATGCGAAAGAAAAGCAGAATATGCAACAGACAGTGCACCTATATCAGCTGTCCCTGAGTTTGGAAGAGCTTTTCACATCCTGCCTCCCACTGTGCTAACAGCCTTTCATGGTTTTGTTCCTAGGGACTGAAGATCCATGAACAATCTCTCCCCACACTGTACCTTTAGCTCCTTATTTCTGGGCACCTCAGTAAGGCTAGACTAAACCACAAAAATCAAAGGAAAGAAGTTATTGTTTGGTTAAGGTTAAATCCCAGTTCTCCTATCTCAAACCTCCTGCTGAGGTGCTGTACAAACTCAGATGAGGAAAGTACTTCAAGGTGCTTGGAAAGAAACCATACCACAAAGACTACCTTTGAAAGCTTGGGTTTGCTGATTGTTCACCAGTCTTACAAAACCAGGAATGGCCACTTACCTGAAAAGAAAAAGAGAAAGAAATATGCACGATTATTCATTTTTTTAAAAAAGAAAATTACACTTTGTACAAAAGGAAGAAGAATAAAATGATTGTGGTGCACCAGTAGATGGGGTGTGGGATGCCCAGAGCAGCAAAAGCAGGGACTTATATCACATTCCTGCAAAAGCAGGGAAAGAATATACAATGGCAGAACTGTAGGATAAAGTCAGGACTGAAATAGGGAAGTATAAGATTGGAAACAATTAGGGTACATTTGGAAACCAATAGCAGAATATGCACACATTCTTCTGCCTACAAAGATATCACGAATAAAGGCAGCAGTCACATTCTCTGAGGTTTCCTTCCTATTTTCTGCCTTTCTCCCATTTCTACTATGAAAATTTTCTTCCAGTGTACAAACTGAATGTGTCCCTTTCTGCAAATTGAAGGATTCTATCTCTGCAATAAATATTGAGTTCAGACAAACAGTTCCAGAATACTTCCAATATATGCTTTTCCTGCCCCCTCTCCACCAAGAAAACCAAACAAAAAAGTCTGAGGAACCTGCAGACAAATCCCTTTCTGAGCAACTTGTGTGCACAGTCCCATTAGCAGCAGCACAGCAGGCCATTGATTGGGGAGGGGAAAAAGGCTTTGTTTATGGTGATGGATTTTAAGACTCCTGGTGGTAGTTTATTTCATAGGAATTTTTGGAGAGTTGGCTATTACACTGATGGAAACCCGCAGAACATGCTGATTTTAAAAGGCATGTGGTGAAAACAAGTGGGAGTGCTTATTTTTTGAAAAACATTTTTATTAAATAATTTGAAACACATTGATAAAAATGTATCTGAGAGTTACGCTGCTGTAATTTATAATACAAATTACATTGCTATTGACAGTTGACAAAAAATATGGGAATTTAATCCAGCAACTAACTTCAGCAATGTGAATTCCTCTGCTGCTTTTCTTTCTTTTCTATTATTTTCTTTCTTTTTTTTTTTTTTTTTTTTTAAGTCATAATAGACAGCATATGAAGCCGGATACTTGCTGGGATAACCAGATGCTGTGCTGTTTCTGGCCTTAGACTTATTTTCTGCCTCATCTCCCCAAAGGATACACAACTGGGAGTAACCTAACCAACTCCCTTATCATCTTTAAGTATGGATCAACCCTAGGAAGTACCAACAGGGAATTCATTCTGCATAAATACTTGGTTTCAACTTATGTAGTATCTTTTGCAACCCTGAAGTCATCTTGTCTACTCCCATCCCAAGAAAATCCCCATAGGGAACAAAACCCAAAACAAATCCTCAATTTGCTTGGAATTAATTCACCTGGAAGATTTAAAATAGAAATGAGATCATGATCTTGTCCTTGACATATCCTTAAGGAACAAGCACTTGGTCTGAAGGATCAAGCCACCCACGGTGCTGTCTATCCTTTTGCAAATACATCCTGAGACATATGTACCCATCAACTTAGAGATGCCAAGCCCTTTGCAGTAACACTGCAGAGCTAACAGCTGTAATAGGGTACTGGGAAATCAGATCATCCTACATTTAAACTGATTTCTATCACTGATACTCTTTGCAGCACAGACGTAGCGTTAAATGCAATAACATGCTGCTGCATGATCACTAAATTCTAGGAGTAAATTCGATATTTGCTGGCATCCCCTATCCAGAGATACAAAGTGTGCACATGTATTGGAGATGTTAGTTAGAATTACCTTTGCAATGCCTCCTGGGGAAAACCAGAACAGCTTAGGCATCTGTCTGGGAAGAAAGGGTTGTCATTCTTACCCTGTTCAAAATTGTTTACAAATTGTTCTTCCACTTGCTTTGTATTACCATTGTGACCCTGTTGCTGTCTTGGACACGGGTGGGTTTTGCTACAAGAAGTACGAAGGGCCTATTCCCATTGCTTTTAACATTTTCAAAGAAGGAGCTGTGGTAAAACAATGGAAACAAAAACAATGTCTTTGTGACTCATGTAGTTAGGAGCAGGTAAGGAACAAAGCCAATGTTGCTCTGATTCATTCATTGGAAAAAGATTTCTTAGGAAAACTGTCTCCCAAGTGCACTATCCAGAGCCCCATTAAGAACTGCGAAGATTTTTCTTTAAGATACAATTTTGTCAGTGTATTTTGGAGCCTCCTTTTCTGGCTCAAGGAAGTACAACTAGGGAAATATGAATATGAAAAACGTGCAGACATAGGAATTTGGCTTTAAGTGCTAAATGTGTTCAGTCAAAGGACAGGACAATTGTGGATAAAGATTGTCCGACAGGTGTATCTTAAAAAGCAGACCTGAGTGACAGAATATATGTGAGTTGGGTTCAATTTATGCATTGGCTCATTTTGTGTCCTTAGCTAAGCTTGTGCCCTGGGCTGTTCAATGATAGTCATCAGAACAGTTCTACTATTTGTTAAGTCTGTTAAGATGTTTCAGGAGACACTAAGTATTATTTTCTAGCACACGGGATGACCAATGGGCAAAATTCCACTGGTTTAACTGGACACAATAAACCCCTAACAAAATCCACCTTCAAAGTAAGGATACAAACTTTGGTTGTATTTGTTGTGACAAGGATCTTCCTCAATTTCTCTTAAGGAAGCTGTTCCACTTCAGTTAAAAAAATATTACTTGTCCAGAGCAAGACAGAGTGTAACTCTGTTGTAATTAAGGCTTCCACTTCTACTTTCAAGGAAATGAGCAGGATTTTGCATCTCCAGTTACTCTCCCCACTCCTGTAATGAAAGTTTCCTTAATTCAATTCAAGCGTGCAAACATCTGCAGGGTAGGTGACACAAATAACACTGCATTTTGCAGCAAACAAACATCTTGTCAAAAATACTTCCTCCAGCTCTTGTTCTGTCACCATCTGTGGGAGAAACTTGACTGGGTTCATTGTGCCTTTTCAGAAATACCCGTGGCTGAGCATCATGGTGGCTGAGAGAGGCAGTGACATAGACTGGACCCCAATGTCCCTTCTGCCAGGACCAGGGTCTCCCTGTGGTTTTCTCTCCTCAAGCTGACCTACCCTTTCCCTTACTTAGCTTGAGAATCTTGATGAGAAGAGAGCCCGCGGTGGGATGGCTGCAAATGTAATGCAATCAGAAGATAATGACTTCAGAAGGAGAGGGGAGGGAGGGGATAATCAGCAGAGGCAGATGAACTCCCAAGATATTAAAAAAAAAAAAAATAAAAAAATAAAAAAATAAAAATTCTGTTTTCATGCAGATGTCCCTAGTAATGAAGAATGAGGCAAGAGGAATACTGAGAAAGAGGTGAAATGGAAGCTGATTTGTTTCTAAATAGTACTATTTCAGAGTTTTCCATAGGGTGTAAGTTGCTTCTTAAACTAAGACTGCCTGAAAATACCCCAGACAAATTCAGACCTCTCAGCCATCTCTCTTTCTCTCTATTATACGCATATCCATGCCAAAATTTAGAGTTAGCTTTGGTGAGAATTGAGGACAGGAATATAAAATATGCAGGGAACATCCCTGTCTCCCTTCAGGCTCAGGTTGAGCTAGGTGCCTATGAAAATATTATGCAAATGTGACAGTGTTTTCTTTGGGCAAGCCATTTAACTGGAGCTTTCAACACCTCAGAAGCCTGGAGACAAAGGGTGCAGGTAATGATAAATGCAATTTATTTACAATGAGCATAAAAGTGAAGGTATAGGCGGCTGCTCCTACAGGTGATCTCCCCTGCTCGCCCTACACACACAATCACAGGCTTCAGGCCTCCCTCATGATGCCCACATGTTGCCTGGGGTGAGGGGGTTGCCTGGGGTTCTGCTCAGAGAATGCTCTCTACCTGTTCAAATTCTGCATTTTATATTCAGGTATGTGGCTTCCACAGGCAAGAAGCTTTAGCTTCCAAAACCAAAGCAGTAAATGACCTGACCTTGGCAAGCCTTGCACAAATTCTGACCCAGGGTTCAGACCTGGAAAACCTGTGAAAATTTTCAGTCCCTTTGAGGAGAAACTAGGTACAGATACAGTACCACATCACTCTCCCAGAAATCCTCCCTGGCCTAAATGCATCAATACTTAATGCCAACAGCTCTGACTAGTACACATGCATTGCTGGATGTGAAGCTACTGAATATCTACCCCTGGAGTACCACAGGGGCTGCTGTGTGAAAAAAAAACAAAGTCAAAAAGTCTTCTAGCACACATTGCTAGAGCTCGTGTTGTGGCTAAGATAAAATCAGAAGCCTTAACTTCTCAGGTGGTTATATACCTCTCCTTTCATCCCTCCATATATTTAAGTGTGGGTGTTAGCATCAGCATCTCAAACAAATTCTGCCACACATCTGTATGCTCTGCCTCTTCTCATTGCCTCAGCAGCTGAGGTGGTTAAGCTATTCTCCTTTTCCTGCACTAAATGCCTGCTCTGTTAGAGTGCTGCCACACTCGCATCAGCAAATTAAGTTGGGATGGCTGAGGGCATTATGGCCTGCAGCTCTCCATCAAACCTCTCTGCCAGAGATTGCAGATTTCACGTAAGGGACAACCAAACAGCTGCTGGGTCAGCTGATGCACTTTACAGCTCACTCGATTAGCATGAATCAAATTGATGTCAACTTTACCAGGCTGGCTGTAAAACTGTGCAAGGGAAGGGGCTGCTTCATGAGCCATTCAGCTGCCCCTGCTGTGGGGTGGTAACATCTGGCAGAAGCTTGAAGCTGAAAGCACTTGCCCCCCACAAACTTCATTAGTTGTTGAGTGAATTGAAAAATACACGGCCTGTTCCATCCCAGAATGGCTGCTGTTATGGGAATAATAGTAGGTGAGGTGACCTCTATGCAACCAGGCTTCCAAAGGATGATCAAACAAGGGAAAGGTGTACTGAAGTAAGTTATTCTTTGTTATTATTATCCCTGGGACAAAAAGCCCTCTTAAAAAAATCTAATCCTTTTTAATTTGTTCTAAGTAAAGCCATTACTTATAAGTCATCATCATGGCTAGGCTTTGCGAACGAAGACTTGGGAAGGGCTCTACCCATGTTTCTTGTAAGCGCGTTGGTGACCAAAAAGGCCAATACGAGAAAGGAATGTCTGGTTGCAAAAGGTACAGCAGAAAGACTCCTTAGATGGTATATTCTGCAAGGCACGATTCTTTCTGCGTTGTCTTTTCTCCTCAAGGGTGA
>JAWWES010000001.1:22453467-22518371 GCA_035583135.1 Lophotriccus pileatus
CGCTAACCTGTTGTCTATCTCCCCGTCAATCTTACCATCCGAGGAGATGAGGCTGCCTAGGTAATTAAACTGTTGGATTGATTTGAGTTCTGATTGGCCGATGGTGATGTGGGGATGATGGAGGACTTCCTGAGGTGCAGGTTGATGGAGAACCTCTGTCTTCTTTAAGCTGACTTCCAGCCCAAAGAGCTCAGCAGCGTCTGCAAAGCAGGATGTTAAACGCTGCAGGGCTGCTTCTGTGTGGGCAACAAGGGCAGCGTCATCAGCTTATGTAATAATTTTATACTGACGCACTAGTAAAAATGGCTCCTATCCTAAAGTAGGCCTAATAAATAATTAATTTAATAAATCCCTTGGTCTCAAAAAACCCTATATACTTAAAATTATAGTTTGTTGAAAAATCTCACATTACTTTTTATTGATGCCACATAAAGTAATTTTATAATTAGAAATTAACTTACTAAGTGACACAATTTACTTGACAATAATGCATAGGATTCATATAGCACTTAGCACCCCAGTAGATCCCAAAATACTATGTTAAAAAAAAAAAGTGTGAGCACTGAAGTGGTGCTCCATTTACCTCAGATTTCAACCAGCTCTAGGCTGTAAGTGGTCAAGCTCTTATTATGGTATATCAGCAACCAGCAGGAATTTAGGAAGGAGCCTGAAGAACACAGCTCAGCTAAAGGGGGGAGGCAAAATAACATTATTCCTCAGAAATATGGTTGACACACAGGGGTTTGTATTGTTTAATTCACAATAAATTATGACAGAACTGTCCAAGGCTGCAGAGTATCATTACTTGCAGCCCAGGTTGTGTCAGTGATGTGACCTCCCCTCACAACCCAGCCCATCTCCAGTGCTGCTCAGGGCAGGGTTATGGCAGCATGGAGTTCCTTGGAAAGGATACATTCTACTGACTACACTCATTCTCATTTTGTTTACAGAGTCTGATTAAATTAGAATCAGCGATAATGAAATAGAAATAAGAAAGTTATGACTCTCATGGAGGGTGCACTTCCATCCTGGTACTTCACAGGGAAAGTGCTAGCATGAAAAAAAATACTTCTGTGGGTTTGGGGACCCTTTCTTCCCTTTTACCTTGAAGTGCTTGAAGTGCATGTATTTTAAGTCTGTGCGATAAGTAAATTTAAAATGGTTCCATCTTACAGAGGAGAGAGACACACGAAACTCAGTAATTTGGGATAAATGGGCAAAAGTACCTCGTCCTTGCGTGCATTTTAACCAGCAGCTCATCTATCACACTTTAAAATACGGCAATTTACAGTGGATTAAATCTTCCTTGGGACATAGCACATCTTTAAAAAGAAACAAAACAGATTGCTGAAATTCACCCTGGATAAGTAATGCCCCACTGTGAAGGAGCTGGTGTTGAGATTTGCCTGAAAGTATCTGTGCCGCCATTGCTGAAGGGAAGAGCCAGGAAATGGTCTCTTGTGGATTCTACTGAAAAGAACTCATGCAGTGAATGATGCCCCTGCCTGTGTTTGAAGGATCATAGGTCATGCCTAACCACATTTGTAAGAAGGCAAGGAAGAAGGCTGCAATGGCTTGACAAGAATAGATAATTAAATAATTTGAAATTACTGAGTCCTGAGATGAACAATGCTGAACAGACTTACAGCTGCAAATGATTCCATGATACTTCAGGGATTTTTTAAAGTTCTATGTTCATCCCTTTTTAAAGTCAGAAAAAAGAAACAAATATATGCCCTTAAATACTTCTGCTCACAAACTGGAACCAGATTACGCTATCTGAAATTAAATTTATTTGCCTTCTCTGTCAGAAGTTTCAAATGCACTTTTAAAATGCAAGAGCCTCCCAGTAAGGTGTACATTGTAAAAGTTTGAGCAGTTTGGATGTGACTCTTGGGTCACCTGCCGTGTTCTCTCACTTGCCTGAATGAATTTTAATTCCTCAAGCAAATTTCAAGTGCAGGTATCGCCAAATGTGAATTCAAAATTTGTTGTCAGTGAGCTTTACCTGAAACCTACTCTTTCTACAAACCTTCCTCCTCATAAATGTGCTCACTGGAATAATCACAGGATATGGATGCCAAGAGAGTGTCAATGCAATCAAGACAAACTGGTGAAAGAATTGAGAAAACTACTTGACAGCACTCATCCAGCTTAGATGAAGACTACTTAAACATTCCCTCTGCTTCCCTGCACCGTGGGAGGTCCTTTGCCACCAGAGTGCTTGTGCTCTGCTACACACAGCGCTGGGCCCCGCACGCCTCCACCGCTGACCGCGCGGGACTCGGCTACCTGAGCTAAAACATCTGCTGGCTCGCTGCAGCTGGAGGTTTTTATCACAGCTGCACACCAGTCGTGACAGAGGGATGTGGTACACATTTATCCAAAATGTGACATCTTTCCATTGCCATCCCAAGCGCACAGGAGTTCAGCTCCCCAATTCCAGTCCAGAGTGACATCAACTGTGGGTAATCACGGCAGATCAAACACAGAAAGCCTTCAAGAAGAGTTGAAAATTGTAACAAGGGCATTATCATGAATCAGCTTGGGATTGACTAAACACTGTGTTGTTTAGGATAGCTCAGCCTCCAGGCCACAGATTGTCAAAATGATAAATATGGACTAAAAAACCCTAAAAATGGTTTTAAGCTGAAGCTGAATATAGTTATGAAAGAAACAAAATATTACAACTGGCAAAAGCAGCAAGGTCTTCAGAACAGACATCTAGGGCATTTTAAATCTTATATAAGATGTCCTCAGGCATTTGACAGATCTTTTACCGTACTTGTGAGGAAGCCAGATTACAATGTTAAGTCCTTCTCTTGAAAGTCTGTCTTCTGTCCATTTTTCTGCCTTAGACACTTGCCCTACCTCAAACCCTGTGATATCACTGCTGACATTTTAGGATCTTAGAGGAACCTAAGATCCTAGCCTATTTCTGAGTATAGCAGCTGCTAGTTATTTAGAAGCATAATTTTAAAATTATCTGGAAGAAGCTGACTGTTACAGCTGGCATGGTGTGAGAGAGCAATGGCTAAAGAACTATCGAAATGCTCAGGATGAGAGTAGACAAAGCTTATCTGCACAAAACCTACAACACTGAACCATCAAAACATAGGAACATAGCCAAATAGGTCCAGTATGGTTCAGAAAAGGATTATTACGGTCATCACCCCTACAGCAAAAGGACCTCGCAGTCATTCACTGTGGGATGATCAGCAACGGCAGAAGCCATGGTCAGCATCTACTTGCTTGCTTGTTTCAGTGTGATGTGGAGGTTACAATAAATACAACTTATTTAACAATAAGATATGTTGCAAGCTCTACTGCTATAGCAGAAAAATTTCAAATAAGAGTCGGTGGAACATTTTCAGCTAAGTATTTTCTGGTCAAAATGTGATTTTTAGTGGAAGTCAAAACATTTCAAGTCTAGGGCAGACTATCTGAGTGTTTCCACAGGGTGACAGAGAGACCTAAATCAAATACTTAACATTTTCATTCCAAAAGCAGACCAGACATTTTAACACAATTGTGCTTCATTAAAATGCTTGAAAAGTTTTGGGTGTAATCCAACATGGATCAAAAAAAATAATTCAAAAACTTGGAAGTTGTGAAACAGAATTATCATTCTCCAGCCTGCTTGAGTTTTGAAAAGGCTGGGGAAGGGAGGGTGGGGGAGGGTAGCTGTTGCGTTTTAAGATCAGTATTGGAAATGGAGTGATGCCAGAGAAAGAAGATTCAAAATTCAAATGTGACAAAGTTTGGAGGTTTGTGGGCCTAAGTTTATAGTCTAGGCTGTTAAAGACATAACACACAAGCTTAGAGCCACCTCTAAAATTATCCACGAAAATCAGAATGTCTCCTTCAGAGACAGGGTCCAAATGTGATCCCTGCTGACAACAGCTCTGAATCCAGCTAGTGAGGGACCATCTCTGTGGATTCCCAGATATGCTGATGAGCTGGCAGTTGACAGTGTGTGTGTCAGGGATAACATTTTGTCATACGTATCAACAATGGCATTTAATTTTTTCACAAAATTTCTGCATTTATTTTCTGGAAGAAAACTGTCCAGTCCCCTAAAGAAATGAAATGCTTGTTAAAAGGAGAGGCTGTTTGATCTTCCCTTTGTGGAATTTCAAGCCTCTGACTTGCAAATCTTGTTCAACTATTATTTTTGAACTACAGGCTAGCCTTCTGTTTGCACAGAGACTTATGCTAAGTTGACGGATTCCAGTGGTACAAATAAGGTGCCTTCTGACTGAGGGCACTGTATTAGTGGTACAAGCAATGAGAATTAGATCTTTGAATTTTTAAGTAGGTTCAGGCTTAGAGAGAAGCTCTCAAGTCTTGAAGAAGCTGTACAACAATACCAGGAGGAGAGGTACATGCACTGATCTGATTTCCTGTCCCCATCCCCCTAAACTTGCCTAGGTGTCATCCATTTTGCAGTTGGTTTCACACTGAAGTATAGAAACATGCCCTCCAGCTGTATTAGGCTTGCATGGCAAGGTTTTGGTAGCAGTGGGACTGCAGGGTGGGGTTCCGTGAAAAGGTGCCAGAAGCTTCCTTTATGTCCAATGGGGCCAAGGCCAGCCGGCTGCAAGACAAGCCCACTGCTGGTCAAGGCTGAGCCCATCAGCAATGGTGGTAGCACCTCTGAGACAACATATTTAAGAAAAGGGGGCAAAATCTGCACAACAGCAATTGCAGTCAGAGAGAGGAGTGAGAACATGTGAGAGAAATAGCCCCACAAACATCAAGGCCAGTGAAGAAGAAGGGGAGCAGATGCTCCAGGCACCAGACCTGAGATTCCCCTGAAGCCTGTGGTGAAGGTCATGGTGGGACAGGCTGTCCTTCCTTCAGCCCAAGGAGGTCCACAGTGGAGCAGAAAATCATCTGTGGAGGATCCCTTGAACTGCATGTGATCCACCATTTACTTTTACATCTTCAATTAGAATCACAGAATCAACCAGGTTGGAAAAGACCTCTGAGATCATCAAGTCGAACCCTTGATCCAACATCACCGTGGTTACTAGACCATGGCACTAAGTGCCACATCCAGTTTCATCTTAAAAACCTCCAGGGACGGTGAATCCACCACCTCCCCAGGCAGCCCATTCCAGTGTCTGATTACTCTCTCTGTAAAAAATTTCTTCCTAATATGCAAACTAAACTTCCCCTGGCAATGCTTAAGCCCATGCCCTCTTGTTTTACTGCTGGTTGCCTGGGAGAAGAGACCAACTCCCACCTCTCTACAGCCTCATTCAGGAAGTTGTAGACAGTGATGAGGTCCCCCCTGAGCCTGCTCTTCTCCAGGCTAAACCACCTCAGCTCCCTTAGCCTCTCCTTATAGGATTTGTGTTCAAGTCCCTTCACCAGCCTCATTGCTCTTCTCTAGAGCTGTTCCAGCATCTCAATATCCTTCCTGAACTGAGGGGCCCAGAACTGGACACAGCACTCCAGGTGTGGCCTCACCACTGCTGAGTACAGAGGAAGGATCACTTCCCTGGTCCTGCTGGCCACACTGTTCCTGATACAGGCCAGGATGCCATTTGCCTTCTTGGCCACCTGGGCACACTGCTGGCTCATGTTCAGCCTCCTGTCAATCCAAACTCCCAGGTCCCTTTCTGCCTGGCTGCTCTCCAGCCACTCTGTCCCCAGCCTGTAGGACTTCAGGGGGTTGTTGAGGTCAAAGTGCAGGACCTGGCACAATTAGAGAATCCCTTCTCAGCAGCACCAGAGCACAAACACTTCCTACTCTTATTTTTTCTGGTAAGAGTGACCAATATGTCTGAGTAAACAAATTCTCTCTCAAAATGGTTCTGTTCCCAGTTTTTGAAACATAATCTCTTTTGTGTTGTTGTTTATTTGTTTTCTCAATCAGCATTCATGGAGTGGGGTAAGGAGAAGGGAAGCAGTGAGACAAAGGAAGACAGATGCAAAGAAATTTCAGACCCATCTAACAATGTAGTTTGCCTCTCCTTGCTTGACATATGCAGCAGTGTCAGTACAATACAGTTCTAGGATAGAAATATGATGGCAGAAGAAAAAATGAAGGGAATAAGCAAAGCATTTCTAAGAGAGATGAGGTTTGGTAGATTCATATGCTTTAAGGTCAGAATAGAGGTTTAAACAATCCTTCCTGGCCTTTTGTATGTCACAGGGCTTTCATCTTCACCTAGCTATCCTTGTACTTGGCTTAGTGAATTTTCCCTGACTAATACATTTTTTTATTTATTTTTAGCAAGGTATCCAGCCTTGAGTTGAAGGTGATGAAAAGTTAGCGCGTCCTAAGGGATTTTGTCTCAACGTTTAATCACCCTCACTGTTGAAAGCTTGGGCCTAATTTGAATTTGTCTGACATCAATTTCCATGTCTTGGTACTTGCTATGCTTTTCTTCACTAGATTAAAACATTTTGTATCACCCATACTGGTTTTTTTTAATGAAGACAATTATGCTTGCTAGTGAACAAGTTCCCCCTCAACCTTTTCAGCCAAATTAGGCTGATCTTGAAGACTCATGGCAAGTCATTTTCTCCAACCATCAAAGTCAAGTTGAAGACTTTTTCTGTATCCAATGCTGCAACATACTGTGAAAATGTAGGAACCAGAAAAAGATAGTATTTCTGAACTGGATTAGATAATGCCATTTGAGAGAGAAAACTAGTTGACCGTATATTTTATTACTGCTGTGTTCATAAATCTATGACCTTTAAGCCTAGTTTTACTATAGCACCAGTTGGAAATCTGAGCTCCATTTGTACAACACCTTCCTTTCCACATACAGCCAAGTTCTCTGAAAGCAAGATCTGCTGCTCTGTCTCCCTAAATACTCGAACTCATTTGGGGTGTGCTACATAACTTTATATGAAGGGGTGCAGCCTTTCTGAGAAATCCATGCATTAGATTTTTACTGTCATTATTTTTGCATCCTTCTACTAATCTTTGTATCACCCACTCTTTTTATCAGCACAGTTACTCCCAGATCATTGATAAAAACACCAAATAAAATGAAGCTTTGTACTGATTTCCCAGAAGCCAGTCTGGAATATTCCCATTTGCTGATAATTCCCTGTTGGCAAATGCTTTTTGAGCCCTATCATTTAGTTTTCACTCAACTCGTTTAATCTCCATTTTATTGTTATTTTATAGTGTTAACTTTTTATCAGAACACCATGAAGTATTATACCATGTTAAGAAAGTCCAAATATGAAGGCATCTTTTTGAACTAGGCTTGTAATTCCACAGGAAAAAAAAAAAAAAAGAAAAAAAAAGAGAGAAAAAAAAGGCAGATTTGTTTTAAAAGCCTATTTTCCTTAAATCTGCATTGACTAATGCTAATGACATTCTTACCATCTCATTCTTTAGCTGCTGGATTCTATATAAAACTTTCATTCTTTTATTCTGGAATGAGGTCAAAATAACTGCCCTACTGTCACTCAAGTAATTCTGGTTGTTTTGTCTTAAATCCAGCACAACATTAACATTCTTATAAAACTTCTCTTACCGTCCCACAAAGACCTGTGAGCTGGAGATCCCCACAATCAACTCCTGAGCTCTTTGGCATGAGTTGCCAGGGACTATACCTTTCAAATACCTACCCTTAGTGAGCACTGCTTAATAACCATCACAATTATTAACAAGTTCAAAACTACATTGCCATCCTCATAGCAGAGGAGCAGTTACTGTGTCCCAGCCTAAACAACCTCCAACAGGTTCCAAAAAACTCTTTTATATTTGGGACTTCAGTTCACTCTACTAGTTTCCCTTCCCACCTTGGAAACATTCCAGTAACTTCCCTTCACATCCTGGAAATGTCCCATATGGAACATCTATAAAGAAGCTGTCACTACATGAACATGATGCAAGTTTTTTCACACTTCATCAAAGGCATGCAAATGAATGTATTTCTGAGCTTGAATCTGGTAGCAATGGTGCAAAATAGGCAAAAAGAAAGCCTCCCTCTGAAATACTGAAATGCCTTTTCAATCAGAGCAGCCTGCACCATCAGCCTGGCCAGCCATCCTTCTGACCTATACCCCATGCATTATCTCTCATTCAGATGTCTTTCTGGGTCCTCACATTTGAGCTTTGTATAGATCTCATAGACTTTTGCTAAAAACTATGTCTGAGGCATGAATTACTGAACCATATTCACTGCTGCCAAAACGGTTGCCCAGGCTCACATCAGCCTACCCTGTCATTACTACAATATCCTTTTCCTGGCCTTAATACTGCAAACTTGCCTGGCTCAAATCATGCAGAAAGACAAAGGTCACATTCCCTTTCTGTCATTTGGAGTATGTTGTACCTTTCTTTAAATGCTCCTTTTGGTTTTCCCTCTTCTACCTCATGAAACACAAGCTGGTTGTCTTCACTGTCAAGATTTTTATAGCTTACCCTCCTCCAAGCATCACCTCTGAACACCTAGGGAAAGGTCAGCTCCCATGTCTGATGGACCATGTTGCCAGACACCATCAGATCTTAAATGTTTTCAAGAGCGCCTTTGAGCTTTCTCTGCTAAACTTTTGCAAAGCTCCTTCATCGTCCTCTTTAAAAGTCTCTTTATACTAAAACTGCAATGCTCACAATGGAATATAATGATGACAGCTAAGTCTTCAGGTGCTCAGGCATCTCTGTCTTTCAGACTGAGCAACAATATTACATCTCTTTTTTCTCTTCACCCACTCATCTCTTCATCTGAGTCTGCCTTTGTCTCTTGCTCTGTATTTCATTAAAATACATAATCTGGGCTTTCTGAAAGAAATTATAATAATTATTGTCTAAGACTTTCAACCAATGTTGAACACTATATTGTTTCCTTACACCCCAACTGCTTTGCATGCATTCAGATAGGTATGTTGAGCCGCAATGTTGTCAGGTATGACTGGCTGGGCTGTCAGGATGCAACTATATTTGTAAGTTAAACAGTGCCTGGAGGTGGCCCTGGCAACAGAAAAATAATCAGATATACTGCTAAACAGTCCAGCACAGCCCCAGCAGAACTCTGTAAGCACCCCATGGGAAGAGCTACTCTGGGCCAACTGTCCTCAGTATGCAGGAATATTCCTTAACTCATTTAGTTTATTTCTACATACATATTCTCACAGGTTGCCCTCCTCTTAGGCTTCTGCACTTGTCTTTTTCCATGCATGACCCTGGAATTTTGACTTATCAATAACTGTGAAAGGCTAAAAGCAGCTTTATGCAAAGTACCAGTCCAGCCCTGTTATTCATTCTCTTGTTCCTTAATGACCTTAGTCACATTTTAAATGTTATAATCAAGTACTTTATCCCACCAGGTTTTAATCAAGTCAGGCATGTCAAAATTATTCTTGTCAATGAGTATGTTCCCTGCCTCCTCCTCCTTGCTAACAGGCATAAGGGAGTGGTGCTCATCAAAGCAAAAGAGCATCTTCTCTGTGCATTATTTGCTGTATTGTTTCAATTTGTTTGAAGCATTCTGAACCTGAATTCATACTGTGGCTGCCACCTTAGCAATACAGTAACATCCCTGGCCACTCCCAGGAACTGTTGGGTACTGAAAGAAGTCCAGAGCAATTGATTGCTGTTTCTGACTTTGGAAACAGTTATAGGCCAACTCCATTGCACACCAGATCTAAATAAAACCTCAGGACTGCCCTGAATTTTTCTACTTTATAATGTGTTCTCAAGGCTATTACATGGGAAGGATATGGCTGGAGATAAATGCACTCTAGAGTTTTTTTCCTATGCCCTAATACATTGCCAGCTACATGAAACTGGTAATACACTAATTAAATATCATCCTAGGCCAGTTGCTCCTATAATTTAGCCTTAAAAACACCACAGATAAGATTTTGTAAGGGAAAGAGGAGCACAGCATCCCAATGCAATTTTCTACCACCTATCAATTTGATTACTGCTGTGGTAAAGTTCTAGGGGTTGAGGGGAGAGAGACAGAAAAACAACAGAGATGTGAGACATGATTAAAGCATGATCTCATCCTATTCACACAGGCAAAGCCAAATTTAACTAGTCAAAGACTTCCTTTGATGTTGCAAGAGCCCTCAGCAGGAAAAAAATCTGCCATAAAGATGTTTCTGTTGAGACAAATTCTGATCCTAAGATCTCAGGTCAAGGTGATCCACAGTATCTGACATCTCTAAAGGGCAATTTGTCCTCCTCCCTACCAGAAACCCTGGAATTGCTAAATGCACAGAGCACATTGACAGCTCCACCTTGTCTCTTAACTATCACTTGTCTTAAAGCTGCTCTCATGGCTTAACAGTAAAAAATATTCTTCTTTAACAGACTCAAGCACAAAAATAAAGCATAGTTTTGGTTTTATCTCTCAAAAACTCCTTTCAAGAGTTCAGGTCTGTGAATCCTTCAAGCAAGTGTGCTTTCAAAAAAGGAAATCTCTAGTCCAAGATCAACAGGGGAGAGATCAGGAGACTGGAAAATAAAATCAGCTCTTAGCCTGAAGACAGTGCACTCAGTAAAAGAGCCTGACTGGATTTAATAGGGGAACATGGGCATTAATGGCTTTCAAAAGATCACAGTTTCTGGACTGAATGAAGGACGGTTTTGACCTTTGGTATGGATACATTGGGCAACCCACAGATGTTTTCTAGTTAGTCCTTTCCATGGACAGCAGTATCTGATGAATTGGCACTCTGCTTAGTCCCAATCAGCACTCAGAAAGACAAAAAGACTCCTTCAGAGAATAAGTCCTGGAGTTGGGTATGACTCAAGACAGCTCAGTCAGAGTAAGTGGAGGAAATTCACTGTACTGCTGAAAAATCCCAAACTTCCTTTTAGACAATAGTGCAAATATTTTTCCTGCAAAGAAGAGATAATTCCTGGCAAGACATTGTGTCTGACAGATAGTGACAGAGCGGGCCCAAGGCAGGCACATCGTGAGCAAAGGCCATGCAATTCATCACCAGGGAATCCGTCAATGTACCCCAGACCTCACTAGGCGAGCCATGGACTGATATTCTCACAATGTTTTCCATCATGATCCCAACTCAAGTGAAGCAACTGGATTCACTTACTCCCATGCTTACTCCCATGTTGTCTCCAGAGAGTACTGATCCATGCTTTTTGCTATTGGAATTTGCACAGCTGTGCACAGTTCCTCCTACAGGTCAGGACACAGAGATGCTGGTTTTACCTTCTGCAGTCTACATACACCTCTCCTTCTGACTGACAACCATTCTTGTCAGCATGGAAAGTCAGGTGTAGAAATCACTATTTATAACAAAGTGTGTGGTTCTTCTTGACATAAAACAATGAAATAGGGTCTAAGTATGACAGGTTGAGACACCTGTCACTAGAGTTGCCCACAGAAAAAAAGAGATGTCAGTCCAGTTTTGAAAACCTCCATCTCTGACAGTCCACACTAGATGTGGAGAATGTGAAGGTGAAGAGAGATTTAGAGAAGTGATCATAGACTGCTGAAGAGAGGAAAAACAAAATCTTGTAATTCTTTTACTGAAGAGATACCCTCTTATGTGTAAAACAGAAAAGGCTGAGCTAGTGCTTTTGGGTTTGATTTTTTTTTTCCACCTTTAATTATGCATCATCAGTGACAAGCTCATGTGGAGCTAAAAGCTGGATCTAAGCATAAAGCTAATTTTTGGAGTTATTGGCTGTTCACTACTAGGAATAAAAATGATTCCTTGTCTTCCTAGATTTGGTTTAAGGAACAAAACCTCTTTGTCTCTCCCTCCATATTAGCTGCCTACAGACAGCTCCATTTTCCATTTAATTATCCCTTCCTATGTGAGCTATTTTACATTTGCGCTTATTGAATCTCAGCTTATTGATTTCAGCTCACTTCTTGAATTCATCATAGTTGGACTCTGGGCTAATCCTATTCTCCAATGCATTTGGCGATTGCTTCTAGCTTTGTGTTGCATATGAATTTGATTAGCATACTCTCCAGTGAAAATGTTAATGAAAACATCGAGCAGTATCAGATCTAGAGCACATATACATTGGACTCCACGCACCACTGCCTAACCTGAGTCTAAACCTTTAATAATACTCAATACTTCTGGGGTACAGATGGTCAGCTTGGCTAAGTGATATGCAACACTTTCATTGAGTTTGTATTCTCCAGGAGCAACTCACAAATTTGGATCAAATGTAGGGAGAGCTCAAGGAAACAGCATTTGAATTGGGAAAATATAGAAGTTTGACATTTAATCAGAGTTTGAGCTCAAATTCAAGGATACAGTCCCTGAAATTTCAGCTTCAAAACACAAAAACCTGAAAAGGAATACTTATAATTTTTGGCTAATTTACTGGTTTGATATAGTTTTTCACTGGTGTGGTTCTACTCACATACTTTAAAAGGGTGCCAAATGGCAAAGTATGATGATTCTGGTGTGAATCTAACTTTCCAGAAATAAAAGGATATAGGATTTAATTCATGCTCATCTCATTAATCAAATCCTTCACTGTGGACAAGATATATTGGAATGGACATGGACATAATTGTTTTCATATTCTAATTTACCTAAAACAAAACTACTTTCCCATTTTTATCAGTGGAATTAAGCTGGTTATATCCACAACCATCTCTTAGCCATAAGGCTTAGGGGTTTTGTCTTCTTCCTTCAGTGTGGGTGTGCGAGGGGTGTGTGTGTGAAGATTCCACATTATTTTACATCTTAGTTCCCTTTATACAAGAGTTGGTTATTGAGCCAGGCATTCAACAGTGTTGAAGTTTAATATACCAGACCACAATTCCCATGTTCCCTCTTCTTTCCAAGTTTAATGCTGCTTTTCATTTCCCTCCCCTCTCTCACCTCCCTTGGGAAAGGATGCTTTACCAATTACTTTACTTTGTCTCTTTCTCTTTTCTGACACAGTAGAACCTCAGCACTCCTCAGAAGACCCCTAAACACTAATCCGTAATAACAGTAAGGAAGCAATATACGCAAAATATTCTGATATCATGATGAGATTAATCTCTTTCTGGAAGCGACTATACAAGCCCCAGAAGGGTCTGCTTATTCCTGACTCAAAAAGATGCATCTAAAGAGTGCAATTTTGACTTTTGTAATGTACTATATGGCACAATCTTTTTTAAAAGTTTCCTAACTCTTTTCCAATACTACCCTCATATTTCTGTGTTCATATCAACTGTTTCTTCCAGAAATATGTTGATGCAGGACTTCATCACTCTCACTGCACCTCTTGAAACAGCTCTTTAGACCACCCAGCAATGTCCAGAGAGGACCACTGACCACTTATTTCCAAAGCCACATGCACCTAGCCAGGTTAATTTTCATTATCATCAGTGTTCATTGGGATCTGTGCTACCATGACATGATAATTCCTTTCTGAGGGAAGCTCACAAGTGGCTCTAACTAAGTATTACTAGACCAATGGCACTATAAAGTTTGTTCTACTTGAGCAAAGGGGCTTTCTGACCTAAAACATGAAGGAGTTCTATTTCAGCTTTGAAAAGTTGTCCTGGAAACCAGATGTAGATGGTGCCACCAAGTATGATGTATCCCTGCATCATCTGTCCTGTTCTTATCATCCTTGTTAGTAAAGTTAGAACTGCAACCTGTTCCTGGCCTTCTGTATTTTGCCCTCACTCTCTGTTGAACATTCCACATATTTTACTTATAAATCTATTATTAAATCTTTAATGTAGCTATATATAATTAATATTTATAGAATGTCTGCTAATTAAGAGCACTGCTCAGACACCGACTCGCACTCCTTTTGCAACCTCATGTGATGAAAATCTCTCATTTAGGCAACTCTATTGACAGTTTTAATAGACTTGTCAGTCTGTAAAGGGCCAATGCAGTTAAAGCTGGTTTGGTACCACTGTATTAGAGCAGCAGGAGGTTTTCTCAAACACCACCGCTTTCAGAAGGTCTGAAATAAGCTGAAGCAAAGAAAAAAAATGCATTAAGTGCTTACATAAATTTAACATCTCAATATATCCAGAAACAGCACCCAGAATGTCATTCACTCAAAAATCGTGGAAGGATGTGTTTAGCATCGTGTTGAGTAGACAGGAGCAGGTGTTAACCTGTACAGGCTCCATTTTCCAAAGGAACAGATGGCCTGGAATACGCTTGTCCTTTCTCATTTTTCAGTCACCCGATTGACTACTTTGCACTTCCACTCTGCAACACCCTTAAGCCCAGTAGGAAATTCTCATAGCTGCTACAGAGAGGCTTTTATTGCACTTTCATTTAAAGGACTGTATATGACCTTATTTATAACATACCAATGTTCCAAACAGGGTAGCAAGGGAAAGAAAAGCTATTGTCTGAATTGCACAGAATAGAAATGGAAGCACAGGCAAAGCTCCTGAAAAGACTTAAATGATGCCTAATGATGGGGGTAATTACAAAGCAGCATTCTCAAAGGCACATGCCTAACTAATCCTCATTGATTTAATTGAAAGGTGAGTAATCTAATGGAGGGGTTTTTAGCATTTCACTTTGCATTTATCTGCATCATGAAATGCCTGAATACCTTTGGTAAGCTGGCCCTTGGCCTCTATCCCATTTCAAGAAAGAGAAGTAAGCAACTAGAGAGGTAAATCAAAGGAATTTGGATTCCTCAGTGTACAAATCTATTCTGAAAAGTGTAAACTCTGTCTTTATTAAGAAATACTACTGTAAGTAGTTTACCTAGAAATTCCAGGGCTATTAATTGATCTGCTTGACCTCATCATCCTACTCATGGACACATCCTTCTCATTCCCTACAGACTCATGAGTTGTGTACTATTGGCACTGTTTAGATTAGGTTTTAATGAGTACCAAAAGCTTTGCATTTCCTTAATGAGAACTGAAGTAAAATTGAAAACTACAGGCTTTGTTTAAACAAGAACCTGGCAAAATTCAAAGCAAGCTACAACTGAAATAGTGACCTATATAAAAGCCAAGAATGAAACATGAACATGACTGAAAGGCATTCCAGCAAGATACCACCAGCTTTAACTGAATGGTGTCATACAGAAACAGTAGCTACACATTTGCAATTATTATACATTTAGTAGTGCACAGAATTCACTTCTCACTATCTTCAATAAGCAAAATAAATATCAAATTAAATTTGTTAAAAAAAAAAAAAAAAGATGCAAGGAAATCGAGCAATTTAACACAAGGTGGAATTGTAGATAACTGAAAATCTAGATGTGTAACTCTTCAGTGATCCTTCCATGAAGAAATGAACCAGAGAAAAAACAGAAGAGCCTATAAGCAGGTACTAATTCATTGTTATGGAATTAAAATAACACTGCCTGGCATCTCATCAGCTAAATTTGGAAATCCAGAGCAATCCTTCACCATTACTTGGCTTGTGTCCTTGGCTTCTCTTATCCTTTTGTGCTCTTCCAAGCTCTGCTGGACTGTGTGTCTTCTAGTGGAACAAACAAGCTGGTGAGGCTGAGAGCAGAAAAGGAGTAAGGTACATTATAAAGCAAAACCTCCTAATATTTAAAAATAAGAACCTCCCTTCTTGTTCACTTCTCTGATGCCATGTGGACTCCACACTTTGTGGACAGGTGAGTTTATGTCCTTCTCTTCTTACAACCCTCTCCACTCTCCAGGGCAAAGGATATCACCATTTCCATTCACAGCTTACCATCGTGCAAATTATTTTGTAGTCCTCCATTTCCACCTCTCCCAATCCTTTGCCTCTTCCTGTCACAATATATCTGTACACCAGAGTTATCCACAGGCCTCAAAAGGTAACAGAACATAATCACTTTTATGTGATTGTCTGTCCTAATCTCTGGAAGAGTTCCCTGCAATCACTCGCCTGGAAGTTCATTTGTTAGATCATTCCTCATCTGGGTGAGCTGTATTTAATGTTTATACCATGGAAAAGATCCCTGGCAGGTCTTTCCCAGTCCTGCTCTAGTTGGTAGAATCTGTGCACATGGTAGAAAGGAGGTGAGTGCAACTCTTTTGTTCAGAGAAAAAAGGCAGCATTGCTTTTCCAATAATTTCTTTGTTGCTTTAACCTGAAGAGAATATACTAGGCAGAATGGGTCAATTTCAAGATTACTCCTCTACAGAAGAAAGGGTTTTAAACAGATCTGTTCTGGCGTCAAGTGACTTGAGTAATTTTCAGGTTATTGATCTATTTTCAGCATAATTTCTTTGTGATTATTTTCCCTCTCCATTCTTGCCTCATCACTCCTCCATAAGGACCCTCCAAAGAAGTGATGATCTATTCTTCTTACCCATCATGTGTACTCCAGCTCACCTTTCATAATTGCAGAAACAATGTTCAGTGAGTACCAGAGGTTCAGAAATGGACTTAGGGAAGGAATAAAAGAAGTTTTTACATGCAGTGTTCATTTCCTACTTTCCCAGACATAAGGAAATCAACCATCCCAAATTCATGCTGATAAAACTTTTAGATCCCACTATGACTGTATTCAGTAAAAGCCTGTGACATGAGCTTCACACAGTACCAATCTGTTCTAATCTTTCCCAACAACTGCACTAAACCAGCAACAGCAGTTCCACTCCCACAAATGCTCACAGCAGTACTGCTCTCAAGGTGTAGCTGTCCAATGAAGACAAAGCTGGCCTAGGAAAGAAGATCTCAAAAAAACACTGGCAAGGTGGGAAAAGATGATCTCACAAAGACCTGTAACAACTCTCCTGTAATTATTTAAAATGCTTTTTGAACAAGTCCTAAAGCTACACCTTCTATTAGGTTCAGTCTCTACTCTCTATAAAGGAGACCAAGGAGTTAATTTGTTTGTTTTCATGCTAGCTCATATAAGGTGGTCCTGAAAGCCCACAAGTAGAAGACTCCACAACTCACAGGTTACCTCTGCCTGTGCTGCAGCACCCTCCTTGTGAAAAATATTTTCTGAAGACTTTTGTCTGTCTCATCTGAACATTCCAAGCCAGAGTGTGTGGCTGTTGCCAATGTTTTACTGTCTATTGCTATTTAGAAGAGTTTGGTTCTGTTGTTTTAGTAACCTTACTTCAAGCGCCATAGGCTTCTATCTCACCTTTTATCCTTCACTACACTAAACAAGCTTAGATACTTAATCTGTTTTCATAGGACACGTACCACAGATCACAGTCATCTTAGTAATTTTCTCCACTAGACACTCCCCAGTTTCCTGATTTACTTCTTGAATTGTTGAGCCTCGAACTTGATACAAACTCCCAGGTCAGTGGGCTGAGGGAGATGAAGAGTTCTGAGTGAGTCAGTTCTCATCCTGAAAACATCAAACTGGTGTACTGGTCTGCAACAGGAAGAACGTGCCCAGTAGGTTAAGGGAAGCTCTTCCTTCCAAAAACTACATGGAACTTAATGCAAGTGTGGACCTCTTCTTTTTAAGATTTTGTGCTTGGTAGAGAACTTTTCCTACTGCCTGAGAGTTTTCTAATATGTCTCATTAATCTTTTGACTTCAGAACACTGGATCTAAAGGACACTGTAGCTTTACAAGTAGGTTACTTTTGTCAGAGGCATGGATGGGGTTCAAGAAACCTGCAGCAGAGGAAGGCCTGGATCTTGGAGTTCCCATGTCTATAGTGGAAGCTATTTCCATTAGGCCTTTGAGTCAAAGGAAAGAAAGCTGCCTTACCTCCTCACTTGAGTGATCTGCGCTTGAAGATGGATGTTGGATCTAGCAGTGCAAGGAAGACAGCTCACAACCCTCAGTGCAAGAGTAGTTGTATGCATGCTTTTCTACTCCACATCCTCACTGTCAGTAATGAGGGCTGGGGAGGTGTGTTGCAAGTACAAGTTTCAGCTGCTGGCAGCTTGGGGACCTACTTTTTCCTTCATATATCCCTACCACTGATAGGAAGAAAGATGGCCAGCACTATTTTTTTTGCATGTGAAAATAAACGCCTTCATGGATTTAGTGCAATGTGATGGCTTTGCATTATGAAGGGCAGGTAAGCATGTCAGATGAATTAATTTTCTTATAACCTCCCTATCTCACAGGTTGAGTCCTTGTCAAAGAGGAGCCTTTCTCCTTCTCTTGCTCTAAAGAAACTATGAGAGATGTAGACTGTTTTGGGATTCACACTGTGAATAGTAAAGCAGAATGAATGTACAAGTTGCACATGCTACTGCATACATTAAAATCTTTTGGCCTCCACAAGCACATCTGTTTATGAGGGGCATCTTTTTCCTGAAAGAATCATGAAGTTACAGTGTATTTTGGAAAGCTCTGCTTTAGAAAGATGAACCCAGTTTTGCAGACATGGGACAACACTTGAGAGAATCCCTCCTACGCTTTAGGAAAAGAACAATCCCAACTATCCTACAATTCACTGACGTATAAGCCAAAAATAAAGGATTGTTTTAAAACAATAATATCCCATCCTCCACTGCCACATACACTTCACTCTACAGTGCTTAGTGGATATGCTTAGTTCAGGAGAATAGCCTTCAGCCTTTAGAGACAAAGATGGTCTGAAAAGGGCTTCCAGCTTGAGATGGAAGATAAGTCAGAAAACAGATTTAAATAATTTTGGGAGTCTGATCTGCCAATTTCAAGAAGTCATACAAATTTTGAAATTTGTAATGATTAAATAATATTTCACTCTTTTGTAGGACCTGTGTATCCTGCATAATTTGCCTTTTCTCCTCAAGGTAGAATATACTGCCTGGCATTCTCTGCAATTTGAAATGAGTGGGCCAAAGACAAGGTTTGGCTGAGATCATACCAGTGTCTTTTCATTCATTTCCAGAAAGTTCTTTTCTCAAGCAAGTCTCACAACAGCACACACAAGGCCTGCCATAGCAGGCCCCTGACCTACGGTGTGGTTTTGTTGCAGATGTTTTATGCTACAAATACACAAAGTAGACAGTAAAGACCAATTCTACCCGTTGAAGTTGAGGAAGGCAAACCCTGAAATGGCATAGGTCTGGTATAAAGTCAGTCGTGATGAATGTAAAAAAACTGACAGACTTTCCTTGACAGGAAATAATATAGACCAGCTTAGACTTTCCTGCATGCTACTGCCTTGCACCCTCAGGTATTCCCAAAACCCAAAAGGAACAACCAAAAAGGATGCTGGGCCAGAAGACTTCAGAGGATAACTCCAAAGAGAATTTCTATGCTTCTGTAAAGTTCATGTTCAAACGTAGGAATGATAAGCAGGAATAGCTAAGTCCCTAGGAGGTTTAGGGTAAAGGCCATATTCCTTCATTTAGCATTTCCTAGCAACTACCTCAGGTAGCTTTATCCTCTACATTCTGACTTTCCTGAGTCACATTTCTGCATATTTTACCTTTCCCAATAGGGCAGAGGAAAAGCATTTGGGCACCCAACTCAGGACTGTGGGTATCTCCAGGTGGAAACCACCACATAGGCAAGCACGGCACCAGGTAGCCTTGAGGTGCCCAAGTCATCCTCCAAATCAAGCCCTTATAGCACTGTGCATTGTGAAAAATCTCTGCAATTGGCCAGATGTTCCTCCACTGACAAAATTCTTGGCCACAGTGGCTCATCAACAGTATTGGGAACAGCATAGTTTCCTTTACTACTGTCCCTTTAAAACACAGAGGTTACATTGCTGTATATACTAAACACCAAGTATTTGGTGCTGCAAAGGCCACAAATGTTGAACTGATGGTGGTAGGGAACCTTCCACCTCAGCAACCTCACTGCCCCACAGTGGAAGTGACGGTGCCAGCAGCACTTTGCTGGGTCGGTCACTTAATCGTCAGATACAGCTGAAAGGAGGAAGAGCAAAGAGGGTGAAGTGGAGTCAAGACACAAAGTTCAAGTCTCATTTTGTTTTTTACCAAAGTTTGGTGGGGAAGAATTGGCTAAGGGCCCATTTTCAGTTCAAAGCCCAAATTGCTTTGATAATTAGCAAGTCTACTGGAACATGTGCAGAGCCTAGGCATAAAAGACAAAGCAGATGATAGCATGTCAAGAAATCATATTTGATATAGATTAAAATTACTGAAATATAGGGAATTATGGAAAAATACAATCATTTTGCAATTAAGATTAGGACTAAAAAAGGATTTGCATTCATTGTAACAAGCAAGACCAGTAACAACTAACAACCACCTACGGAGATGGAGCTATTAACATGCAAATGATCATTATTCTGACCGAGATATTTCTACAGAAAATGCAGCATTTATGCGGATTTAAAAGAAGTTTTTTTGAAACAAGGTATGTGTGGATAAAGAGCCAGGGGTGGGAACACTGTTTACTCAGGAAAAACAGTTCTGCTTGATATAGAAGAAAACCACGAAACACAATTACTGAGTTGCGCCTGGAAAGACGGGGCGTGGGATTCCAGCAAACCTCCCTGATAACATGATTAGAATGGAGAGTGAGCTTTGGGGCCAGAGTGTTAATGTAAGAAATGCAAACCTTTATTTAACAATTTACAGGAGTAAAAAGCAGGGACAAAAGAGGATGATAGTCACAAGAATGAGACAGGGAGAGACTGGAAATTTTTGTAGAAATTGTACAAATACCTGAGCTCTTCAGATGTAAGCAAATAGTTTATACCTATAATCTTGAGTGCAACTCACAGGGAGAAAGCATTACTTGAAATTACCCTAAATATGACTTCCTTTGCCATCAGCATCCTGTGTGATTACTGCACTAATTTCAGTGGAGCTTTGGCTCCTTCATACTTTGCAGGTCTTGACAAATTCATTGAGGTCCATTCTTACAGACACGGAACAAGGACCACTAAGCTATAGTGGGAGGAAAAAATGAGCAAAGAGCTCATTCAAGATGCTTAATGAATGGCAGACAGCACAAGACTCTTTATCTTGCCAGTGTGTTGTCAAATCCTTGGTAGAGGTTAGTAAAGAACCAGAAGAGACAAGTATAGCAGCCACAAAAACTGAAGGGGAAGAGAGTGACACATGCTACTGTGGGAAAATTTTACCTTTAAATAAGATATAGGAGAATGTTCTTCTGCACACTATGGCACCTTTAACATTCATGCAATTTCAGATCTATAACATTTCAAGCATCAGGGAAAGTGGCCACTTTCCAGGAGTCAGGTTAACCAAATTTCTGAAGGTCCTGGAAGTCTCTTTAGTGACTCTGGTAGCAGCAGTGTATTTTAAAATTGCATTGCATGGCCTTATCAGAAATCCTTTAAAAGGTACTGATATGTAGGGGTGTGATCTGTGTGGTAGGAGTGGGATGAGGGTGACAGCCAGAAAGTGCAAGAGCTGTGGAAGTTACATCAATTTCCCACTTTGCATGCTGTACTGATCTCGCAGTCCTATGTAATCTAAAAAAAGGGCATCTTAGGGGGACCCGAATTTGCAAATGTCAAATTATAATTCCATATTTTGAAGGGCACAATACAGTTCTTTCAGCTCTTCAAAGGGTGCTTCTCAAAAACTGCGAAGGCAAAGCACATCACTGCACACAAAAGCCACCCACCTGCTGACGAGACAAAAATAAAATAAACAGGCTCAGTTGGTGGGTCTAAAGTTAACTGTGCCAAAGCCAGTGAATGGACATATTAAACTATTCCTTTTTCCCCGGCAAAACTCTGGCTGTTTCATTTGTCTATTCTAATGTGAACACCACCAGGTAAATGGTGAATAACCTGAACACTGTGCTTCCATAGGGAATGTGCAATAGATTAGAATGACTGGCACATTAGGCTTTTTTGCCCCATAGTTATCATACGAACAGCTGTTGGAAGAAGAATTGAAGAAACATTTTTGGCCTAATAAGCAGTAAGGCAGGATCCAAGTATTTTAAGGTCTTGAAAATCTCCAAGACTGGATTATAGAATCACAAAATGGGTAAAGTTGGAAGGGACCACAGTGATCACCTAGTCCAATTTCATTACACCTAATTCTTGCTTTTATACAGTTGTCAGAAGTATCATGCAATTGCTACTAACAACCAAGGCATGGGGCATCAGTGAATGGTTCATCTGGCCACCATCCAAGCTGGTTTAGCTTGGACGAAGCAAAGATATGGATCTTCTACTTCCTATTACTTTGCGTATTGGAGAACTGACTGTAAGAGAAACACATCATGTACAGTTCAGAATAACCTGCCCATATGGGATGATTCTACAAACCCAGGAGCAAGTTAAGTTTAAAAAGACAGTGCTTGACTAACACTGCAGTTATGTTATGTTTCTTTTTAACCTCAACACTTAGCATGCTGCCTTAAATCATATTTTCTAAGTCAGGAAATTCTGTTATCTTCATTTTACAGATACAGGAAAGTAGTGCTTGATGATTTGCCAAGCTGTCCTGGTCCCTTGATTGCCCCAGTCTAGGTGAGGGATCTATTTAGAGTGCCCACAGCTCCCTTCCCTTCAGACCATGTAACTAAGCCTACTTCCCATCAAAACAAAAGACTATAAAAGGAAGAAGAGGTGGTCATGTTCCCCTTGTTGCCCCAGTAGGAACTAAAATGTTCTCCCAGACTGTCAGTTGAGCCTTGAATACAGCAGCTAATGCTGTGCTGTACTAGTAAATTTGAAGGTGCCCAGATGCAGTAATGTTAATAAAGTGTATGCAAGTTTGCTGGCACAAGATTTGGCTTAAGGGAATTTGCACTTACTCCAGTACCAAGCCATGGATGATCCAGGGACCATTCATAAGTAGGAAGTTGAATGAGGCTGCACTGTTTTGGGAATTACCAGTGGTTTACAGCCGTAGACAGGTGGCTTTACTGCCTGAAAATAATGCAAGTTACATTTGATTTATAAGTACAGACATAACTTAAGATGCTTGCTGGAGATCACCCAGATAGTCCACGACAGCGCTGTGACTACAGACCAAGTTGCCTGAGTCCTGGTCTGGTTCATAATCACTAAGCCCCATTTCCAGTATCAGTGCTCCTCTTGTTCAGCACAAGCTTTTCAACTTGCACAGCAGTAAGTTACCTGGAACAACAGCTGTCAGCTTAAGTTTGAATAATTCTGTGCTCCCACAACTTGCTTAGTAGTACACAGAAACTTCTCCATCCACAGATTCCAAATGCTGTGAAAATCTAGACACTATTCTGCAACATCACTTAGTCTTTACAATATATACTACATGTTTTCTCATCATGTTTCCTCGATACTACAGGTAAAAGCATGGTCAGTTCCTGTAGGCTTAAACCATATATCCTGAGACCAAGACAGTGACTCAAGCTCAGGTTCCTTCTAAATGTCGGCATTAGGATAGTTGAACAACCTGTAAATGTTAACAAGTACGCCTTCTTTAGAGCTGCAAAAGATTGTGTGGTCCTAGTGACTAGAGGTACATGTCAGATAAGCTATAATAATAAAAAATTAATAACTATAATAAACCACCATTTTAAATATGTCAGTATTGAAAGCAACCTTTGTGTAACCCATGGAGAAATAGGTGAGGTAATGATGAGTAGAGGATAACTTCGGTGGAACAACCAAACTATGGAGTGAAAAGAACTACTAAGAAAGAAAAAAGGGCCATAAAAGCAACTTTCCTTCATATTACCTGCAAACACATGCAATCCACACTGCTGCAGAATTACATATTTACTTTTGCAGAGTTTCTGAACTCTTGAAAATTTGTTCACTCTCAAAGCTGAATTTCAATAAACTCAGCTTTATTCAGCAGAGCTAAGAAGTTCTGAAGACCTTTCTAGCTGACAATATATCCTTACACCACAGCTTGACACAACCCTTGGGAGGAACCCTGGGACACATCTGTAATGATATTTGAACAGTGGTGACATGGATGAGTGACACTTACAAGTATCTAATGCTCTTTGCTCTGGTTCTGTTAAAAACTCAGAGAGACCAATTCTACGTCTGTAGAGATCTGAACAGAAAATCACTGCCCATCCAACCACTTTCAAATAGTTTGGTATGAAGAATATTTTGAGCAGTGGCCAAGGAGATGCCTGATCTCATTGAAAATGCTTGTTATATATCAAACACAGACCAAAGCCTCTTAAAAGTTTATAGAGGTTTGGATGGAACAAGTCAGTTGTGCATCTACTGACCACCAGATAGAGATGTCGTAATCAAACGCAGGAAGCTTTATGTATGCACAGCCAGAAGCTCAATTTTCTTCTTGATGTTGGTAATTTTAATGCCATCTATAACATGGATGGGAGACAAATGACTGGAAAGCAGCATTGCAATGATCTCCTTGATGAGCAGAGAGTTCACTTTCCAAATAAAATGAGTTAAGGAACAGAAAGGGATCAGCAGTTTGCAGGACTGGTAGTGTCCTTTTCTCTTAAAGCATTCCAAACCCATAAGGTCGTGGTACTCTCAGGAGGATTTCTTAGACTGCAGCAAATTCAAGTTCAGCTGAAATGTTCAAAAACCCCTAGCTTGGGAATGGGTTATGGAAGCTGAAGATCTGGCTCCTTAAAGATAAAGGGTGTTTCATATTGCTTTCCTAATTGTTCTGGAGGAAGAAAGACTTTTGCAGCATGCTCTGTTCAACCTTGGGACTAATGGGAGGCATGAAGGAATCTTGTTAACAAACAAGAGGCTTTGGAGCTTTCTGAATGGAGAAATTCTGCCTACAAAGCTGAGTTTTACACTGAGTTAGTTATTCTTCATCTTACACAAGTGTGGGAGACACAAACAGTGAGACCACTAAAAATACTAAAAGTACAGAAGTATTATTTTTCACTTTACATTATGATTTTTTTTTAAAGACAAAGCCCCAAAAAATTCTCCAGCAAAAGTTTCCCATCAAAAAGGGGAGAGCAGGACAAGGAGGAGCAAAGAAATTTGGTAAGGTGACAAAGTCAGTGGCAAAGCATTATTTCCCATCTGCCCTTACCTCAGGACTTTTCTGCAAGTGCTTGTAGGAGAAGAGGGAGACAGATCATTCAAAGACAGATTCAGAACTCCTTCTTCCCTGGGAAACTGTGCAGAAACCTAAATGTATTTTTGAAGACTACTCAAAAGATCCTGAAGTATTCTGCCAAGGTTTAGTTTTCCTAGAATTTCAGTTGCTTTTGGGACTGAAACTCTATTGCAAACCTTGTCCACCAATTCTTCCCACTAGAAAACAGCAATGCATCTTGCAAATTCCATATGGCAATACTATTCTACCAAGAAATGGAATTTTTTCCCTGTTATGACCTAATTTCCAAACTCCTTGAGGCAATTTTCAGCCTGATAGTGGCAGCTGTTGCACATTAGACAACAGTGTTTTGAAGTCAGGGTATTTACCTGGATCATAGTCTTTATGCTATTCTCTAGTTTCCTGTGCAGTATCCATCATCATGTTATTGAAGCACTCTTGGTATCACTGTGTTGGTATAAACAGGACTGATAACACTCATTACAGCTTATAAACCACCATCACACCTTTTTGCAGAATGTGACAAAACATAAAGCAACCAATAGTTCCTTCTCTAACTCTCAAAATACAGTAGTTTTGAAGTACCAAGTTAGAGTATAGTAAATATTCTTACTGGAAAATGGCAGACCTTTAGTAAACACGGAGTGAAGTACTTTCATTAAGTACACATCTTCTAAGGATCTTCTACAGATAGTGACAGACAGAGAAAACATCATTTGTTTTGATATTATCTATAGGCTTTAGTCTTCTTCTGAAAGGGTTAGCTTGTGGATTGAGGTTTGGAGACAGCCAGGCCAGCAATCTGTAACTGAGTCATGGCTGGAGGTGTAACTAATTTATGTCCAGAGGCATGATAAGGCTAGATGCTCCTGTGCTGGGTCCCTTTTCTCCTTTGCTGTTTTATAAGTCAAGAAGGTCATTGTGGCCTTAGCCAAAATCATGGGAAAGTAGCAGCCTTTGCCTCAAACTCCACAGAATGTTTACCATTCCTGGTTCTTCAAAGAGCCATCCCAGCTTTCTTAGGCTCTCAGCTGCTGAGGTACCTTTGAAACTGATGACATACCTACTGAGCAGCAGATCAAAGCCAATAGCATGGACAGCACCTGGGATGAGAGGGCAAGCAGGAAAGAAAAGTAGCTCAGTTCCAAAATGAAGACGAGTCCCACTGTACCAACTTTGTGTCTCCACTTTCACACACTAGCCACCATATGTGGGAAGCTTAATGCTGAGAGGGAGGATGGTGATAAGGCTTATCAGCCTTTCATCTCTGCCCCTCACAAGCACCATCCTTGCTGCCGTTTATGCCTCCCAACCCCAGGGACCAAAGCCCCTATTAGACTCCTCATCCTTCCTCTGCGGATGTTCCCCCTGAGAGGTTCATTAGGCCTTGCTGCCTGACAGCAGGCAGCCAGAGAACAGGTGGCCACCTTCTTTTGCAATGCCAATGTTATTTCTGAGGGGTTAGACTTGCTGGGAAGAAGCTTTTAAATTCCCTGTTTCCCAGACACAGGGAGGGCTCCATAAAACCCTCCCTGCACAGATGGATTGAAGAAAAGCATTAAAATTGGTACATTCTCTGCAGGAGTTCATTACCAGAGGGAAAAGAGAAGTGCGAATCCTTTTGTGTCTGTCAACAAGCTTAGGAAAGCCGTTTCTGTAGCCCTTCCTATCCCAGGACCACAAAGTACTTCACTTGCATCACTCCAATATACTCCACCACCATCATGTAACAGTATGATCATGCTGTAGATGGAGAGATGAGCCTGGTGTCCATTCATCCTTGAGAGAGTAAAAATGGAAGCAGGGAGGACTAGTTTAAGCTTCATCACTGCTACTCTTCCCGCTTCTCAGTCACTCTGTAGCTCAATACAATATTATCTTTTGTTTTCAAACTTTAAATCTATTTTATAACCATAGTTAGACTTCATTGAGTGGCTTGAATTTTTAGACATAGTATAGAAAGGAAAGAAAATTTCTGGCAGAAAAGGTATCAGTGAGGAAATAATGGAAAGAAATCTGAAGGGAAGGACTTCAACATCCACTCCAAGATGCAACTTAAAATGCTGAACCTCTCCCCGCTCAGTCCTACTTTTTCCTGCCTACTGACTTTTTGCTATAGACACTTCCTCATGTGTCTGCTACCATGGGTTACAGGGGAGATATCTTTGTTAGGTAAGGAAAAATTACCTTTCCACCTTGTATTGAAGAAGGCTTCAAGAGCTCAGTGACTGCTCTGCACTTTCTTCTTTGTACCAGTATGCGTAATTTGGCTCTTGTTAGGTGTGACTGCTCTTCCTTTCTAGACCATGGAGAGAGAATGGGAATGGGTAAGGTAGCTGATGTTTGAGGGGGTCTTTCCTCCGATGAATTAAAAACCTCACAATAATAAAAAAGCATAATTATATTATAGCATTTTTCTAATTGCTATTTTCAATAAAAACTTTATTTATAGAGCAGCCATTTAACACAGAAGTGTGGGAGTCAGAGCAGCATTTCAATTGCATGTCAGGAAGAACACTGGCCTGTAGTTGAGATAAGTGACAAGAAGAGAAGAGCTGGATGTTAGGCTGAGAAACAAGATGACCTCGGGCAAGTCATTATACTTCCCTCTGCCTCACTTTCCCATTCTGTTAAGCTGAGATTTAAACAATTACCTGGCCTGCCAAGTGTAATCAGTATGTAAAGAGCTCTGAAGTGGACACACATTCAGCTGATCCTCACACAATTGTGAGTACTCTTGGGAACAGGCAAGAAGGAGGTACTAAGATTTAGTCACAGGCTATCTTCCACTGCAGGCACTGGTTATACTTGGGAATCATAAAGACTATGTCCTTAGATACATCCACAGCTTCCTCATGTTCCTGTTAGATCAGGACTAACATGATGACATGGAACAGTTAACTGCAGACAGGTGTAAGAGCCAGAAGGATCACAAGGCCAAAATCAGGACAATTCCCTCCCTCAGCCAGCTGGCGATGCTTTGCCTGGTGCCCCCCAGGACACGGTTGGCCCTCCTGGCTGCCAGGGCACTGCTGACTCACATTCAACTAGCTGTCAACCAGGACCTCTACCTCTCTTTCCATGGCACTGCTCTCCAGCATCTTGCTCCGCAGTTTATACACACAACCAGAGTTGCCCTGTCTCAGGTATAGAATCTGGCACTTAACCTTGTTAAACTTCATAAGGTTGGTGACTGCCCATCTCTCTAATTAGTCTAGGTCTCATCCAAGTGAGTTGTGAAGATCAGGAAGCAGGAAATCAGGGATACAAGCACATAAAGTCATGACGTGGCTGTAGCCTGGCTAGATGACATACTGACATACCATGGACTCAGGAGTGGTGTATGTTATAGACAGCTTGGGAGTAAGAATTTGAGAGGCATGAGCTGCAGGGCAAAATCCAAGGGAGAAGTTCTTTATAGCTATACCAGACAGATTACTTGAAGAGAAGCATGCTCTGAATTCAAAGGAAACTGAGATAATATCAGTAACTCCACGCCTATGCATGCAGAATTCAGTATAAAGTGAGTTTCTTCCATTATTTTCCTGCAGAAATAAATTTGCAGGCACTTCTGGTTGCTAAAAAGACTTAAAAACACATGGATTAGATGAGGTACAACAGAACTGTGTCTATGATTGGAAAGACTGTGCAATCAACGTATAATTAACCTGTGAAACTTGTTGCCAGAGGATATTATAGAGGAAAACAGATTAGCAAGATTCAGGAAAGGCTTAGACCTTACAAAAATAGCATCTGCAGCTACGCTTGCTAAAATAAAAACCATATGGTTTATTAGTCTTCTCACTTCAGGGTATAAAATGATCACAAGTTGGGGTCAGAAAGCAATGTCTCCCCATTATGTAGCATTGTAAAACAGGGCACACCAGGGGGTTGTTACAAGTCTATCTAAAGCATCCAGCACTAGCAATGGCTAGGACAGAATACTGGACTAGATGGGCCATTAGTTTGATACAGACGAGCAATTTCTTATACCATTCTGCTCTCATTTCCTGGGAGAATTCCACTCCCCAAACTGATATGCACTCCAAGCAATTGAAATTCAAGTGTAAACATGTTATTGCTTGAGCAATTTGTAGGCATATAAAGATACAGACTAGCACTTAGACCCCAAATAGAGGCGCCTTGTGGACTAAGAGATTTTTCTATTATAGCTTTGTGATGACCACCTACAGACTGGATGGTTGTCATTCAGCGTCAGTGGAGGTGCAACCAAAATCCCTCTTGCACAGGCTCTCAGTGTGAAAGCAGTAGAGAAATCCCCTGAATGTAGGATGGATCCTGTACTGTGGATTTGCAGCTGCATAGTTTGCCTATCCCATGTGAAGAAGAACCAGGATGCAGTAAAATAAGGCAAAGGACAGACTAGCATTCCCTTTGTTCTGATGTTGCTGAGTTTTTTTCTTTCCATGCCTCATGTGGGTAGGAGCCACATTCTGCCCCTGCCTCCCTGCTGCGTAGTAAGTTAGGCAAAGAGCATCCCTCTGTCCTACTGCCTCAGACAGCAACAAGACTGGGGGAGAAAAAGGTGAGAGGTGTCAGGTGTGGTGAGGCATGCAGAGAGGCAGTAGGGTAGGTGTCAGGAGGTGAGGAAAAAAGTAGGACCATGAACAAGTGGCACTAGTGTGAAAAGAAGAGGGGGAGGCTGCTGGGGGTGGGGGATGCAGTGAAGGAAGAAGGAGTTGCTAAGGATGCAGAAGGTGCAGGTGGACAACTGCACAATCAACCACAAGGTCACATAGCACAGCAGCAAAGGCTGACATCTGTGGGGTGCAGATGGACAGGCAGGCAAACACAAGCCAAAGGGGAAGGTCCAGTGGGAAGGATGGAAAACACTCTACTTCCTACTCAAAGCCACAGCCAAAAGCAAAGCAAAATTTCAGTTATGACAGCAGTGAAAATCTTTGATACATAGATGGGGACACTGTGCCAGTGATGCTGAGAAAGTGCATTGGTACAGGCACCTGCTAAAAAGGTGGGTGGCATTGCCATTACACCACTTGAAATTTGAGCAGCATGGGGTGATTGCTTCATGTCTAGCAGGTGTGCAAGACGCAGAATGAACCTCCTCAACCCCTCTTTCCATTCCCAGAACAAACCTATGGGATTTAAGACTATCAGACTTGGAACAAAGACAACTTTGGGTGGTGCACTGTTTATACCATCCTAGACATATGTCAGTATGCACACAGATTTTAATGGGATAGGCTCTGCCTTTCACATTAGCTTGTAACTCCTGAATTTCGCTTTCTGATTCTACTCCCAGTGACTTCAAATGCTTTTGTGAAGGGTTTAGAGCCCTTTATCTCCTGTCTCCTCTAACACTGGCCATAGCCTTTTACAGCTGAGACCATATTTTTGGGACATGTCTAGTACAACAGGGACTGGACCCTTGTAGAGATCATTCAGTTTTCTGAAAAATACAGTTAAATGTTTTCCACCTGCACCACCAACATCTCTCAGCTCCTGACTCGAAGGTCAAGTGTCCACTCTGCATCAGATAGCCTGATCTTCAGAGACTGCATTTTACTCTTATAAAGGTCAAATTAGTAACACAGCTATTTCCCCTCAGAATTTTCTGTGATCCTGTGTTACCTCTGCAATCAAGAAGTCATCTGTCTCTCCCTCTCTTCTGAACTCTGGCCTATCAGATCTGGCAGTTGTCTCTTGACTTACAGTGACCAGACCCTGGAAGGTTCCTCTCAGTCTTGAAAAGGTCGGGTGCACATAAACTCTCAGAGAAACACATGTCCACAGAAACACGTGCAGATGCCAGGATTCACAGATGCACACACAGCTTCCTAGCTTCGAACTGCTGTTTTTAGCAAGGACCACTCAAAGTGTTTAGCCTGGCATGCTGTGATGATGATGTAAACGGAAAAAGAAAAGCCCTTCACCTGTGAAACTAATTAATAGTCAACAAACTTGCTTCAAGGTAGGAGAGCTGGCAGTGAAGGCGAGAAGCTGTCCTGGGGAGTGGCAGGAGCCAGGCACAGCTGCTAGGTGGCAGCAGCCATTCACTCAGCACAAAGCTGAGGCTCGCCAAGGTGGCTGCTGAGAATTCTCTGAGAATTTGATGCTTGTCAAAGTGAGCCACTCTTATAGCCCCCACTACAGGAAAGGTGCTCAACGCTGCTGCTGTCACTGCCCGTGATGGGAGCATACATAAACATGAAAAGAAAGCCACCCTGGCTGTTAAGGAATACCACAATTGGGGTTGCGGCTTTTTAAGGGCATGAAGCTGGACCTTGTGATGATGTCGATGAAATCACACCTTATCAGTAGGCAGACAGGCTGTGTCCTCCTCCACAGCTATTTCAGGGCTCTGTATCACCCCCCCCATCAAGGCAAATACTTATCTTCCAAGGGCTTTTCAAACACTACTTAATTAGTCTTCCCAAACCTATGAACAAAACAGGGGACCCAGAGCCTTGTGTTCGCTGTAGCAAATGAGAATGAAACTCTGCGAAGGGCCCCAATTACAGCAACCTCCACTGCAGCACGTGGGAAGTGCTGCAGCAGATTTAGGGGCACTTTTAAGGATGCCAGTTGAATATTATAACCTTGTTATTCATATAATTAATACTGCAACTACTACTGAATTCCATGTGTTATTTATAGAAGGATTATGTTCCAGTTATTTTCTGCAGCTCTTGTCTCTTTGACATGCAATAGATTTTCTTATGGAGACTGTAGGCCTGCGTCACTGAGGACTCATGGGAAAGGCACACTTTCAGCAGAATGTGGTTAAATATTCTGGTCCATTTAGCAATGAGGCGCTGTTAAACACAGCTTGAAAACCGAAGGACAGAGATTCAAACTACACCAAGTCAGAAGGCCTTTACAGAACCCATTTGCTTGCTGCCAGCTACCACAGCTAGCAGTTATGGATAAACCTTGACCCTTCATGCTTTTTCCTGGCATGAAGAGCAGGCAAGTAGTAAAGAATACTGACATCAAAATCAAGTCGTTAGGTTTCAGCGTTAACATCACACACAAATGACTGGAGGTACAAAAACTCTTCCTCAATGAAACTGATTTAGGCACATATTGCATTGATTGTTCATGCTTGGGAAATTTTCTTTGCAACTACAAGAAAAAGAGTGGGTTTTCAGGAAAAAATATCATCCTTTTTTTCTCTGCTGGTGAGGAGAAAGCGCTCTTGGCCTCTGCAGGGAATTTAGCAAGCTGAGTATGAAGGTAGCATAAATGTTGGGGGTTTTGTGTCTGCTCCACTTCAGTAGAATGGTCATACTTACTCTGAGCTTCTAAATTTTAAAATAACCATACAAAATGAAAACAGGAAGGTTAGGTGCTGTCCTTTTTCCCTGGCCTAGAAGCAGGAAATGTTTCCAGAGATGTTCCCTTTGAAGTAGGGAAAAATTGGCCAGACCAATGACTGAAATCAAGCTCTGAGCCCTTCCTATCCACAGTATTTACAGCTAACTCCTTCTCATTAAGTTTTGCACCGCTCCAACCTGCACCTTCTAAACCCAACTTCCCGAAGAGGCAGCTAACCCAACACCCAAGCAGTGTGGACAGAAGCCAGGTCCATGCCATGTGGTCTGCCCCCCTGGCTCTCTTCTGTTTATCAGGATAAGGCACAAAGACTCTTCTTCTGAGTGTTCGCTTGAATCACAACAGTAGTGGAGGCTGCCCTTGCCACTTCAAGGGCCCTTGAGAAAAAGGGCCTTTAAAGAAAAGGCATTTTCCGTCAGAAAAGTGTAACACTACAGAAGGAGAAAACACTTGCCAAGCCCTAAGACAGGAGTGAGTTTTAAAACCCTCTTATCCTTGTTGTTAACCCAGGCGTTTAACAACACATTAACCCTTGTTGTTAGCCTCTGTGCACTCCTGTAGGTCAATAACATTTGTTTGCCCATACAACACACAGAAAAATTTGTATGAGGCTTCAGACTTGTGCAGGATCAGGGCAGAGGAAAATGTGCACTTGCAGATATTTCAGTTTTGCAGAGGAAATTCCCTTGGAAAAAGCCATCAGTCTGCTCCTCTGCAAAGTGGTGGAAACCACTCCTTGTCCCCATGCTCATTAAAGATACTGTGAGGTACCATTCCTTGAGGACTGCCTGCATGTAATTGGTTTATTCTGATTCACTGCCTCCAGGGAGACTGCTCACTTTGTCTGTTTTACTCTACTCACTGCTCGCCTGTCCTTCCACTTCAAGATAAACTTATAATTCAGGTCAAAGCAGAAGTTCACTTAGCAGCACTTAGTAGCACCTAATACGTCAGGCTTTCAAGTTGCAGGTCAGAGCTACAGGTTAAAAAAGTCTACAGGCAAAAGCAATACTAAACAAAACCTAGGAAAATGACTCCCATGTAGCTGTAGAGATCTTGCCTAGATCTCCTCTGAAGTCACCAAGCTATGAGAATAGCAATCCCGGGTTCATACAAGCACACTGGCTTCCTCCACTGTAGTTCTCTTCCCACAAACCTGGCAGCAACCCACAGCCCTGCATGTGTGAGACACAGAACAGCCACACCGTCACCATCAGGTGCTTTGCTAGTTACTGCTTTCTCAACCAGAAACATTTTCGACAGTTCATCCATCAGATTTGATGATGCTATGATCACAGGTACTGTCTTATCTCTTTGAGCACATCCTTTATCACCAAGTCCTCAAAATCAGTCTTAAAAACTGGTGCCTGATCCTCTGTGCGTCTGTTCAGATCTAGGCAAACAAAGCTCTTTCACTTCCCCCTCTTCCCTCAGTCTTTTCCCAAAACCAACATGCTGAGGTTTGCTGCCAGTTCAAATGTAGAAGCCAGGCTGATGTGTTAGGGAAACAGCTAACTGCAATGTGAAAGAGTATTCCTCCACTAAACTCCTGCCTAGTTGGCTAAACAGCACTTGATCAATGTAAATATAGTTGCTGTCTGTTCCTAAGACCCGCAGTTAGTTCCTAGTGAGCCTGCTGGTTAATTGTCTCCACCCAGTCTGGACTGGTTAATTTATAAATTACACTAAATAAAACTAAAATCCTGTTGGGGCTACTAATATATCATTCATTAAATATTATGTAAAACAGCAGAGATACATATTTTCTGTTAAGCTCAGACACATTCCTAACTCCCTGCAGAGATCATGTGTGATATCTCTGGATGCAGGCATGCTACCTAGATCCCCCCTGAGGACAACTCATCCATCCTCCCACCATCTGTTGGCATGCTGGGGTTCCTCCGTCACACCTAGGCAGCTAGCTCTGGGCTGTGGATTCTGCTCTGTGGTTCCGACACTCTAAGTTAAATGGGCCTTAGTGCCCTTTCTGAGACACTGGAGAGGAGCTTGCACCCCTGGATTTCTAAGTTTCTGACTTCTTCACACCACAAACTTGACGCAAAGTCCCTGGAGTGTCATTAAACTGACACTCTGAACAGATTAGAGATGCATCTACATTTGTCCTTCCCAGCATTCCCCTGAAGGGTAAGTTTCATGAAAAGACAGAAGCTTTACAAAGTGATATGGAGCTCATCTCCATGTATTTCAGGTAACCTCTCCATCCTGTCAACCAGCATGTCTGTCATAAAAGAACAAATGGAGCAGCACAGGACTAAGAGGAAGCAGAGAAATAAAAACATCTAAACTCTGGGCAGAAAGTTTCTGTTGTTATTTCTGTATGTGTTTAGCATAGAGACATATTGTACATTTAGTGTAAGTCCCTGGGACCCTAATGAGCTCCTAATGTACCCCATACTTCAAGGGTTTTCCAAAGAGGCCAGTAACTTAGCAACAGCAGCAAATCCTTGACAGGAATAATCAGTATTTGTGCTGCAGCTTTAGGTTTCCCCTCTTCTCTCCCACCAAGTGGAAGGTGGTTTGCCTGGGATTTCTTCTCTGCTTTGTCATTGTTCTTATTCTTCCTATGGGTTTCTTCTTTTATCCTTTCTGTTCAGTAAAGTAAAAACCCACTACCAGCAGCTTGCAGGGAGCAGAGTTCTTGGAGTGTGGAGCTACCGAGATTATCCTGTGAAGAGTTTTTTTGCATAGGGGAGGTATAGAGGTGGCTCTCTAGGGATGCCAAAAGCAAGTCAGGGCTGGTAAAAACAGTGGTTTTGACAGTAGCAAACTAGAGAGTCACCAGGGCCGGTGGTGGTTCCTCAGGGGTAGCAGCTAGAAGGTGATGAGCAATGACAGTTCTTCGCTGCATTCATGGCTCTCAGCTACAGGAAAGTGAATCACCAAACTCCAAAGACATTCTGTTACAAATACAAAGCAAATATTGACAGCTAACTGTATTTCTAGAGGCCATATGAGACAGCGGACTCCAGAGGAACATGAGGTCCTTCTGAGGCAGGCTCTTCACTCTTCCCAGTGAGGTGCCATTTGATGCCACCATGCATTAAAGCATATCTCTCCCCTGCCCACATCTCCTGCCTGTATCCATTGCCTTTTTACGAGTTGGAGGCATAGTACCGGTTTTGGAAGGAGGCTGCTTTGCATCTTAAGGAAGGAATACGAAAAACTGATTCACATGTTAAGAGAAGGTCTCAGAGAACAAGACATTTGTGTTACTTGTGGCATCAGAACATCAGTATACTAGGTGCATAAGAGAATAACCCATTTTATTAACACTAAGACACCTCCAAAAATGGTAACCTGATATGCAAAAGTGAAATGAGTTGTCCAGTATCACAGAAGGCCTGAATAGGAGACAACCCATTTTGAAACAGTACCTCTAGATACTATTAACGTTCCTTAATAGTTACTCTGTAAAAATACATGGGATGAACAACCAATTTTTAAGCTAAAAATCACCAAACAGCTGTTCTGGACCTCGGCTAGTACACTTCCAGCAAACAGAGGACAATACCAGCAGTTCTGGAGGTCCAAGTGTAACTAGAACTTTACAGACACAGCATATCAATGCTTTTCTCTCCCCAGCATTGAAAGAAGGAAAGGTTGATATTTAAAAAAAAAAAATTAACGTGGACTTCTCGACCCAGCAGTGGCCTTTGAAATGTTGAAGAACAGTAAACCCAGTCTAAGAAAGCCTGATATATTAAAAAACCACTGCATCATACCCATATCTCTTGCATTTGTAGCAAGAGAAGTGGAGTAGGCTTATACACTCACCTTGTGAATTTTAGAGAAGTCAGTGGAATAAGTAAAATTTCAACTACTTAGATCCAACCAATCTTATTTACAAAACATCAACTGACTGAGCATGGAAAATGAATGAAGAAATCTTTGCCAGGAGGAGGAAAAGACTTTTTTTTAGGTGGCCGTCCAGGCAGTAAATTGAAAGAATATTGTGGGCTAACTCAGCTGAAACAGTACGTAAAAAAAAAAACAACGAAAAAACCTAAAAAAAACACACCAAAATTCCTCTACATTCAAAGCATGCTTAACCACAATGCAGCAAAGCACCTACCCAGAGCTTCCCACCACACAGATATTAAATGCAGCACAGCATAGACACACCAGTGGGCTGCAGCACTCAGCTGATGGGATGTCCTGCACTGCAGTCACCTCAACACTGTGAAGTAACAAGACAGGTCTAAGGAAATATAAAGGATTAAATCTGCTATTCTAAACAAAGTGGTTGTTCAAAATCCAACACATTATTTCAATTACTCCAAACTGTCATCACAGACTCATAGACAAAGGAGGGAACCATGGAAACTTGACCCTTGGGAGAAACCTACTGGAATTACAGGAAAGTATCACAGTGATTTGTCCTTCCTTGTTTTTCATTACACATATAGCAAGGCAAAGCAAGTCCGAGACCTGCCCACATTGTAACTTTGGCCTACAGCATCACTCAGTTAGGTCTCCACGAAGCATGAGAGAATCATTAACAGCGTTGGTTTCTCTCACACTCAACCTGGCTTTACCTAACCAGAAATGCCTGCAGGAAAAATCTGAAAAAGCCATTAATGGGGATAATGATGCTTACCTCCTGTATAAAGTGCTTGGAGATTTATGGGATGGAAAATGCTGTTACAGGTAGGTATTTATTAAATACTCATAGTTTCTTGTATTGAGGATCCGTACTACAGTCCTACACTTGGACATAATTCCCTCTACCATCAGAGACTAACCTCTATAGCTGAATTAAAAAAGTACTATACCATATGATTTCAAAATCTATGGCTGTCACATCTATCCTGCAGACCAGATGTAGATCTCCTAAATAGCCCGTGCCCACAGCTTCACAAGCAATGATCTTTTTGCACTTGTCTTTCAGAATATGTCACCTCACATTATGGAATGAGACAAACAAATCATAGTTCTCAAGTGAAATCCAGACACCCTTAAAGTCAAAAGCTAGGTCTTTTTGATGTAAATAGGGACAGTATTTCATTCTCTTCCTGAAATTCTCTTTGATCTGAAAAAGCAGTTTGGGTTTTTTTATGTCTGACTTACAGAGTTGAAGGAGTCCTAGAGCTAAGTGATGAAACAGTGCTAAGAAGTTGTGGGGTTGTTGTCACCTGGGACCAGCTGCCCCAATTCTGGTAACCAGATAATCTGCTTATTTGACGTTTCTGGGGCCTCAATACACTGTCTCATGATACATCTCTTCCTCCTTCTTGAATAAAGCTCAGTAAAACATTTGACCTTTTCCAGCCGTTGGAATTTCATTGCTGTTTTAGAAGGGAAAGCAAAGCATGGGAAAACATCTGCGGAAGACAGAATTCTCTCATTTGGATAACACACTCCCATTAATTATAAAGAAAACAGGCTCAGAGGGGCCTACACCTGTGATTTTTAATTCATGACTGAGTGGTAAAAAAGTGAATTCATTCCCAAAACCACAAGCATACCCCCAGAAGAAGTTGCTAAATCAGAAATAAACCATAAGGGATCAGTTGGCAAATCATGATCTCATCAGGAAACTGAAGTTCCTTGTCTAGTTTCTATCAAAAATGACAATGAATTCAGAAGGTTTTACTCTAGACCCTTCACAAAACCTGCTGTGTAGCTCAGTACAAATTTTAGTCACTAATCAGGGGGCACAGAAGCCTGCAATATTAAAAAGAACGTTGAAATCACAGCAGAAAAACCAAGCAAGAAAGGGTGAAGGGACTGGGGAAGGACAAATTGTTAGAGTAGGATGTTCCACAGGGTGTGTGTACAGCATTAAGGTGTATTTAGCAGAGCTGTATGTATACATGAAACTCTCACTGTGCTTGCCTTTAGTCTGCAGTAGCTGTCTCTCACTTTTTATGAGCACTAGAATTCACTAATCCCAGAGAGATAAAACTGGTGAATTAAAAAGCAGTTCTCTTTTTTTGGTTTTAAGGCAGGATATAAAACACAGGTCTTGCTGGAGCGTCATGCTTCTTGCTGCTTTGTAGGCAGCCACATTAGTCTCAGTGCCTTTCTGATATCTGCCATCAAACTAATTACCTGCCTAACGGGAACTGAAATAGATTTCCATTCTCTTGATGTGTAGGAAGGCGAGGAAGCATATGCAACATGGAGGAGGGCATGGGGACTACATCAAATGGGAGAGTCCTAGAAAAGGACCCTAAATGCAAGAACCTTTAGGGGCAACATGGGAAGCCTGAACCTAAAATAAACACCTGATAACTCTGCTGGTTTGTCAGCAATTAAAGACCTAAAAGTATGACGTGAAGTTCTGCTTGAGTTCTCAAGTATCCTGCTGCCTGAATCCAAGATTTTGCTCAAGAACCATCTTTAGCATTAATCCTGTAGCTAGATGACACAAAAATTCCTAAGATTCTAATGCTCTTACAGTAGGACACTTCTGGAAACAGGAGTTATATCAATAAAATGGATCATTATTGCAATTAATTTCACCGAAATACAATTGAAACAGAATGTAACATCAAATTCCCATCTGCTCACTACAAACAGCTAAGCCAGTCCTAAAACAAAACTAAAAATAAATACCTGCTTATAGGTTGAGACAGCCTTTATTACAAAGAGGGTGAAGGGGAGGTGGGGAAAAAAAGAGAGTAGAACATACTCATGAAATGCCGTGATATTCTCACTCCATCCCAGCTCGTTTGCCAAACCATATTCTTGAGATGAGAAGGGCTATTTTCCATTTGGTTGCTTCATGATTAAGTGGAACAAGTGCCTTTGCTCTCATTGGTTAATTAGAAATACCCTCAACGTAGATGTTTCTTTTTCCAGTCCCTTGCTTCTTAGAAAATAGAAAATCTATTTTGGCTTCCCTGCATTGACCCTTTAATTGAACTAACATGGGTTTTGTTACTGTTCTTTGTTTTTAAATAAGCAATTTTGTACTTGTAAATTTTAATTTCCCACATGGCAAAACACTTCTGAATATTGCCAAATCCCAGGCACTGGGGCTAGAGAAAGTACATCTCTGCTTTCCCACACCCAATTAAAAAAAAAGTTATCATCAAGCGTCCCCACTGAGTGGCCCTTTGCCATGACATTCTGTTGGTTTCACATAAGAGATCATGTTGATGTGCTATGCTATTCCTGTCATTAATTCCATCATTAAAGTTATAGAGACACGAGATTAGGAACCTGTTACCTGTTTAAAGCCCAGAGAATTTCTCTCTTCCACTCTCTCTCCCTCCAAAAAAAAAAAAAAAGAGAGAGAAGAATCTTATTTGTACGTATGCTATTTGTACTAGGCTTGCAGAATTCTACTCAACACTCACTGGAAGAATATTCCTTTATTGATAGAGTATTAGATAGGGAATTTTTGACTGTGTATTATCTTCACCGTCATGGTGCAGAGGGAGAAATCTCTGAGACCCTAGTTGGTAATTTTTTTAATGACAGTTTTATGTGTTTATAACTCTTGTTTTTTTGCCAGGTTTGTTAGGCAGGGAGTAGGTAACAACTTGCAATCTTGTCCACTGGCATGTATACACACATTAATGGGCCAGATGGAGCTGCAGTGATTTTAGCAGCTGAGGGTCTGGACTATTATGTTTATACAGGTCAGGGGAGAGAGGGAACAGATAACTAATTTAATATAACTTTAGAGCCAGAATCTTCACTAAATTGGACATAGGATTCAAAGTGAAGAAGAAAGAGAAAATCTGGCTCATTTTCTTGGCTCTGCCACTGATCTAGTTTGTAATTGTAAGCAATTATATTTACCCCATCTGCAACATGATTGTAATGTTTCTCACTGCCTCTGTACAGAGGTCTGAGATGGAGATGCATAAATGATTTCTCAAATTTACCTGACACTTATTTTCCTAAAACTTCAGATACGTAAGCTGGTCATTCCATATGTTTCTTTTTTAGGCTTGACAGTGTGCTTATTTTATTTCTCTTGTATGCTTGCCTGTAATAATTCACAGGTTTTAGGAGTAAATTATGTTCTCTTTGAAGTAAAGATTGTAATAAATAAAACTTGCATTTTGCATTATATTTTAAGCAAAATATTTAGATTTTTTTATTTTCCCCTGGAAATTATTACTGTAGAATTTCACCAGCAATTTGCTACAGTAACAAACACAGAGAGTCGTATTAAGTGTGCATGGTCTCTGGCATCTTGACAACCTTTTTGTCCTTTTTGTGATGAAGCACAAACTAATTTGAGGCTTACATGTAAATTGTTAGCAAACTGTATCAATAAACTGTAGTTAGTTTCCATATAGGATATAGCAATATATCCAAAGCAAAGCAAGCCAGCATTAACTATTTCTTTTTAAATTGCTAGCAATATTCTGTTTCTCTGTGTGCTCTGGATCATAGCTTTCAGTCCTGTTGCTCAGTACATATTGCCCAGGTCATCTGCATTCACAAGTGTCCACAATTTCTTACCTTCCCCTTATTACTACTTTCAACAAATCAATAAAACTTCATCCAAAATTTGTCCTTGCTTCTCGCCTCTCTCCCTGATCCTCCAGACATTGAGAGAGTTGAAGGAGAGGGAGCGAGAGAGAGGGATGGTCCTTCTGTATTACGGATTGCAACCATTAAGCCTATGGCAAATTTGAAGTAGCCTGAAATAATTTGTGCTCATTGCATGAAAAACTGATTATCTTTATGACAATTTTCTGAATGTGTGTTGATTTAACTTGAAGACTGCTGTTTCCAGGAAGGGAAAAGTAATACAGCAGATGAGGTGGTTTAACCTCAAATACTAAAGGATTATGCAAGAGCGTTATGCTTGGTTCTGGCTGATCCCTACTCATTCCAGTTCTACTGAACTTATTTAAGAATAATAAAATCTTTAGCACTGAAAGATCTATCACCAAAAAAGCAAAATGCAGTTCGTCAAAAAGCAGAAGACAACTTTCTTGATAAAAGGAACACACTCCAAAATCTGTCAGAAAAGAGGCCTTCCTTAGTCCCCTTTATAAAACCTGTGACTTCTGGTTAGACAGATATATATACAAACAGCTTGTGAATTACATTTTTTTTCCTCAGATTATTTTGTTCACTTGTATAAATGCACAGCATTTTTGCCTGAAGTGGCTATGACATCACTGCGAGCTTTCCAAATAATCATTACTGATATGAAGGGCACTATAGCCCAGAGCCTGGTTTAATATTTGTAAAATCAGCAGCTCTGTCAGTAAGAGGTTGGTACGTGGAATTTGGTACCAAGCAACTGCCAGAGATATCAGAAATGGAAAAGAAATACAAGTTTTAGAAGGTGGCCAGTCATATCCAGGCGGTTTTTCACCCTTTTGAACATCAGTCTTCTGCCATAAAAAGATGCACTAAGCCAGGGAAGCCCAGTGTATATTGATTGTATTAAATGTCGATAGTAAAATTGTAGTAGAATACATATATAAAGAACAATGCCGAGTTATGGGGCCGGACTTTTTGAAAGCAAAGGCCAACAGTGACATGGATGACAACAGGAGCAAGGCTTTACCTGTGTCTGTAATGAGCTTATTTCATAATTTATATGCAAAACTCCATATGCATTAGCACATAAACGCTTTTAACTATAATGACAATTATACTATCTCTTCATCTATGATGCATTGTTCAGATAGTATTTACAAAAGCAACCTTCATTAAGCTATTTGTCTGAAATAGCCGGAATACTGAACAGCTACAAGATCCCACACATTTGTCAAAGCTCATAGAAAAATATGAATGTCTTAATGTTGTGTTATTTGAGAATTGATACGTTATTATACTGTCTTTAAGGTCTTTATTATAATGAATGTGTTCAAGAAAGGAGAGTTAAAACTAAATAGTCATTCTTAATTTGGGGATTTCCTCTAAGCTAAGCTGTAAAATACTAAGCTGAACAAACGCTGCTATTTCCTTCAGTGATCATTTAGGTGGATATAATTTATATGCTTGTGTTTTTATGTGCATGAATAGTGGGTGACATGAGCTCTCTTGAAACAAAACAAGAACTAAAGAAATCCCGAGAAAGCTATAAGATTAAAAAAAAAAAACAACAACACAAAAAAACCCCCAAAAAACCAACCCAACAAAAAACTAACAGCCAAAAAACCAAAACCCCAGTCCCCTACTTTATTTTTTATCCTCTTGATACTTTCTAGCAGCCTCCCTTGACTCTGCATTGTGCAGAGTGCATTCATTCTGTGTTCTTATCAGATGCCAGTTACATTATATTGCCACTTATAACTGTTTCCTGACCAAGCTAAAACAACATATCAGCCCTAAATGGGGTTTCTGCCAAAAAAGCTCATATAAACAAGTTATTCTGACCTACAAAGGTGCCTTTGAAACTGCTAAACTTCTAAGTCCTTGGTACCACATCACTCGGACCTACACTCTTAGTGGTCTTAGTAACAATAGCACTTGCCATTCTCCTTGTGTTTCTGTTAGTATAGTTTTGGAGAAACAGATTCAGTTCACACCTCCCTTCTGAATCTTCAATATTTATTTTGATTCTTTCTGTTAATAAATAAATAAAATCCAGAGCTTTACTTGCAGTATAAAACAGCTCAATTCACTGCTGGGGTATAGAATTGATGTACTAGATATTTCTCATTTATTAGCTTCATTCCTTTGCCAAGTCTCCCGCAGTAATGTTATTATTTCCCATGAGGGTCACATGAGATTTTCTCCTCTTGCTTGCTTTGTACGTGCCTTTCTGTGTGTGCTTGTTTATTTAATAGGCATTTTCCCCCTTTATCTACTACTTATTTAAAGCTTTCACTATACCCATTTGATCTGAATACATTTGCTATGTGCAGGCTGTGCAACCAGATCTGCTCTTAATGGTGTATTTACACCAGGTTTTCACACAATACCAAAGAGATCCATAACCAAAGTGATTTAGAAGATGATTTCAATGTTTCTTTCCCCAGAACTGCTCTCCCTTTCTCAACAAGTAGGAAACGGCATTGAAGGGAAAGGATTTGCTTGCAAGTCTGCCGTAAAAGTACTTTTCTCTCCTTCAAAGAAATCTCCCTGAAAGAGAAAAATTAAACCAAGTTCTCAGAACAGGTACTTATTTTAAGAATAGGCTTTCCTGGGTCCTGTCAGAAACATGGTACTAGTTTATGGACTGTCTTTATGATCTGCAGACCCCTCCCTTGCCTATTCTACTCTCAGGAAACACAGATACCCTGTGAGTAGCAGTAGATCTTCTCTCTCCTGCCCTGGAGGGTAATGGGGCAAGTTGAATATGGCCAAATTCCTGCCATTCCACCTCACTGCTCCCACTGCGGGGGACTGGGACACAGGTCCAAGTGTAACTCAACCAAAACTTGGTTTCGCAGATGCTGTGATGGCACCAGCCCCTTCAAATCTGGCACTGTGAAACAACTGTGGTGACAGAAAATCACTGGTAAATCTGGACAAGAGCTGAAGGGCAGCATTAAAGGAGACCAAGTCAAGACTCCAATGTTCTCTGTATTAAAAAAACTTCATCGCTACTGCCCCCTCACCACACCCCTATCATGTGAGTACATGGACAATACAAATTATTAATGGCTTCATTTAGTTTGATGGTGGTTTTTTTTTTTTGCCATAGAGGCCATGGGGAGCAAACGGGTTTATAGTTTTTTACAGAATTGACACAGCCTCATACAGTTCTGTAAACTGGCACATACAGGTAGTGAAGGCCACTAAGGCTTAGTCAAGTCAATCACCACAGCAAAACCCCTGCTTAGATAACAGTCTGCCTTATGTGGCTAAAGATTCAAGTTTTGACAAGACTTAAAGCAGTGCTGTCTGGAAAGCTTTTATAGCAGAATCTTTGTTCCAACCTTGCTGAAAAGGTCAAGTGCTTTTTCTTTACCTCCTTGCTTTTCAGAGGCACTCAGATCTAAACCACTGAGATCTCCATTTTTACTTTCTACTTGCCTCATTTAGTAACATCACACCTTTTGTCAACTCAGGAAATTCTTTTGTTTTCAATAATGAAGGAAGACTTAAAAATAAAAGCTAATCTCAACCCTGAACGCAACCAAGATATTCTCAAGGGAGTCTTCTATCCCTTTTAATCTAGGAGAAGAAATGAAAATAGCAAACATACCAGCCTAACAGAATTTAATGGAAATAGCCAGTCTAAATAACATGTTGCCTTCTTTCCTATTTCACAGGAAGCATTCAGTCAGTCAAAAGAAACATTTAGTATTTACAGACAATTTCAGCAAGATCTCCAAACTCACCCCTCCTCCATAGTGAGAGCCACTACTCAAAGTCAACTCCTCCAGGAAAAGCAGGCAGCTGGTCACCCCACTGCAGTTGGAAACTGCAGGAAACCTGCCTGTATGGAGCTGCTACCCACTGCCCACAGTTCTCCTCAGCATATGGTAATTGAGACTGGCCTTTTCTGGTTACAGTCTTCAAACCATTGCAGAGACCACCAGCCAGTCACTGTCTCCCCACCTTATGGGCTGGGAGGAAAAGAAGTGGTGAGATCATGGAAAATATATGGGCATCCACATTCTACATAGATGCCTGACATCCACTAGCTTCACCCAACATCTTTTCAGTCTGTAGAAATCTAGACAGCCTTCTTCTGAGGTACTTTTTCAGTAACTGTCAATATACTCTGAAAGGAAAAGTAAGCTCACTTCTGCGAGTCACCTCTGACAATTTTTTCCCACTCCAGGTTTGAGTAAGTCACCTGCAGGAAAATCTAAGCAGTCTATTACCAGTCTCCTGACACACATAACTCTTTAACTGCTGCTTCTACCAACACGTTATACTGGAGTCTTTACATATCTTTAGGTCCTTTAGAAATAATAGAAAGGAAGCAAAAGTTAGACCCATTTTTCCAGGCCTGTAGGAAAAGATTTCCATCACCGCAATTCCTGTAATGAATTATGTTTTCTGCAAGAATGCTGCTGTTGAACACTTTTTCTCAGTGTGGCCAGGGGCCCTCACTAATTACAAAGCTGTTCTTCGACTCCTCAGAACTCTTCCTTTCCAGCCCTAGATTATCAGCAATTCACGGAGAGAAAAACAATCCCATATATCCCCACTATTTATTTAGTTCTTCACCAACTATTTGCATATCCAACTTTTTATGTGACATGCTAGATAACAAAGGCAAGCCAGAATGACAGTATTTCTAGCATGTTGTCTTTTATTTCCTTTAGCCTCATGAGGCAGATGGATGGCACATTGGAGAGAGTTTTACACAAATGGCCTTTCTTGCAGGAGGGATTTCTTTGAGCCTGTCTTGGAGTTCACGTTGCAGACCAGATCAAAAGATATTTTCCTCCATTTTAATGGAGAAATCTGAGACCGACTGTATCAGGAGAGAAAGGGAGTAAAAGAAAGACTTACAGGTTACTTGGCAATTAGGCAATCTTGATTATTTCCTTCTTGTCTTGCTAAATCTTTCAGCTGGCTATTGGGTGGAAAAGATTTTCTATTCTATTTGACACTGGCTTCACAGCTAATTTGGCTTCCATCTATCTGCCTAATCCATTTTATCTATCAGTTCTAATTCAGTCCTACCCCTGCTTTTTTTTTTGCATGCTTCCAATATACGTAAACAACAACAATTTTTTCTTCCTATATGGGGAAAAAAGAAGCTTGGTTTTCAGGTGAGAGGCATAAAAGTAAGAGCAAAGATGCTTTTACAGTACACTTTCTCTCCTGTAGGGAGGTCACACAAAGAAGCAGGTGCTACCTTTGATGAGGCAAGAATTTAGTAACCTTTTCTTCATGCACCAGAGAACTCCAGAATACAGATCCAAGTCACAGGGAGTGCTGTGTCATCTGTGTCACTCTACCTGATCAAGCATATAATGCAGCCACACACTGAAGCGATACAGCCTCACAGAGACATTAGTAGCTCTCCCAGGAATTTGAACATCAGATCAAAGCCTTTGAAATGGGCCACGTGTCCACAGATGGGACAGATGGAAAAGACAGTGGCAGATAATGGCAATGTGTCCCTCGATAGCTGTTTTACTGTGCAGGTCTGCTGCCAAGTTCTCAACCAATGGGCGCTTCTTCAGTTGTGAGGGCTTACTTCCAGGCAGGGAAACTGCAGTCCCCATGGTGTACCCATGACAAAACCATGAATCACAGTGCAGGCAACTCAGGCATCTGAACAAGTATTTCTCATCATCACAGGAAAAGTATGCCTGCCAACACACCCACTGGACTTTCTTCACAGAAAACATGTCTATACTATATTGCTCTATACATTAAGAGAAGCATCAAGCCTCAGGGCAGAAAAATTTCAAGTGTGTAGTCAAAACCCTGCTGTGACTAACAGTGTGCTCTTCCATGGCCTTGGAAACCCTGTGGTTCACAACATACATGGGAGCCAGGATCACCAGGCTCTTATTACACATCTGCTATTGCTGCAGCACATCTGCCATTTATAACCAAAATATTCAAATCTATATATGAATCACTTCCTTTGGTGTTAGAAGAAACCTGAGGTCTTCAGTTTGGAAGGGGTAGCAGCACAAGGTATTACACTAAGGCTTTGATTCATAATTAAGTAAGCCCTGAGACTCATCTGGGAATTTTGCCAGACAACTTTACACATTAGAACAGGAGCTTTGAGAAACTCGTTTATGGTATCACCCTGAAAACTAGAAGCATCTCCAGGATGCAGGGTCTCAAAGCAAGACCTTCTCTTCTGTAAAATGACTTCTTTCTTCTAATAGTAGCTAGCTACTGCAAGGGATACTTAGACAAATTAGATCACAGAAAAAGCAAAAAGATTAAATCATTCCCATCTATTGCCATATGGACTGCAGTGCATTGCTGAGAACATGAGGAAGAGAAATGCTGTGGCGATTCTTTCCCCATCCCTTAATAACATGTTTTTTGAGATGTCCTCGTTCCTTCTTCAGACCCCTAACTCTTTAAATGCTCTCTCTCTGTTTTGCTGGGGCTGCTGCCTTCGTTAGAAAGATTTTCAGCTTTGATTAATTATTGAGCCTGTACTGCTGAGGGCTTTCTATTCTCCAGTTCTCATTACTGATGCTTTGCAGCTTGTGTGCTTCACTGGTCCCATTGCAGGATTTGATGGATGCACCTGTGAAGTTTTCCTGCCTGAAAAGTCAGTCCTGCCTTTTGCTGATTTTGTTTGGTGGGCAGGGAATTTCGCTCTTGGCTACAGTGAGCAGTAAAGCATACGCACTGGGCAAAGTATTATTGTTATTATTATGGTGGAAGCAGCATGAAATCCTTGCTTCTTTGCTTTCTGCATATTTCCCCTTTAAATCTGTTTCAAAAATTCTCCCCAACGGCCATTTTATTCTCAAAGTTGCTGCATCTTCTTACAGAAGATTCACCAATACATTGCTCTCTCATGGGAGACCAATATTCTTTCTGGTTGTTTGCTTTAATCTGGAATGAAAAGCTATGCATAGTGAAAATATGTTTTGTTTTGTTTGTTTATACTCCTTGTGCTTGACTGCATAATCATTGCTAGGGTTGACCAAAATATTTTTCTTTGTTTTTATGAAATAAAACTCTCATCTGTGATAACTCAGACTTAAGACATGGGTCAGATGCACTCTGAAAGAGGTAGTCCAAAGGGAGAACAGAGCCCATAGGAGGGAACAAGCATGTGGTAGGTCCTGTGTCACAGCTTTCACGAGGGCCTGAAGAGGCTTAGACATTTAGAAACTGAACCTGAAGCAAGTAAAATTCTTTTAAATTTTGAAAGTCTGTCTTTGCCAATACTCATAATTTAAAGAAAAATTTCTTGAGGCTGACTTACTTGCCCTGACTGAGTAGGAAGATGAGCACTCAAATGCTTGTATTTCCCATAAGAGACATCTTGTGTTTGTAATCAGCTTATTATTAAATGTAATCCATCCCACAATGTTATTTATTTCAAAGGTAAGCCACAGGTGATAGCAGTTTGTACTTCTAATGATTTTGTCCTCTGTCCAACCATAGTGGTAGTCCACAGGATGTTACCTTACTTATCCCTCAGCAAGCAACACAGACTGCTCATGATCAGCCTGGCTCTTGTTTGTGAGACAAATCAGCGAACACCTGTCTCAACACCTCTCTCACACAGTCCTGAACCCATCAAGACACCGGACAGCTAGCTGTGTTTGGAGATCTGAGCTATGATTTTGTATCAGCATACTGACCATCATGAATGAGTTAGATTAAAGAAGAATTTTTTTTATAATGAGTGTGATAAAACATTGGAACAAGCTACTGAGAGAAGTGGTGGAGGCCCCATCCCTGACAACATTCAAGGTCAGGTTGAACAGGGCTCTGAGGACCCTGACCTCGTTGAAGCTGTCTCTGCTTATTGCAGGGGAGTTGATCTAGAAGATCTTTAAAGGTCCCTTCAAAGCCAAACTGTTCTATGATTCTATGTAATAAGATATTTTTCATTCTGTTCCAGCACTCATGTGCATTTTAGGCCCTGATAGCTCTGTGTTCAGGCACCACAAAGAAAGAAGAAGTTGTAGCCAGGATCTAGCCAATTTGAGAGTACCCAGGGCCCAGTACAGTTCTGCTATGACCAGACAGGACACTGTGAATGGGGCTGGGATGGCGTAAGACCTGGCTGAGACATGGAGGCTGGGCTCAGGATCTGTCCCAATGAGGGTACCCAGGAAGAGACATAGCCCTGTGATGGCTGGGCAAAGCCACTGTGAGGGAGCTGGGCTGCAGCCAGGCTGGGACATTAGCTGCAGGTTGGAGGTCTGGATTCAGTGTCCATGGCCAGGCATGGCTGTCCCTGAACTAGAGACAGGCATGCTCTGTGTGATGTAGGTTAGGCAGTGGCTAAATGGTAAAGGTTCAGTTTAAAAGCAGCTTCCACAGGAAAGGAGACTGGTCCTATAGAAGCTGCTGACAGTGTTTTCTGAGATACTCTGTCTAAGGCCACAAAAAGAAGTGGGGCCATCCTCACCTGCACAATCTCAAAGCTGGCTCTGAGCCCTAGCAGCCAGACCTCTGTGAGGAGGGATGCTATCAGAATCCCCTTCAATCTCCTCCTGCCTCTACCCTTTGTTATAAAAGGTCCTGGAGCAACTGTCTGTGGGCAGCTTGAAAAACTCATACATCTTTCACTTTGCAGCAACAATGGGAACAAGAAAAGAACTAGATGAAAGACTAAAATAAATAGCTTTGACACATAATCAGTTGACTGTGCTTCACTATCAGCTGAAGTTGTATAACTCTGTGGGCATGATTTTAGCAAATACAAGGGACTGAAGCCCAATTTAACTACCACTGTGGATCAAGTTGTTACCCCAAGGGCAGGAAAACACACATAGGCAGACAGTGCTGTGTGACTTCTTAAACCACAGCAACTCATTAGCCCAATCAGATGACATACATATAGTCTGAGAGAGTAGTAGGCCCTAGCATCCCCTCACACAGACATGTATGTATCCCACATGTATACAGACTCCTTTCTTTCCTTAAAATTTCTCAATTTGAGTATTTCCCCACCATAATTATCTTGTCTGCTTTTAACCCATCCTGGACTCTGAAAACAGCTTATCAGAACTGTCTGTCTTGAACTTACAGTAAAGTCAGAGAGGATGGTTAGGTTGTGTTTCCTTTCCAAGGCAGAAAAGAGTATTATTAAAATATTGCAAATGCCAAAGATCAGGCTTAGATCCGTCAGATCCAGCATATACCTAGTCTTCCTCCCAGCACTTGCTAAGACTGTACACGGGAAGAACAAGAAAACTACAGAAAGTAGGAAACCCATGATCATTTAATCACGGGTCTGACCCTTCATAATATTTGCATCAACATTATTTACTCCAACATTCCAGCACACAGCATGCTCAGCAAAAGCCTCACACAACACACACACCTCCTAGCTGCACACACCTGAAGAACGGGCTTATGCTATGCATGCTGTAAGTACAGCCTGATGCATGTGCAGAACCACAGCTGCCAGAACGCATGGGGACGAGGCTCAGGAAGCAGGTCCCACACAATGGGAAAATCTCTGTCAATCAAAGCAAAAACCTTAATTTCCTCATTTGTACCTTGATGGGTTTGGAGCAAGGCAAGCCAGTACGGCTGATCATAAATATAAACACTGCCCTTTAAACAGGTTCATAGGTCTGCACATAAATGGCTCCTCTTCAGCCCAGGAGGGATCGGAGCCCTGAGGATTCTTCCCCAGAGTAAAAGACCTGTAAATTCCCTGCCACCACCATTTCTGTGCTAAAGCAAGATGTCTGTGTCCTGTAACTGTGCATTGACAAGGCTCAGCATCTTTCTTTATTTTAAAGGTACATGGTAGCTTTCATCTGCAAGTCAATATCGGTGAGAAGGTCTGCTGGGATCCAAAATAAGTAGCATAGCTTTTCAGACACAGCAGCATTCTGATGGCGTATTAAAAACCTATGTGAATCATAAATCCCATTTCTTTAAGAATTGAGTCCCATCAGGGCACAAGGCTGAGGGGAAAATGGGCTATTCTGCATGTAGCTAGGAGATGATGATGATCTACGTAGCTAAGACATAGATATTCTGTTGTGAATTTTTTGTGACTGTTGCCACTTTTTAAACAAAAATTTCAAATAATGGCTTAGGCTTCCCTGTCACACAACCAGAGACAAAATTCTGCTACTATTAATAAAAGTGGAAACAAATTTTTGCAAGCTCTGCATAGAACTGCTTCACTCTGACTACAGAATAAAAATGAAGAGCAATCTTACATATAAGATAATCACATTGCTGAAACAAACACCTCTCCTAATGTTGTGAGCACACAAAAGGCTGAAGTGTGTGTATGTGCCCATGAGAGAGTGTGTGAGTATGACAGAGACTGAATTGGTGTGTGCTGAAAAGAAGGACAGAAGAATAGTTGATCTGATCCTCATGAAAGCAAGTTACAAAAGCTTGAGGGAGTCAGACTGCTGGCATGTAGGACTAGGAACATTAATCCCAGAGTGTAGGCAGTGATGGACGGCAGGTGAGCAGATGGGGAGGCAGGTTGTGAGTGTAAAAACGGTGGCTTGGAATGAGCCCTGTTTGAGCTCTGGACAAACATAGCTCAGCAGAATAGGGGCAGCACTACCCAGGGAATCAGCCTGCAAAAGCTTACTCAGCTCACTTTCAAGGCAGCAAGTCAGCCAGCGTTCCTGCATGCCAGCAGTCTCACCCCTCTTGGTCTTGCAACTTTGTCTTCTGCACTTCTCGAAACAAAAGGTTTACAGTTTTATGCATAAGTTAGGATGTCTGATCAGCTCAGAAACTTGGACTACATTCAGCTTGAAATCCACTGGGAACAGGACAGCCCCACTCCAGAGGTACCTGGATGCCAAGATTCTCAGGCTGAAGTCCTTCTCCTTATTTCCCTGTGTACTACTATGCTCTCTCTCCCCTGCCTCACAGTTGGTTTGGAGAGAATAATCTGCCTAGCTCTTGGACCCTGATCAGAAGCTGAGCTGGGGCCTAGCCTTTACCATCTGTCCAGGTGGCTCCTTTGCAGCAAGATATTGTCCCACATGTCCTATATACATCCATCAGACTCAGGTCTATGCCAGCTTGGCTCTGGGAATGAATTACTGCACTCTCCTTATTTGAAAGGTAAGCTTGTGCCAACCACTCTGTGATCCTGTAGATATGTGCTCTCCCTGGGTACCCGATATTTTCACAGTCACCGCAGCACTTGCTGGGCCCTGTAATTGTCTGCATAAGATCCACAGAACACCATCCATCCCATTTTCTGCTGCAGAATATTTTAGAGTAAAATACAGGAACAATACTTTCTCTCATCCACAAACTGTATTTTTAACTCCCTGTCCTATAATCCTCCGCAGTGAAGTTTCAAGAAACCAAGAGAAGAAGAAAAAATCCACTTCTTTTCTGCCACACAAAAATTAAGAGAATCTCACCATTTTTAACCTGACAAAAACATATCACAGGTGGAATGGGGAAACCCTTCTCATTAAAAGGACCATGCAGGCCAGTCCCCTACCTCACTGTTTCGCGAGAAGAGGAAACAAAAATAGAAAAGCATCTTTTTTCCTTAGCAAGTCTCTAGATGGGGACAAGTTGCTGCATATTTTCTGTGAGGAGAAAGATAAAAATCTCAGCTATTTAAGTCTGTGTGCATTGTCTTCCACACAAAGCTGATAGCACTTTAGCATACATGCTGCATACAATTGTGTCCACAATTAATGAATACTTGTTTGAGGAAGTACATTTAATAGGGAAAAGGAATCCTCTTCTACACTGGTAGAGATTTGGGGAGGGGAAGGGGCATGAGGGGGTGGTGATGTTGGGGGAGGGTGTAGGGAAGAAATCATGCAGTGTACAACATTAACCAATTTACTTGAGACTACCAGGACAATTGAGTAGCACAGTGAAGACTTACCTGTGCAGTATTGGTGCCTTCACCTGATACCAGCCGTGCTCCATGCTGAGATGTGTCCAGGAGGATGCCAAAGCTTACTGTGCGCCCTGGCCAGGGCGCAGGGCTACTGTGCTCCAGACTGGGGCTGGATACTTCCTTGGCCTTGTAAGAGGCAGTGCGGCAGCACACAGACATCCTAATCTATAACAACAGAGCTGTGTGGCGAGTGAATCCAACTGCTCTCAGGGTTCCTCTTGCTGCACCTTGCCTCTCCGTGCAGGTTTCCTGTCTGCCTAGCATGTAGTTTGCTCATTCAGTTGCTCATGCTTGCTCCTTCCTTTCCTCCCTCCCTCCAGCAGTGTCAGGGAGACAAGTGTTTGGCATGTTTGTTTTCGCATTATTTATCTTGTAGAGGACAGAGTCAGACATCTAGAGGACAGTCTTAGGTCACATGTGAATCCTTCCAAATGGGACTCAATAGCACAACCAGCCAAGTAGAAAACAGACTTGGACAGCCCCATGGAGGGAGGCAGCATTTGGAAAGGGATGTTGTGCATCTATCTGGCCAAGGTACCTGGCAACACCACAGGTCTGTTTATGACTCCACCTTCCCTCGTTTCTTCTCCTTTTTATTTGAACACCCCTTAAAGTGGCTATAATCTTTTTCTTCCACCCATAATTAAGAAATTTTTCAATATATTTACATGCTTCACATACACAGGGCTGCAAGGAACTGGGATCTCCCCTCCACCTCAATTTCTGCCCCTCTCCCTGCAACACCTCCTGCAGAGACCAGCTGCTCCTGGGTTAGTTGCACACATTATACAGTAGCCAGAAACATCTCCTACACAAAGTTCCCTTGCCCGTTCCCTCTGAGACTGCCCATTGGAAAGGCTGGTGCTGGAGTATTCCACAAGCAGTGCTCCTGTGGGTGGCCCTCAGCACTGTCTACTGGGGTAGCCTGGCACTCGCAAATTAAGAATCGTTTGCTCACACATCTTCCAACTCTGTTTCTCTCTGACTCCTCCAGTATTTAATAATAAATAGCTATGCTGTACCCCAACAGAACAGAGATTTTATGCTGCTTATTTTCTCCATATTTTCCAGCACATCTAAGTCTCCCTCAATTTCTTATTGAAAATGAAATGGGGACAGTTCTGCTTATACAGCTGGAGATTGTGATCACCAGTGTACAGAGACTGACTTATCAAGCAGATTCTTAATGCCATAAAATCAATGGGTTTAGAAATTCTATTATCTCGCCTCTGATAGAACGCACCAACTAAAGAAACTTCTTGCCCTTTTTCTTTTTTTTTACAGCATACTTAAATATAGCATTACTTCTGTCCATAAACAAGCTTTCCCCATGGTCCTCTACTGGATATTACACCAGAGAAAAGGAACAGACATGCTGCATGGTGAAACAGAAAGGGCAGTTTCATTCTGGGTTCTTCCAGCTATTCTGTTACAGTAATCTGAGTCTGTTGGATCTCCGGATTTGACAGCATTTCATACTTTGTAGGGTGCAGGACTCTACAAAAATTACTTCTGCAAGAAGAAAATGCAACAACCCCAAATATATGGCAAGTGCAAATCAGTCAAAGCTGCCTGAATGCCTAGAGGACAGTAGTAGATCCAAGTGAGTGGAGCAGGTTTGGTATGCACGTTCATAGGTCCAAACATCCAAACAAGTAAAGAGAACATGGAAAGGAAGGTCTGTGTGTAACAGAGAAGATAGAGATTAGGACACTAGCAAAAAATGGGAAATGCTTGATACTCTAGTGAAAATCAAGCAGGACATAAGAACCAAACCAGATGAAACATAAGGAGGGAATCAGATGGGACACAATTGAAACTGCCACAGCAGCTGGATGGAACATTAGGGACAAATCAGACATGAAATAAAATGATAATTGGGTGAGAACAATTGAATGCGACACAATTACTTGTTTTTTCCTTATATTCAGACTCCAGAAATTGACTAGGCAAATCTTAAAAAATTTGTACTAGGTCCCTTAAATTCCCCAAAGTGTTGTAAACAGATCCTAATTGAAAAAAAAATTTCTCCCTTCAATGGTCATCTTAGATCCCCCTTTACTTCTTCCCTTCACTCACCCAAAAAAACTCCATCAGAAAACATAGGTGGTGGCTTTGCATTTGGATAACAAATGTCCAAATCTGGAAATTATATTTTATCAAGTTTGGCAATATATGGAAGAAAAAACCTGAAGAAATTGTTTTCATTCACTGTGATTTAGTATTGTAATTTTCAGCCTGGGGTAGCTGAGTCCTGCCTACCCATAAGGCTTAGTGAGATGTGGTGAAGGTGCAATGTAAGTGCTGTCATCCTCCATGTCACCTGAAAGAAAATGGACTACAGATAAGTTAATGCTTTGCTGTGGGTCATATCAGTGGAGACCCATCATGCATGCTCTGAAGGAGTGTGATTTAATCATGGAATATATCCAAAAGAGAGAGGTGTTTTGACTCGATTAGCCTATCACAGTAGCACACTTCACTATAAATTGTTCTCAGGCAATAAACAGCAATGGCTTATGTTGAAACACTATTGTTAGCTAACGAAGGAGGTGTGAGGGTTTGAAGACTGTGGTGTTTCGTGGAACAACCAAGCAATCAGCAAAGGAAGAAGACAGCAAGAGACTGATAAAGATACATTTTTTGGTAGCCTCACAATCGATACGGATAGAGGCACTTTCTGCAGACAGCTTGTGGAGTACCACTTGTATGTTATTTAGCTTTGATGTGTCTTACTGCATCTACATTAAAAATGCTTTGTGATCATGAGACCCGATTTCCACTTCTCATCCAGTCATGCAAATATTTATAAAAGGAAGCTTTCATTGCTGGATTGCTCTACCTGATTTCATTCAGAAGAGAGGCAGTTTGGGTGGGGGTAGACTAGAGAGAAATCCATGTACAGTTAGAATAAAAAAATGAGACTGCCTCTTAAGACTTAGATTTGGTCGACCAAACTGAACAAATCAAAGTTGGGATCTGGACACCTTGCAGGCTTTGTAGAAACTCAGGCCCATGTCCTCTGTGATTAAATCCATTCCCTACTCCTTCTTGGAGATATCTTCTGAGCTGAGATATGAGAGAGAAACCAGTCCCCTTGCATGAAAAACATACAAGTTAAAAAAGGGTCTTTGAAGAAGAGAATTTAAAGCAATGGACAACTTCTAAAGCAGAAGCAGTCAAACAGCAAGACCATTTGTTCCAGATATAATAATGCCTTGCCTTCCTCTCTGTTACCATCAAAAGCTTCTGTGTTTGTGGGAGAAAATCTCTCCCCCACCACCAACCCAGTCCTTCCTGCCGTGAGGTCACAGCCCTGTCTTTTCGACACAGCTGTCTGTTGCTAGGGTAGTGTTTGTGCTTTCACAAAATCAGCACAGCAATGACTTCACAAGCAAGGTCATGGAGGAGCAGATGGGCTTGGGAGGAGGGAGGGAGACAGACCCCTTGTTTAAACACAAATAGCGGTGATAATTAATTAACCAAAGTAGCAGGGGAAATTATGAAAAACATGTGAAAGGTAAATGGATTTCTGTTTAGCTGTCTTTCCCAAGAGGCTAAATGTCTCAATTGCAGAAGGGAGATCTTTACAATGAACTAATGAAACAAGGACATTTTCTCTGGTTTCTTCAAGTGGAGGCTCCTGGAAAAAAAATATGAACAGAGCCTACACTTTGCCATCCTTCTGCCTTCCCTTCTCATCACCACTTGTTGACCTCAACTAAAAGATCAATATTTTCTATCAGAACCTTGAGCACCTATATCTTTTCAGCATACAAGGGCTGTAGTGGGAATAGACAATTATCTAGACAGGAAGTTTATTGTTCTGCAGTGGCTTAACAGCAAACATGCTCTGTTGATAAAGGAAGCTGTTTATTCTTCTGACTGCCTAAGCCAAAAGCTTGTCTTTGAACTTGACCAAGGTGGTCTTTTTCTTTCTTCAAACACATAAGGTTTGCATGATAAGGAATGGGCAGCCCAGCCACACCTTTACTTCCACCTATGCTTTTATCTTTTGCCATGGCAGTGTACAGCTGATTCTGCTGTACACCTTCATGTTTTTGCCCAAGTCAGCATATTTCATTCCAAAACATGAAAGAGCAAGTTACCCAGGTAAGATCAAGGGAATCATCTCAATATGCAAGTGAATCCATGGAATACCTCTGAAGAACTTAGACAGCATTAAGTACAAAAGTTCTTCTTTCTTCATCATTCCCTCTCTGCGCTGCATTTGCATCACACATATAAGTCAATATACATTCATCCATTTAAGATTTAAGGGGAAAGAAAGCATCTTGTGCCTATTCTCTTCATTGTTTATTCTATGAACACACAATTCTTCCTTTCACCTTTCCAATGGCAGCAGAGATCCTTAAAAAAAAATAAATTCTATTCTCACAAGAAGGGTAGGAAACCTTAGCAGAAGATAAGGTGTTTTTGTGACTGACAGTTCTTTCATGCCAAAGAAGCTTGGAAAAGCAAAAAAGCCAAGAAATGCTATTCAGACACATTAAAATGAGTTCAAGAGAACTTCTCCAAGAAAAGTGATGCTCTCAGCAGATTTTCTTCTACGTACTGGACTCTGTCCATCCAGCAGCTCTATGTTTTCTACTAACACAGACATTGTCACATCAAACATAAGCACCTAGATTCACAGAACAATCACTGCAATTGAAAAGTGCCACTGGAGGTAGTCTAGTCCATCTGCTTTGCTCAGAGCAAGGTTAGCTAGAATGAGTTGCTCAGAGCCATGTCCAATTTTTAACATCCTCTCCAATGATGAAGATTCCATAACTCCCTGAGCAGTCTGTTCCAGTTCTTGAGTGTCTCCAGTTTTCAGTCCACTTATCTAGTCCATACCTCATCAGTCCGTCAGTGAGAATCATATGTCAAAAGGTGAGACAGTGTCAAAAGGCTCTAAAAAGTCAAAACAAACAACATGATCTGTCAAGATCTCTGATATAATGATTCACTAAACTAATCATAGCATTATAAATCCACGCTGACTATACCAAATTACTCATGTCGTTCAAAGGTCTGGAAATGGTTTCCAGGATTATTTGCTCCATCACTTTCCCAGGACATAAGGTGTGGTGGAACATGCCATAGTTCCATACATTTTCCTTCTTGCCTTTCTTGAAGAGGTGATACTACCTTCCAGTCTTCAGGAACTTCCCCCAGTTACCACGACCTATGGGACTAATCTAGAGTGGCTTCACAATGACATCAGTCAAATCCCTCAGTATTCATGCAAACATCTGTCAGGTTTCATGGACCTGTCTGTGTCTAGTTTGTTTAAGTAATCTTATACTGCTCTACCAGAGGTAAACTGCCATTGTGCCAGTTTTCCACTTCTCTCAGAGACCTGTGATTCCTGAAGGCAAACCTTCCCAGTAAAAATCAAGATGAAGGTGGCATTAAGTACCTTGGTCTTTTCCAAATCTTTTGACACCAGGTCTCTGCTCCATTCAGCAATGGTCCCACATTTTCCTACACTGAGCACACAGAGTGTTTTTATAGAAAACATTGCTGTCTGCAGGGTTAAATTAGCTGATACTTATTTCAAAAGGAGCCCCACCTTCTACATATCATGGTGAGCCATGCTGGTTACAGCTGTCTCTTTTATCAGCATTGCTAATACATGGTCTGGGGGTAAGTTACTGCTGTCTCCTATCAGATAATTAGTCAGTAAATTATTCAACCAACTACAAGGTATATAGCAAGGACAATGTTTCCAAACCATATTATCATCATCAGACATTTATAGTGCACTTTATTGCAAAGGATTCAGAAGATTTACATATACCCTGTAGAATAGTGGCCCTTTTTTTACACCTGCTGGTAAAGTGCAGCCCTCTTAGGAGGGAGATGTCTCTGTTTTTTAAAGAGTCATGTTATGGAATAAGCTTATCACAGGAAATTGTACAGATTACTTCTGTTTCTACTTGACATTTTTAAAGGAGTTCAAGGAGAATAAGTGGTCTACGGCGGAACTTTGCAAGGAGTCTGCAGCTAAAAATCAGTCTTTTCAGTTATAAGATAGTTATACCATGTTACAGTAACATGACTTTTTACAGGGATTTGCAATTATAGTGCTAGAAAATAAAGTATAAAATAACAGTTCTGCAATTTCTTCATGTTTCAAACTGAGCTTTTCTCCATCTCTTTGATACATTGCCACCTAAGCACAACCAAACAACGCTTCTAATTTAAGCTTCATAGGCTTAATGGGACAACTCCCATGAAGCCACCAAGAAGAAGTAAGAGCCTCAGTCCTTTTGTGGTTTTGTTAGTTTGGTGATAAAAGGAGATGGATCAAAATCATTGTGTGGCTCTGGTGCCTCTACCAGCTCAATTTAATTGAGCAATACTGAGCTAGTGATAAAGTGGGAACAATACTAATATTTAATTCTTGCAAACAGCCAACATCCATGACCAGATTTCACTTTTATGTGAAACACATGCCCTCTTATGTCATATTACTTTAAAATCATAGAATCAGATAAGCATTTATGTTGGAAAAGACCTATAAGTTTATTCAATCTAACCACAAACCTAATACTACCAAGTTCCACTAAACTATATCCCTAAGCGACACATCTACACATCTGTTAAATACCTTCAGGGATGATGATTCAACCACTTCCCTGGGCAGCCCATTCCAGTGCTTGACAGATCTTTCAGTAAATAATTTTTTCCTAATATACATCTTAAACTTCCCCTGGTCATTTGAGGATACTTCCTCTTGACTATCCATTTTTTACCTGGTAGAAGAGACAGAACCCCACCTATCTACCGTCTCCTTTTAGGTAGTTGTAGAGAGCAATGAGGCCCCCACCCCCGGCTTTCCTTTCTCCAGGTTAAACACCCCTAGCTCTCTCAGCTGCTCCTCATAGGACTTGTGCTCCAGACCCTTCAACCAGCTCCACTGCCCTTCTCTGGACATGCCCCAGTATCGTTCCTGAAGTGAGGGGCCCAAAACAACAGGCTTTGAGATATGGCCTTACCAGTGTCAAGTACAGCGGGAATGTCATAGTCCTGCTGTCATTCCAGGGGAATGACAGTAGTGGTGAAGAATTTCTCCTTCCTAGTAGCCAGATCTCATCCAAATCCTAACTCCAACAGTAATCCCAGGACTCTTTCAGAAAGGAAAGATCTCCCAGGATGTAAAGGAGCTCTGTTTTGCTGCTCTGCTACAGCCTTTCTCTTCTTGATTTAACTGCCCACACATAAGTCATTTGACTTGCTATATTATAAGTAAGGTATCTGCACAAGGCTGGCAAATATGAAATAAAATGTCCTCTATTCTGAAGCAGTCAGGATATCCTAGGGCATCTCAAAAGGTAGCAGATGATTTCTGGTGTGTCCATGTTAGTACTTCAATTCAGAGTGTAAATGTGTTAATGAAGGGAATCATCAGGTTATCCACACTACCTGAGTCTGGATTGTGGAGCTGTCTAGACAGGTACAGTCTGGATTTTTTTCTACTGAAAATATGATGTACATCACAGGTACTCCAGCTGCTAATGGATATTCAATTCCCAGCTAGATCTAGTTCAAAGCAACCTTCCTCAAAATTTTACAGTCAGGTCCTCTGTCCTGATGTTTCATCTCTACAGATCTGCTTTTACAGGTCTACATTATTTCTAATGCAGATACAGGCAAGTCACTAGTCCAGCTCCTCATCTAGACAATCCTAATTACAAACTGGGGTAACTTCTCTGGTCTATTCATGGATAAGTAAATTCAAGAATATAGGGTGTTCCGATACTGCTGGAATCAGAGATGTGTGTGAAGGGAACAGGAACTGGAAGAATCATCATGTAAAGAAATGCAGTCAAATCAGAGATTCAAATTTCCATGTATGCCTGAACAGGTCCTTAACAAGGGCAAACATATTAATAGTGGCAGTCCCACTGCTGACATCAATATCATGACTGTGCTGCTCCCCATGCCCTCTCATGCTTCCAATAATCTTTAATTGCAAATGACAATGTTCTTGATGTTAGAAAGAACAACATTTATTGAGAGGAGACGTAGTTTTTACCTTGTACTTGCCAAAAATCATGTTTCTTTCACTGGCTTCCCATCTCTGATCCTCATCCACTTTCCTCTTGAGATACAGCTACACACATGCACACTTCCTCCTCTTAGAAGAAAACCTGCTATTCCCTCTAGTTTTTTGCTAGCCTAAATTGAAGTTTGCCAAGCAGAACTAATACTACCAACTTGTAGACCAGTCCCATTTCCCTTGTGCCACTGTTATGTGGGAAGGCTGAATGAAGAATGGCCAACTAAATATGACTGCCAGAGCTTCTTCAGGTAAAGACAAACCCCACTTTCTTTTGCCATTATCTTCATGTGTGTCTTCATCCTCTTCTCTCCCTCCCTTTACTATGGCAAGTCCACTGAACCACAGCTTGGAAAATGCATTTTTTATTTTTCTCTCTATTTTTTTCTCTTAATCTTTTACAGCTATAAAATTATGTTCAAGTTCATTTATAGGACATTATAGATCTATTTTTCCTAAAAACTACTATGAAATGCCAAGTGTATTTGGGTTTATTCCAGAGACCTCCTGGAATAAAAAGAGAGCTGCAGAATCAGGGTTGCACAGCTGGGCATACAGTGTAGCATATACAAACCCTCTTCAGAAACAGGCAATAGAAGAACACTTCTTCAATCCCACGAAACACACCCTATTGGCAGAGGGCAGAGGTGATAGCAACCACAGAAAAAGTGCTTCTAAGAGATGCAGTAGAAGCTCCTTGGAAAAACAACATGGAAACCACACTCCAAAGATCTGAATTCCTTCTTTCATCAGAAATTACATAGTGGAAGGGATGAAAGTCCTCTTGGAGGATGCCCCAGGAACAGAAGTTTCAGGTCTGTTGGGCTTAAATGTAACCTTTTTCTTCAAGAAGGAATACTTCTCAGAGATGCTATACAGTTGTTCCCATGGTTGGAACGTGTTAGTTCAACTGCCCCTGTATCCTGTTTTTCCCATTCAAAAAATCCTAGGGGTGACTTTTTGCACAGACTGGTGCCATGCAAAAGCAAAGTAGGGACTGGCTTGTCACGGCTACACCAGGGACAGCTGAAAAATTCCCTTGTTACAGTTTCCTACAACCACACACAGACAGTGTCTCTGAGGTCAAGAATAAAACCCCTCAAAATGTTTGGCAAAGCAAATAACTGGCAGTGAAGCTTGAGACTATGAAAGAGCTTTGCTATAAAGCCCTGACATGTTAAAATCAGGAAGATACAAAACCTGGTCAAAATAATAGCTATACGTGCAGTTTCTCTCTCTGCTGTTAAAAAGTGTAGAGAATAAAAACAAAAGAGAAGGGGAAAACACATTTAGGTAATTAGCCTTTGAATTCTGTCTGTTTGGGTGGTTTTTATTGCAGTTATAAGTCTGTCTCTGTACAAGCAAAGATATTGGCTATTAATGCTATAAAGTATTTTTCGTTGCTGAGTACTCAGGTTTTGTTGAGTTCCAGTACTAAACTGTTACACACCTTCCTGTGGATCAAGAAGGGCTGTGATTCAGTTTCCTAAATATAGGCTGCTGATTCCATCTTAAGGACCGTAGGGTGTCCTGAATAGCACAGGCCATATGTTGCATGTTCTGGCCTTCAATGGATATCTCAGATACCACAAGAGAGAGGATAATATTTACCATTAAACTTAGTATATAATGAGGCTTTGGGCTTAGGAAGAGTGGACGGAAGAAACTGGTGTGCCCAGGCGGGTCCAAACTGCTCCATGCACAACTGTGCATTTTTTCACACCACAGCTTAATATTCAGATAACACACTTCAAGTAATCCAAAGCCTGAAGTTACTAGAGTGCAAGAGTTACAGAAGAGTAAAAGAGTAGGTTATGAAGAATTATAGAAGGGAAGCTTGCTTAGGCCAGAGGGCTGCAAGGGTCAGCTCCCCAGTATATGCCCTTTACTGTTGGTAAATCAGTTTTTAGTTCTTGGGGTATTCTTTGGCTTTTTTAATGGATGGCCCATAGACAATCTGTGTGAAAGAACAGTTTTTGTGGGAGTTTGGGGCTTTTTGTTGCTTGAGGGTTTTTGTATGAATGCTTCCACAGCCACAACTGTGGTAGCTGTGTGCTCTTCTGTTCAATTCAGTATTTGTGGACATGTCAATGTTTATGTGCAACCACATGTGCTCTGCTTTCACTGCTAGGATAGATGCATACATTTATATTGGGAAAAAGTATCTCCCTCTTGTCTACTTGTGTGTTGAATGATTCAAATCCAGCAGCAGCATGGAGGATGCAGATTCCTCCTACCTCTCCTCCTTCTCTCCTGTCACTCAGACGATAATGATCTGTGTTGTGGGAATTTGCCGGAAAGCTTTAACGTAACCATTACTTTTAGGTTGCTGGAATTGAGGTGGGCATCAAGGACTCCAATGAATACAAATAAGCCCAGATCCAAGAAAACTCCATCTTGTCTAATCTTTGCTAAGCAGTAATCTGGGAGGCACCTTGCTTGCTCTCATTTTGTATGGAAGGAGAGCAAGCACACCACAGTGCACATTACTGAAGTCTGGATTGATCTCACCTGTTCATATCCAGAGGTCTCCTAATCCTTCTTTACCTCAATAGCTACAATCTTTCCAAGGAAGTAATATTCACAATGAGACAATTCTACCTACCCATTACTGGAGCACAAGAGGCAAAATTTTTTTCAACCTTATTGAGTCCACAAACATGTGCTCAAAATAGACATAAATCCAAGCTACAAAGTTGGGAATTCTGTCGGGAGCTTTTCCAAGTTTCAGATGGAGAGGCTACATTTGAATCCATAAATTAAGCTTGTCTATTTAAATACAGAAGTTTACAGCCTCTTTTTAAAACAGATGATGTGGAGGACATGAAAAGATGATAAAAAGCTGGGATTTTATTTTGTTCAAATGCACTCGGGTACTGATGGTGCCAACTTTGCATGTTCTGTCTCATCACATGATAACACCCTTGAATGATAGTAAACAGTTCCCTTGCAGTTTCTGCTTTCCAAATAAGGAACAATAATCCCCACGAAAAGTATGTTCATGCAACAGGATAATATATCAGGAACAGAAGAAAGAAAGACCTAGGGAATGAGGAATGTATTCTCTTTGTGGTCCAGAAGTGTACAAATAAACAGATACTTGTCAAAAGCAAAGATGTGCAAGACCTTGCAAAGGATACTTATTATCAAAAGGAGTACAAATACTCTTTGGCCATATTAATAACAGGATAGGAAAGTAAAAATATGTAGGAATCCTATGCAGTGGGCCTGCAGTAGAGACTGAATATAACCTGTGCACAGACTAAAAAAATAAATTAAGACTTGGCTTAATTTTTTTAATAGTGATGGTGATATTGAGTGTGGGATAAAGGCAATACAGCTAATGAGAATGAGAAAATGGAAGTAAACTCCAAGATAATGCCGCACTCAAGGAGGTGGAACAAAAGAACTTTCACCCCAGAGTGTTTAAAGAACTGATAAGGAATATTACAGGATAAGCTGCAAGAATCTCAATACACCTATCAATTTAGAAGGGTATTTTGTGGCTGCAGAATACCTGATTTAAAACATAGCAGTAACTAAAAAAGCAGAAGGGGATCTGGGCAAATAAAGAGTTAGTTTTATGATCCTGTTGGTATGCAATACTCTGGAATACATGCAGAAGCAATTAAAGACATCAAGGTAAGCGGAAAATAGGATAAAATGCATTATGGCTTTTCCAAAAGCTAAAACAAACCTGACTGCCTTTTCTGATAACTGATTTTTTTAAACAAAAGAAATGCAGTAAAGGCTAATCTATCACCATTTAAGTAAAGCATTGGATACAGTGTCTTATAGTGGTTTATTACTTAAGATGTAGATGATGGCATTAGTAAAGAATTTTTAGGCAAATAAGGAACTGATGAAAGAGATGACCACTGGTCAGGCTGAAAGGGGAATTTATTAGTAGAGCTCTTCAAGAAGCAAGACCAATTTTATTTCACATTTTCATGATTGATCTTAACATAAAAGTAGGATAGTGCTATTGAAGTGGACTGGTGATACATAGTTGGAAAACACTGTCAAGGCAGTGAGAGCAAGGTGTATAAACAAAGAATTGTCTCACCTTGAGGACTGGTCAAATAGAAATGAGAAAAGTAAAAAGCTCAAGGTCAGGCACTACAGCAAAACTTTCTCATGCACGTGGGTAGCTTGTTAGTTGGAAAGAACAGTGGAGCAGACAGGCTTGGGAGCAGTCACACCTCATGGGGTGACTATGTGCATTGACAAAGTAATGGAGATGTCATTATAAAAAGCACTGGTAGAGATCTCATCTGAAAGAGTATCCCGGTATGGGAAAGGGGTAAAGTCCAGACCAGCGGGGTTCTTGACTCTGAGTTGTAGCAACCACGTGTAAATCCAC